>CM076571.1:566855351-567568447 GCA_034641835.2 Pinus albicaulis
AACCACTATTAAAAATAGTAATATAAATGTTCCATTAATATAATTAAATATATTATAGCCTAGAGGGTTAGCTCCATTAGTCAAGTACCCATTATTAAGCACCTAAACTTTCTTTGGCTATGAGAATGACAATCTAGGGTTGAAGACTTCTTTTATTCAGTTGACCAAATAAGTAGCTATCCCGTTGGGTGGATCTGCCTCCTACAAATATTTAGTGGGGGCAACACTAATTGATCTCTCGAGATAAATTAATTAAATTAACTTACACAAAAGTAAAATTACTTCAAATAACATTATATAATTTTCATTTCTAATTTAAACTTAAATTATATAATATATGTTTTTTTTAAGAAAAAATTCATTAGATTAACATAAATTTATAGAGTACAGTCTTATGAAAACATTGGAGGACCATGTCCGAATTGAGTATGTTCAAGAAGCATAAGACCTATCTAACCAAGAGCATGCTTCAGAGTGAGCATCCGCCCTTAGGTGGGAAACCGAATGGTCTCCCTGAATTTCATGAGACCAATTTTTATCAGCAAAATACCAAACGAGTATGCAAGAAAAAAAATTAATAACAAGAACTGGGAAAGACTTTCATAAGAGTAATAGGGAGCTAGGTCATGATGTGGATTACTTGGAGGAATAATTTTTACCTTCCAGTAGCCATGGCAGCCTTTAACATTCAATAAGCGTCCCTCTAGTGTCGATGTTGGTATCTTGTTGCTTTGTATCTCCCATTAGATTTTCTAGCACGAATACCTTAGTGGCATTGGCTCGCTCCATGGCCTCATTGCCTGATATTATCTAATTTACATATTAGTTCTCTCCTTTTTAGGACCTCCAATTCTAAGAACCAAGAGATTTCACCTTGAAGATTGATTCAGGGCTTTGAAGAGGAGTGGTTCAAACTGCTTAGGGAGTTGGAGGAAGCCAAAGGTGGGGGAGGAAGATCGAATTGAACTCTCATAGTGCCAACTAAAACTCACAGAGATGACCAAGCCTAAACCAGGTGGAAATATAAATTAATTATTTTTTTGTCCACAACACACAGGACCTCTTCCCGGTCCCTCAAGTGCCTATCGAGTAGGTTTATGACTACCCAATGTCCACTATCAGTGTTGTTTATATCATATACCTTGATGGCTACGACCATTCGCCTTATGTGCTAAGGGAGGTCCTTGTTGAACTGATCAACTCCTTAGCCATGCCATGGAGGAGGAGGCTGATGGCCTCTTCCTCTCCCTCCTCTCTTAGTGCAATTGTGTTCATGTACCATGCCTATCGAGTGAGAGGCACCATTTTCATTATATTTTAGCTTAGTATCCTTCTTGGCTCTACAATTATTGGAGTGTTTGGCCTCCTACGGAGCTTTGCAAATGCGGGAATGTTCAAGCACCTAAGGAGTAGAGGCAAGCTCCACTTCCCAAATAAAAAATGAATGCAAGGTCATTGATATCCTTCCACCCTATCCATTGCATTAAATAGATCTTACAGAAATGGAAAATGGGGATCACCACCATCTGTGAGCTTTAATGCATTAAGGTGAGTGGTCATGGGCGTAATGATTACCTCACCAGATTTTTATGGAGCATATGAATCTAGAGAAAATTTTACATAATATATGTTAAATTGAAAACTTTTATAATATTTTAAGAGAAATTCAAAATTATAAAAATATTAGATATTATACTATTTTAAATAATAATAATAATAATAATTTTTAAAAAAATATAATTGATATCTATTTATTTATAAATATAATATTGTGAAACGTAATAAAAAAGTCAAAACATATAGTTTAACCTAAATAATTTTTTTTTTTAACTTAATTAAATTTTTTCATTAATATAAATACAAATTTATTTATAAATAATAATAATAAATTATAATATGGAAAATAAAATTAAAATAATGGCCATACTTGTAATTTTATGTAGCATTCTAATTATAGTTATGATCATAACTAATTATATTTTTTTTAGTGTTATAATGATAATTTTATTCTATTATTTATTAATTCAAATTTATTTTAAAAGTTTTGAGATCTTTTGAGGTAGATAATCTAGAGTTAAGATAGGTGGACAATCTAGAGTTAAGAAGGATCTAGGTTTTCTTTCCCATTTAAAGAGTATTTTTCTCTTTAAATAGGATATATTTCAAGTGAAGTTTTAAAGTATGGTTAATTATTATTTAAGGCACATAAAAAGTTGCAATGGAGTAACCAACTAATCCAAATGTATAGTCTACTTTGCCCAAAAAATTATGGAAATTCCAGCACCACCACGATTTTGATAAAATATGGCTGAAATTTTTAATAACCCTGGTTAAGATGTAAAGATTCAAGATTAGTGTTGAATCCATTTCCACCATAAAAACTTAAAGTGCTGAATCCATTTCCACCATAAAAACAAGATTCAATAATACTAAAATAACCAAAACATTGCTTTTGGATATGCCACATGGCATCCATCGGTTGAGGGAGGTAGAGAGGTTGACCTACGATAAGGGTGAGTCGATTGCACAAGAAAGATGGCGTGCTCAAACATCCGATGTCGTCACCATTCCTCGGTGTCAAGTTCTGAGAAATGAGGTTTTGGTTAAAGACAAGGCGGGGACATTTCTTGTCATAACAATGTAGGAAACGTAGGCCATCTTCTATCTAGCAAGGCGGACGCCTCACAGCGGAATTCCTACCAACAACAACCACAAAATCGATCTATAGCTACAATGTCCATCCTTCTTTACAATGTCCATCCTTCTTTCCTAATAGTAATTTCAATGGCCTCAAAATATTTACCAGTAATCCTCCAGCTAGGATTTCTCTTAATAAAGTCGATAAACCGTCGACCTGAATCCTTATATTTCGCAGGTTATGGTGAAGAGAAATGGTGAAGAGAAACTGTTGAATGTTGTGGTCGTGGGAAATGTCTTCTGTGATGCTTGTGTAAAGCATCAATTCTCGTAGGAAAGTAGCCATGTCATACCAGGTACGTTTATTCGTTCCGTATAATTCGGAAAAATAAGCACCCTGTAAATTTTGTATCTTTTGAATATGTGGAGGAATGCGTCTAACCTAGGGTTTTAGATTCGATTAGTCGTTGACACTCTCGACAATATTAACGTAGGGTTTCAGAATCGATTACCGGTTGACACTCTCGACGATATTAACCTAGGGTTTTCGAATCGATTAGCCCTTGACACTCGATTGTCTTTATAACGTGACCTAACCAGTTTATGTGTACAGGTGCTCGAGTAGCCCTAGAGTGCAGCATTAACCGCAAGGCAAGAGCATCTGTTACAGTCGCAGAGAGCGATGAATATGGCGATTTCACTGTGGAGGTACCCTCTCTTTTTCATCTGTAAGAGAGGATTAATAGATGCAGCGTGAGCTTGGTTAGCAGTCCTCAAGGATCATGCAATACACCATCAACATCAGCACCCTCCAAACTCGCCCTCGTATCAAATTCGCATGGCGTTCGAACTTACACAGCTGGCTCTTTAAGCTATCACCCACAAGATATCCCTGGTGTGGCAACTGTACGAGAAGCTGCATCGAAGCCTCTGTTGTACCGACACTTTTAGAGTATTAATGAATACCGGCGAACCGAATTTGCTGCCTCCTGTAAATATTCCAAACGTTTCATTGCCATCCTTCAAATTTCCACCTTTGCCTTACAAAACCCATAAGGTTCTCCATGCTCGCCAGTATATCTTTGTTCACCGGAGGTCTGGAAGTGATTATTGTAGAAAACAGCTTATGTATATAGCTACACTACCCTTCTGTACATTATCAACATATCCCAGAATTTGGGTAAGTGCTTCAGGATTTCTACATTAGTTTTCATCTCGGCCTATGTGCTTCGTGTGTTGTCAAAATCTCGTTCTTTTAATTTGTATGATCGTTAAGCATATGGTATATATTCATTCTAAATTGTATAGGTTCTTGGTACTTCAAATTTATATGAGGAAAGTGGTTATTCTCCTTACATGTATTTCATTTTTTCATATGCATATATAAACAAATTTTAATCTCATATATATGCTTAAATAAAAAATAAATTAACTTAAATAATTTATTTATTTTTAAATTTAAATAAATTTATTTTATTTTCGCATTAATTAATGTGTAAAATATCAAATATTTTGAGTTGTAGTATTTTTTATTTTTTTTAGAATTTAAAAGAAATTTGCATCTACTAAAATTGAATATATATATATATATATATATATATATATATATATATATATATATTTTAAATTAAAAGCAATACACCTTATCTTATTCTCCTTATAGAAGTGGATCTTTCCCCTATCGAGAGTCTAGCTATGACTAGGCTTCTATTGTACAGGCACAAGCTCAATAGCATAGGAGACCATAGACTTCCTAAGCTAGCTTTAAATTCCAGCCAAAACCACCTAAGGCTTAAGGCTTAAACGAGGTTGCTATAAAGACACCAAACCATTTGCATTGCAAAACATCAATAACATTAAAAAAATTGTTACTTCTAAGTTCAAAGAAAAAATGTGGTGTGAGAAAGATCTAGAAGCTAAAAGAAAATTAAGGTATTACAAGGAGGTCATCAACCCCACCTTAGAAGATCAAAAGTATCTCTCTGTTTTAACTAGCTCAAAGAAGAAAATTAATATATCCAAGATTAGAACGAACACTCATGAGCTCCATAGTGAAATAGGTCGTTGGACGGTTCCTAAAACACCATGGATGGAAAGGATCTGCCATCTCTGTGAGAATATGAACATCAAGGATGAAAATCACTTCTTCTTAGAGTGCCCCACGTACAACCACATTAGAGCTCAATTTCATAATCTTTGTTGCAATACTAACCTTCCTAGCCTTTTAAGTTGTCAAAATTATAGTGAGATCGGGAGGCTTCTTTCCCAGCTTTTTGAGCATAGGAATAAAATCTTAAATGAAATTAAATAACTCTTTTCTTTAGGTCTGATAGACAGTGGATGTTAACCACCACCACCACCATCATCATCATCATCATCATCATCATCATCATCATCATCATCATCATATATATAAACTCTTTACTAAATATAAAAAGAATTATGTATATTTTTCATATAGTTAAAATGAATTTAAGTTGATTTTGTTCATATATAATTAACTTTATACTAAATAGAAAAAGAACTATGCATATTTTTCATTTTGGGTAACTTATTATTTAAATATTTTAGCTATAAGAATTTTTTTATTTTTAATTACTTTTATATATTATATATAATTGATATTGAAATATATTATATTTAGTTATTTATCTATATAGCTTATATTGAAATGTTTAATTGAAATATATTATAATGTTTAGATATCTAATGTATAAGTAGAATCTTTACAACATGGAACCCAAGAGGCTCCCAAAAATTTCTTTGAAGTTTAGTCAAAACGCCTACGTGCGCCTCAAGCGAGGGTGGCATAAGGATGCCTAGTCTTGGCTCAACCTTTGGGGGATTAGGGAAGAGATCATCACAGAAGTAAGGATATATCAAAGATACTATTACCTCCAATTTTAAGGACAAAATGTGGGATGATAAGGAGTTGGAGGGTAAACGGAAGCTAAGATACTATAAGGATGTGATCAACCCCACCCTTGATAACCAGAATTATGTCTCTATGTTGACTAGCACTAAGAAGAAAATGAACATCCCTAGGATAAGAACTAATTATCATGAGCTTCAAAGTGAGACTCTGTGGTGGTCTACTTCCAAGGCTCCCTCAGATGATAGAATCTGTCAAATTTGTGATACTAAGAAGGTGGAAGATGAAAAGTGGTTCCTTTTAAACTACGCAACTCTTGCCTCTGCTCTCAATTCCCTATCGTCGGCCACACCTCAAATATTATTAACCTATTAAGTCTGCCCAACTATAGCGATCTCGAAGCGCTTCTTTCCCTTCTCCTTGATCACAAAAGAAATATTTTGAAGAATGACAATTAGACTCTTATTTTCTTGAGGTACGATAGACCACGTCATCGATCTTAGTGTGCTTTAATCATCATCATCATCATTGTTGTACATGTTTCTCATAGGCAATTCTTGGTTGCAAAAACTATGTGGAGAAACCAACTCAACTAGTCTTTAGGTTCAAAATGACCCTTGAACCGAAGGGGGCTCCCTCAATAGTTACGAGGCCTTGTTTAAGGTTGTTCACTGTCACTGGACAGCAGCCTATGAAGCATAATGGCCAGATTTATGATTTAATTTGGGTGGTTGTTGATAATAGTCCAATCCTTGTTCATGAATAAATCACTCTCTTGCAGAGTCCGTGGTCAAAGTGTCAGCATTCTAACCTGATAGATAAACATGATTTTTTTTTTAAGAATTTGACAGAAGAATATAAAGATATTGTTGATAATTAAGTAGTCACATTGAATACTTAATTAATCAGGCAAATTTGGATGCGTGTAGAAGACTTCTACAAACAAACAAAACACATTCAGGAGGATGGAAGAAGGAAACAATTAAAAGATGTAGAGGAGTTATCTTAGACAAACAGTCTAATAAACTAATGTCTTTAAGTGATTATAACTTTGCAGGGGCTTTCAGACAGGTTGACACTCAACCTTATCTAACCCAGAATCTCTTATGCAACCTTGAACATGTGTAGAAATAGACTATGAAAGTACTAGAAAAACATACAGGAAACACAAATTTTGTCAAAATTTAGAGATTGAAATACTTCAATTAGGATTTCTGGAGAAAATTTTTACAAAGATGAAATGTTTTGTCATCAAAATCCAACCCTTGTTTATTAAAAATAAAACAATATATAGACTAAATATCTCCTAAACTGTTACAATAATTTTAGAATAAAATTGTGAATCAATAACTAAAAATAAAAGAATATCTCTAATTTATTTGTTGGAAACATTAAACTCTTTGCAAGTATCGTGCATTGAAATCTGGAATTGGTTCACTAACTCCTATAAATCTACATAACAATCCTCAATCTGCTTATCTTTTGCTATAATCTGCTCATTTGTTTTCCAATTGCCAACTATGCCCTATAAATCTGGAATTGGTTGACTAATGCTAATATTCTGCCTTTGTTTATTGAACTGCTTGAGTCAAATTCCTTGGAATTGAATTTGGAATGCTCTGCCACTTGTCTCCTTTCTCAAAATATAAATTCACCCCTTTCCTTAGTAACAAATAAACATTCATAACAGGTTCATATTTCATTTTAAAACATTGGAAAAAAAAATGCCTGAGTATGGTCGTTGATGATTAGAATTAAGGGACTAATATTTCAACCTGTAGAAAATGAGATTTATTTCTTTGTACCAGAATGACCACAACCCAGTAGTGATGATAGAGATACACCATCATCAACCCAAATATTTTTATGGGATTTGTCAGCTTTCAGATCATATTTCTTACACCATACTAGATAATTCAAAAAAGGAATGTCTGAAATTTTAATATTCAAACTCATGGTGACTCTACTTATTTTGTTTGGATCAATATTTATCTTCATATACACCAGTTACAATGATTTATGATATCTGTAAGTAGAGGCCTAATATACAACCTTGTGTGTCATTGGTAACCCTACCAAATCAAACACAACAGTTAAGTAAGCATGGTCAGATAAAAGATAGTTCTAGGGCCACATACCTCTCTCCAACTCCAAGGGAAATAAAAAACCATTTTTAACTTGAAAAACCATTGTGGCCTCTTGAAAATTTGTATCAAGTCCAAACAAAATTAGTAGAGCACCAGATTTAGCACCGGATTTTCCAGCAAAAATATCATTAAGTTCAAGTGTTGGTGAAATACAATTAGGTTCCACAGATGGTACTTTCTGATCAATGTTTTCTAGATAATGTGATGTCGACCATTTCCTTGTTCTAGCATTTTGTGGGAGCAACATTCTCTAAAACTCCTCATACTTTGTAACTGCTTCATCATTTTGAAAAGTATACTATCCTTGGAAAACAAAGGTACCCTTATATAGAGAGAACATTTACAGAGTTGTTCATCTACATCTAGAATATTAGAGATGGAAAACTCTACTATAAATAGTGTGAGAAATTGCATCGACCCTTAGTGAGAAACAGGGCAAAGACTCCATAATTCCATATTTACTTGAAACTTCCACAAATAAGTAACCCCAACCTTTGCAACCTTATTTACCACGTGACAAACTTGAACGTTTCTTGTTTTGTAAACAATTTACTAAACATAGAGGAATAGCATTGCCGGTTATCTTATCAATATCTTCATCTGACAAAACTAACAAACTTTGCAACTCTTTCTGTAGGAACTTAGTAAATTATGTGAGCCAGTTTTTGTGGTTACCCCCAAGAGAACCGATGATGAGGGTGACTCTTATGAGAGTGATTTCACATTTGATTCCTCTTTATTATTCATTATACCAACCACAGTGTTATTTATAAACTTGGAAGCCATTGTTTCTATATCTGTAATTTTTGTGACATGCAAATGAATATTTTCCCATAAATTGAAAACGTATAAGAAATATCCTAGGTTGATGTTGTATTTGTGTGTTGATGCCACCAAAGGGTTTTCTCGAGGATATCATTATGACAATCGTCGGATGATTTTGAAGTGCCAGAGTCACCAAATTTCAAGGATGCGATTATTTCAAGGATTGAAGACAAAATCGCAGCTTGAACATTCCTTCTAAAGGAAAATGGAGAGGATATGCAAGTACTAAGATGTTTCTAAAGGTGGCGAAATGGTATTCCCTTCAGCAGAGGATGATACACATTGTAGAATTAGTAGTATTATCAAAGATGATACTCTATCTAATTGCACCAGGAGAGGAATTGTAGTGAAACCAAAGGGAGGGGTGCTCTTGTTTTCTTCAGCCTTACTCATCATGTCATACCCGATACTAGAAGCCTTCATGATGGATGCCCTGTAATACAGGGATAAAAGTGGTCTGTAACCAAATGGATACATGTAGACTCTTTTGATAAGCTAAGACAAAGCTCAGAAAATTGTGTGGATGAGAATCCTCATTGCGGTGAGTGGGAAGTTTATGGGAAGTGTAAAAGTAATCCTATTTACATGGTGGGCTCACCTGATTTATTAGGTTCCTGCAGAAAGAGTTGAAAACTTTGTTGGTTTTTTCGGATGAAGATATTGATAAGACAACCGAAAAATTGATTCCTCTATGTTTACTAAATTGTTATACAAAACAAGCAAAGTTCAAGTTTGTGTTGGCGGTAGGGTTGCAAAGGTTGGAGTTACTTATGTGTGGAAATTTCAAGTAAATATGGAATTATGGATTCTTTGGATTGTTTCTCATTAAGGTTTGATGTAGTTTCTCACACTTTTTCGAGTATAGTATTTCCTCTCTAATATTCTATATGCATATGAACAACTCTGGAAATGTTATCTGTATATAAGGGTACCTCTATTTTCCAAGGATATTCTACTTTTAAAAACGATGAAGCAGTTACAAAGTATGAGGAGTTTCAGAGGATGTTTCTCCCACAAACTGTTGCAACAGGGAAATCGTCGGCATCACATTATCCAGAAAATAGTGATCGGAAAGTGCCATCTGGGGAACCTAATTGTATTTTACCAACACTTTAACTTAATGATATTTTTGCTGGAAAATATGGTGCTCCAATAATGTTGTTTAGGCTTGATACAAATTTACAAGATGCCACAATGGGTTTTCAAGTTAAAAATATCTTTTTTATTTCGACTAGAGGTGGACAGAGGTATGTGGCTTGAGAAATATTTTTTTCCTGACCATGCTTCCTTAATTCTTGTGTTTGATCTAGTAGGGTTACCAATGATACATGAGGTTGTATGTTAGGCCTCTACTTACAGATAGCAGAAATCATTGTAACTAGTGTAGATGAAGATAAAGATTGATCCACCCACAATAAGTAGAGTCGTCATGGACTTGAATATTAAAATTGTAGACATTCCTTTTCTAAATTATCTAGTATGGTGTAAGAAATGTCATTTGAAAGCTGACAAATCCCATAAAAATATTTTGGTTGATGATGGTGTATCTCTATCATCACTACTGGGTTGAGTTCATTCTGGTACATGGTTGTAAAGCTCATTTTCTGCAGGTTGAAATATCATTCCTTTAATTCTAATCATCAATGGCCATACTAAAACATTTTTTTTCAATGTTTTAAAATGAAATATGAACCTGTTATGAATGTTTATTTGTTACTAAGGAAAGGGGTGAATTTATATTTTGAGAAAGGAGACAAGTGATAGAAAATTCCAAATTCAATTCCAAGGAATTTGACTCAAGTTGTTCAACAAACAAAGGCATAATATTAACACTAGTCAACCAATTCCAGATTTATAGGACATATTTCGCTATTGGAAAAAAAATGAGTAGATTATAGCAAAAGATCAGCAAATTGAGGATCATTATGCATATTTCCAACAGTTAGTGAACTAATTCCATATTTCAATGCACAATACTTGTAAACAGTTCAATGTTTCCAGCAAATAAATTAGAGATATTATTTTATTTTTGATTGTTAATTCAGGATTTTATTCGAGAATTATTGTAACAGTTTATGAGAGATTTAGTCTATATATTGTATTCTTCGTAATAAACAAGGGTTGGATTTTGATGCCAAAACCTTTCATCTTTTTAAATCATTTCTCCAAAATTCCTAATTGATGTATTTCAAGCTCCATCTTTTGACATAATTTGTGTTTCCTGTGTTTTTTTCCAGAACATTCATAGTCTATTTCTGCACATGTTCAAGGTTGCATAGGATATTATAGGTGAGATAAGGTTTAGTGTCAACCTGTTTGAAATCCCCTGCAAAGTTATAATCACTTAAAGAGATTATTTTATTGGACTATTTGTCTAAGATAGCTCCTCTACATATTTTAATTTTTTCCTTTTTTCATCCTCCTAAATGTGTTTTGTTTGGTTGTAGAAGTCTTCTACACGCATCTAAATTTTCCTGATTAATTAAGTATTCATTGTGACTCCTTAATTATCAGGAATCTCCTTATATTCTTTTGTCAAATTCTGTCAAAAAAAATCATGTTATTCTTTCAGGCTGGAATGCTCACACTTTGACTAAGGAATCTATAAGAGAGGGAGATTTATTCATGAACAGGGATTGGACTATCATTTGTAACTACCTAAATTAAATCATAAATCTGGCCATTGTTCTTTATAGGTTTTTGTCCAGTGACACTTGTATTAAACAAGGTATTGTAACTATTAAGGGAGCCCCCTTTGGTTCAAGGGTCAGCTTGAACCTAAAGACTGGTCGAGTTGGTTTCTCGAACTGCCTACCAGAAACATGTACAACAAACATCATCATCATATATATTTATTTATGTATATAGTTGATATTAAAATATTTTATTCAAATATTTTATTTAATATGCATATAAATATTTTATTTCTGGTTTACATTAAAATATTTTTTAAATATAACATATCAATTTCATATTAAAAATTAAATGAATTATATAAATAACTGAAATTTTTTATATATAAAAAAAGTTAATATAATATTGTTTTATTATAAATAAATAACTAATTATCTATAAAAATCAATATTGAAATTATTGAAATTATTAAATAATATTGATATTCAAATATTGTATTTAAAAATGATATTAATATTGTATGGAAAAATTATATAAAATTATATTGAGAATAAAGTATTTTTTTCTAATTAATTTTTTTTAATGTTAATTTTATGTTTAGAAAGTAAAGAATTACACATTTACTATGCTATAATATCAAACATGTCAACTTCGTGTTAAGAAAAGAAACAATTACATATCTTAATAATATCAATAACCATTTTAAATAAAATTAAGCAAATATGTATATCTACTTTTGTTTTTTATTATAAACAATCTTTTTTTATTTAATCAATATTTTATTTTTATTATAAAAATATAAATCAACTTAAAATTAAACATAGAAAAAATCACATATCTCCTTTATAATATATTATAAAATACATCTCAACATAATAATTTAAATAAAATAATTTAAAATTTAAATATATTACTTTAAATATTATATTTAATATATTAAAAATATATAAAACTTTACATTTTACATATCAAAAATTCTTTAATATTTTTATTAATATAGAAGTCCTAATTTGTCTACATTTACATTGTTATATAAACTTTTACAATCTATGTTTAAGCTTTAAAACAACTTACAATAAACCTAAAATATAGGTTAGTGTTTAGATAAATAATATTTTCAATATAAATCAATAAAAAAAAATCAATAATATCAAAAACTTTTTAGAGGTTTCCTCAAGAGTGTATACTTATTATATATTCACTTATACATTTAAAATTAAATTTTAAAAATTAAATTTATTAATATTTAAAAAAATCAATGACTCTTAACTAGAAAAATTTTAAATAATTAAATTATTATTTTTATTAAAATAAATTTAATTCATTTTTATAAATAATAATAATAATTAATATGTAATTTTAAAACTAAAAGTAATAAACTTGTAATATAAATACTATTGTAAAGTAATACTAAATGTAATAAACTATAAAAACATAACATTTATTAAAACTACTAATATAAATTTTATATTAAATATAAATTATACCAAAATAAAATATATTAAATAATATTATATAATTTATTTTCTAAATTTTGAATGTTAGTTTAATTGGTAGAGTTTTTGTTGTTAAATTATTTTTACTATTAAGAAGTAAGGGAATAAAAAATTATAGTTTTAGATATATATGTGTGTCAATGTAAATAAAACCACTAGACAATAAATATGTAGTGTTTTCTCAAGTATATAGCATATAAGGGTGAACATAGAAAAAAACTTGTGCTAAGTGTGATATATATCCAAAACAAGATACATAAACATTTGAGGCTCTAAGTGATCCCTAGAGACTAAATCCATCATGCTACAACAAATAACTACATGTTAAAATAATTGCATATATTAGCATCCTCATAATTAGTGGCATCTTATGTCTCCTCCTCTAACCTCTGTCATGATCCTCCAAACACAACAATACTAGTGTTTGGTACTTATTGTGGATCCATTTCCATCTAGTTTGTTGTTGCTAATGTCAGCACCTTCTAGTTTTGATGAAATTGACCAATTCAGGCCAACTAGTTTAATTAGCAATCACACTAATATGAAATATTGTGTAAATTAAGAAATTAAGAAATTCAATGTTCAACTTTTATTGGAGTAATCGACCCATAAACTCAACCAATTAACAATTAATATGATAAAAAAAACTAATATAAATAAAATTATATATAAAAAATAATAATAATAATAATAAAGAAACATATAATTTTATGCAACATTATACTTATAGTAATGATGATAACAAAGCAAATTTATTTAGTGTTATAATCATAATATTATTGTGATATTGGTCATACCATACCATATTTTCACCAAACTTCTAACTAAATTATAACTTAGTTTTAATAATGTTATGTGCTGAAATTGTTAATACAATTTAATAATTTAATGCACGTAGGAGATATACTGAAACTCTAAAAAATTGAGTAAATTTGTAATGGAGTAGAAAACTAATGCAAATTCGGTGACTATAGTGTCGCTGGCAAATAAATATAGGAAAATGTGCTAATTTTCAATCAGAGTACATGAGCACTCCGGTTGCTCCGACAGCGAAAGGAATTTGGCAATGTTTTTGAACTTCAAGATATGCCATATTGCAGCCATCCGGTTGAGGTAGGTACAGAAGTTGATCTACGAGTCCAAAACTGAGTCAATTACACAAGAAAGATGGCGTGCTCCATCATCCAATATCATCACCATTCCTCGGTGTCAAGTTCTGAAAAATTAACAATGTAGGAAACGTAGGCCATGTTCTATCTAGCAAGGCGAACGCCTCACAGCGCAATTCCTACCAACAACAACCACATAATCGATCTATAGCTACAATGTCCATCCTTCCCAACCACATAATCGATCTATAGCTACAATGTCCATCCTTCCTTCCCGATAGTAATTGCAATGGCCTCAAAATATTTACCAGTAATCCTACTGCTAGGATTTCTCTTAATAAAATCGATAAAGGGCCGAGCTGAATCCTTAGATTTCGCAGGTTATGGGGAAGAGAAACTGTCAAACGTTGTGGTCGTGGGAAATGTCTTCTGCGATGCTTGTGTAAAGCATCAATTCTCGCAGGAAAGTAGCCATGTCATACCTGGTACGTTTATTCGTTCTGTATAATTCGGAATAATAAGCACCCTGTAAATTTTTTATCTTTTGAATATGTGTCCTAATGCCTCTAACCTAGGGTTTTAGATTCGATTAGCCGTTGACACTCTCGCCTAGGGTTTCAGAATCGATTAGCCCTTGGCACTGACAATATTAACCTAGGGTTTTCGAATCTATTAGCCCTTGACACTCGATTATCTTTATGACGTGACATATCCAATTTATGTGTACAGGTGCTCGGGTAGCCCTTGAGTGCAGCATAAACCGCAAGACAAGAGCATGTGTTACAGTTGCAGAGAGCGATGAATATGGCGATTTCACTGTGGACGTACCCTCTCTTTTTCATCTAGAAGAGAGGATTAATAGATGCAGCGTGAGCCTGGTTAGCAGTCCTGAAGGATCATGCAATACACCATCAACAACTGCACCCTCCAAACTCGCCCTCATAGCAAATTCGAATGGCGTTCGAACTTACACCGCTGGCTCTTTAAGCTATCAGCCACAAGATATCCCTGGTTTTTGTTACATGGCGACTGTACGAGAAGCTGCATCGAAGCCTCTGCTGTACCGACATTTTTTAGAGTAATAATGAATCCTAGCGAACTGAATTTGCTGACTCATGTAAATATTCCAAACGTTTCATTGCCATCCTTCAAATAATTTCCACCTTTGCCTTACAAGAGCCATAAGGTTCTCCATGCTCACCAGTATATCTGTGTTCACCGGAGGTGTGGAAGTGATTATTGCAGCAAACAGCTTATGTATATAGCTACACTACTCTTCTGTACATTATCAACATATCCCAGAATTTGGGTAAGTGCTTCAGGATTTCTACATTAGTTTTCATCTCGGCATCTGTGCTTCGTGTGTTATCAAAATAATCTGTATGATCGCTAAGCATATGGTACATATTCATTCTAAATTGTGTAGGTTCTTGGTAGTTAAAATTATATTTATCAGATGAATTTACAGGAAAGTGGTTATCCTCCTTACATGTATTTCATATTTTCGTACATATATAAACAAATTTTAATCATATTAAATATATTATTACTTATTTTATATATATTTAAATAAAAAATAATTTAATTTAAATAATTTAATTTTTTTTAATTTAAAGTAAATTTATTTTATTTTCAGGTTAAAAGTGTGCAAAATATCAAATATTTTGAGTTGCAATTTTTTTTTATAGATTTTAAAAGAAATTTGCATTTGTAATTAAAACCAATTTGAATTGATTTTGTCTTAAGTTTATATATATATAGATATATAGATATATTCAACTTCTTATTAAACAAGAAAGGAGTTATGCATATCTTTTATTTTGACTAACTTACAATAAAGATGTTTTATAAGAATTTTTTATTTTTTAATTATTTTTATATAATATTTAATTGATAATGAAATATATTATATAGATTTGTTTATCTAATTGATATATAACTGATTTTTTTCCAAGAGAAAAAGTTATAATTTTATTAATGAAAACAAAATTACATGTCACATTTACTAGTAATTGTCAATCAAGACAGGCTAAGAAATCGCGAGTAAGAACCTATAATACATGGGGAGAAAATTTAATTTTTTCTCTCTTTCTTCTTTTCAACCTTACGCCAAGCACCTTGTGTTGGTGTGACTGAGATAAGGGCGAGTTGGGTATCTTCTGTGATTGCTCCATTGTCTTTATCTAAGTTTGAGGTGTCTGAGATGTGATGTATTTTATTCCCTATGTTGTCTAGTGCCCCAAGGTCCTTTCCCCGTTGAACCGTGGAGGTAAGGTCAAATGGGTCTTGCATCTCTTGTTCTTTTGTCTCTGATTCGGTTGTTGTCTGCTTATTTTCATTTGGGATGGGGACATCATCTTCTTCATTTGTCTCCTGTTTTGGTTGACTTGAATGAAATTGCCAACCTTTGGGTGTTTTCCCTGTCTTCTTTTTTCTATTATCTCTTTTTGCTTCCGGACATGTGTTTTGCAAATGACCGGTGTTCCTGCAAATTCTGCATCTGAATGCAGTATTTTCGAATTCAAGGCGTTGCGTCCATTTTTGTTGTTTGTGAATCATTTGTATGCATTCAGGTAGCCCTTTACTGAGGTCCACTTCCACGCAGATTCGTGCGAAAGTGTGCGAAAGTGTAAATCCTCTCCTCCAAGCATTGTGTGTTTTATATATATATATCCCAATGATGTCCCCTACACCTTCTAATACATATTCATTCCAAAAATGTAGAGGAAGTTTGTAAAACTGGACCCAGACAGGCATTCTGGTTACCTCCATGGTGTTTGCGCCGAAATCCAGGAACCAGGTTGTGATGAAAATCCTAGTGGATCCACAGTCCCTCCCTAAGGATGGTGTCTCTGGCTTCCGAGGACGGAAACTTGACAATGAAAAACCCCTTTGAACATAGGTGAATATCCAATGAAAGAGCTCCATTGGTTTGGGCCAGAAGCTGTTAAATCTAGAGATTATTGCTTGAGATTCAAAATTCGTTCGATGGTCATTAATCATTGGAATATCTATGTTCAGTTCTGGCACCAATTTAGTTGCTCCCCAATATATGGTGTGGGTGCATTTTCAGCTGCTTCAGTTGGAGTAACATCTTTTTTTCCCCTGTAAGATGTTCATGTATGAGGGACCTTTCGGGAGATCGGATTTTGAAGTGTTGGTTCCCCTTGCATATCCGGACGTTCTATGATGTGCTGTTGTGCCTCCTCTCAATCTCAGATTGAGAGTAATGGTGGATTCTAGACCAATGGAGTAATTTGTTATTATGCAGGAGTCTTATAGTGATCTCCCACAGTATATTAAAGATTGCATATGGCTAGGGTAACCAGAGACTAAACTGACATTTTGTTTCAGTTGTATAACCCTGTCATTTTCCTAGGCCCATATTGAAATATTGTTCCCCACAGGGGGCTTTATAAAAATCTGGAAACGAACATAGCATACCTCTTTGTCTATGATAGTAGTGTAGTCTTCTATGGGGTTCGGCGTTGGCAGCAAAGGAAGGGTCTGATGGGAAACAGGATCCATAGCGCAGAAGATAAAATCATCCGAAGATGGGACATAGCTATCTTGTGTTATGCACAGAGGTTCGATGTCGTCTAGTTGCCCCAGTACGCACTTGGTACCTAGTGGGTTTCTAAGTGCCCTGCCCCTCCTCGTGTCTTTTGACCCCCACTTAGGGCAAGTCCACAGGATATTGAGACCATCGTCCTAATGCACACCCCATCTCCCGATAATAGGAGGGCTCTAGAAGGTAAAAGCATGTGTAATGAAAGCAGTCGAAGCTGGCCATGGGGCAAGGCTGTAGTGTGAGCAGGGGAAGAGGGCCTCAACAGAGGGAACAGTGGAATTGTCGAGCCAGTCTGTAAGCTTATGTGCATGGTGAGGGCACTCCTGAGTCCACATTCCTAATTTTTTGCAAACAAGAGTGACCGTCGTCATGCATTCCTGGTGTCCATCACTGAAAACCCTAGCCGCCATAGTTCTCAATTGATATATAATTGATATTGAAATTTTTTATTATATATATAGTTTGCATTAAAATATTTTTTAAATATTACATATCAATTTTATATTAAAAATTAAATGAATTATACAAATAATTGAAATTTTTTACTTAATTGTATATATATATATATATATATATATATATATATATATATATATATATATATATATATATATATATATATATATATATATAAAATTTATATTTAAATTATTAAATAATATGAATATTTAAATATTTTATTTAAAGTTGATATTAAAATATTTTTTAAAAGTAAAATAATTACAAATCTTTCAAAATGGAAGCATTCTTTTTATTTTAATTACTTTTTTTTTATGATAAAATAATATAAAATTATATTTAGAATAATTTTTTTTTTTTGCTATTAATATTTTTTTAAATATTCATTTTATGTTAAAATAAAAAATTTCACATCTCTTAAACTATAATATCAAACATATCAACTCTATATTAAAAAAGAAAATAATTACATATTTTAATAATATCAATAATACTTTCAAATAAAATTAAGCAAATAAGTATATTTACTTTTATTTTTTTTAATAATAAACAACATTTTTATTTAATAAATATTTTATTTTTATTATAAAAAATATGCATAACCAGAAAATAACACATCTCCCTTATAATATATTATAAAATACATCTCAACATATAATTTAAATAAAATAATTTAAAATTTAAATACATTACTTTTAATACTATATTTAATATATTAAAATATATATAAAACTTTACATTTTCCATATCAAAAATTCCTTAATAGTTTTATTAATATAGCTCTCCTAAATGATCTACAATATTACATTGTTTTATAGACTTTTACGTGGTTACATTGTTCTATAAACTTTTACAATCTCTGTTTAAGTTTTAAATGAACTTATAATAAACCTAAAAATACAGGTTAATATAGGTTAATGTTTAGATAAATGATATTTTCAATATAAATCAATTAAAAAAAAATCAATAACATCAAAAACTTTTTACAGGTTTACTCAAAAGTGTATGCATATTATGAACGATAGTGTGTACATATTTTGAAAGGGAAAACTCACACTTAACTCCTATACTCACAATTAACTCCTATTATTGAGATATGTGGGTGAAAAAATTTCTTAAAACTCACACTTAACTCCTATACTCACAGTTAACTCTTATTCTACTCTTATTCTTGAGATATGTGGGTGAAAAAAATTCTAAAAACTCACACTTAAATCCTATTCTTCAGATATGTGGGTGAAAAAATTTCAAAACTCTACTCATGATTAAACATAAAGCCATAATTTTATTTTAGAGTTTTCGTTAACATAATCTATTAATACCTTCTATTCCTCATAACTCTTAGTATATCAATGTCTTGATCTATTACATATTTTTTTAGAAGTAATCGTAAGGAAAATAATTCAACTATAATTATTTCGTCCTCAAGATCCTCAAGAGGGGTTGTGGAGCAATAACTCTCTTCACGAGGGGGTCTTGCACACAACCTGAAACCCCTTTCTGTCTTTGTTTCAATTGTAAAATTGATCGGTTCTAGAATATATTTTGAGGCCTATTCTTGCTTGTATATAGAAGGTGATAAAAGTTATCGCTATAGAAGTTATAAAAGGTTTAAGTATCCTCTCCATTATATAGGACAAGTTGGACAGCTATAAATATTATGGACAAGTGATTTCCGTGTTCAAATGTCAAACTAGGGTTTTATTGTTTAAAATGACAACAATTCACAATATCTAACTTGGACATGGTCATTCTTTTATAGTTCATGTTACTGATCATATCCACCTTTGCCCGAGATAGGCACTTATAGCTATCATTCCTTATGATGATCTTTATCTGCTGAGAATCAAGACTGTAATTACATAAGTAGAAGTAATCTTTTTTTGATGTTTCATATGCAAACCCTGGTTGCAGAGCTCCGAGTTTCCAAATTTCTATCCGTGGTAAATAATTTGCCTATATTGTTCATTGAAATAGTTGCCACATAGATGGGACTACTGATGTGGGAAACTCTTGGAGCTTTGGAATTGTAAAAAGAAACTTGTTTTAATACATATTTCCATAATTGAGACCTAGATGTAGCATCACTAAAATCATAGATACATGGTATTTACATAGATGTAGCATCACTAAAATCATAGATATATGGTATTTACATTTTCAAGAATAGAAAGAGAAGTATTTGGATGTTCTTCAGTGTGGTATTTACATTTTCAAGAATAAAATGTGATAAAGTACCTATAGTTAGCAAGGCTGATCTGATTGCAGAGGGTCTGCAATCAGTATAACTGCTATTTTACAAATGCAACAGTTCCACTTACCTGAGGAGTCACCATGGATGTTCCAGTTAAGATGTTAAACTGGGAAGGCATCATCCCAACAAGAACTATGTCGAAAGATCGATGGGAATCCATGCAAAAAGTATGTTCGCACCTATTGCGCTTATGTGGCTGAAATTTTCAGTAAAAAAACTTATATTTTTATATCAATCAAAATAACTCATGTTGTGATCATCTTAAAGTCAGTAAATCTAAATCAAAGCAGGACATTCAACGTTTTACCCCTTTATATCTTAGGAATTTTGATTATTTAACTTTTAAAATTTATATTTTAATTTTTTTTATAATTTAATTTTTAATAAGAAACTAAATATTAAAAAATTATAATTTAAACATTTAAAAATAAATTAGGATTATTTTCTTATGAAAAAAACTTAATTAAAAAATGAATTAAAAAAATACAAAATTAAAATTAAAATTAAATAAAAGCAAACATGTTGGGTAGCCGGCCACGTGCTCCCTCCGGGAATCCCATGCTATCAAATATATTTCCATCTAAAAATCCCATACTATAAAATCTGAAAATAAATGTAAATGTACCTGAGTATATTTCAGTATTTAGCAGAGACCAAAAAAGGCTTCTGACCGGAAAGACAAGAGACGATACTAGAAATACAAACTTGCCAGAGATGGAACGATACAGTAAAGATAGATAGAGAGTCGACTCAAGTTTTTCGATAGCATAATATCGGATGCCAAGCAATGAGCATCATTATATATTGTTATTCAAGAATATGATCTCATTGAGAGTGGCAAACATGTTTCTGAGACTAGGAGGAAGGAATCCTCTGGGATTATTTTTGGCAAAAAAAATAACAGAAACTAAATAATTTCCAAGATTAGAATGGATTTCAAATGAAACATGTTATTATTGATGAATATGGCATCGGTATCTTTGAAAAACAACTGCTTGTGCAGCGCCCCCTCGAAATCATTGAACCTGATGTCCAAGTACTTCAATGATGGCATAGAAAAAACAACCTATAGAAATGAACCAACAAACCTATTATTGCTTTAGATGGCGGGGCTTATTAAATTCTTGGCGGTTAATCAAGCATAGTGGTATCCCTTTCTTAAAGTCAAGGAGACCAAGTCCCTTTTGGTATAGTCGATCCCTCGGAACCCATAAGCATAAATTCCAATTGTCTCATAGTCGGTTATTCTTAATATTGACTCTACAAAAACAAAGCATAACAAAGTGAACAATATATATATATATATATATATATATATATATATATATATATATAGTGGTGAAAATATCTTGGGAGTATTCTCGTAGGTTCTGAGACCTAATGGAGAATCTTACCTTCCAAATCCCAGAAACAGAGATACTTTCTTGAATGCATACCATAGGTTTAGCTTAACTCTAATTAGTAGTACCTCGCAGCTCATGGTGGCTACAAAATGAGCCCCCTTTGGAAAACAAAATTGGTTGAGGGAAGAAAGAGTCGTTCCATAGTGATGGGCCAAGGGAGTTAGTTTTTTAGGATACTAGATGCCTCGTTGTTGTCTCTGTAGAAATTATAAAATGTGCATATATATATTGGATTTACCCGATCTAAAAATTTGCTAAAGTTAAATACTGAACTGCTTCTACAAATATTTGTGGAATTAAAAACACAATCACCAATTACATAAGCATGAAGAAAGATCAATCACACACAACACAGATAATTTCCCGGGGAAATCTTACAGCCAAAAAACCTACTATCTTCTATTTTATATTATATTATGGATCATGAAACAATTACATACAAAACTCTTCTCACAAGATCTCTCAATACATCATTTAACTGTCTCACACTGTCATACAAAAAATGGCAAATCCCTTAGCCAATTTACTACCTCCACACAGCCTGCCTTCATTGCGCAATCCCTGCTGAATGTAATCCTGCCTACCTTGACTGCGCAAGTATCATGGGCACATCCAATGTGTGTGTGGATTCATGTGTGCAAGCGGATAATGTCACAACTAATAGTTATCTTCCCTTTCACCTAGAACTTAACTGGGTCTCCACTGGATCTGATATGCATGCAACTAATATTAGTAAATCTTCAGTTGCATGTGAGATTACTGATTGTGAATTAATTAATATTTAATTCACTTGATCTCTCACTAGTGTATCTTCAGTTACAACTAGCACAACTGAGTTTAACTCACTTAACTGAGTTAAACCTTTTACAACTTGCACCAACTCATGCACCACTGCACTTCCAATTCAGTTACAACTATAATTACTCTGCATGTCCCATCAACCAACCTCTAACTCGAAATTCACTTAGCTAACTAATTTTCCATTTCAATTAACTATTTTCAAGTTCACATTGCGAATAGATTGCAGTTTAATGTCCATCTAAATTAAGGGATAATAAAAATAGACATGCAACTAAAAATAGCCTGTGGGCCCCACCCTAGTGTAGGTGCTTAATTTTCAATAGGATCATGGGTGCCAAAAAAATTCTTGTTGAATCCCAACAATCGCTTTCAACGAGAAAGGGATTATCCTTCACCTCGATCCTGTCTCTATGGTATTCAAATCTTCTCCTGGTGAGCGCCTTCGTCAGAATATCTGCATCCTGGTCTTCTATGGGAATGTACTGAAGCAACATGATTCTCCTCTGCACACAATCTCTTGTTGATGGCACCGAATATCTATATTCTTGGACTTATCATGAAACATAGGATTAATCGATAGTTTAATGCAACTCTGATTATCACAATGAATCACCGTCGGATCCATCTGAGAACCAAACAAACCAACCAAGATCTTTATCATCTGGATAGCCTCACATGAAGCTTGACTTACTGTAATGTATTATGCTTCTACTGAAATGAGTGCCACGGATCTCTACTTCCTACTGTACCAAGAAACAGTTGTAGATTCAATGCTAAATATCCCCCCTGATGTGCTCTTTCTATCTAATGGACTGCCATCCCAATCTGCATTCGTGAAGCCATGCAAATTCACTCCATCCGTTCTTCTGTACCATAGACCATACTCTGTTGTGCCCCTCAGGTATTTTAGGACATGCTTCCCCGCCTTTCAAAAGAGCTTGGGAGGCTTAACCATAGCTTGACTTAACTGGTTAACCGCATATAAAATGTCTAGTCTCGTGTTCACTAGATACATTAGCGAACCCACTAACTGTCGATATACAGTAGCATCCACTACCTCTTTAGAAGTAGCATCCTCTTTCCTCCAATTTCTAGGAAGAGGCGTATCCATGGATTTGCAGCTCTCCATGTTAAACTTACCCAATATCTCCTTTGCATACTTGTCTTGAGACACAAAAAATTCACCATCCCGCTGCCATATTTCCAATCCAAGGAAATAATGAAGGAGGCCCATATCCTTCATTTCGAACTCCCTTGCAAGATCCTCCTTGCAAAAGTGTATTAGTTGCTCATCACTAGTCAAAATTAAATCATCAATATAAAAAACAATGATCAATAACTTACCCTCAACCACAATCCGATACAGGTTTCAATCTCCTTCACTTTTAGTGAAGCCCAGTCCAGTGAAATAGTTGTCTATCCAAGTGTACCAACCACGGAGTGCTTGCTTCAGCCCATACAGTGATCTTTTGAGTCTGCACACATGTGACTCACTATTGAAGATCTTGAAACCTTCAGGATGCTCTATGTACACCTCTTCTTCAATGATCCCATTGAGAAATGCAGTTTTCACATCCAGCTGATGAATGCGCTAACCCATCTGCGCTAAGAGTGCAAGGATGGTCCTTATGGAAGAGTACCTTGCGATAGGTGCAAAAGTGTCATCATAATCTATCCCCTCGATTTGTGAGAAACCCCGAGCCACAAATTTTGACTTGTGTTTCTCCACACTCCCATCAGCAGCTTGCTTTACCTTGTAGATCCATTTCGAACCTACCACTAATTTTTCAACTGGTCTTGGGACAATTTCCCATGCATTGTTTTTTACAATGGAGTCATACTCCTCCACCATTGAATCAACCCAAGTAATATGGTTCAGTCACAATACATTTTCTCATGAGAGCCATGTATCCAGTAAATCGCTCAGGAGACTGTCTCTGTTTGCGCTATGAAGTAGGGACTCCTACATTCTGTGCAGCATCAAGTCTCATCCTATCAGCTTTCGTGGTGTGCCTTCTTCCATTTCTGATGAATGGATCTGCATGAGTGGCTTCCTCCACTCCATGAACCTCCTCATGTGGCTAATCCACATCTTGAGAGTCATCTTTAGGAACCAGCAGTTCCTCCTCCACATGCAAGTCCATCTCCCTCTCAAGTGACATCCACATGGCTTTCACCTCATCAAATTTTATATCCCCTCACACAACAATCATTCTATTTTTTGGAAAATACACACGATAATTATGGGGTGTTTCTGTGTACCCCACAAAAATACCAACTTCAGCAGTCGGCTCCAGCTTCTTCCTGGTGTCCTTGGTCACATGCACATAAATAGATGAGACAAAAATCTTAAAGTGTGAAACATTTGGTTTCTTACTAGTGAAAGCTTCTTTAGGTGTACTCATGCCAAGTACTCTATGAGGACAACAATTTTTCACATAAACCACAGTGTTGCATGCTTCCGCCTACAAATGCATTAGTAGGCCCCGATCATGCAACATCATTCATTTTCATCCACGATCGTTATGTTCTTCCTCTCTGCGACCCCATTCTTTTGTGGGCTATGAGGTGCTATGAGTTCTCTTTGAATTCCTTCTTTGCTGTAGAAGCTCTTGAATTCATTAGAGATGTATTCTCCACCATTATCTCTCCTAAGAGCCTTCACTTGCTTCCTCGACTCTTTCTCCACTAATTCCTTAAACTCACAGAACTTAGAGAATGTTTGATATTTCTTCTGCATGAAGAAGATCCAACATTTATGAGAAAAGTCATCGAAAAATATTACCATAGTACTTATGTTTTGTTGTTGAAGCAACTGAGAATGGCCCACACACGTCTATGTGAACTCTCTCAATGATCTCCAAAGCTCGGTTCTCCTTCTCATGAAAGGTGGACTTTACATACTTCCCCATGGTGCAACCCTTACACTGATCTAACTGAGAAATTGTTCCCATTGGAAGTCCAGTAGATATTTGTTGCATGACTTTCAAGGCTCCATGATGAATATGGCCCAATATTCTATGCCATAATTCTCCCTCATCCCAACTCACCACTTTTTCTGCCTTTCCCATCATGGCAGCACAGCCATCTACCTCCATCTTGTAGAGATTCTTAACTTGAATCCCTGTCCTCTTGGCTTGACCCGTTGTTTAATGTCGCAGGAAAGCTTTTCCATCATTAAAAACAATGTCATAGCCTCTGTCCTCCAACATTGCGACTGAGACTAATTTTTTCTTCAGACTTGGTACATGCATTACATCTTTTAATTGAAATGGTTTACCTGCCTCCCTCTGAAAGGTAATGGTACCGATCCCGATATCACTGTACCATCCGTCATCGCCCATCTCAATATGCATCTGGAGATATTTCTCCTCCAAGTCACTGAAAAGTTCCTTGTCTCCTGTCATGTGAAAGGAAGCGCCACTATCCAAATACCACACATATCCCATTGCACTTAACACCATTCATGCAATCAAGGAGAATTCAAGCTCAAATTGTGAGGCAAGGGCCTTACCAGCTGTAGATCTAGTAGCCTTCTTGTCCTTCTTTTGTGGACAATTAGTAGCAAAATGCTCATGGTCGTGATAGTGAAAACACTTCACCTTGGACATGTCCTGCTTCTTTCCTTTAGACTTGGATTTAGAATGGAATTTCTTCCCCTTCCCCTTCCCCTTCTTCGCCTTGGAAGCCAAATTACAATCCTCTTCATCATCATGCTTTTATAAAGAGCCATCTCTAGTGTTCCGCCTGAACTCCTCCTGCACAAGATCTGACCACAGTCGTTCTCAATCCAGAAATTTTTCCCGTCCATTAATAGAGTCTTCATAACTGTGCCTACTCTTAGGAAGTCCTAGGAGAGCCAAACTCACTAAATCATCATCAACGACTGTTATTCCCACACTCCCCAGTTCATCCAGACATTGGACAAACTTTGTGAGATACTTTGGAATGGTGTCGCCCTTTTCCACCTTGATCTTCCTGAGTTTACCTTTGAGCGCCAATTTCCTATGGTCGTGGTTGCTTTGGAATAGATCTGTCAAAGCCTTACACATAGCATATGGTGTGGCTTTCCCATGGAGGCTTGATACAATGTGGTATCGTACTCCTTCCAACAGGATCCTCCTCGCCTTTGCCACTTTCTTTTGTTATGCATCAAGATTGGCAGCATCTACAGCATCTGGCTTAGGAACATATTTTTCAATGAATTCCTTCAAGCCATTGTCTCTGAGTACCGCCTCCATCCTGTCCTTTCAAGAAATGTAGATCGAGTTTCCCTCGAGTGCATACTCTAACCTCAAGCCATTGAAATCCATTTCGATCTTGAATCAATTGTAGCACCATGAAAGTCTTTCTGCAAATTCGAATTCTATCGAGTCACAAACTCAACTCCTGCTTCACTTCTGCAATTTCCTATGCTCTGATACCATGTAAAAATTATACAATATGCATGTATATATTGGATTCACCCGATCTAACAATTTTCTAAAGTTAAATATTGAATCACTCCTATAAATATTTGCGGAATTAAAAACACAATTTCCAATTACATAAGCATGAAGAAAGATCAATCACACAGAACACAAATAATTTCCCTGGGAAAGCTTACAACTAATAACCCCACTATTTTCTATTGATTATTATATCATGGATCATGAAACAATTACATACAAAACTTCTCACAAGAGCTCTCAGTACATCAGATAATTGTCTCACACTTTCATACAAAAATTGGTAAATTCCTTAGCCAATTTACTGCCTCCAGCCTACCTTCACTACACAATCCCTGTTGAATGCAATCCCTGAATTGATGCAATCTTTCCTGCCTTAACTGAGAAAGTATCATGGGCACATCTAATGTGTGTGTGCTTTCATGTGTGCAAGCGGATAATGTTACAACTGATAGTTATCTTCCCTTTCACCTAGAACTCAACTGGGTCTCCACTAGATCTGACATGAATGCAGCTAATATTAGTAAATATTCAGTTGCATGTGAGATTATTGATTGTGAATTAATTAATATTTAATTCAATTGATCTCTCCCTATTGTATCTTCAGTTACAACTAGCACAACTGATTTTAACTCACTTAACTGAGTTAAACCTTTTACAACTTGCACCAACTCATGCACCACTGCACTTCCAACTCTGTTACAAATAGAATCACTCGGTTACAACTAGAATTACTCTGCATGTCCCACCAACCAACCTCTAACTCGAAATTCACTTAGCTAACTGATTTTCCACTTCAGTTAACTATTTTCAAGTCCAAATTGAGAATAGATTACAATTTAATGTCCATCTAAATTAAGGGATAATAAAAATAGACATGCACCTAAAAATAGCCTGTGGGCCCCACCCTAGTGTAGGTGCTTAATTTTCACTAGGACCATGGGTGCCAAAAATTTTCTTGTTGAATCTCAATAGTCTTGTTTGTCAGAAAAGGAAGGGTAGTGGGGGAATGGCAAGGTGTGGTGGGGTGTAAAGGAGCAAGTTTGGAGCAAGTTTTCAGTGGGAAGATCAAGAAAAACACTAGGGCGAGAACAAAACTATGATCAAAAACATTCGAAATAAATATAGGCAATTATTTGTTTTAAATGTCTTTCCAATGTTTTTAATTGATTTTTATTCATTACAAGTCAACTTGGCTTTGTTAGTAATTTAATGTCTACAAACAGGAAACTGAATATTATGTTAGAACAAGTGTGAGGTAAAATCAATACAATTTCATGAAATATTACCAGTTCCTCTTTCCAATTTTACTGTTACTTCTGTTAAAATTCTTGCACTCCCCAAGTGCCTGGAAAGCATTGCATGCATAACTTGGCAAGTGCCTAGAAAGAATTTCATATGGAGACCTGGCATTTTCAAAGTAGATGCCTGACACAGGACAGGAAGTAGAAATATAACACTAGTTATTTGAAGGAAAAAGGGTCCCAGGAAGGGAGAAGGGTCCCAAAACTGAATAGGAAAGGTAGAAGGGTTCTAGAACTGAGTAAGGCATAAGGTTTCTAGAACTAATTAAGGAAAAAGGGTTCTAGAACTGAATAAGTGGTGAAGTCGCCCAGTAACCAGGGAATAACTGGCTTGAGAAGCAACATGCAAATAGCTAACATTGAAGCTTAGTCTACAACCACTTGTCCACTCCCACTTATTCGTGGGTAAAATTATAATATATCCACTGAACATGAAACATTGAATGTTACTAAATGCCAATGAATTAATGCTAGCATTACTTCTCTTGGAAGAAAATTCAACTAAGTACATCTTTTTATTAAAATTTATACTAAGATATCCAGGCCTCTTACCTTGGGAAGAGGCCAAATAAGATGGTGAAATTAAAACTTCTGTTAAAAATAAAATATGATGTTCAAACTTTTGAATTCCATTTTCAAACTTTTACTAAAACAATAGAAGGACAATCTATTTTCATGGAAATTCCATTGGTTTTTGTGCAAGCTTAATAGAAGGACACCAACTGTTTACAATATTTCATGTCACCTTTTGGGCAAGGACTTTAAAAAAGGTATAACGATTTTCATTCAGAAATAAAATTCCTCCATACATTTGCTTGACATGCTTCATAATTAAATAAATATAAAACTAAAAAAAAAAAAACTTTTGACTTATTAAATTTTAATTATTTTAATGTTTGTTAGGGTTTAATTTCCCCAGCACCAAGATTCTTTGTATGCAAATATATTTGAAGAAGGTTGCATGGTACATGGTATACCTGTTGACATTTAGGAAATGAATAATTGCAACTTGAACCTGATAAATGACAACCCGGACTTGACAAAATGTAGGCTTAACCCAAGTTTGAGTAAAGATGCAATGAACCTAAGTTATACCACTAACTGAAAATATTCCCTAGTGACTATGAATATGCATGCCTTTTAACATACATTTGTTCCCCAAATTTAGATGATATTATGAACTAGATGGATTCTTTGGGCCACCATCACCTTATGTGAACTTCTACTAAGATCGTTTTGGCCCTACCAACTGTCGATGTGATGGGCTTAGAGTAGTTGTTGCAAAAGGTACAACCTTCACCTATCAGGGTCTAAAGTAGCTTGATGATTTATAATTTACTTGAAACATATCATGAACATTTCCATCAATATTTACATAGAGTCCCTTTCAGTCACATATGCATACATTTGTAGAACCAGTTGAGCTTGGAATGATATTTTTTCCAACACCACGACCTCCACACCAAACCTTAATAAACATACCATCTATTAACTTATGTGTAGATGTTTATAGAGATTTCATTTCTTTTTCAAGTATATACATTAGCATAAAAAAAATGATAGCTACACGACCTGAGTTTTCAAATCAAAACTTGAAAAAGAGGCTCATGCCTACCCATTGTTGCATGAAGAGTGGTCATGAGGCCCTCAATAATACCAAATTATTCATTCATCACTTGTATCCAATCCATGAGTAATAATTTTAGTTTTTATGGTGAGACAATTTTGACACATAGTTGTGACTTAGTGACAACATTTGCAAGAAGAATCTTAGAGTAAATTTCCCAAATAAACATGTCTTGCCTAAAGGCAATATATTTTATTTTGATTTGTAAGAATAGTATCATATACCTTTGCAAGAGGAGCAAGGAAATTAGTTGTGAAACTTGCATATGAAACAATAGACATTTCAGGCTTATATGATCCTTCATTTACTCCAACCACAAACATGGGTGCATCCACTAATGGAGAAGAAATTATTACCTTCTTAGTTCCACCCTGCCACCAAAAACCATCAAATAAATCAAAAGATAAATTAGAGCTATGTTTTTACCTACCAAGGTGAATAATCTCATAATGGAGGGGACTTAAAAATCTAAACACATTTTTTAATGGAAAATTATAAATGCAAATAGGAAAAACACAAAAAATACTACAAAAAAATATTCCTTAAGACGTGCATTATCCTTCTTAATTGTTGTGAAAAGTCCGGATCATTATACAACATATGCAATTCCATAGTTTTCACAAGGAATATATGAAGGATCCCTGTAGTTGCAGTTTCCAAGACATCATAGCATCATTATTCTCTAAATAATAATTATGAGTGTTTATTTACACTTTGGTTAATGTTAAGGGGAATACCTTTTAAAATTGACAGTAATTTTGTGACCATCAATTTAAAGGGTTGTATCATTAGCAATATTCAAGTGTGCTAGTGACAACCCCAAAATAGAAGTTTAGTCATATTTCAGTCTATAGGAATGCACAGTAATTCTAAAAAAATATTCCCTCAAGATAAATTTGTAAGTATGCACTGACATTAACCCAATGAACTTGCTCAACATAGAGAAATTATCCTATAGAAATTACTCGCATGCTAAAAGGGCTTCTTCTGTTCAATTATACAATAATATGAGATGCAATGAGTGATAAGTGTACTATTCATAAATCATGAGAAATTAGTCAGGTACGACTACCTTTCTTGGAAATGGTCAAAAATGAATGACTTACTTAACGCAATTGAACCCAAAAATGATATCTAATATAATGCACTGTGAAATCCCCTCAATACTTAAACACAAAGAGTTAATGGAGCTCTAATTGAATCAAGTTAATGGAGTATAAATCAAGTGGGCTTGATTGTGGATAAAACTCCACAGTTAAGCACACTTGAGCCAAAGGAAATTTGGGATGAGTGACCTCCTGGGAAGTTACCAGGTGCAAGCCCCGGAAGTGATGATTGACGCTTTGTGATTCATTTCACTAGTTTCAATCCCACTTCTTCACCCCTATGAGCATCACCCAATGCAATGCGTGTTAAGTGGACTATTCAAAATTCATGATAAATTAGTCAGTTATGACTACCTTGGCATGGACATAGTCATAGATGAATGACTTGCTTAACAAAGTTGAATCCAAAAAATGATATCTAACAATATGAGACTCAACACTTTTTTTATGGGAATCAAAACAAATGGAGAATTCTGAGGAATCAATAAAGATATCTTGGGATTATAGACTTGGTAGAATCATAGGCACACGAAACTCACCAAGGCTATTAGTTGATGATTTAGGAGATTCTTCCATTATGTTAAAATAAATATCAAGGCCATATCGTGATTGAAGGTAAACAAGAATATTTTCACTCGATATCAAAGATGTAGTAAGGGATTCATTCTACGGAGATTCTCAAAAGCTATGTTTTACAACCAAGCTTGATGAAAAATATTAAAAAATAGATTAACACAAATCCAATGGAATCTCCAAGACCTCCAATCGATGTAAGAGACACAAGAAAGTTGAAGAAATAATTATCAATTAGTCCCTAATCAAGGAAGGTGCAAAAGCCCAAGCAATAGTTTCAAGAATGATCGTATATCAGTATAAATTCAAGGAAATATGCAAGGTGACATTTTTATACGCACATTTCTTACCAAAATACACATTGTTTGTCGAATCCTGCCCCCGAGGAGACCAGGTTTAGCTTCAAATGCTAAGGTTCAAAAGGTTCATCTTGCCGACCTAGTGACTAAGGTTCTAGTTATATAAGGTGTTGAAGGTACTAGATGTACTTGTTCTTCTTAGTAAAGTGTTTTTTTAGGATATTATAACCATTCTTCAAGTCCCAATATTTTTCAACTAGATGGACATTGTAATCCCAAGGTGGAGCAACCTCCTCATTTAGTTCATAAATAGAGACCCACGATAAATTATTCTCATCTTGAATTTGGATATTGGTTTCCATCAATGAACTTGGATATTTATTTTTCCATTGATGAATGAGCTTGTGCCTTAAGACCTTTATTGAAATTATGTAGCTAGTTAATAATATCTTGTTGATTGGCATTAATGTCTTGTAGATTAAGCCACTTGGTTCATGTTTGAGTTTGAGGACAAATAAATTCAAAAAATGTTTTCTAATGCAAATAGATATGATAAATTCATCATTAATGATATATTTTCCAACATCTTGACCTGCATGCCAATCCTTCATAGATGGACCATATACTATCTTCTATGTAGGTATTTATAGAAATTCCATTTCTTTTTCAAATATTTACATTAACAAAAAAAAATGACAGCTAGAAGACTTAAATTTTCAAATTTGAGACTTAAAAAAAGAGGCCTATGCCTACCTATTTTTTCATGAACAGTGGTCATGAGGCCCTCAATAATACCAAATTATTCATTCACCACCTATATCTAGTCCATGAGTAAGTGTTTCAATTTTTACAGTGAGTTAATTTTGAGAGGTATTTGTGACTCAATGACAACATTTGCATGTTTGTAGGAAAAAATTAAGAGTATTTTTCCCAAAGAAACATGTTATACCTAAAGGTGATTCATTTCAATGTGATTTGTAAGAATAGTATTATATGCCTTTGCAGGAGGATCAAGGCAATTACTTGTGCAACTTGCAATTGAAAAAATAGACATTATAGGTTTATATGATCCTTTGTTTACTCCAACCACAAACATTGGTATATCCACTAATGGATCTAAAATTACAACCTTCTTAGTTCCACCATGCCACCAAAATTTGTCAAAAACCATAAATATCATCAAATAAATAAAAAGAGCAATTGGAGCCATGTTGTTACCCACCAAGGTGAACCATCTCAGAATGGGGGGACTTAAACGATATGAAGTACATTTTTTGATGGAAAAATATAATTGAAATAGGAAAAACACAAAAAATACCACAAAAAATAAATCTTAAGATGTGCAAAAGCCTTCTCTATAGCTATTAAAACTCCAAATGATTCTACAACATACTCAGCTCCATTGTTACCCCAAGAAATATATTAAGGATCCCTATAGTAGTGGTTTCAAGTGCCATCAAATATCAATGTAAATTCAAGAGAATCAGTGATTCATTCTTCATTATATGTAACTAAAGATTCAACCACACCACTTTATCTAAATGAGTCTTTGAAGGTGCTTGTTAAGTTTAGAGAGGCACCATGGAATTTTGTAGAAAATAAAGAGCCACCAAGAGCTTCTTTTGAATTGAAACAAGGGCCAAGATCTTCATTTTCTAAGGACTGTGAAAGCTTCTCATATGAAAGAAAAGGCATCCCTCATTCTACTTCATTTAAGATCCAAGAAGCTCTAAGACTTTCTTTGGGTAGAGGATAAATTTCAAGAAATTATGTTGAGTTGAAAAGAAATTATTTTGGCATGGATATACACGAGTACATTTATTCCCATCCCTCCCAATGTAAATGGCTTCTTATGTTCATTTGGAAAATAATGTGAGACTCAAAAATTATTTTCTACTATCAAAACAAATGTAGAAGTTGGAGGAAGCAGCAAAGAGCTTATGGGATTATGTACCTGCTAGAAGCACAAGCACACAAAATTCGTCAATATTATCAATTACTGATAGAGGATATGCTTCTATCAAAAGAAATATCAAGGTCTTCCCTCGATTCAGGGCAAACAAGAATACTATATGTGTGTGTGTGTGTGTGTGTGTGTGTGTGTGTGTGTGTCTACGTGTGTGTGTGTGTATATATATATATATATATATAAGGTAAAATTTTAGGGGCTAATATTCGCAGGTGGGCTAATTTTCCATGTTTTTCCCAAAAAATATATTCGCCAATTTCCTTTTTTCTGAACATGATTCACCCACATTTTATAGTATAAAATTATTTTACCCTAAAAATCACCAAAATTATATATAGACTAATATAAAATCATTAGAAATATAAATATTTTTACAAAAATATTTCCAAACATTTTACAATTTGCATATTAGGGACTAGTAAGATTCGCCAAGGTTTCTACACTTTAAGACAAACTTCCATCCTTAAAATTTTCCTTGATATATATATATGTGTGTGTGTGTGTGTGTGTGTGTGTATATATATATATATACATATTTTATCGATGCATTAATGAATTAATAAGATCCCATCTATGTAGGGACCTTCGCCTCCTCTCACGGGACAGGTTTTTGTGTAATTTTCATCCTCTGAAGTTGGGACTTGTATAATTGGAATGGTATTCTCAGATCTCTTTTGGTCATATGCATGATTTGATTCCTTTGCTTCTCCCTTGTAATTATATTGACCCACAATGTAATTCCCTTCATATTTTTATGGTGAGGACATAAAAATCTCATCCTTTCTCCTCCAAATCTTCCTCAATAAGGGTTTGGATAAATATTTGGCAATATGAATGTGCATATACATATCATACACCTAAATGGAATGTTTCAATATTTTAGAATTTTTTTATGGATTCTATATCCTAACAACATCAACAGAAACATCAGCAGAAGAAAAAGTAATATCAGAGATAGTACCAGTTTTGTTCCATATTAAGCAGTCTTTGAAGTAGCAGGTTATGTAGCTTTTTCTTCTGCCAATATATTTTTTATGTGAAATAAACACTTTTTTGGATAACATGTGGAATAGAAAAGGTTAAAAATGACATTGATGGGCCATGTGGGCCCTCGCATGAAGGTCATGTGCCTCACATCGTTGTCTCATAACATAGCATGCAAGCCTGAACCATGCCACTTAAAGTTGCATCATGTTAATATGTCTATGTGGGGGGAATATGGTTGTCAAGGGGCATGACCATGAGCCTGTTGAAAATCAACAAGAAATGTGTGTCTAATTTATTTTTACCTTCAATAAATTGTAATCTTATCTCATAAAAACTTGTATCAGTTAACTAAGTCAGAAAGAGTGAGTTATCTCAAGAATTTTGAGTTGAGGGTCAAAGGTGATACATGTAGATTGATTCTATTATTTTTGGGATCCAGTTGCAGTTAATGCACTAATGTGGTGTGAGTGTAATCAGTTAACTCAAATTAATTGAGTTAAAATCATTTTAACTATTTCTAACTGAGTGATGAGCTAGTGAGAGGTCCGGTGAGTTAAATTAGATTTTTTCACAAGTAGTGATCAATTAGATAACTGATTATTCACTATTATTAGTTGCATTCATGACAGTTCTAATGAAGACCCAGTTGAGACATAGGTTAAAGGGAAGATAACTATCAGTTGTGTTATTAGAAAATTTCCTGGGTGAAGTTATAAAGCCACAGGAAGGACATGATGGATTGCACAATCAAGGAAGGTTGGAAATCCTATTTAATAAGTATTTTTTCTCTAGGAATTGCGTGAGAAAGACAAGCTGGAGGAAGGAAAGGAATTGGCTAAGTGTTTGTCCAATTTTTCCTAGATCAGTGTGAGACAATTAGTAGGGTGCAGCAGATTCTTATGAGCAAGAACGCATTGTATTGTTTCATGATTCCTTGGCTTATTATAGAATAGAGCTAAAGGGGTTTTGAGCAGTTTATTTCCCCAGGAAATATCTTGTGTTGTGTGATTGATTTACTTCTTTATCTTACTTTCATGTGATTGAGCGATCGTGTTTTATATTCCGCAAATATTGTAGAAGGATTCAGTATCTTATTTTAGTACATTACATGATCGGATTGAATCCATTGGTATAATTTATACATGGTATCAGAGTGCCAAGAATCACAATAGAAGAGAAGAAATTGAGTTTGTGTTGAACAATATTCAAATTTGTAGATTCATTCTTTGGAGCTAGCATCTAACTAGGATGTATTTCACTAGCTTGAGACTCAAATATGCACTCGAAGGAAATTCAAACTATATTGCATGGAAGGAGAGGATGGAGGGAATATTGGATTATAACAAGCTGAAGGAATTCATTGACACAGATATTCCTAAACCCAATCAAGCATATGTTGTGCATCATGAAGCATGAAGGAAGATTGTTGCAAAGGTGAGGATGATCTTATTAGAGGGAGTTCGATATCGTATTGTCTCAAGTATCCATGGCAAGGAAACTCCATATGCTATGTTGAATGCCTTGACAGATCTATTTCAAAGTAGCAGTGACCACAAAAAATTGGCACTCAAGGACAAGCTCAGGAAAATCCAAATGGAGAAGGCTGACACAATCCATAAATACTTTACCAAGTTCACTCAATGTCGAGATGAGCTTGGAAGTGTTGGGATTACTGTATTTGATGATGAATTGGTGAGCCTAGCACTTCTAGGCCTTCCCCAGAGCTGTAATAGTTACTAGAACTCTGTGAATGGGAGAGATTAGTTACCAAAGTGGGAGCGACTATGGTCGGATTTGGTACAAGAATATTTTTGGCGGAATACCAAGGATGGATCCTCATCCAAGACTGATGATGAGGAAAATTGTGCCTTAGCTGGAAAGGAAAAGAAGGGGAAAGGGAAGAATTTCCATTCCAAATCTGACACTAGCAAAGAAGGAAAGAAACAAGACATGTTAAAGGTGAAATGTTTCAAATGTCATGATCATGGACACTATGACACAAATTATCCACAAAAGAAGAAGAACAACAAGAAGGCTCTAGGAGCTACAGCGGGTGAAGCTTTGGCCTCACAGTTTGAGTTAGACTTCTCTCTCATTGCATGCATGGTGTCAACTGTGAAGGGATATATGTGGTACTTGGATAGTGGAGCATCTTTCCACATGAATGACAACAAAGAACTCTTTAGTAGCTTAGAGGAGATGGATCTTCAGATGCACATCAAGATGGGTGATGATGAGAGGTATAGCGCTACCGGGATTGGTACAATTACTTTCTAGAGAGAGTCGAGTAAACCTTTCATATTAAAAGATGGCATTCATGTACCAGGCTTGAAAAATAATTTAGTTTTAGTTGCTATGTTGGAGGATCTTGGATATGATGTGGTTCTCAGTGAAGGAAATTTGTTCCTTCATCACAAAGCCACAGGATTGGTAAAGAAGATTGGGGTTTGTGTGAAGAACCTCTACAAACTTGATGTATATGGTTGCGCAGCAATGATCTGTAAAGAAAATGAGGTGGTGAGATGGGATACTGGTGAGTTATGGCACATGATGTTGGGTCATCTACACCACAGTGCTTTGAGTATCATGCAGAAGATTTTTATAGGTCTTCCAAAGGGTACACTTGCACAAAGAGACACATGCAAGGGTTGTACTATGGGGAAGTATACAAAGGCCACCTTTCATGAGAAGGAGAACCGATTAGTAGGAATCCTTGAGAGAGTTCACTCAGACGTGTGTGGACCATTCTCAACAACTTCTACAACAAAGCACAGGTATTATGTGATTTTTGTTGACGATTTTTTTAGAAAGTATTGAATTTTCTTCATGCAGAAGAAATATCAGACGTTCTCCAAGTTTTGTGAGTTCAAATCACTAATAGAGAAAGATACAAGGAATAAGGTGAAGGCTCTAAGGAGTGATAATGGTGGTGAGCACATCTCTAATGAATTCAAGAACTTCTACACCAAAGAAGGAATTCGGAGAGAATTGATTGAACCTCATAACCTACAACATAATGGGGTTGCAGAAATAAATAACGGAATAATTGTGGGATCAGCACGAGGTATGTTACATGATTAGGACCTACTATTTCATCTGTGGGTAGAGGCATGCAACACAGAGGTATTTGTGCAGAACCATAGTCCTCATCAAATACTGACATGAGTACACCAGAGGAGGAATTTGTAGGTAAGAAACTAGATGTTTCATATTTTAAAATTTTTGGCTCATATGTCTATTTCCATTTGACCAAAGATGCCAGAAAGAAGCTAGAACCAGCAGCAGAGGTTGGGATATTTTTGGGGTACACAGATACTCCCCACAGCTATCGGGTATATTTTCCAGCACACAGGATGACAGTTGTCAGAAGAGATGTAAAATTTGATGAGGAGAAAGCCATGTGATTGTCCCTTGAGAGGGAGCATGACTTGCATGTAGAAGAGGAACTCTTAGTTCCAAAGGATTAACCTCAGGATGTGGAGTAGCCACATGCAGAGGAATAGAGAGTGGCATAAACCACTCATCCAAAGTCATCCACTAGAAATGGTAGGAAGCACACCGGATAGGCTAACAGATTGGTGCTAGATGAAACAAAGAATGTAGGTGCACCTACATCATAGCGCAGGCAGAGAAGGTTCCCAGACAGGTATACTAGATACATGGCTCTTATGAGCGAGTGTATTGTGACAGAACCATCCTCTTTTGAGGAACTAGTGTAGTAGTCTGTATGGTTTGATGCCATGATTGATGAGTATGACTCCATTATTATAAATAGTGCATGGGAAGTGGTCTCAAGACCAGTGAGGAAGTCAGTGGTTGGGTCCAGGTGGATCTACAAGGTGAAGCAAGCAATAGATGGGAGTGTGGCTAAATAAAAGGCTATATTTGTGGCCATAGGATTCTCACAGGTAGAGGGGATTAACTATGATGATACTTTTTCACCAGTTGCAAGGTACTCATCGATTAGATCCATCCTTGCACTCTCAGTGCAGATGGGGTGGCAGATACATCAAATGGATGTAAATACAACCTTTCTCAATTGAGTTATTGAGGAATAAGTGTACATTGAGTAGCCAGAAGGTTTTGAGACCTTTGACAGGGAGTAGCATGTGTGTAGACTCAAGAGAGCAATGTATGGGCTGAAGCAAGCACCTTGTGCTCGGCACACTAGGATTGAAAGCTATATCACCGAGTTGGGATTCAAAAAGAGTGAAGCGGATGTGAAACTATATCATATTGTGGTTGATGGTAAATTTTTTATTAGTGTACTTTATGTTTGTGATCTTATACTCGTAGGTGATGAGCATCTCAAAACTTCTTGCAAAGAGGATCTTGCAAGAGATTTTGAGAAGAAGGACATGGGGCTCTTGCACTATTTCCTTGGGTTGGAAATATGGAAAAGAGATGGGGAGATATTTGTATCTCAGGGCAAGTATGCCGAGGAGATTCTGAGGAAGTTCCACATGGAGGGCAGCAAACCCATGGAGACTCCTATTGCAAGAAACTGAAGGAAGGAGGATGCTACTTCAAGTGAGGTAGTGGATGCTACTGTTTATAGGAAGCTTGTGGGTTCACTTATGTATTTGGTGAACACACGACTAGACATATGCTACACATTTAACCAGCTTAGTCAAGCTATGGTTAATCCTACCAAGCTCTTTTGGAAGGCGGGGAAGCATGTTTTGAGATATCTCAGGGGCACTACAGAGTATGGAGTATGGTATAGACAGGTGGGAGTGAAGCTTCAAGGCTTCACTGATGCAGATTGGGTAGGCAGTCCATCAGACAGGAAGAGAAAATTAGGGGGCATCTTCAACATAGGATCAGCAGTAGTTTCTTGGCACAACAAGAAACATATATTATTTACACTCAGTTCAGTAGAGGTAGAGTACATGGCAGCTAGTCAGGCTACATGTGAGGCCATATGGATGAGGAAGATACTTGTTGGTTTTTTTGGTCATCAGACAGATCCGACAGTGATATATTGTGATATCCAAAGTTGCATAAAACTCTCGGTTAATCTAGTATTCCATGACAGGTCCAAGCATATTGATATCAGGTATCACCATCTTGGATATTGTGCTCAAAGGTGCATTATGTTGTTGTAGTATATTCCCATGGAGGATCAAGATGCAGACATCTTGACAAAGGCGCTAGCAAAGAGAAAATTTGAATACCACAGAGGAAGGATTGAATTAGCTTATAATCCCTTTCTTATTGAGAGGTAGTTTTTAAAATCAATAAGAAAATGTGTGTCTAATTTATTTTTCCCTTAAATAAATTGTAATCTTATCTCATAGCAACTTGTATCAATTAACTAAGTCAGAAAGATTGAGTTAACTCAAGAATTTCAAGTTAAGGATTAAATGTGAGGAATGTAGAGTGATTCTATTATTTTTGGGGTCCAGCTGTAGTTAATTCACTAGTGTGGTGTCAGTGTAATCAGTTAACTCAAATTAATTGAGTTAAAATCAATTTAACTAGTACTAACTAAGTGATGAGCTAGTGAGAGGTCCAGTGAGTTAAATTATATTTATTCACAAGTAGTGATCAATCAGATAACTGATGATTCTCTATTATTAGTTGCATGCATGTTATTTCTAATGAAGACCCAGTTGAGACAGAAGTTAAAGGAAAGACAACTATCAGTTGTATTATTAGAAAATTTCCCGGCTACAGTTATAAAGTCACAGGAAGGCCATGATGGATTGCGAAATCAAGGAAGGTTGGAATTCCTATTTAATAGGTATTTATTTCTCTATGAATTACGTTAGAAAGGTAGGTTGGAGGAAGGCAAGGAATTGGCTAAGTTTTTGTCCAATTTTTCCTAGATCAGTGTGAGACAATTGGTAGAGTGCATCAAATTCTTATGAGAAAGAATGCATTGTATTGTTTCATGATTCCTTGGCTTATTATACAATAGAGCTATAGGGGTTTTGAGAAGTTTCTTTCCCCAGGAATTATCTTGAGTTGTGCGATTTGTTTACTTCTTTCTCTTACTTGCATGTGATTGATCGATCGTGTTTTATATTCTGAAAATATTGTAGAAGGATTCAGTATCTTGTTTTATTACATCACATGATCAGATTGAATCCATTGGTATAATTTCTATAGAGCCTACCTTTGGTTGGAGTGACATCTTGTAATGGTTACTTACCTTTTTTTTAGAAGTCTTACCTGTACAATTATAGTGAGATATTGAGATTTCATGCTAAATGGGTAGATGTTTTAGATTACATCTCTCATTTAAAATATATTAAACAAGAAATACTAAATGTGGATTTAAGGATGTGGTAGAAGTTTGTTTAACCACAATATTGATCAATGGTTTTCCACCATGATCTATATTGGATTATTGTATTATTTTTCATCCATATCAATGCTTTCAAAGTGGAAAAATAAGAGGAATTATCTTACATGGACATTTTTACTAGTGGGCCCTAGATTGAAAAGTTGGGGTTTGAAAGCTTCAAAATTTTAATGCATTAGATGAATTTATTTTTGGGTCCAAAAAATATTGCTTGTGAAAGACCCCTTATGTTTTTCTACACTCGAAGACATTTTCTACAGTTAATAAATACATCAAATGGGATTTGTATGAAAACATTATGCCACCCAGAAGTTAACCTTCCTATTTTTCCCCCATGATTTGAGAGGATGCCATGCCATCCCCTTTTCTTGTGAAAAATGGGTTATCCATGTGGAGACTATAAATAAGGCTCTAGAAGAGTCAAATTTGTAATGCTAGTTAAGAGTTGAAGGAGTCAAACTTAATCCCTAATTCGTCATCAAGTTGATTTATATTCAAGCCACTAGGAGGAAAATGGGTTCCATTCTATTCAAATGCATTTTGTTCCATAGTATACTAGAGTAGCTGAGAGTGCATAGAGAGAGTGCATAAAAGAGGGGGTTTGTGTATTGTAGTAGCCCATGAGCCACAATTATTGGGTAAATCCATAGATATTGTCTTCTCATTTGTACATGCAATATTTCCATTCCAGAAAAAAAAAGGAGTAGAGAAACCTCACCTTCCAACTAGGTTTTCTCCCAAAATGGTTTCCTAGAACATGCTCTTGGTGTTCATTGTGATTAGTGTGTGTTTGTATTTAATTTTTCTCTATTTTCCACATTTTATCTATTGCATATAAACAAAAAAATTAGTAATAACATATCTAGAATATAAAGGATATAACCCATCATAGTATAGTTTCAATTTATTTAAATAGATATTTTGTGAAAATTTGTATAGTGTAATATCCACAACAATTTATATATCATATTGGTATCAGAGTTTATTTCCTCGAGTATTTGTAGGAAGTTGTATAGGATGTGGGAACTGGTTTGAGAAAGAAGTCAGAAAACCTAGCCATGGAAAAAAAATGTTTATGATAACCCTCAATATCCAACAAAGGAAACATTCTCATGGTTGCAAGTGTGGGTCATGGATATCAACCATAATATGAACCTATGCTGTTGTAGATCTGGTGAAAAAGATTGAAATTAGAGAATACGAGTGTTCCAACTCAAAGGTCGAATTAGAGGGAAAAGTGGGCAATAAAGAAGATCCAGAGGAGTCCAGGAAAGAAACCAAAAAGGAGAAATTGATTTGGGAGGGTCATGCACCATTTGCAGTCCCTCTTCAATATGGAAGCAAAGGTGGACATTAACTCGTATTAAGGTGAGATCGATCCTTGAATTTGGAACTATTTACAACAATTATAGGTTTATTTTACTATTAACCACATAGATGAGGAACACAAATTTTCATTTTCTCATTTGATATTATAGGTGCATGCCCTAAAACGCTGGGAAATCCACATGGAAAACCATTAGGATGGAGGGGGATCCTCAAATAATTAATTGAGAGGATTTTAAAAACCTCATAAAGTCCAAATTCTACCATATTAGGTCTATAAAAGTTCAATGGATCTAATGGAATTACTTCAAGTAGAGACAGGGGAAGAGTGTATAGAAGTACATGAAAAAATTCAAGAATATAGAAATAATGTTAGGTATCTCTCCCAATAACCCAATATATGTACTCCTAAAGTATTTGGGGGTCTACACAACCATCTGCTAAAGCAAGAAATGTTATTCAAGTGTAGAATGGTGGATGAGGCTTGTGCACACAACTTAGGAGTGAAAGAATGCAAAAGAAATGAATCATGTTGATGCCCCAAATATCTTTGTATCAACCCTGACGGTACAATACCCATCCATGTGAATAAATTTGTTTGATTTGAACATAGTTTGAACCATCTTATTATTTTCCAGTGATGAAAGGTGTTACATGTGTGAATGAATGAGATGACTTATTTACCGCATCGACCATCATGATCCAATGATAAAAGACCACTATCGATCACGAGGAAACCTACCATTGATGTCTCCAAGTGCCAAGGTATTATCCAGTTTCTTAACACACTTTCTAGATAATGAGTTGTCATTGATAGGAAGAGATTCACTGAAGGGGGAAATTGAGGAATCCCTTATCAATTAACTCAAAACATGAACTCGTTTGTGAAGTATTAGATATATTTCAACTACAACATGGATGGTTGACATGAAAGGTCAATGAGAAATAAATTGGCTAATTTAGGCTTAACTTCCCTTAAACAAATAACATGACATATGATGACCTGCCATCAAGACCCAAAAAAAAAATGGCATAGAGAAAAAATGTAGAAGGAAGAGAAGCACTCTCTATAATTACTAGAAGGAAAAATAGAAAAGAGGATTAAGAAGACTCATTAAATAGATCTAAGGCCAGTTATAACCCAATTTTAAGACTGATGCAAATAGGTGGTATGTTGAAGGGAAACATGACTAACTGCTACCATGAAATATATATAGAAATGAATGACTTCCCCCATTTTTTCTGGGTATAGGTCTCCTTCATGGTTTAATGTTCATGAAGAAGGGTTGGAAAGTAAGCTCAAAAGTATCTTTTTCATGTTGTTTTAACGAGCCCGAAAAAGAGATAAAAGGAAACTTGATGGTGTATCTTTCATAATTTCTTAGTGAGCATGAAAAAGAGATAAACCAAGGCTCTATAGTGTCTTTTTCATAATATTTTTAAACTAATAAATTAAAATAAATAAATAATTCAAGAGAGACGGAAACATGACAAAAAATTCTTTTAATCCAAGATGTATTTATCACAAAGAATAATGACACATACATCAAGCTATGTCTCAAGATAGTTAGTCTATCTTGGGCATGCAATCTCTTTCCATGAGTGAATATATTCACCACACACCAATATAGGAGGCTAAGAAGTTGGATAGAATATCTCAACCAACTAGACCTCAAAAACTCCCAAATATTAGGAACAGACTCATTCTATAATTGATGAGCACATCAAAGACAAGTAGGAATTATATTTTCCAAGTTTCATAATTTAATTATTTTGTGAATACTTGGACTTATTAATTATTTATGTGAGTATGAGGCTAACATTCCCCCCCTCAATAATAATTTTATATTAAGAACGTAGTATCATCTCCAAGTCTTTATTTTGAAACTGTTGAGTTGATCCTCATTGAAAAACTGCCAAAACTGGATGTCAAAAACTCCAATATGAAGAGAGAGAACAAAGAGAAGTGAATCAACTGTAAGTCTGACACATCCATGAAAATTCTTGACAAATCAATCTAATGGCAAGATACAATTAAAAATTATATATCTGTCATCTTTTGGGTCCAATGACCATCCAAGTGAACAAAAAATCTCACAAACGTACTCTCAATCGGCATCTCAATTGCTTGTCCACTAAAAAATTTTGATTCCCCCTGGAAAATTGTGTTGTTGAAACTTTCAGTCTGACAACCATCATTATGAATTCAATTTAAATTTCATGATCAATTCCCCCCTTTTTCAACAAAAAGGAGATACCATAACCATATGAATTTGTTTTGAACTCCCCCCCCACCCCCCTCCCCACCTCTGCCCCTTCAGATGTAGGATAGTTTCATTGTTGTACCATCTTCATTTGATTTTTGGCTACAATATGTGAGATTGAATTCCTTTGATAAAACATATACAATCATTTGACTGTAGTTAACCACTCCCAAGGATAAATACATGCATAATTAATATTTAATCTAGTTGAATTGTTTTGTTTACAACATCTCTCTGATGAGTGATTCTTCTTGAAAAAAATGGTGACAAGGATGGAGATCAAAACAATGATGTTCCATATGACCTGTTCTTTGACAATGTTGAAATTTTGGCTTTTCTTCAACTTTCTCATTGATTTATAATGGTACTTGATTAATAAATCCTCCACTTATGAACTTGATTGGTTTTTAATAATCAGGAATATGCAAAAAAAAAATCATATTTTTCATATCCTAAACCACATCAATTTTTTTGCATTGAATTTATTCCCATGGTTTAATGACTGGCTTGGAACAAGAAGGTGTAACTTGATCATGTACAACTTCTACACTTGAATTTGTACGGCTGAGTGGCTTTGAATCATCTTCATCTGCATTTGAATTTGTATTGTTGAATGGATTAGAAACACGACCCTTCTGCAGTAGCTCATCATCTTGTAGTTGTGACTCAAGTTGGAGAAACTCAATCATTTCATGTGTTTGGTTGTTGACAGTTGAAAATGTCTCGCCAATAGTAATGGGATCTCCCCGGTGCAAGATCCCAATTAAACTCTACACCTTTTGGTTTAGGGATCCCATCTGGTATGTAGGCTCGATTTCCATTAAGTTGGTAAAGATGGTTTTCGGAAAGGGTAGGGGACTCGCTGAAAAGATAAATGCATGGATGTTGAACGAACACAAATATGTGATTGACGAACGCCCTGTGAAGCATGATACCATGAATAGCCAAGTGGAAATTAAAGCATGAAAATTAGGAAAAGAATTGTTATCAAAACTTTACCAATATCACACTTATAACAATATTCACTTAACAAACGAGAAATATTTCGCGATGGCTAAGCATTTCATTTATAATCTATAAACATTCCAATACATATTTAAAGAAAATATTGACAAATAAATTCATCAACATATCCTTAAATTTAGAGCATCATATACCATCCATGTGTTGTAATAAAGCTCATAACACAACATAATACATGAGTAGAAATGTGCACCAATACTTGAAGAAAGAATCATTCATTTGAAGGGACCATATTCATAGCACAACCACACAAGGGTTTTCTGTCGGATTCAATAGTGAGATCCAATAGCACTTCTTTGTATTCATCAAAAGGAATACTTTCCATAAGCAACAATGTGTCTCTCTCCAAAGTCCAAAACCAAAAAAAGCCCCTACAAAATCGCCAGAAGATGTACATATAAGTCGAGATGACTCTTGGGTTGCATGTGACTTTTGGTCTTCCGTCACTCTTGGGCTTACCTGCGACTGAGGGGAAGTTGAGACTTCAGGAGGATTGCGACTTAGGGGAAGTTACGACTTCAGGAGGATTGCGACCTGAGGGAGATTGCGACCTAAGGTAGATTGTGACCCAAGGGAAGTTGCGGTCTAAGGGAGATTGCGACCCAGGAGAAGTTGTGACTTGAGGGATATCGCGACTGAGGGGAAGTTGTGACCTAAGGGAGATTGCGACTTAGGTGAAGTTGCAACTTAAGGGATATTGTGACTTAGGGGAGGTTGTGACCTAAGGGATATTGTGACCCAGTGGAAGTTGCAACTTAAGGGAGATTGCGACTTAGGGGAAGTTGTGTCCTAAGGGATATTGTGACTTAGGGGAGGTTGTGACCTAAGGGAGATTGTGACCTGAGGGAGATTTTATCCTTGATTGCGACCTAGGGTTGATTGCGACCTAGGGACTCCCTCATGTTTCTCTTAGGTTCCGATTAAATTTTTCCTAAGCTACCATGTTGTGCAGAAAAAAATGAGATAGTCTTTCTCATGCATTGACCCTGTGCTAATGATCTAATTATTGATAAGGCCAGAGTGTCAATATGTTGATGCTCCGTGAGATAGGTCTTCCATGCTTTGTAGTATGTATCTATTCTGACCAGTTGAGGCATGTCTTCCCCATATATTTGCATGCACTCGAGGGCATCTGGAATCAGCATGCTTTTCTTGGCGTTGACTTAGTTTGATAAGGTAGAAAATTTGGTGTGAACCCTAACTGGCTCAACCATATACTTCATGATGCTCTCTCTTGTCACCTGCAAGTCGTTGGAGCTGGAAGCTTGTCTAATTGGGTCAAAAAATCCTTGCATTTCCTTTAGTAATTCCTCCCATACCTTAGGTGTTGCTAGTGACCTGATGGAAGGAGTTTGATGGACTTCGTACATCGATATAACCCACTAAGGACATGATTATATGAAGATATGACCTTGTCTACATCCTTGGCCAACTTGTCCTTAGATTGGATTCTCATGGGTAGCTGTACTTTATCATTTTGTGTCATAATCCAATCCTTCTTTAGAAGAGTATCTGGAGCTTCGGGATATTTTTTGGTCAAGTCAAGGATGTTGTCTATTGTCATTGAAGCCTCTCTCAAATTGGCTGATTTTTCCGTTTTATAGGAGTGACCGAGTGGCGGAATTAGACCTTTGCGACCTATGCAACCAATGCAACCTATGCAACTTTGCGACCTTGTGACCTATGTGACTTTCAGACCTATGCGACTTTGTGACTTTGCAACTTTGCGACTTTGCGACTATGCAACTTTGTGATTATGTGACTTTGTGACTGTGCGACTTTGCAACTTTGCGACTATGCGACTTTGCGACTTTGTGACTATGCGACCTTTGTGATTTTGCGACTATGTGACCTTTGTGACCTATGTGCCTTTGCAACTTTGCGACTATGCGACCTATGTGCCTTTGCAACTTTGCGACCTATGCAACTTTGTGACCTATGTGAGTTTGTAATCTATTCGACTTTTCGACCTATATGACTTTACGACTTTACGACTATGTGACTTTGCGACTTTACGACTATGCGACCTTGCGACTTTGCGACTATGCCACTTTTCCACTTTGCGACCTATTCGACTTTGCGACTTTGTGACCAATGCGACCTTGCGACCTATGTGACTTTGCGGCTTTGCGACCTATGCGACTTTACGACCTTGTGATTTTGCAACCTATTCGACTTTGCGACTTTGCGACCTATGTGACTATGCGACTTTGCGACTTTGCAACCTATGCGACTTCACAACGTTGCGACCTATGCCACTTTGCGACCTATTTCGCTTTGAGACTTTACGACTTTGCGACCTATGCGACTTTGCGACCCATTTGACCTTTGCAACTTTGCGACCTATGCATTTCTTTCCTCAAGTACAAGTGTTGCCTCGTTATATGTGGATCTAAGCCACATTTTATTGGTGTCCTACAAAGAATATGAAACAAACAAATTATTTTACCAAAGTGATATTTTTCATTCAGGATCAATGAATAGATAAAGATACAAACATTGATTCACTCTAGGAGCATCAACCATAAAATAATCCAAATTAATTTGTTATAAATGGCATGGATGGATCAGATCATGCTTCACTTTGGAAATCGAATTCAAATTTAGATATTTAATAGAACTCTAATGAAGCTCAAGCCTTGCCCTAACCATCAAATACAAGATGTCTCCACTTCATTTCAGTGCACATGCCAGAGAAAAGGGGCTTGCATGTGCGTAAGAATTGTAATGCCTCACTAAAACCTTGAAAACCTTAATGCACATGTTGAGATAAGGGAAACCAATCATTAACCTGAGGGAAAATTATATTTGATTATTTTATCATGATTTCAGGAAATTCCTATTATAATGTTCCCTAGGGTAATATGAATTAGGTAAAACTGGAATGGTATCACTCTCTTTAGAATAAGGGTTTCTCCCAAACCCTAGCACGACCAGCATAATGAAAGCGACACTGAAGCCTTATTGTCTGAGCTCAGTGCCCCCCAGTGATTGGTGATGACTACTATGGGAAACCTAGTGTCGAATCCATGGAGGAACTCTCAATGCTCTTTGCAGCAGCAAACCCCCCAAACCCTAGTGTAGTCATGAGACAACAATACAAGTGGGCGTGGTGTGAATTTTATGAATGGGCGCAGTGACAGGGTTTGGTAGGAATAGGTCATGGGCAGATTAACTAGCCGAAGGCCGGGTCGAAACCTTAATGGACTAAGCGATCAGAGGGGGACTCGAAATTTTGAATATGCCCAAAATTTTGGGTGGTGTTGTAGTACCTACAACACTCTTGTAGATGCATTTTAATATCAGCAAGAGTGGCTTTACTGATTTTCACCGTGTCCTCAGTAGTGGATAGTATCAAATTGTTTAGAACCTCTAACAATTGAATGCTTTGCTCCATTTTAACTTGTTCGCTTGAGCTCTTGAACTCTCTCACTTGAACTCGCACTCGCTTGATTTTAATACTTACTTGATTTTCACGCTCGCTTGATCTTGTTTTAATACTTTTAGGGTGCCGAATACCACCAAAAATGCACCCAAGTTAATGATTTTTACAATGTAATGTAATGAGCAGGTGACTTCTTATTTTACTTTTAAAGAACTCAACCCCCTATTAATTTTACTTAATGACTAGTTTGGTTGTCGGGCTCAACTAAAAACGCACCCTTGTTGTTACAACATGATAATGACAACTTCATTATGATGAGATTTTACTCGACTTCAATTTGACTTTTGACTCAAAAATGTTTCCTTTGACTCCTGACGCTAATGACACTCAAATACATGACTTTAACTCTTTCTCATTTAAGCTACTTTAAATAAATACTTCGAAAAAAATATTTAAACTTTAATTTTACATCACTTTAACTAGACTCCAATATTATTTTTTTGACTCACACCATATCACTCCAAAATTACAAAAATCACATATTACTCCAAATATAACAAAAATCAACTTATCACTCCCAATATTATCTACCACTTATCACTTCAAAAGAGTATTACACGTTAAAAAAGAAACGTACATTATCCCTCCAATAAACAACTTTACTTTCCCAAAATATTCGTTTACACTTTTTTTCCAACATGAAGTAATATATTATAATATATAAAAAAGTGCCCACTTAAATCTTCAAACCATAAACTTCAGGGGTTGAAAAAAAAAATGACTTACGAATTTTTACCTTTGACTTTCACGCTACAAGTATTCCATGCAGGTCACTTCCAGGCAAGTCCTCCAAGTTGTTGGCTTTCCATGTTGGCTTTCTTCATTGCTGGCCACTTCGCATATTTTTTAACGCTATCATACGTTGGCTCCTCCATGTGGCTATAAATTGGTTATATGCAGGTTTTTAGTGCACCTCCAACACAGATTTTTATAACGGCTGACACAATTACAGTCTGCTGCAATAGGAAGAAATCTCTCTTCCCAGGGATTGGAAAGACGAAGTAGATCGAGTGCAACACCTGTTGATTGAATTTTCATTCTGCCTGGCTACAAGCGGGATTGTGGTTCTGGTGCAGACTATGGGCTAGTGCTATTGTGGGTTAGTCTGTTTGACTTGCTACAGGCCAATTTGATGTAGTTTTCCGCGGACTTCGATGTTGGAATCTCCTCTTCACATCATACAAATGAGTAGGGCAATAAGAGACTTTTTCATTTCTGAATAGTGGCCTCGTCCTGGACATAAAAAAACATAGTTTACTCATCTATTTCGTCGCATTGTAACAACTACTCTGACTCTCCACCATAGAACTTGGCATTCACTGAACCATCCTTCGACGAAACAATCATGACTGTCTTTTGCTGTCCAATAATCGGAACCTAGAATACAATAATTGCTCACATGTAGCTAGCGGCTCTTTGAATCAGTGTATCTCTTCTAGCTCCAACACAGAAAGGGTCCTCCTCTCCTTCAGCGCAGCTGCTGTCTATGCAATGGCGATCTTGTACATTTCCAGGCCAAGCGTAGCGTTTCTCAACGCTCCAATGATAGAAAAATATTTTACAAAAGATGTCAGAGCATACTTATAAATTAAATGATAGCTTAGCATACACAACAGGTCATTCACATCTACAAAAGCGAGGGGAGACTCTTATTTTATCAAAAATGATGTGCAAATACAACTCCTTTCTCTACGCAACCTCATCCTTGGCCTCACAGATCAGGACTAACAGTGGACTACAACTTCTTCCTTCATGGTTTCATGCCAGTGCATCAACAATATTCAGTAGTACGGGTTCTATTGAGCACACCAATTCTTCTATCTATAAAGTCCCCTTTCTTCATCATATGGGATCATCCTCATTATTATAACTAACTCCTTCCCCAAGAAAACTATTTTGTCCAACAACCGACCTTTTCAAAGCGACTCATCAACAACCTATCGCTCTGACTACTCCACATTAACCTACATAGCTCAAATCGGCATATTTTGCTCCAACGCACAGCTCAAATCCTTACGAGCTTGACCATATTACGCACAAGTCGCCTCAGTGATTAATTCCTTACACTCCATGCAAATTTTCAACTCAATTCAATGCGCTTGCTCAACAGTATTTACATTTCTCGATCGACTTACTTTACACTTGAGTCCAAAAAAAAACTCAAAGCTCATAGCCATTACCACACAAACTTCACATCTCACATTGCTTGCATAAACACTTTGCAGCAATACCAATAAAGAACAACATAATTCAAAACATATTGAATTACACAGTTCAAAGCACCAATGAGTTCTCTAAACGAGCTCTGATACCCATGAAAATAAATAAATAATTCAAGAGAGACAGAAACATGGCAGAAAAGGTTTTTAATCCTAGATTTATTTATTACAAAGAATGGTGATACAATATAAATACGTCAAGCTATGTCTCAATATAGTTATTCTATCATGGACATGCAATCTCTTGGTTGAGTGAATATCTCAACCACACACCAATCTAGGAGGCTAACTAGCTGGAGAGAATCTCTCAACCAACTAGACCTCAACAAAATCTCAAGTATTAGGAAGAGACTCATTCTAGAATTGATGAGCACATCAAAGACAAGTAGGAATTATACTTTCCAAGTTTCATAATTTAATTATTTTTTGAATACATGGACTTATTGATTGTTTATGTGAGTATGAGGCTAACATATTTTAACAATCATGAAAAAAATATAAACTAAGACTCTTTTGAGAGAACAATGGTGTCATGGAATGCATATATTTCCTACGATAATGGGGATGACCTATGCAAGATGAAATTGAAGATGGTATGGGAAAGGAAAGGCCACTCATCATAGTGATTCTCTCTAAAATATTAAAACAAAGTCCAACAACGTAAATTATACTCTGGAAGCGGTAAGCGGAATGATAGTGAATAATGGTTGAGAAGTGAGCATGAGTGCTTGATAAATGTAGAGAATTTGAATAATAATGTACAAATTCCATGGACCCATAAGGAAATGGCTAGAAAATATATGAGAAAGAGATATGAGACTTAATAAAAAGTCATGGAAAGTCTACAAGGTTCCTTGGTCCTATGGAGGAATGTTACAGCGAGGACACCAATTGATAAAGCGAGTGTTAATATAAGGTGTCCATGGGGGTATTGTACTACCACTAATGTACAACGTGTAAATAAGAGTTGGCAATATCATGGATCAATGAGATTGAACATATGGAAAAAATTGAGCAATCAACAATTGATAATGCAAATGGCAAGGAAAATCCTATCGCTATATGCAAGTAAGTAAAATTTAATATGAGTTTTGAATGATGTTAAAATATGAAACCATATCCTACAAAAAAAAAATCCATAGTTCTAACAAAATATATTAGTGTTCATTAGAAAAACCAAAAATGTAGCAAGAAAGCATGTGACCTGGGGCTAGGGTGTTAAAATAGGGGTATTGGAGGTAAAATGGGTCATTTTTCCCCATATGAATTGGAGAAATAAGAGAAACCCCTTTTGTGCCCAAATCTTGTGTTGATGATTTTGGTAGATCCATAGCACAATTTTGCTTCTCGTCTATTCCAACTAAGAGATCGATCCTTCCTTGTTCTTTTTATCTATTTCATTTTATGTTTCAGTGGTTTTTGCCTATGTGGGGAACCCCACAAAAATTAATTTTATGTGTTCGCAATTGATCATCCATGGTTTCTTTATGAGGGGATAATGGTAGTGATCGCAATTGCTAAATTTTGGTCGCACCAATGCTATTAATTTTTCAAGTGTCAATTTCATATTTAACGTCCCATGCAATTATTTTACCCTCATAAATTATTTTACCTAGTAAATGATTTTTTTCATAGTCACTAAAATCTAAAAACTACAAACAAAAAATTCTTTGGCACTTTAACTCAGCAAATAGCTATGGTAAATAATTCAAAAAATAACCCAGAAAAAATCATACAAGAATAAAAATTATTTTAACCCTCCAATCTCTCTTTATTAAATTTTCTCAAAGAAATTATAGGCTCCCTTACCAAGGAAATTGTCCCTCCGAAAATAAATAGAAAATACATCTAATGGAGCCTGGAAAAATTGACCCTCAAACATTTGTCTTGCACTTTATTGGCTATCTTTCACAAGTTTGGCCCTCCTGAACATGTTGTTCCCTCTACTAGTGTGGCTTCAACCCTCTTAGCATCCCCACACTTATGGAACCACTCCACAAACTCAACCTTGACCCTCTCGACCTCTCCAATATCGTGGCACACCTTGGCCTCTACCTCAAGCAAATATCAGCCCTACTCTTATGCACTCCACCTGAAAAATTGATCTCACTCAAACTCCTAGCTAGAAACTTTTCTAATTTCTTCAGCCTATGAATCTATCATTCGTCAAATATTCACTATGTCTCATGCAAATTCTTCAATAAATATCTCTTTTAATCTCTCGTGTGTGTAATCATCCTCTCCCTTAGGTTCTCTTTATAATTTCTCCATAGGCCAAATCCCTAATACCCAAAGTGATTGAGGGATAGAATTAAATCCTTGTTTTCATCGATTAATGGTGTAGATTAGATCTAAGACACTTAAATAATTTATTATTTATTCTTATAAAAAATGTTGTTCCAAAGTCTAAATTAATCAAATAATTAAACAATGTATTTTTCCTAAGTTAAAACTTAAGAAGGAGACCATATTAATTGTTCCTCTCAAACAACCACTTAAAGAGGACTTCTTCTCTTTCATGCAAGACACCAGCCTATGCAGAAGGCCTTCTAAATATACAAAAAAATCAACACTCCCTCCTAGAAAGGAATGGAATCTCTACCACCCCTAGCTTGTCCTTATAGAGAAGAAACTTCCCCTTCACCAGGGGCTTGGTGAGAATATATGCCACTTGCTCTTTTGTGCATATGTATTGCAATCTCACAACATATTTCTAGACCTTATCTCTAATGAAGTGGTATTTTATCTCATTATGATTGGATGGACCTATCATGAAACATTGGATTTCTTGAAAGCTTGATATAGCTTTGGTTATCATAGTGGATCACCGTTGACTCCATCTCAGGACAAAACAATCTTTTGAGCGTCTTGCAAAGTCATATACTCTCACAACTCACCAGTCTTGCCACCATGTATTTGGCCTTTGGTGATCTAAGTGCCATTAATTGTTGCTCCCTACTAAACCACAAGATCATTACTAACCCCAAGCTAAAACAACATCTAGAAGTACTCTTCCTTTCCACTGCACTCCTAGACCAATGCAAATCTATGTATCCATAAAAATACACTCCACCAAATATAACATACCTTAGTACAAACTCCATTATATCGCAAAGATACCTAAGCATGTGCTTTATTTCCACCTAGTGAACCCTCCTCAGGTCCACCATAAATTTGATGATTGTATACAAAGCAAAACATATATTTGTTCTAGTATTGACTAGATACATCAATGGCCCAATTAATTTCCTATACAAATTGGTATCCACCAACTCACTCTCGGAGGTATTGATATTCTTCAAGTTAGTGATCATAGGTGTAGACATATGCCTACAATTCTCTCTCTTGAATCTCAACTACATACTTTCCCTACTGAAGGAAAATCCATCATTGTTGTTTCCACACCTCTAGCCCAAAAAATTGGTGCATCAATCTAAAATCCTTTATCTTGAACTCTAAAGCAAGGTCCTCCTCACACATCCCTATGGATCTATCCAAACCCATCAAAATGAGATCATCAGCATAAAATACCAAGATGATAAGGTCACCATCAACAAGTACATAGTACAAGTTGGAGTCCACCTCACTCTTAGTGAATCCCAACCCAATTAGATACCCATCAATCCTAGAGCACCATGCATGAGGTGCCTACTTAATTTTATACAAGTATTTCTTCAATATACATGCATGGGAATCCTTCCCATGCACCCAAAATCCCTAAGGTTTCTCAATATACACCTCTTCCTCAATTACCCCATTGATTAAGGCAATATTCACATCCATCTGATGTATCCTCCACCCCATATATGAATTAATATATATGATTTTCCTAAGTGATTCATATCTGGTGACAGGCACAAAATTCTCCTTGTAATATACTCTCTCCTTCCAAGAGAACCCTTTCACCACAAGCATCACCATATACTTGTTGATACTAATATTATTTGCATGTTTGATCTTTTAGATCCATTGAGAAGTTTCCACTAACTTCCCCTCAAGCCTCACTACTATATCCCACACATTTTTCCTCATGATGGAACTGTACTCTTTCGCCATGGCATCCCTCCAAACTTGTTGGTTTGTTTCCTCCTCAAATATAGAAGGCTCAAACTCACTAATGTTTCTCATTGAGGCCATATAACTGGAAAAGATAGTAGGTGGTCTACATTCCCTAAAGGTCCTCATAGGTTCCTCCATAGGGGGGGATTTTTTAGTAATGTTTTAAAGGAAGGCACTCCTTCATATATTGCAAGTAAATTCAATGTGGTATAACATGAGAAAGGAAATTTCTTATGATGTAACAAAGGATGAAGAGTTTCCTTATCATGGGGAGGAATATCTCCATGGGTGCATCATACAATGACACAAAAATATTCAGTATAATATTTCGCCAAAAAAAAAAAATGTGATAAGCAAGGGGAATCTCTTAGAGTTTAAGAAAATCAAAATATAAAATTTTGGAGCACAGTGTATTGCACCAAGATAATGTGGGTGTGATACATTACAAGGGTAATTATTGGGATGTGATATGTCACATTGATGAACTTTTTGATAGGTATAATGAACCATAACTCATGAAAAGTAAATCGATGTGATAGATTCCATGGTACTAAATTGTTGCACAAGCATCCGTGCCATTCCAGTTGGAATGTGTTTTTCCACCTAAGAAATAATACCATAGAGACATGCTAACAAAATAGGGAGAGGATTCCTAAGGAACTTTGGAAGGCCATAATTTCTTACTCGAAGTTGAGGATTAAGTAAGAATATAGACATTGGAGATGTAATGCCCCTAGTTTGACCCCCAAAATTGTAAATCTAAATGTAAATGGGACACTGAGATTATAAAAGGGTGTTTCCCCTATTCAGTTAGGTAGTAATAAAAAGGGACAAGTGTCCCTAGATGAGAACTTGGAGGGTACCTAGAGACTTGTGATGGAAACAAGAATTCTTAGAGCCGCAGTGTTGTGAGAATCCCTAGCTGGCCAAGATAAGGGTTGATTGTAATATTCCCAAATGGGGAAGCAGCACAATAATGGAAATAGCAGTGAACAAATCAATACACCATGATATGAGACAAATGTACAGCCATATTATTAAACATATCAGAAAATAATAGGCACAAGATATTGAGGATCAAGTCACTCAAGAAATACAAAACAAGCCTCCTCTAAGAAAATATGTCAATACATGAGAAAAACATTGCTATACATATGCCATGAGCCATGAAAGTGCAGTTTTAGGGCATAAACTACTATATCAAGATATAACAAGATGGATCTGTTGTTATATAGCTCAAAAAATGCCAGGAGTGAAGATCTAGGCTCCCAAACACATCTCCAAGACAACCCAGGAACGGTTTCCGGAAATACCAAAAAGTACAAAATGTCGAAATGCAACCCTAGGGCTAAATAGCAGCTGCAACTAAATAACTGGATGGGGATGGCTGAAAATGATATCTAAATGAATATATCTCCTCCAATAGATCCTTCAAGTGAAAGGTTGATCCCAACACTGAATATCTCACCCTCCAAAACAAGCACTGAAACCTCCACTACAAATGCTCACTAAAATAACGCAGTCGAATTTGAGCTGTAAATGATGGGAATAGGTTGGCCTGGTGCCAAGATGTGAAATAAAACTCAATAACCTCCCTTTCTGATCTCCCAATGAGAATAATGCTTCCTCCCCTAAAAAACTAGCTCAGAAAGTAGGTTTCTCAACCCTCCACTGCAACAACGTGCAACACAACACAATTTTGAACAGATACTGCACTGTAACTGAAGACTGAAGCTTGGCCATAATTTAGGAGTGTGGAAATGATAGTACAATACTCTTCCTAGACGCTACCTCAAGGGAAGAGGTGGGATCCCCGCTCGGGAACACCCGATACAAAATAGCACAACAATCTCAGCTAAACAGCTAGAGAGTGCAAGAAGTCATACAGAACACAAATCAACAATCAATAACATACCCCATCTATGGCTGCCTTTCCCTCCTTATAAACAATGTGAGCCTTCTCACATTGGGTCCCACTCATTAGGGTTACTACTATCATGGATACTTTCTCCCATTCACACTGCGTTGTCTCTCATTGATGATCCACTCCCTCCATACCAGTGTTGTTGATTTGGTCAAACTTGACCTTGTCCACATGCATTAGCCCCTGTTCACACATGAGGGTGCTTTATCCAGCTATGAAGATGATCCCTTTTCACATTAAGAGGGATTTTATTCCTACTAAAGATATTTATCAGACTCCCTACCCATTTATTTATCTAGCTAAATGACAAGAGAAAAATTCAATATTCCAATTCGCTGCATGCTAATTTAGGAATATTAAAGTCCTCCCCTCCCAAATGTTGATTTTCCTCAAGAAACTACAAGGATAGAACTGGAGAGCCTCCTCTCCTCCTCCTGTAGCATCCTCATATGATAAGCTCCTCCAAAGTACAAGATTTTGTCTCATCAATAAGTCTCCAAGTTTCTCCTCCCGAGTATGCAAGTTAGCTTTTGGTGACAATCCCAAATAGCTATCATCATGAAAAAGTGGAATACCCATGGAGGAAAAAATATGATGTCTAGAGGCCTTCTTGAGGCATGGAATCTAATAATCATCATTCCCATGTGAAGCTCCCATCCCCAAGCTATCATCCACACAAAATGAGCCACCCGCCAAAATGGTAACTCATGGAGAAACTCCTCCACCTTAGGCTTCTGTAAAGTAGGTGGGATGCATAACTGAACATGATGGATCAAATTTTCCATCCCACGTTTCCTCCCTCTACACTTATGATAAGTGTAGATTTTTTTTTGAATTTGGGTTGCAATAATGTTGCCTTCATGAAGCAAAAAGGAAATTGGATCCTCAAAGACCCACTCTTTGGTTCTTGCCCAGACCATCCCATATAAAGTGAATATGAAATTATCATCAGATGGAATCCAAATGAGAGAGGTACTAAAGGTTTTATATAGTGTTGGAAGTTACCAACAGTTTCCCAAGTGGTCACAGCGCAGTTTTGCTAACTGTTATGGCAAGTTGTCTTCCAACCATTTTGCTAGTTGTGCATGTCATCTCATCTACTAGTAAATAGTAAATGGAATTGTGTATCAACTGAGCATAAAAATAATAGCACAACACTTGAACAAAGCCATACAAGAAATGGCTATCTCCATCACCAATGTTGGTCTTGCAAAGACCATGAAGCCAAAACAAAATCTTGCCCTCTTGTGGAGCAATGCACTGTATATAAATGGCAAGAGAATGCAAATATTGTGTTAGATGATCAATAAGTGCAAAAACACAAATCTTACCATGTACTGAGAGTAGGCTAATAAAGAGATCCGTGGATGATCTCTCCATATTGTTCTAATATGTCTCCATGAGACCCTTGTGAATGGAAAGGAATGAACCATGTGCTGCATACAAAGTATTCTTCTTATGCTTGGAGATCCAAGTCAAGAAGATCATATCATGGTAATAGATGTATCCATCTACTACTCCATCAATCTCATCTCTTACTTACCCATCAAGTGCATCATATGTGAAGTGATATTGGGAACACTCCATCAACAAATCCAAGCTCCCAAGTGACAACGTTGTTGGCCTTTGTGATAAGGCTCTTGTCATCTTATGACTCCATTCTTTGACATGCCAAATGCAAAATTCATCTACCATAGTGTTGTTATATATGGGAGATTCCTTCCAAAGTGGAAGTACCTTCTGATCCTCCAAAGCTAAGGAGTAGCCCTTTTTCACCATGATTGTGCCACCATCTACTCTTTTAACATCATGCAAAGTATGGGAGGAAATCAGCCCATATTCTCCCAAGAGTATCCAAAGCAACAACAACTATTGTTGCCTCCTCATCTCCTCATCATACAAGTCATGGAGTAACATCATGATGATTGACTTGTAGAATGCCCCATACAACCAAATATTATGCTGCCATAACATATGAGTGCCATGCAAAGACCCAACCCAAAACATACCCTTTGAGATAGGATATGCCACATGATGGTCAAACTCTTTCAAGAGTAGCCAGCGCGGCCATGCCTCCTGCTGCCCTGTTTCATAGATCTGCAAGTGGCTCACCAACCCCTTGCTCACCATCCACACCCTCTCATCCAAATGTGGGTGTCTCCTACCATGCTCGAAATTGGTATCCCTCCAATGGAGAATACCATCCTCCCAAATCAGATTTCTATGTTTGAATTTCATGGGATGTTGAAATGCAATCTCCTAGAGATCTCCAAATGAATACCACTCATCAATGACCAAGTTGACCCCATAAGGATCCAAATAAGATTTAGGCAAAAACTTCTCGTTAAGATGTGAAGTTCTTGTCAAGAAGTATCCTTCATAATAATGGAATATGTCATCCATCATAAAATGTCCTCCATCAATCATTGTCCTATCCAATGTCACACAAGTATAATTATCATCAGAATGTCCCAATAATAGTTGCGCCCCCAACTCATCACTGCTGCTCAATGACAGCGTTGTTGATCTCCATGATTGTGCATTTTTTGTCTCATGATCATGCACAATGTTGAACATACAGTTCTGCATTGGATTTCCTAGGATAATGTCCATCCCATCCTCCAAAATTATACACTCCAACCCCAAGAGTTGTGTGCAGCTCAACAATGATATACTAGGATGACTATATATCTCCTCCTTGAACAAATCAAGGTTCCTCAGCGTAGTGATAGTCTGATGCTCCAAATCAGCAATGTTCTTTGACCCTAGGTCATGCATTTTCCCTGATAGCATGTTTCCACAATCCTCCATATGATGTGCTCAAATAATTGGAAATGGAAATATGTGCATAGCTTGGTAGAGCTTGGGAACATCTTGTACTGCTACAAGGGTTCCTTCCTCCGGTGTGAGGACTTCCCCAACTACTAATGATGATGGTTGCTCCTCTTTGGCTATATCAGCGTTGGTATAAGTATCCTCCTCCTCATGCATCTCCAGAATAGTGCATGGGACTCTATATGTCAAGAGATCAAGACCACTTTGCAAAGGTGCAAGTGTTCTTCCTCCTGATGCAAGTGCTCCTATAGTAAGTGGTGGTGGAAGCTTATTTTCCTTTGATGTCTTCTTGTCAAAATTCTTGATCAACCTTTGAGTAAAATCTGCATATGCAACCACTTTGCATGACTCAAATGGTTGAACCACCAAATGCTTGCTTCACCCTCAAGGTGCAACACTGCAACCTCAATAGCTTCTCTCTCTATTGCTAGGTGTAGGAGGAAAAAGGCATCCAAATTCATTCCCCAAGCTCTTGTTGTGCATGTGATTGACCCATCAAATGTAGATAATATAAATCTATTGTTGCAAGGTCTTCTTTCTTCTTTGAGCTGAATGAACTGTGGGAGAGTTAGATTCTCCTTGAAAGCTCTAGGTTGAGACTTATATTCTGCAAGATACTCACTTAGAATATCATGATCTAAGTATCCTCCATATCCATGTCTTTTGTCTTCTTCTTCAAAAGAAAAGGCAATAGTGTATTGCTTTGGAGCTCTATGAAATACCAGTTTTTTCTTCTACTGATAGTAAGTGCATGGTCCTTCCTCATCTCGAAACCCTAATGAGGTCTCATTGTTTTTCTCCATTCTTCTTTACTTGGCCTCCTTGGTGAGGTCCCTCTTAGATCTGAAAAGTGATGAGATAAAACTCATTCTTTCCATCATTCTGATCTCTTTCTCCTTCTTCTTATTCTTCTTATAGCATATTGGCTGAGATCTACAGGTTGAGCCAAGATTATGCTTTGATACCACTATAATATTCCCAAATGGGGAAGCAGCAATATTTGAACACAATAATGGAAATAGCAGTGAAAAAATCAATACACCATGATATGAGACAAATGTGTAGCCATCTTATTAAAAATATCAGCAAATAATAGGCACAAGATCTTGAGGATCAAGTCACTCAAGTAATACAAAATAAGCCTCCCAATAGGCAAACATGCTAATACATGAGAAACACTTCTATACAAATTCCATGAGCCATGACAGCACATTTTAGGGCATAAACTACTACAGAAATTATGTAACAATGTATATATATTTTTATATAGCATAAATAATTTTGGGAGCGAAGATATAGGCTCCCAAACACTTTTCCAAGACAACCCAGAAAGGGTTTCTGGAAATGCCCAAAAGTGCAAAATGTCGGAATGCAGCCCTAGGGCTAAATTGTAGCTGCAACTAAATAACTGGATGGAGGTGGCTGAAACTGATATATAAATGAATATATCTCCTCCAATAGATCCTTCCAATTAAAGGTTGATCCCTTCACTGAAAATAAAACACCCCAAATGAGGCACTGAAACCTCCCCTACAGATGCCCAATGAAATAATGCAGTTTGATGATGGAACTGCATTGTAGGAGGTGGAAATAGATTGGCCTGGTGCCAAAATATGAAATTAAGCTCCAGGGTCTTCCTTGCTAGCCTCCCAATGGAAAAGGTGCACCTCCACTGAAAATACAACACTTAAAGTGACCCTCTCAATCCTCCACTGCAACACCCTGCAACACAACACAACTCTGAATAGAAACTGCGTTGTAGCTGAAGATTGAAGCTTGGCCTGATGCCTAGATGTGGACTATACAGCTCAATAATCTCTCCTGAGTATGCATTCGAATTCCCCCGAGGATGAGTGTGGGATTCCCGCTTGGGAACACCCTTGAACTAAACAGTACAGCATAGCCTGCTAAATAGCAAAAGCATGCATAGAAATTTCACCTGAAAAATCGAGATCTAAAAAGATCAAAATAAATAATCATATAACATGCTTCTATGGCTACCTTGCCCCCTTATATGAATTGTGAGCCTCTCACCTTAGGTCCCACTCATTAAAGACACTACTCACATGGAGACTATCTCCCATTAAATCTGCGTTGTTTCAGATTGATGATCCACTTTCTCTATACCAGCGCTATTGATTTGATCAATATTGACCTTGTCGACATGATTTTTCCCCTGTTCACACATGGAGGTGCTTTATCCAGCTCTCAAGATGATCCATTTTCATATTAAGAGGGATTTTATTCTACTAAAGAGATTTATGGGTCTCCCTACCCACTTATTCATTTATCTAAAAGACAAAAGAAAAAATGAATATTCCAATTAGTTGCATGCTAATTTAGGAATATTACAAAGAGGCAAATATTCAACCTCCTAGATAGCTATAAATAGAATACACATTTACCTCATTCATCCACACATCACACACATCGATTTATGTTCCAAATACAAGAAGAAATATAGTTAAGTCAATGGAGAGAGAATAGAAGTCAAGGGAGACAGAAAACTCAGATTTTTTGGCTTGCTTTTGTTCATCCCTGCAAAGGTACATGAAAAATTCTGTGAAATTATAGGTCTTAAACTGCAGGTCTGAAATTTTGTGATTTGACCAAATTTGAAAAGGTTTTACCAACATTGATGTTGGGTCAATTTACAAGGTAAACTAACACAAGTATTTAATTATCAATCCAAGTTTGTAAACTTGGAAGCATGTCTAAAATATATGGATCTCAGATTTAGTCAATATTTAGAAGACAAAATGTTTTAAACTAAAGGAAATGCATATTACAAATAAAATCTAATATTTAAGTAAATGCATATTACAAATATAAAATCTAAGTAAGTAATCTCTTATTCAATATGTAATAAGTGAGGGAAGAGGCTCCTAACTTAGGAGATCTTGTTTGACCTTCCTCATAGTAATACTTTCATGAAGAGAAACCAATTAACTGATGGAAAATAGCTTATGATGCATAAAGAGTAAGAGAATAGGCTCCTAACTGAGGAGGTCTATGTTGTCCGTCTTCACAATTTCATTCATTATTGTTACCATTGTATTTAAACCTAGAAATTCATAAATAGCTTCAAACAAGGAAAAGTAAATGAATTTTAGTTATTGTTATTAGATCAGATAGAAGGATATTTTAACTTAAACACTTGTTTGTCCCTTCATATGTAGATTATAATTAAACTAATATTCATTAGCAAGCATCAGTAAATAACTCAACACTAAAAAGAAGATGAATTCTAGTTATTGTGCTTGAATCAGATAGAAGGAGAGTTTAACTTAAACAGTTGTTTGTCCCTTCATATGTAAATTATAAGTAAACCAAGATTCATCAGCAAACATAATAAATCTTCATTCATCTAATTAACTGAATAAATCTGAAGCAAAACTAGTTCATGAAAATTAAGCTAATTTAACCAAGAAGTGTACTTAGCTTGGTGTGGGGGCCCTCCACCCTTTCCTTGCACACTTGAAGAACTTATCAGGTACTGCAAACTTATTCAATCATCCACAACATTTAACAACAAAAATAATATGGAATTGGTTCCTAAAATTAACTCACAAAATTCAGAAGTCTCAATATGAAATTATACAAATTCTCCATGTTTCAATGGTTCGTAAGCTTGGTATAAATAGATAAATGATAAAAAAACTATGCTACAATGTATCTAACAGCCTTATCTTATCCTAATCCCATCCATCTAGGTCAAACTCATCTATTTAGTTACACAAAATCTAAAAAATCCCAAAAACTACTATTTCTGCCCCATTTTCTAGGGATTCTTGAAAAATAGGTTTGACCAGCGTTGACCGGGCATGTTTTAGCTCAGTTTGACCAAACCAATAGATGATTTTCCATTTTTGGTTCCCAATATTTCAAAATCCATGCTCATCTCGTGCCAAATTGTCCTGCATGTATGAATTTCATGAAGCAATTACGGGAATTTTTAGTTCTGTCCAAAAATAGTCTTAAAACCCAATTTTTACAAAAATATCTAAAAATTGAAAAACATAATTTATTTACCTAAATATGCATAATAAGGTAAAAATAAGGCATATTTGGATGATATAATGTGGAAAATTATGGGAATTAGGTGGATTTTTAATAAGAAAAATTGACCAAAATCGAGGGCCAACATCTCCCCCTTGTTGATCTTCAAGCATGTCCTAATGCTTGCTTTCTCCTCTTTGACCTTCTGAGTGTTGATGTGCCCACTGTACCTAATCTTGTAGTTTCAAGTTGTGCAGCTTGAAGAAGAAATTCAATCCCCTCATACCTTCCTTCTTTATAGATGGTGGCCTTTACCTTTTGTCTTTCGTATTTATATTTCCATGTTTTATTTTCATTAAGCCATCTAAAATCCTATTTGCAAATGAGATTGTTCTTGGTCTCAAGCTTGCTAATATTTTTGGTTAATTCTTCATTTTATCTTATTAGCTTTTTATTATTTTCTTTTTACATTTTGTTTTCTTTCTTCAAGTGATTTTCTAAAAAAAAATTGACCTCTAACTCCCTTGTCAACTCTTCTATTTTCTTGAGATGTTCTTCTTGTTGCAACTCTTTTTATTCTCCCACATTATCTTTGGAAAATGAGTGTGATGAAGTGGCTCCTATCCATGCATTCTCAAAGTAGGAATCCTTCTCTAAAGGCTCTTCTTGAACATCTCTTTCCATTCTTTCCAATATTTCATTGACTTGTTTGGATGATGTTGGAGGCTCAACAATTTCTACTTATGGATCTTTTTCACTTGGTTATTCATGTAATTTCCTCCTTGGATTCCTAGGAACAGACAAGAAGGATCTTTCTTTTTCAATCATGATATTATCGTGTTTCTTCTTGGATCTAGTTCTATGATATACTAGAGAATTCATAATGCTCCTAGTGACATGTAGTTGTTCAAATTTCTCCTATGTAGTTTGTCTCTAAAGATGATGTTGTGCCAAAAATTATCTCCAAATCAACCCCTTTCTCCTCACTTGATGTTCTACAAGTATTTTAATGAGGCCTTGATGATATACATGTGCTTCTTTTGTTCCAGTTTTATTTTTGACACCTTCTATCATTTTGACCAAACTCTTTGAAAATAAATAAGGTAAATTTATCTTATATTCCCCTTTCATGTGTTGTAGAAGCCTAATATGGTAGAGATAAACTATATTGAACCGGTTATCACATGTGAAATATCTTTGAATGTTCAGTATTAGTTCAGACCAAGGTTCACTCAACCAATCTCTTGGGATTACCTTTGTTCTATCAAAATACCCTTTCCTCTGTTTCTCTAAAAAGTGTGTCCAAGCCTTCTCTTTGAAATGTAGGCCTTTATGGTATTCATCTCCTGCTAATGGAAGTTCTAGATCTTGTAAAGGAATTTTGGGTTTAATGGAATTGAGAGGTCACCCACTATTGTTCGTCCTTATTCATAATGGCTTATGAATTCTTGTGTAATTTTCTCATTATTCCCATTGAATTTGTGAAGGAAACCTATCAACCCAGCTTGATATAATTTCTCTATTGTTTATTTGCCCCAATTCTCTATCTTGAAATCCTTTGGCTCTACTTTGTTTGCCATGTTCTCTGTGTACCAATTTATGTACCCTTGAACAGTTAACATCTTCATTATTAAAAAAATGCATGCATCTATATACTTCTGTCTTTTATTCATGTAATTTGTATTCATATGTAATCATCATGGAAATTAGGCTTACATGTTCTTTTGAAGCTCTTTAAAAGATGAAATTGTTACATTGCTTTGAGTCTTATTCAATCCTTTGTTCTGCTTTAGAAATGAGTCCACTGCTTCTTCAAAACTGATAAAACGTTTTCTATTTGTGTGAAAATATAATAAAAACAACTTAACATTTTTTTCATTTCTTTGCAATTCATGTCTCAATCTCAATTTTGCCAAAAAATTCCTCAAAATTTCCTTCTATGTTTTAAAAACTCTCACTCTGCATATGAAGAATAGGACAATATTTCTTACTGTGTGTATGAGAATGAAAAATTCGCTCACTGTGCGTATGAGAATGAAAATTAATAGCTCATTGTGTATGAGAATGAAGAAAAAAATAGTTCACTGTGTATGAGAATGAAGAAATTAGCTCACTGTGTTTTATGAAAATTACACACTGTGTAAAAAATATGGAACTCTGTTTTTTTTACTTGTGACAAATTCATAGCTATGCATGAAGGATTTCATGTTTCGAACTCGGTTACCTGATCTGGAATCAATCTCGAAGATATCTCTGAGTTAATAATCATTCTCCTGTGTTTAAACAATGTTACTTTAGTTATAACTCCTCTCCAACATCTCTAAGGATTCACTTATACACACGTGGAAAAGTGGTTTTAATGGTGCCAAGATTTCGATTTCAGAACTGAATTTTCACTCCTTATAAAATGACACGTCTCAGACTTTATTTTGAACTAAAATACTCCTAAAATACTCTCAATCCACTGATATAAATCTGGAATTGATCTCCTACCTTTTCTTCTTGCGAAATTTCTAGAGTTTTTTGGTGAGCTTATTCAACTTGGAAAACAAGATATCTTCTCTTTCAATTCTATTGTTAAAATCGATGTTTATCCTCCTTATTTCTCCACAACTTCTTTTGATATCCTCGCCTATTTCTTGTGCAGCTTCTACTCTGTTCAAGCTTCTATGTTTTACACAACCCTTCTTTGTGTTTTCTCTCTTATTTCCTTCTTTCACAAGTTGTTATATGTGTGCATGTGTATGCACAACATTCTCCTCCTCTTCCTAAGCTTAAATCTAGCTGTGATGGTGGAAGAAAGGTGTAACACAGAGCTCGATTTTTTTTTTAATGGTGAAGGCTTAACACAGAGCTTAACAATAAAATTACACAGAGTTTTGAATTTGTTTGACCGTTTTTCCATGCCAACTCACCTTCTGACTTGTGTACCCCCGTGGTTGCATTCTTTTAGCTCGTGTACAGTCCTTCTTCCACTATGTTCATGCACCTCTTATCCCCGTAACACTGCATTACCCACATTCCTTGTAGTTGCATTCTTTGTTCATGGCCTCATTCATTACATTGCATGTCCACCTTTGTTGGTACGCATAATAATTCTCATGTCTATTCAACCTTCCGCATGTTTTCATGGTGCATTTTATTTTGACTCTTTTGTTTGCATTTTCACAATTTAGGCTTTGTCAATCACATGTTTTCATATTGCGCTCTTATGTCATACCTTAGGCTTTTTCATTTATATTCTTAATTCTTAATTTGTTTTAAAATGGCCATAGGATAGGTCATTTAAAATCAAATTATTCTCATTATGACTCTAAATTTGTATGGTTTTGTAGGTCAACCAAAATTCCTTGAGGGGAAAAATATTGAGTGCTCAATCTTTGATCAAAATTCTTATAAGATATGTTAAAGAATATGTAGGAGTGTATGAAATTGAAGTTTTTAATGTACGGGTATATGGAATGAATGTATGAAATTAAAGTTTTTAATGTAGAATATATGGTAGGGTAATGGATATAATAGGATAATGAGGGTAGGATAATGAGTGTAGGTATGGTAGGATAATGGAATAATGAGTGTAGGTATTGTAGGATAATGGATAAAATAGGATAATGAAGGTAGGATACTGAGTGTAGGTAGGATAAATGTAGGATGTTAGAAAAATTTAATAGAATGTATACTCAGGTTAAATTAGTTTTAGCAATTCTAGAAAAAAAATTTCAAAATATAAGGTTCTAAGAACATTTTTTTACTTATTGTACTTTCCCTTTTGCAACATATCTTGATGTTCATACTAATTGATTAATGATGATCTTTGTTGGTTAGTCCATATTTGACTCATGGTGATGGTTCTTCAAAGATGAATTCAGATGGAATATAGACAATTGTAACTACTTACTTGAACCTCTTGATATAAATTATGTTATTTCATGTTCTTCTTTTCATCTGTTATTGATTTAGGTTCATTCTAATGAATGTTGATGTTTTTCAGGTCCCTTCTGCAATTTTTAAATGATTTTTCAGGTCCCTTCTGACATTCTATTCAGGTCCCTTGCAATGATCATGTTTCAAGTCCCTTCTGTAATATTATTCAGGTCCCTTCTACAATACAGTTGCTCAAACTATCTGCATAGTTTCATTATGAACTTCCCCCTTTCTTATGTTAAGACTTGTCCTCAAGTCTTGGAATTATTTGAGGATTATTTCTGCAAAATCAAACTGAAGTAAAATTAAATCAAAATAGAGAATTCATATTGGTCAAACAAGTTGGTTTTCCGATAGGAATTCGAGTTTTTATTGTGCCAGTTTCCTGGATTTTCACGACCAAACTCTTTTATTATTTTTTATTTTATATATATATATTCTAGAAGTAAGGGAGGCATATCACTATGATGTTCCATTATTTCCATGTTATTTTCTATTGATATTATTTTCAAGAAGTTCTCTTTATTGATAGGCTTATTATATACCTTAAGCCTATGTCCATTGACTAAAAATGAAATTTCTGCTTCATCAATTGTTTTTATTTTAACTGCTCCATTTTCAAAAATTTCTTCTATCTCATATGGCCAAGCCAATGAGTTGTAAACTTTGCTTTGAAATCTTTGAACTTGGAGTCAAAAAGTAATGCCCAATCTCCTTTATGAAAAAATATATTCTGAATGAATCTGTCATGCCACTTGATTCTCTATTGTTGCACCAATGTTGTATGCTCTATTACTTGATGTCTTATTTCATCTAATTCATTCAATTGTATGACTCTCTGTTGATGTGCTCCAGATAGTTCCAATCCCAATTTTGCTGCAAGTTTATATGTATGAATTTTAAATTCAATGGGTAATAGAACTTCCTTACCATATACCAATTGACATGGACTAAATCCGGTTGTATTATTCCATGTAATTCTGTATGCCCACAGTGCATCTCTTAACTTTTCTGACCAATCCTTTCTGTTCATTTGCACTATTTTCGTCATGATATTTTCTAGGACTTTATTTTTCGACTCTACTTGTCCATTTTCTTGGGGATGGTACAGAGTAGATTTCTTGTGTTTGATCTTATACTTTTCTGTAAGATCCTAGACAAGTTTGGAAGTGAAATTGTGCTCCCTGATTTGTAACAATCTGTCTCAGAACTCTAAATCTAACAAATATTTCCTGAAATAGGAATGAGACTACCGTGTCTTTTGTTTCTCTTTCCACTGCCTTTGCTTCTACCCACTTTGTAACATAATTTGTACACACTAGAATGTACTTCTTTTCATTTGAAGGTGGGTTAATTGGTCCCACAAAGTCTATATCACATTGCTCAAATGGCTCTATGAGTACTTGTGGCTTTAATAAAATTTCATCTGATACCACAGGTCTTCCAATTCTTTGGCAGTTGTCACATCTGCTTTTGAATCCTTGAAGATTTTTGGCCAGTAGTAGCCAAGTTTGAGCACCTTGTATGTTGTCCACTTGTCTGCAAAATGGCCACCACATGGCTCATTCAAAATATCTATAATTTCATCTTCTTTAACACATTTTCTTATTAATAAATCAAAACTAGTATAAAAGAGGTCACCATTGACCCAACTATATCTAGCACTTTCTCTAATTATTTTTCTTCTCTGTTTATTGGTGAAATGGGATGGTAATATTCCAGATGATAAATAGTTGGCTACATTTGCAAACCATGGAGTTTTAATTGTTATAGCAAATAAAGTTTCATCTGGAAAATTGTTTGAAACATGATTTATATCACCAGGTGAATGAAGCCTTGATATAAAATCTGATACTTTATTGTCTTTACCCTGTCGATCTAGAAAAATGATGTTAAATTATTGCATTAATAACGGCCATCTAGTAATTTTTCCATTTGTTATTGCTTTGTTCGTTAAGTATCTAATGGATTAATGATCTGTATAAATGAATACTTGATATCTTGTTATATAATGCCTAAACTTATTAACTGCATGCACAATAGCTAACATTTCTTTTTATGTGACTATATAGTTCAATTTTGCTAGTGTTAAGTTTTTGCTTATGAAGTATATGGCATAATTGAACAGATTTTCTTTCTATCCAAGTGATGCTCCTATAGTTGTATCAGAAGCATCAGTAGATATATGAAATGGAAATGACCAGTTTGGTCCTTGGAGAAAGGGTGCAACTGACAATTTTCTTTTTAATATTTCAAATTCATTTTGACAGTTTGTTTTCCATTGGAAATCAACATCTTTTGCAAGTAACTTGAATAGAGATAGAGCTATTTTACTAAAATTTTCTATGAATCTCCTGTAATAGCCCGCATATCCCAAGAAAATTCTTACTTCTTTTTGCGTTTTTGGTGGCATCAAGTTCACAATGACTTGTATTTTTGTTGGGTCCACCTTGATTCCTGAAGAAGAAATATGGTGTCCCAATGTTATCCCTTCAGTTAACATCATAAAGTATTTTTCATTACTGAGGGATAGGTTTGTCTCTATGCATATTTTTTTTTTAAATCAAGATTATTCAAACAATCATCAAATGTTCCTCCTTATACAGCGAAATCATCCATGTAGACCTCTACACATTCATGAATTAGATCAGCAAATATTGCAAGGACTTCTCTTTGAAAAGTAGCATCTGCATTACATAACCCAAAGGGAAAAACATTATATGCATATTTTCCCCGTGGACAAGTAAATGTGGTTTTATCGTGGTCTTCCAATGCTATCATAATCTGATTGTATCCACTAAATCCATCGACAAAAGAAAAGAATTTTTTTCCAGCCAATGAATCTAGTACTTGGTCAATAAATGGTAATGGAAAATGATCTTTTAATGTGGCTTTATTCAATTCCCTATAGTGTACACATATTCTCCACTTTTCATTTTTCTTTGGCACCACAAATAAGGGAGAAACCCATTGACTATCAGAAATAGGATAGATGAATCCAACTTGTAACAATTTATGCAGTTCCTCTTTCACTATTTCTTTCATCATAGGATTCATTTTTATTTGCGGTTGTCTCACTGGTTTGATATGATCATCAGTATAGATGTGGTGAATACATGTCTTTGGATGAATTCCCTACATATCTGTGTAATCCTACGCAAAATATTTTGAATATTTCTATAATGATGCTATTACATGTTGTTCCTGTGATGGTTATAAATTATTACCAATATTCAAACTCCTTCCAGGATTGATTTCAATGATTTTACTTTGTGAATTGGTAATTGAGTTAACGGGAAAAAATAATTTCAAATGAATTTTGCAATGATTGAATAGTACAATTTTCCTGGAAACATTGATTTAAAAGATGACTTGCAACTTCATATTGTGTTATTCTAAGCTGCTCTAAAATATCAAGTTCTGAGATGAAAAGGTCTAATAGATCCTCATTTTCTTCCTCTTCTCTAAAACTAAATACTTGATTAATATTGAGAACATACTAAGTTTCTTCTTGTTGTTGTTCATCAAGCCATGATAATAAAGAAGGAGATTGTGCTAGAGGATAGAGTGTAACATGTTTCCTTTCATACCCATGTGCTATGATCATACTTCCCGATCTACATCCAATGAAGGCATCTACTGTGGGTAACCATGGTCTGCCTAGAATTAAAGGATGGCCTCATAAATTTGTTATTGGCTGCAAGATTATAAATTCTACAAGATATTCCCATGAATTAAAAGAAACAATGATATCTTCTAATATTCCTTCTGGTACAACTTTAGATCTATCTGCAAACTCCAAAATTGTAGTAGTAGGTCGAATATTGGGCAATTTCAAGAATTTCATAGTTTATGTGGTCATAACATTTATAGCTGCTCCCAAATATATTAAAGTATTTGGAACTGAAAAATTATTGATTGAAATGATAACCATAGGGATCCCAGGGTCAATATATTTTTCAATTGTTGTTTTTGTAGACATGAGACTAGCTAGTTTGCTAATGCCCTGGATTGTGGGTGAACCTCTTTTCTTTCTGCCAGTTTTCTTAATACATAACTCCTTTATTATTTTTTCATAAATTGGAATATATTTTATAGCTTGCAACAAAGGAATTTTGAGATAACCATTCTTCAATTCATCCAAAATATCAAATTCGGGAAGAGACATTGGAATTTTTTGCTCTACTAACCTCTCTGGATAAGTTGGTGTTTGAGTTATAATAGTTTTTCCTTTCTGAATTTTATTTCCTGGATGAGATTTTTCAGTTTGTTCTCCTTTTTCAGTTTGTTCTTCTATGATTGGTGGATAATCTTTGTGTAACACTTTTCCAGACCTTAAGTGGACATCTTATATAGGAAGAATAGAGTATGTAGGAAAATGTGTTGCTTCTTCCACATTTTATGTTGGTTTATCCACTTTTTTACTCGGATTTTCTACTGGATGAGCTGGTAATTGAGTTGGTCTAGGTGGGGATTGGTTAGAAGGCATCTGAAGCTGCTGAGGTTGAGTTAGTAATGGTGTAGGATTTTGTTGTGGAAATAGCATTGGTTGAGGATGTTGTTGCAATTGTTGGTATTGGAAAGGTTTTTGAGGCTATGGTTGTTGGTATGGCTGTTGATATGGCTATTGGTATTTTTTAGGATACATTTGTTGAGATGGCTAGTTTCTATAACTATATCCTCTCTAACCTTGTGCAGGTTGGTTTTGGTATTGTTGTGGAGGCCAAGCTTGCCATGGCATCGGAGTATTCCATGAATTTTGAGGAGGATGTTGATAATTATGGGGGTTTTGTTGAGGGAATTGTTGAAGAATCCTTGGTTGCCAAGGTCTCCTTGGTGCCATATAGTAAAGATAATTTGTCCCTTGTACCTCTTCCATTTGCAATTCTTTAAGTTTTGGACAGTTTTCAGTTGCATGATTCTTTGTACAAATTCCACACACCTGTATACTATCCAAAGGACATTCTATAAGTGGATGTTTCTTCCTACACTTTGGACAAAATATTGATAAGATTTGATCTTGTTCTTATTTCTTCTTCTTTGCTTTAAAACATCAACTTGTGTTCCTAAAGTGCTCAAAAAATCAGTTTTAAAATTTTCTAGCAAACTTCATATTTTAGCTCTTGTTACTCATCCTGTTGAAAATTTGGAAGCTCTTGATATAACATCTCTTTTTCCACTTTTTCTCTTCCCTTAGAATATTTTTGACATAGTTCAGCAATCTCATCAAATGGAAAATTTGAGAAATATCATTTGCCCACCACATTGAGAATATCTAAGTATTCGTCTTTGATACCTTTAAGAAAAATTGTGTGGATAGTGTCGGGATTCAGAGAATGTTGATTAGATTTTTGTAGATTGTAAAGAAATCTTTCCAAGTACTCTTCCAAAGTCTCATCTTCTTGTTGTGTCATTCTGAAAATATCTTCTTTTGAGTCTATAGCCCTGCAATAGGCTTGATACTTTTTGAGAAAAAATCTCTTCATGTCATCCTAAGAAGAAATGGTATGTTCTCCTAAACCCATAAACCATTTTAGTGTCAAGTTCTGCTCTGCATGACTGAAGAACTTATCAAGTACTGCAAACTTATTCAATCATCCACAGCGTTGAAAATAAAAAAGAAGATGGAATTGGTTCCTCAAATTAACTCACAAAATTCAAAAGTCTCAATATGAAATTATACAAATTCTCCATGTTTCAATGGTTCATAAGATTGGAATAAATAAATAAATGATAAACAAACTATGCTAAAATGTCTTTAACAGCCTTATCTTATCTTAATCCCAACCATCTAGGTCGAACTCATCCATTTAATTACACAAAAATCGGAAAATCCCAAAAAAACTACTTTCTCTTATTTATGCCCTATTTCTAGGGATTCCTAAAAAATGTGTCATGTTTGAATAACTTGAAGGCTTATTTTAGCTCGCCTGGGCTAAACTAATAAATTATTTTCCATTCGTGGTTCCCAAGCTTTCCAAATCCATGCTCATCTCGGTGTCTTGTCCTCGCATATATATGATTTTCATGAAGCAATTACGAGACTTTCAGTTCTGTCCAAAAATACTCTTAAAACCCAATTTTTACAAAAATATCTAAAAATTGAAAAACATAATTTATTTACCTGAATATGCATAATAAGGTAAAAATAAGGCATATGTGGATGATATAATATGGAAAATTATGGGAACTAGGTGGATTTTTAATAAGGAAAATTCAGTTCTGTCCAAAAATACTCTTAAAACCCAATTTTTACAAAAATATCTAAAAATTGAAAAACATAATTTATTTACCTGAATATGCATAAGGTAAAAATAAGGCATATGTGGATGATATAATATGGAAAATTATGGGAACTAGGTGGATTTTTAATAAGGAAAATTGATCAAAATCGAGGGCCAATAATTGACTTTCATTGACTTTGACTTGGTTGGAGGAGATTTGAAGGAGGGTTGACTTGATTCTTTTTGGCGGTATTGGTCTTTGTCTTGTGTCTTGGATATCTCACTTTGATATGATTCTATAAGAAAAGGATATGTTGGGTTTTCCCCCTTGTGGGGTATTCACAATTAATTATCATGTTAAGAGAAATCATCATTATCTACTTGCCTATTGGTTTCTCAACAGGAGAAACTATTACAGGTGGTGGCCTCCAACAACTTTGGCCTGTAGTGGGTAGTGGCTTGGATTGTATAGAGAGTTGGGGATTCCTATCTGGTTGGTGATTGCAATAGGTAGTGGTCTGCATATTATAGAGAGTTGAGGCTTCCTAAATGGTTGGGGCCAGAAAATCTATGTAGAAGAAAATAGATTTGTGAATAATAAAGAAGAAAGCAACAAAGCAGCAATATAGTGGTTTTTCTCCCCTTAAGGGTTTCCACCTAAAATCGATGGTGTCTATTTGTATTGTTATTATATTGTGATTTGAATTTATAAGCAGATTTAGTTTATTGTTATTTTAGTATGATAGTTGTTTAAGTGTTTTGATTAATTATTTAGGGAAAAATTGGTTATTATTGTTGAATCAAAGTTATACTGCTTCACCCCCCCTCCCTATTATAACTAAGTTTCCAACACTTTCCTCAACTCATGTACAACCACAAAGCATGTGTTCCATAGAGTGGTCTTTCCTCAAATAGGATACCACTTTTATAAAAACAGGGATAAGAAAAAACATAATAGAAACACATAAAGTAAAAAACACATGGGACAATAATTATCTAGGAAATCCTTGTAGAAAACCAACTCCTAATAATACCCTAATAATAGAGCTAGTATTCTTTGGCCCAAATACATCTTACAATGGACTCATTATGTGCTTAAATAAGCTACATTACATGAAAATGCCATTAAACTTCCAGCTTGTAAACCCCCAAAGGTAAAATCAACCGAAGTTAAAATAACTAATAATCATAAATGGACTCTATGACCAATTCCAATTTACTCTAACAATATTCATGTAATTACATTGAGAGAAATTATGATAATTTTAAACCATATATTAATAAATTAAATTGGAAAAAAATAGCATCATTAAAAACAAAAAAGATAATTATAGTAATAAAATTTAAAAGATGATCACTATTATAAATTAAATTGACACAAATCCAATTTAACTAAAAATTTATCAAAATCAAAATCATTAAAATGTAAAACTTGGAGAACTTAATTTTACTTAAATATATGAAATGCAATATTAAATATTATTTTAAAAAAACTAGCTCTACCTAAATGTATGAATTTCATACTTAAATCATTATTGTTAAATAACTTTTATAACTTTTAAATAAAAAAAGAAATTTACTCAATAATTATATATAGACACATGAATTGCAATTTACCCCTCATGTATACAAATTATCATCTTTTAATCTTAAATGGATGGTTAACATCACTCCAGTAATAATTTTCTTCCCAAAATGATTACTTAAGTTTGGAACCATTTATGTATGAGTGTCTTGATCGAGCTGGTACTCACGAGTCAATTACCACTGTAACTTCCATACATGCCAATGTAGCCCCTCACACAACAAATCCCATCACACCCACCGTTGATGTTTCCAATTCCAAGGGCTTTCTTGTTTACAGTGGGAGTATAGATCAGTCAGTAAAAGCATGGTGGGAGTATGGATCAGTCAGTCAAATCATGGTGGGTCGAAGATGATGATTCTTCACCAAATCGAAATTCTACTTACTATCCCACAAATCATGTGTTGTCGCGAGCCCGGGTTCAAGAAAATATCACATATAAAAATTGACCATATTGTCTCAGTGTTTAGGAGTGACCGACTTGTAGTATCAGTAGTTGGAATGTTTGAATTTTTTTTAATTGTAGAATTGGATTCAACCATAACCTTTGAGGCATTCGAAATCTTGAAGTTTTAATTTATGTTTTCAAAAATGTTTACCAAAGTTTTTCATAAACTTACTCGAATTTCCATTATTTTCTGGCATATTTTGTGAGTTTTTTTAAACTAGATATTTAGTTTCCACTATTTATTTATTGTTACCACGAACTTAACTTAAAACTAAAAATAATTTAGAACTAAATAATGTAATATAAAATTAAATAAAATATAAAAATAAATGTGTGAATTAATAAAATAATAAATAGTTCGTTACACTTGCTCATTTTTATCTCTAATTCAAAATAAATAAATGATAACATGATCTAATAAAACATAAGTGTGAAAATGTAAATTATTAAAACAAAATAAAATATATTAATTTAAGGAATTAAGAAATTAAAAAGGATTAAAAGAAAATTATGATAATTATATTTTTTTTGATAAATTTAACAAATTATTTAAAATATTTAAGCATGCATCCTGTTTTGTTCTATTCTTTAAATATAAGACATGTATTATCATAATCATTTCATCTTCAATTTCTTTCTTTCTTTATTTTTATTTTTTTAAGTATTTTACTCTTCATATTTTTCAATCTCTCTTTTATTGCAGTTAGTTGATGATAACTATAGTTTTAATTGACAAAATAAATTTTGTTATATAAAAATACTTGTTTTTCAAAGAACTTTCTCTTTGTTTTCAAGGTCACGTTTGTGTTTTGAGGATTTATTACTTGAGTGTGACCAGTAATAATTACCTTGCCATTCGTTATTCTTTTTAATATGACTTTGTAATATATTATCATTTTTCTTGCATGTTGCAATAATTTATTTTCTGCTTATTTTAAGGATTGGGATTTTTCTCGTGCCATTGGCAAGAGAGTGTAGAGACTTATAATGGTTTTTTTCTTTTTTCTTTTTTCTTTTTTCCATTTTCTTTTCCTTTTTTTTTCTTTTTTTCTTCGCGAATGTGCTATGTTTTTTTGTTTTTTAAATTTATTATGTTATTATTCTAATAGCACATGTTGTAAACTTGCCAAGACAAGAAAATACCAATTAACAAAATTCCAAAGCCTCAAGATAGTGCTTTCCCACACTCTATAAATTATCTCTATTATTCATTTTGAATAGCTTTGCAGGGTTTACATGAACATCCTTCCAAGACCTCCTCGACAAACCATACCATGTGCCCTATTAAATTATTATGCTGAGATTTTATTTTCTTCCAGTGTTGTACTACCAAAGCTCAAGGATCAAACATAACATATAATTGTTCTAATTGATTTTTATAAATATGATCAATGAATCAATTGTCAACCCAATCTAGGTGAAAGTGCTCCTTTGTAAATTCCACCAAAATACCACAAATGTTAGAGGACTTTATATCTAACCATTGATGCTCAATCTATTCATCACATATGAAATGCACCAAAGACCTTAAGTCCATGGAGACGGAGATAAACAAAGATAACGTCAGCAAGACAATCCATAGAGTGAAACTGTACATGGGGGGGTCAATACAGGTTCATAGCTCACCCTACAAGATATAGATTTAGTTAGGAAAGATAGAGATTTAGGAATCATAAAGAAAAAAGAGGTGGTTAAGATAATCCATAAGAAAATATATTTGGTAAGACAAAGATAAGAAATTAGTTCCGACCAGAAGCCATAGAGCCAGTTCATAAGCACTTGAGTTAAGTGCTCCATATAATCCTCTTGATCCTACCTTGGATATTTCCTTTGCTTGGATTGTTGTCAAAGGTTCCCTACATGTTTTTCCCACAATGTCCTCCATTCCTATTTCTTCACCCTAGCTCTCACTTGTTGTAATTTCTTTCCTTACTAAATTTCGTGCTTGGGGCATCGTTACCTCATCCTTGAATTTTTGTTTTACCCTCAAAATAAGGGTGAGCCTTTCACTTCGTTCTTATCTTGTGTCACTCAAGAAATCCCTTTCCCACCCTAGATTAAATAATACATGGCCCCATTTTCTCTTTTGTTGGCTTTATTAGCGATGAATTTATTGAGGCACAAGTAGGCTCGATTAAAAGGAGAGGGAATTTCACTACTAAAAAGAATTTATTCCTTGACCTATATGCGCACCCTACTGAAAAAAGTAAACAATCCTCGTTTAAATGGATCGCTCCTCATAAATATAAGCTTGGAGCAAGAAGAGTAAAGACGCAATCTGAATATTTTGATATGGGAGACAATCAAGAAGGCAATGAGTTGGGAAATGAAATTATTAATCTAAGGACTCAAATGATCTAGATATGAATCCTAAAGGAGATTTAGATGGATAAAGGAAAATCATACAAGATTGGGATATTGTTATTGATTTCGACCAACCCAACCCAAGAAAATTTATACATGTGTTCATGACTAACCAACCAGGGTCTTCCATGGCCAGAGTTCCAGGATTGACCTAATAACACTAGGAAATAGATTGGTGATTTTGACTAGCTTTCCGGGCCCATTTTAGTAGTCCGTCCACCGACTCCCTTTTGACTAACCCTTGTGACCAACCCTATTGAACAAACAAACCCACTGGAGCAAATGTCTTTCTTGGACTTCCTCGCTGGTACAGGGGGGAGAACCAATTATGCGTGGGGATGAAAATATTGTCCCTAGAATTATTGCACGAGATTCTTACCCTAATAAGGGTAAAGGTCATTATTTGTCAAAATTCAACAAGATGATGATCTTAGTGAAAATTAAGCACCTACACTAAGCGGGGCCCACAGGTTATTTTTAGGTGTATGTCTATTTTTAGAATGTTGAGAAAATTCTATTTATAGTGGGAGTCTATTTATAGATGGTTGAACAAATTCTATTTATAGATGAGTTTCTATTTTTTGATGCATGGGCGAAGTATATTTGTAGATCGCATGTCTAAAAATAGAATGCATGTCGGTTATTATTATCTCTTAATAATAATTGGACAATAAATAATAATTTATTCTCTTGAAGAACTTTATTTCAGATAACTGATGTGGCAAACCAGTTGACTGAAGGAATTATGAGTTCCAAGGTTGGTTGGTGGGAAATGCAATTGAAATTCATTGTAACTGAGTGATACAAAGTTGTAACAGAGTTAGACGTGTAGTTATGTGAGTTGTAAAGTAGTTTAACTCAGTTAAGTGAGTTAAACTCAGTTGTGCTAGTTGTAACTAAAGATACATTAGTGAGAGATCGGTGAATTAAATATTAAATTAATTCACATGGAGTGATCTCACGTGCAACTGAAGCTATACTACTGTTAACTACATTCATGTCATATCCAGTGGAGACCCGGTTGAGAGATAGGTGAAAGTGACAGTTTGACTATCTGTTGTGACATTAGTGGGTGCACTCATGCAACCATACACACATTAGAGATTCCAATGAGGATTGCGTAGTCAAGGCAAGGCAGTATCTCATTCATTAAGGGATTGTGATCAGCAGGGATTGCGCAGTGGAGGTAGACTGTCACGAGGCAGTAAATTGGTGCATGAATATGCCAATTTTTGTATGACAGTGTGAGATGATTATATATTGTACTAAGAGCTCTTGGATTAGAGTTTTGTATGATATTGTTTCATGATCCATGATATATACATAATATATGATAGTGGATTTTTTAGCTTTATGATTTCCTAGCAAAAACATTTGTGTTATGTGTGACTGATCTTTCTTCATGTGTTTGAAATTGGCGATTAAATTTCCGCAAAGATTTTAGTAGAAGGATTTTGTATTTAACAATGGAATATAATTGCTAGATCAGGAGAATCCAAGCAATACATAATTGTATTAAAATTTCTGTATGGTATCGGAGCAAAGAAGATTGCAATATTGAAGCAATAGTTGAGTTTGTTGGTGGAAATAATTTGAATTTGCTGCAAGAATTTCTTGGTGCGAGAGTTGAGTAAACATCGAAATGGATTTCAATGGTTTGCAGCTAGAGTATGCACTTGAGGGAAGCTCGAACTACATTTCATGGAAGGATAGGATGGAGGCAGGGCTTGAAGATAATGGCTTGAAGGAATTCATCGACAGTGATGTTCCTAAGCCCACTTTGATGAATGCTGCACTACTTGACGCATGGCAAAAGAAAGTAGTGAAGATGAGAAGGATTCTATTGGAAGGTGTGTGAGACCACATTGTCTCAAGCCTTCATGGGAAAGCCACTCCATATGCTATGTGGAAGGCTTTGACGGATCTTTTCCAAAGAAGAAAAGACCATAGGAAATTGGCGTTGAAGGATAAATTCGGAAACATCAAGATGGATAAGGGCGACAATATTCCTAAGTATTTCACAAAGTTTTTCCAATGTCGCAATGAACTAGGGAGTGTGGGAATCACGGTTGTTAATGATGATTTGGTGAGTTTGGCTCTCTTGGGACTTCCTAAGATTTGGCACAGTTATCAAGACTCTATCAACAGACGGGAAAAACTGTTGGATTGGGAACAACTGTGGTCGGATCTAGTACAGGAGGAGTTCATGTGGAACACCAGAGATGGCTCTTCATCAAAGCATGACGATAAAGAGGATTGTGCTTTGGCTACCAAGGCAAGGAAAGGGAAGGGGAAGAAATTCCACTCAAAATCTGAGGCTAAAGGCAAGAAGCTGGATTTTTCCAAAGTGAAGTGTTTTCACTGTCACGAACATGGGCATCTTGCCACTAACAGCCCACAGAAAAAGAAGAACAAGAAGGTTATTGGAGCTGAAACTAGTGAGGCCCTTGCCTCACAATTTGAACTTGATTTCTCTTTGATCGCATGCTTGGTATCAAGCACAATGGGATCGATGTGGTATCTTGATAGTGGTGCTTCCTTCCACATGACGGGAGATAAGGAGCTTTTCAGTGACTTGGAGGAGGAAGATATACATATGCATATAGAGATGGGCGACAATGGACGATACATTGCAACCGGACTTGGTACCATTACCTTTGAGAGGGAGTCAAGTAAACCATTTCTATTGAAATATGTTATGCATGTTCCAGGTCTGAAGAAAAACTTGGACTCAGTCGCGATGTTGGAGGACAGAGACTATGACGTTGTTTTTAGCGATGGAAAATCTTTCATGTGACATAAAAAAAATGGGTCAAGACAAGAGGATAGGGACTCGAGTCAAGAATCTCTACAAGCTGGAGGTAGAAGGCTGCACTGCCATGATGGGAAAAGCGGAAAAAGTGGTGAGCCGGGATGAGGGCGAATTATGGCATAGGCGATTGGGCCATCTTCATCATGGAGCTTTGAAAGTCATGCAGCAAATATCTACTAGAATTCCAATGGGAACACTTGCTCAGTTAGATCAATGCAAGGGTTGCACCATGGGGAAGTATACAAATTCCACCTTTCATGAAAAGGAGAACTGTGCTTCGGTGATCCTGGAAAGAGTTCACACAGACGTGTGTGGACAATTCTCGGTTGATTCAACAGCAAAACACAGGAATTATGTTATTTTTGTTGATGACTTTTCTCATAAATTTTGGATCTTCTTCATGCAGAAGAAGGATCAAACATTCTCAAAGTTCTGTGAGTTTAAGGCATTGGTTCAGAAAGAGTCGGGGAAGCAAGTGAAGGCTCTGTGGAGCGATAATGGTGGAGAATACATCTCGAATGAATTCAAATACTTCTATAGAAAAGAAGGAATTCGAAGAGAACTCATAGTGCTTCATAACCCACAGCAGAATGGGGTCACGGAGAGGAAGAACAGAACGATCGTGGGTGTTGAACAAGCGATGTTGCATGATCAGGGCCTACCAATGCATTTGTGGGCGGAAGCATGAAACACTATAGTTTATGTGCAAAACCGTTATCCTCATAGATTACTTGACATGAGTACACCTGAAGAAGCTTTTACAAGTAAGAAACCGGATGTTTCTCACTTTAAGATTTTTGGCTCATTTGTTTATGTGCATGTGACCAAGAATGCCAGGAAGAAGCTGGAGCCAACTGCTGAAGTTGGGATATTTATGGGGTACACAGAAACACCCCATAATTATCATGTGTATTTTCCAAATAGTCAAATGATTGTGGTGCGATGGGATATAAAATTCAATGAGGAGAAAGCCATAAAGTTGTCACTTGAGAGGGAGTTAGACTTGCATGAAGAGGAGGAACTTTTGGTTCCCAAAGATGAGTCTCTAGATGTGGATTAGCCATAGGATGAGGTTCATGGAGTGGAGGAGTCCACTCATGCAGAGCCAAACATCATAAATGGCAGAAGGCGTACCACAGAAGCTGAGAGGTTAAAGCTTGATGTGGCACAGAATGCAAGAGTCCCTACCTCACAGCAAAAATAGAGACAGTCTCCTGACCGATTCACTGGATACATGGCTCTCATGAGAAAATATATTGTTACTGAGCCATATTCCTTTTAGGAAGAAGTGTAGGAGCCCACATGGGTAGATGCAATGGTGGAGGAGTATGTCTCCATTTTCAGAAACAGTGCTTCGGAAATTGTTCCAAGGCCGGTTGTTAAATCAGTGGTAGGTTCAAGATGGATATACAAGGTAAAGAAAGTTGTTGATGGGAGTGTTGAGAAATACAAGGCCATATTTGTGGCTCGGGGCTTCTCTCAGATCGAGAGGATTGATTATGAAGAAACCTTTGCACCTGTCACACAGTATTCTTCCATAAGGACCATCCTTTCTCTCTCAGCGCAGATGGGTTGGCACATTCATCAGATGGATAGGAAGATTGTGTTCCTTAATGGGATCATTGAGGAAGAAGTGTACATTGAGCATCCTGAAGGATTTTAGATCTTCAACAGCGAGTCATATGTGTGCAGACTCAAAAGAACAGGCTAAATCAAGCACCTTATGCTTGGTACACTCGAATCGACAACTATTTCACCAGACTTGGCTTCACCAAGAGTGAGGCAGATGAAAACCTATACCAAATTGTGGTGGAGGGTAAGCTTTTAATAATTGTTCTTTATGTTGATGATTTAATACTGACTGGTGATGAGTAGCTGATACACTCATGAAAGGAGGATCTTGCAAAGGAGTTTGAGATGAAGGATATGGGCCTCCTTCATTATTTCCTTGGATTGGAAATATGGCAGCGAGATGGTGAAATTTTTGTGTCTCAAGGCAAGTATGCATGGGAGATATTGGGTAAGTTTCACATGGAGGCTTACAAAACCATCGATACTCCTCTTCCAGGAAACTGGAGGAAAGAGGATGCTACATCTGGAGAGGTAGTGGATGCTATTGTCTATCGATAGTTAGTGGGTTCACTAATGTATTTAGTAAATACAAGACTAGACATATGCTATGCGGGGAACCATCTTAGTCAAGCGATGGTTAAGCCTACCAAGATCTTTTGTAAGGCAGGCAAGCATGTCCTGAGATATCTCAGGGGCACATCTGAGTATGGCTTATGGTACAGACAAATGGATGAGGTGAAGTTGCATGGCTTCATGGATGCAGATTGGGCAGGCAGACCAATGGACAGAAAGAGCACATCAAGAGGGGTCTTCAGTATCGGATCTATAGTTGTTTCTTGGTACAGCAGTAAACAGAGATCCGTGGCACTCAGTTCAGCGGAAGCGGAATACATGGTAGTAAGTCAAGCTACATGTGAGGCTATCTGGATGAGAAAGATCCTGGTTGGTTTGTTTGGTTCTCATTTAGATCCTACAGTGATTCATTGTGATAATCAGAGTTACATTAAACTCTCGATTAATCTTGTGTTTCATGATAGATCTAAGCATATAGATATCTGGTATCATCGTATCAGAGATTGTGTGCAGCAGAAGATCATGTTGCTTCAGTAAATTCCTAGGGAGGATCAGAATGCAGATATTCTGACGAAGGCACTCACCAAGAGCAAATTCAAATACCATAGAGACAAGATCGGGGTGAAAGATAATCCCTTTCTTGTTGAGAGGGAGTGTTGAGATTCAACAAGATGATGATCCTAGTGAAAATTAAGCACCTACACTAGGTGGGGCCCATAGGCTATTTTTAGGTGTATGTCTATTTTTAGAATGTTGAGCAAATTCTATTTATAGTGGGAGTCTATTTATAGATGGTTGAGCAAATTATATTTATAGATGAGTTTCTATTTTTAGATGCATGGGCGAAGTATATTTATAGAGCACATGTCTAAAAATAGAATGCATGTCTGTTATTACTATCTCTTAATAATAATTGGACAATAAATAATAATCTATTATTTTGAAGCACTTGATTTCAGTTAACTGATGTGGCAAACCAGTTGACTGAAGGAATTACGAGTTCTAAGGTTGGTTGGTGGGACATGCAAGTGGACTTCATTGTAACTGAGTGATACAAATTTGTAACAGAGTTGGATGTGTAGTTATGTGAGTTGTAATGTAGTTTAACTCAGTTAAGTGAGTTAAACTCAATTGTGCTAGTTGTAACTAGTTGTAACTAAAGATACACTAGTGAGAGATTAGTGAATTAAATATTAAATTAATTCACATGGAGTGATCTCACAAGCAAATGAAGATTTACTACTGTTAACTACATGCATGTCAAATCCAGTGTAGGCCCAATTGAGAGATAGGTGAAAGGGACAGTTTGACTATCTGTTGTGACATTAGTGGGTGCACTCATGCAACCACACACACATTGGAGATGCCAATAAGGATTGTGTAGTCAAGGCAAGGCAGTATCTCATTCATTCAAGGATTGTGATCAGTAGGGATTGTGTAGTGGAGGCAGGCTATCAGGAGGCAGTAAATTAGTGCATGAATATGCCAATTTTTGTATGACAGTGTGAGACGATTGTATATTGTACTGAGAGCTCTTGGATTAGAGTTTTGTATGAGATTGTTTCATGATCCATGATATATACATAATATATGATAGTGGGGTTTTTAGCTTTATTCTTTCCCAGTAAAAACATATGCGTTATGTGTGATTGATCTTTCTTCATGTGTTTTCAATTGGCGATTAAATTTCCGCAAAGATTTTAGTAGAAGGATTCTATATTTAACAGTGGCATATAATTGTTAGATTAGGAGAATCCATGCATTACATAATTGTATTAAAATTTCTACATTGTTCAATGGCATAATCCACAAATTAATCAATATAATCAACTAGAATATATGCCTATATATCCCACCCCACCCTTTGACTATCGATATTAATATCAATTTGGGTCTTTGTCTCAATATCGATATATACTTAACACACTATCACTACTTCATCATTACTACTACATCAGAGGTGCACCTTGATTTCATTTCATATACCATTGCATATCCATACCCTGCAGGGTCATATAGAACTCTACCAATATGGTGGAATCATTGGTCCTCTATGCATTCTAGATCGCATTGTAGAGGAACTAGTGTTGCTCTACATCCTCCTCGCCTTAGTCAAGAAATAGAGGCAGATGTAGGGAAGACTTTCTTGACTGGGTAATCATCATATTATGGTGACTTTGAACCAATACAAATCCATGGGGTCATACTTGTTGTACCATGACTTTCATGCAAAATGAAACACTCACTGAACTATATATGTGTTCACTTTAAATCATTGATAGGCATTGAGATTTTTATCGTATAATTATGTATGTAACACTAGTTAAGATATATTCTCATATTGATTAAGATATGAATTACCTGTTTCAAACTAGGCTAGAACCTCATATGATAAGGAATACAAAAATCCTCTTCTAGGCCCTACGCGAGTTCAACATTTTCAATAAAAATAATAATCCATCGCTCAAGGGTTTGTTTTATAAGGAATTCCTATCCCCTGAATTTCATATTGGTTGTAAAGGAGTGGGGCTACCTTTATATAGCTGAAATCTAATAAATGTAGAGGTCATTTTTCATATTTTTTAATCTACACTCACCTCCCCCTCGATCTCTTTGGCCTGAACCTCATGGAAACCGGAATAGCGAGATCAATAATTCATAAGCTTAATTGAGTTTGGGACATATTGAGACTATCCACCCCAAATAGGGAGAGTCCTTACCCTCATGTGCCCTTTAACTCCATGCTGGTAGGTATGATCCAATAGTTGGCACACTTGAGGCCAGTTTCAGTCTCTCTCTACCTCTACCTATACCGCTACATAACCTTAGGAAATGTTCTTACCTCTATTTTATCACATGATGATCAATCCATTAATTACGATCACCCATTGTAATCCTATGTGAATGATTTCTGCAAATGGATCAACTTCTCAAAAGCACATGGCACAATCATAAGGTTAGCATAATTAAATGATTCCCCCTAAAATCCATTGTGATTGCCTTAATGGAAGGGTCAACAAATCCTAATGAGGATAATTCCTATCCCGCATACACATAAGCATATAAATGAGAGGGACTACATAACACCTCAACCTTGAAATAGAGGAAGATGTAGGGATGACTTTCTTGACTAGGTCATCGTCATATTATGGTGACTTTGAACCAATACAAATCCTTGGGGTCATGGTTGTTGTACCATGAGTTTCGTGTGAACTGCATCACTCACCGAACTATATATGTTTTGACTCTAAATTATTGATAAGTGTTGATCTTCGTGTCATATAAATATGTATATAACATCAGTTGATATATATTCTCATATTGATTAAGATATGTCTTAATTGGTTCAGATTGGGCCAAAACGTTAGATGGAAAGGAATACATAAAAACCTCATTTGGGCCCTACATAGGTTCAATAGTTTCAATATAAATAATAATCCATCACTCAAGGGTCTGTTTTATAAGGCCTTCTTCCCCCCTGTAAATAAGGGGGAGTACCTTATTGTAGTTGTCATCTAATAAATCTATAGGTCATCATTCATATTATGTAATCTACACCCACCTCCCACCCGATCTCTTTGGGCCTGAACCCCATGGAGACCGAAATAATGAGATCGAGAAGTCAAAAGCTTAATTTATTTTGGGACATATTGAGACTATCCACCCCAAATAGGGAGAGTCCTTACCCTCATGTGCACTTTAACTCCATTTCGGTTAGATGTGATCCAAGGGTTGGCACACTTGATGTCAGTTTCAATCTCTCTCAGTCCTCCTCAACCTATATCACTACAGAACCTTGGGAAATGTTCTTACCTCTATTGGATCACGTGACAACCAATGCATTACTTACAATCACCCATTGTAATCCTCTGTGAATGATATCTACAATTTGATCAACTTCTCAAAATAGTAAGGTAAGAATAATTGAATGATTCCCCCTAAAATTCATTGCGACTGTCTTACTGGAAGGGCCAACCCAATCCCAATGAGAATAATTCTTATCCCGCATACACAAAAGCATATAAATCAGAGCGACTACCAAACATGCCCAGCCTATGGATAATTTCAAATTTGTGCCATCCTTAACGAAATTAACATCAACTAACAACCAACTTAGGTATGCCTTTAAAGGATAAGTGTCGAATGCAATAGCCACCAATGAAGCAATGGGAATGGGACATTCCCTCCATTTGGCCTTCATTGAAATAAAACACCAACTAAGCCCCATATTTACCTTAGGCCTAAGAAATAGAAATGAATTTGGCAAGGCATTAAATTATTAAAACCTAGTACAAATAATAGTCTTTTATAACTTACCATAGGATGTTCTAATAATTATTCCTCAGTTAAAGTGTTTTCACTACTTTTATCCCTACCCTCCCCTTGAACTTAAGGCAAGTGTTCTAAGGACAAACACGAATAATCTATGTTGGAAAGGTTATAGAACATGTCAATTTGTACGTGATTTCCCTTTATCTTCTACCTTTGAATGGAATTTTGTTTACTATTTTTTATCTTCAATGATTTTTTATATGTCACCTTCTTCTCTAATTTATGCCTTACGGCATTTCCTTTGCAACATCTGGTGCAATTGCTAGTAATATGTATTTTAAAATACATATATTCTCGTCCCCCAACCCCCCACACATATATACACCGTGTACTCAACAGCGTCTCCCTCACATTATTCTATTAGGGTACACCTCCACATCATCTTCCTCACATTACTCTTCAACCCCGCTCCCACACATATAAACACCTTGTTTTCAACACTGTTTCCCACATATTACTTTACTAAGATACACCTCTACATATCTCCCTCACCTTACTTTATTAAAGTACACCTCCACATCTACTCTCTCTCACATTATTAGAATACATTAAAATTCTTTATAGGAAAATTCAAATCAAAATTTACTATTAATTATGAATAAACATTTAAACGATGAAGAAAAATAATTAACATCATTGCAATTTTCTTATCATTAAATATCTTGATTAATTATAATTAATTTTAGTAATTAAACCATTAAATGTTTGTAGCAGTAGAAATAAGTAAAATTTTATGATTCATTAATTTTTTTTGAAATTCAAATAATATGAAACTTTTTAAAATGGATTAAATTCATCAATCCCTTAAAAAAAAAATTCAAGCTTATTCACTTTTAATTTACTCCAGCATGTTTATTTATTTTTTTTGGAGTAAATGTCAAACGTGCTTCTTAACGATATTTATTTTCCCAATGGGCCTTTTATGCTCTATAAAACTCCATTATAGGCATGGTATGTAGTTTTATTATTAGAGATATTTTTATAAGTGAAGTTTTAAATTATGTGATAGAATTGACTTGCTTATACTGTGTTTTTCGTTGCAAGCACGCAATTATAGTTTTACAGGCTTCATATTTTATCATTAAAGATATTTCTATATAGTGAAGTTTTAGATGATGTAATAGAATTGATTCATTTATATGTTGTTTTATATTATAATCATGTTATTATAAGTATTAATTAGAATGGTTAGTGAATTTATCTATTTATTTTTTTCAAAATTATAGAGAAATGATATTTTAATTTTATTTTAGATTTAAGTTATTAGATGGGTTAACAACATAGTCAACTTAAAAGTGAATACTGTGGAGATTTTGAATTCCTTCACTCAAAACTCACACCACAGAAACTTTCAAACTACTAACATAGTCAACTATTAATTTTATGGAATTTTAAGATTGACCCAAAAAAATGATTTCTAATTTTTTTAAAAAAAATGATTAACATATCTTAATCTTTATATACTTTAGTTTTGATAGTTTTGCTTTTAAAAAAAATATATTGATATATAATTAAATATATTTGTTCTTTAAATTTAATGGGTAAAACCATGTGTTTCATTTTAAGAGATTACAAATTCAATACATATAAAGATAGATTTATGCACACTTTCATAAAGTCAAGAATAGAATTATGTACATCTTCATAAAGTAGTCAAATTTTTAAGTGGAGACATGTCTTTTTCTCACAAACAAAAAGATATTATACATTGATTTGATGTTAAACTTAACTTTGATCTTAAAATTGAATTATTATTGTATTAAATATTAGAGTGATCAAATAATTTTATCTTTTTCAATATTTTAATATTACTACTATTCATGATTATGTGATGATAGAGAAACATATATAATTTTAAAAAAAACTAAATATTTTAGTATAACAACAACTTTATGAAGTTAAATACTTTGACAAACTTATGTGTTGTGGTTAATATGTCATATCAATAACAACACACAATTTACTAAAATTATTCAACTTCATTAAATAAATATTATTATAATAATATTTTTCTACTCAATTAATATCACATTATTAAATAATTATTATTATAACAAAATGAATTATTATTAAAAAATATATATATCAATAACTACACAGTTTACTAACAACACAGTATAGTTTATCAGACGTATTCAACTTCATTAAATAAATATTATTATAATCATATATTTTCTACTTAATCAATATCACATTATTAAATAATTATTATTATAAACAAAATGATTAAGACGTCGTTAGACTACGGCTTTTTAAAATTTCACATCTGAAAACGAATCTTGACAACGGCTTTTTAGTTTACTTGAAGTATTCAACTTCATTAAATAAATATTATTATAATAATATATTTCTATTTAATCACTATCAAATTATTAAATAAATATGATTATAAACAAAATAATTTATTATTAAAAAAGGCTTTGTTAGACCATGGCATTTTAAAATTTCACAACTTCTGAAAAGGAATCTTGACAACGTCATGGTCGAGTGTTTCTTATTTATTTTTAACTATTTCTCGATAAGTTCACAACGTCACTTATTAAAAAACCAAAAATTCCTTGGAAAATATTTTAAAGAGAACGTAGATGATGCATAGATTTTGTAATTGTTAAAGAAACACGTTCTATGTTGATTACATAATAATAAGGATTATTAATTACATAATAATTATATAATTTTTATGTTGATTTTCATTACTTTTTTATCAGAAATTTGGTGTTCTCTGCACTTTCGCTACTTGGGCTCTTAGAATATTTGATGATAGCCATTTGGATTCAAAGAAATCGTATCTTCTGGATGTGTTTGAGATTCATGGGTACAGAAGATCTCAAGGTTTGAAGGCCTTTCAAAAAGCCACTAAAGGCTCAAGAGACAAATCTTCTCGGTTGGATCCTATCTCCAAGGTGAATCTCTCGTTTATCCAAGGGACCTCTGATAGGATTGCCCATGTCCTTAGGAGAAATAATGTTGCCTCTTCTTTTTGACCTCTTTGTACTATTAAGAATTCTCTCGGATCAGTTAAGGACCCTATAGACCCAAAGGACATGAAAGGCGTGTACTTAGTACCTTGCTCCTGTGGTACTCCGTATATTGGGGAAACTGGTCGATCCATTAGACAGAGAATCCTTGAGCATGTTGCAGACATTAGGCATAGTAGATCCTACACTTCTGCTCTTGCGGAGCATGCTGGGAAATCGTGTCACCATGTTTGCATTGAAATTTCCACAGTCATTGCAGGGTGAATCACTTCCATCATAGAAAGTTGAGGGAGGCTATTGAAATTGAGATACATCTTAAAAATCTCAACAGGGATGATGGGTGGAAATTAAGAGCGAGCTGGATTCCAGCCCTCTCTAGGTGATTCAACCCCCGGGTGTTGTTCATTTGTCTCTAATTTTTCTTCGTCCCTTTGTTTTTTTTTTTCCTCTTCTGTTTGTATCCTTTTTTTCTCTCATTTATGTTTTTATGCCATTTCCTCTTGTTTAGATTATATATATATATATATATGATGTGATTTAATTTTTTTCCCCTTTCCACTCATTTTTTTAATTCCCCCAGCCTTTTCCCCCCTTTTTATATTTTTCATTTACCCCTCCCCCTTATTTTGATATTATTCCCTTTATTATTATATTTTTATAATTTAATCAATTTTATAAATTATTATATATTATTCCTCTATCCCTTCCCCTTATTTTAATATTATTTCCTTTATTAAGGTTAATTTTATAATTTATTCAGTTTACTAAATTATTATAATAATTGTTGACCCTTCTAAATAATATTTTTAATAATTAAAACTTTTTAATTCTCAAACTAATTAACTAATTAACGGCTAGTTTTAACAGCTATCACCGGGCAATGATGCATCCTTCTATTTATTCAATGTGATCAATCTCCTTGTTCACCTTGTCCTCGGGATGAACCACATTAATTGGTTCGAAACATCTCTTTTTTTAAAAGAATTAAGACCAAATCCTTATTATGTAATTAATCCGAAAGACATTATTCTACATTATAGATCACAAAATTCTTAGATCTAACGTTCTATGTCATTATAGAGTATCACTGAATGCAAGAGTGTTAAGTAGTTAATTCAAAAATCATTGTAGAGTATCACTGGATGCAAGAGTGTTAAGTAGTTAATTCAAAAATCATGAGATGGAAATAGTCATAGATGAATGACTTACTTAACGTAGTTGAATCCCAAAAATGATATCTAATATATCTCTATAAATTCCCAACGTTGAAAGAAATTTCTTTTTCCCATTAAAATATATTTTAATCAGAATATAGATAATACATAGATTTCACTTACAAATATATTTAGAACAACATATATTAATAGTTTAAATCACTAATAGTTAAATGGTTTTTTTTAGAGTTAGATATGGTTTTTTTAATTTTTTATTGTTAATTTTGTTATGATAATGAAGAATTATGAGTTGAATTATGAGTTTAAAATATAGTAGAAATTAAGAGAATTATAAATTTAAATTATTTAATTTGTAAAATTCCATTAATCCAAAAAACTTTAAAACTTTATCAATACATTACAATGTCATTCAAGATTATGTTATTGGATTTCAAAAAATACATACAATTTCATTTATTAATGAAAAATATTAGAGTAATCAAAACATAAACAATGTTGTTGCATTTTGGCAATCATTGAGTTATATGAGATTCTAGTTATACAAAATTCATGAACCAAATCTTAATTGAAAAAGGAAAAAAAACACAAAAACATTACAATTTGGTTTATTATAAATTCTGAAATATTTATGAATCAAACATTACAATTTAGTTTTCATATTACGAACTCTAGAATATTTAAGAATCCATTGAATGGTCCTAGGTCAAATTGATCTAGCTGTTGGATTTCTAAATATTCCTGGAATTTGCAATCAATATAAAAATGATTCTATTGTCATACAAATATAAATGTCCTTTTGTAGTTTAAAATGTGTTTATGAATGTATAAATGGATTTTCTTCCTAAAAAAATTCCATAAACATTTAGATTTTAAAGAGTTTATACCTTAAATTTGTGATTCCAACAAATCCATGCTAAATTTCAAACAAGTTTGACCATAAAACTCTAAAATATAAAATAGTTAAACTATGAGTATTGCAATACATACTAACTATATCTTAGGTGATCTCAGTGTTTATGAATATATCTCAATGTTTGTATGGTGTTGAGAGGTTAGAAACTTTGTTAGCAAAATTTTTGACCCCCCAAAGATATATTTTAATGCCTCAAAACAAGTTTCAAGAGTTTCAGGACCTCAAATCATCAAAGTGGTCCACCTACCCTTAACATGGGCCCTACAAACCTTTAGCTCCATTTTTTCCACCCACATAGAACCAAAATAGAGGAAAAATTATATAATAATCCATTTTGAATAGTACTTCCCAATTTTAAGAGATTTTTGTTTACCAAAATATTTTACTAAAAGTGTTGAGGAATTTTTCTTTATACCTTCTCCCCACAGAACCACTTTGCATTTCTTAGAAGTTGTCCTTTCAACCCAATCGACCAAATTTTATGTTGGGTTTGTCTATTTGTTCTAGAATTCTTCTATAACCTCTCAAATTCACTTTTGGCACCCAGATCTCTCATTCCACTTTGAATTATATATTATAATAACTCTACTTGAGCTTCTAGTGTGAATTCATCTATGAGGAATTTGTTTCAGCTTCCCTCCTTGGCCCAGGTCATATCACCATCTTGTTTGATACTTGATTTCTTTTCTTGCTAGGTCTCAAACACTTTGGTTTTGGCTCTGTGGGCCTATTTTTATTTGGATCATCTCCATAGTCTTTTATGGTGGTCTGGTTTATCTGCACTTGTCATATTTTGATTATAGCTCTAAGATTTTGTCTTTATATGACTCTAAGGTTTTGATGGTGGTTGTTGTGGCCTGTTTTAAATTTTTTATATGTTGTATATATGGTGATATATATTTTGAAAAATATAAAAAATATATGTGTAAACTTTTTTTTTAAAATGATGCATTAAAGGATGTCAGAGTATTTTGTGGCGGACAAGTGGGACCCCTATCGACTACAATGCTAAATACCAAGCAAGTTACATCAAGTAGACTGTGGCTTTCATAAATTTTGCACAATGGCGCAAACTCGACATCACAAGGTGCTCGAAAGTTATCAGGGGGAGTGCCTCCGCAAAATCTTTGACCCTCGACGGTTGACTTGAACGAGCGGGCCAGATTAACCACAAGGGCTCGCAACGTCAGCAAGCGAGCCAGTCATGTCATTTTCCATGCCACCTTTCCATGTCATCTCACTTGTCATTTCATCAAACTTTCATTTATTACACTCCTGTGCAACGTATTTTCCCACCAAGTCTCATTTCACCTATGAAAATAGTTGTTGTCCTCATTGTTTGTGCACGTCCGCTCCCGAACAGCCTAGTCCTCAACCTCTATACCAACATCCAAGTCATCAACTGTCGCATCAAAACCAGGTATTTTGTATAATTATATTTGATTTTTTCAAAGATGTCAAAGAAAAGTGTTTTGGTTGGGTCTTCCACCCACATTCCCTTAATGGATACAGAAATTGACATTGTAGACAATATCTACTCGGTTGACCATCCACTCTTTTACCAACATATCATTCTCAATCAGTCTAAATTCCTAGTTTACTCTGATTTAATCAAGTCTAGAGTCTTGTCAGTTTTTTTCCCACAAACATACGTGTTCCCAAAGTTTATTCATTGGTTGGTCTCTGCTATGTACCCTCAAAAGTGTTTAGTGATGAATCAGTTAGGGGAAAAAGTTTTTCAATTATCTGCTCAGTTAATTAGGTAATCTCTCTATTATCCCTTTGCATAATCATATGTAGGTTTTTCTGATGCATCCCTTTCCACTTATTTTCAAGAATTGCCCGGACATGAGTTTACTCAAATTATGTTTTACTTAATGCTCGAAGAGGCACAGTTTTCTGTAGATTTAGATAAATTCCCTCTGAGCCTATTTAGTAAAGAGATGAGACCAATTCTCCAAATTTTAATTAAATTTATGGGTAAAGAAGATGTTGCAATAATAGATAGGGAAATTTTGGGGATGTTTCCTTTAATGATGAAGCCTGCGGTGGTTTTAGATATTCCCACTTACTTGGAGTATTCTATAAAGAGTCAATTCATGAGTTTTTCACTTACTGGGAGTTTTAGGTTTCCATCCTTGGTTACCTATTTGTTTCTTTACAGTCATGTGGATAGTTTTACTTAGTTAGGACTAAATTTTGTTGATGTGAAAAAAAATAAACAGTCAGTGGTCCTCTGGACAGATTTAGTAAGGGAGGAGGAGGGAAATGAGGGTTTGTTTGATTTTACTACTTCTTTCCTTCCTATTGTGTACTCAATTTTGAATGGATCACCTGCACCATAATTGTTGCCCAAAGCTCAGTCATTTCTGCAATTAAGCAAGGATGTAAAATTTGGGGATTGGTTTGCTTATGAGGGTCACATTGAGATCAGATTGGATGGAGTTGATGTAGAACCTTTCAGACTTCCTATTTTTGTTCCTATCAGAATGTTTTCCTTGGAGTTCATTAGGCAATATCGAAATTTGGATCAAATTCATTTTATGCCTGTGAAGAAAGGTTATTTATTCAAATTACCCAGGACTATGGGCCCATTCATTATAAACACCAAACAAGCCATTTAGGAGGCTCACAAGATGTTGAATGGTGTGTATTTGTTTTTGGAAGAGAAATGGGCTTATGACCCATATCATTTAATTTCAAATCGTAGGTTGGAGAATGGGTATTTTCCTTTTGTTCAAGAATCCAGGCCAGAGGTTGAGAAGCTGGAAAATGGTGGACTGACTTCTAAATCTGTGTAGATGGAGGTGGAAACCCCACACCCTACTTAAAAGGGACTAAAAAGAGGAAGGGAGGAACTGATTGATTTGGAGAGTGATGTGGAAAATGAAGCCAAGAAAGCAAAGACAGTGAAGGAGACTAGTTCCTTACTTATGTCTGGATATTCTTTGTAGTTGGGTGAAATTTCTCATCTCCTGTTCCTGAGGGAACAAACCATGATCCTATTCCTAATATCAAGCAGGTATTTGCACAAATTGAGGAAATAAATATAAGGATAAGAGAGAATATTGAATCTCAGTTAGAGGCCCAAATATCTCCTGAGCAAACTAGATTGTTGACAGCAATGGATTTGGAAAAATATCAGCTAAGGATAACCTTTTCTCATCCTTGAGCTATGAATGTGACATCTTCTAATTCTTTCAAAACTGTTAATTTAATAGTGGATGCAAATAATATTCCTCTCCCGGATAAGATCAACCTTCATATGAAAACTGGACAATTGATTTTTAATGATTTGAACAAGACCACTTCAACTGCTACTATAGCTAAAAATATGTTGGGTAAGGTAGTTAAGCAATTGAAATTGGAAATATAAAACTCTAAAGCTCACTCCACACAAAATGAAGAGTTGAAGAAGATCATTGTCAAGATTGGTATTGATCCCGAAGATAAGTCAGTTATTCAGAAATTGTTGCGGAGTGATAAATCTGAAATTTAGATCTTGAAGAAGAAGCTCAAGCTTTCCACTGGTGAGCATCCAATGGCTATTGAAGTAGCTCAAGTAGAGACAAAAAAAGGGTAATTGTTTCAAGCTTTGTTGAGTTGAAAGAGGTAAATGAGATGTTGCAGAAGAAGTCAGATTCTCATGTTTGTAATGTTGTTATTGCATCACATTCTGAAGGTCGTGCTACCAAATTAACTCAAGTCATGACTGAGTTAAAGTTGGCATAGATTTATTAAGAGAACTGGAAACTACATGTAAGGTGATAAGAGCTACAAAGCAAGAGGTGCAAATGACAAAGGAAAATCTTGAGAAGTACAAACAGGATTACCAGATTTCTTGTCAAGAAATCAAAGAACTCAAGGAGAAGGTGAAAGGGAATATGTCCCTTATTCAGGCTCGAGAAATCATATGGACTGATATTATTGAGGCTGTCAATAATGTGTGGGATATTCTGGTTATTTTTGGAGAAGAAAATAACATTGTGAAAGACTTGGAAGGAGTGATTGTGACAAATAAATAGAAGTCACAAAACAAAGCATCATATGCTAAGAGATTGATTGATTTCATAAACTCTAAGTCCACACAAGAATTAAAATATTTTGGAATTGAGGATAGAACTCAGTGTGTGCTAGATGTTACACTAAAATTGTCACCATGGTGTTTTACTGTTTGTATGGGTTCCTCATTACTCATACAATACTCCCTTAGAAGTCTACAAACATCAAGTTCCTAAAACCAAGCCTTGAAATTGAGAGAAAAGCTTATAAAAGTCATAAAAATACTTGTACCACACTTTCTCTTAGTATTACCTGCGGTGCCGCATCTGTTTGTTCTAGAACATGCAGAACCAGCCGCATTTTTTCTTCATTCAAGGTGCGGATTCCTGTAAAAGGTAAAGTGAAGGCGGAAGTAAAATTTGGAAGCCGAACTGGTTGAATTTGGTAGCTTCTGGAAGCAATTATTCAATGGAAAGTTCGCTCCTTTCATGTACATTCATCCCTCCATTAAAGGAGCCTACCCCTTGGTATGTGGAACTTAATCCCTTTGAAAGAGGATTCTATCCCCTCTTATTTGGAGCTGCAACCTCTTCTCTTTTGCTATAAATTGAGGCCATAGTTCAGCCTTAAGGGGAGTTAGGCTTTGAGATTTTTTGAGGAGAAATTGCTAGAAAAACTCAGACTCTCTTAACTGATTACCATATGGGAATGATTACACACTCGTGTGTATGTTAGTCGAGAGAGTGCAAAGGCTTGTCAAAGTAGAGGAAATGCTTGTTCCAAACCCCGGAAGGACCTGTACGACATCAAGGCGAACACGGTTGTAAGGCTCCTTTTTTCATCAAGGATAATACAGATGGATCCTGTTTTCTCAATGAGTTGTTTATTTAAATGGTTTATTTCTTGAATTCCTTGATCATCAAGATATATTTATGGTTTATGAATTAATATATATTATGCAGGTGCTTCTGATTCTTTCATGTTTTTTATTGCAGATCCTGAAAGGAGACATATTCAAAGCGACCGGAAAGAAGACTATGATCAGCGCTGGACTACAGGTAAGTCCTAAATCCTTCATTATAGATAATTTTAGATCAAATATAATCTAGAGAAATTAGTTTACATCTATCTGTTTGTTGCTAGTTATCGTAGGATACTAGGGAGATCTGTCTTGTCCGCAAGAACGATTTATCCGCCCAAAAAAATAGCGACTCCACCGGGGAATGGATCTTGAACTTAGTTTTCTTTTATTTTTGACTTGTGCAACTATTTTTCTGATTTTGATCGATCGATATTGGCTTGGGTAATTTATTCCTGTAGAATCCCTGAAAAGTGCTTTAGAATTTTTTATTTTTCTTTAAGTTTTCTGGTCTCCGCACTTTGTCTTTAGGCACAGTGCAGTCATCTCCGTTTTTTTTCTGTAGACATAGTGCAGCACCACACCTGTTTGCACTAAAACCTACGGACCCTAAGAAAATTTTTGAAAAACTTAAAATTCTCTTTTCTAGGATCGGCTATTCTCATTATATACCCATACTTGTATTTTCTGTCAGAAATCTTTGTGTGAGAGTTTCTTTCAGCTTTTTTAAGTTTTGAATGATTTTCTACAAGATCTGCATGTTATAAGTGATTTTTTCTTTGTCTTTGTGCCACTCAAAGATTAGAAACCTCTATATACCTTAAATCACTGGTACTTCATTGTTTTCTTATTGAGTCTGTGACTTCATAGCAGAAATTGTTTTATGAGAATTAGATCCCATTTTCTCATTTGCAAATATTTAATAACTTTTTCATTAAGTTTTGAATTTCACTTAAAAAACCATAATTGGATATTTTTGAGTTTTTGCTGATTTCAGCAAAGGATTTCTTAGTTAGATTACAAACTAAGCAAAACATCCTCAAAATATTTAAAGTTTTGATTTCAGATTTAATTCTTAGAATTTTTAGATCTCGAAATTAGTGTTTTTATTTTTTAGTGTTATTTCTAGAAATTGTAGTTTTGTTTTGGAGAATGTTTGATTGTAGTTTTGATCTTGAAGAGTAAAGGGATTTCTTTTTAAGAAATTGATCATTTTGAGTTCTCATAAGATAAGATTTCTTTTCATATGTTCTTGTTTTGAAGAAAAGAATTGTTTTAAAACATTGCATTTCTCAACTCTTTCTTTTAGATAGAATTCATCGAAAAGAAATGAATTGTTTCTCATAATCGATGCATTCTTAGTGTGTTTTGAGTCAGGTCACTACATATCATCAAAGTTTCACTTTCGTACCTTTTTTCCTAAGAAACAGCCTATTAAAAGCAACGCTTAAATTAAAATCAATCTAGTAATTTTTATATATCTAGGACTCTTTTCACCAACATAGCTTAGGCTAGTGTCTTGGAGTAGGGAGTAATTAACTCTCCGAGACAATTAAAACAAACAAGTAGTCGATCTTGTGGTAGGAAAAATCCAATAGAAGCTTGTATGCTCTGGGAAGCTCCTCCTAAAGGACTCAAGCACGAGATCATATCTGAACCAGTGAGGTGATCAATTCTATCTTATTGGGAACGATAGAAGATGTGCGCGTATTAACAACGGTAAACCTCGGATTGACCATTGTCGAGGAGCCTGGGGTCACTTGTCGGTATACCTTGGATTGTGTCAAGGAGCCTTCAAGGGGATTGAGCTTTGTTACTCTACCCTTGCGCGTATATCAGATTGTAGACTGTTCCCCCAGGTATATTTGTTCTTGTTGGTGACCTTAGTGGCCATAAACTTTAAGATTTTTTCCTAAGGTCACGGTGGAGGAAAGATCCCACTGTACCTGGAGCAGACGTCGACTAGACTCACTTGGACTCTCCGGAGGGTTATCTTCACTCGAGATGGGTTAAGTGAAGAAACTTGCACTAGTATGTTTCATTAAGCAAGTTGTCGGGGTAACTGTTCCAACCTCCATTTCTACATTAAAATACTACGATGTTGGATTTCATCACCAACTAGTGTTTTTAGTGTGGGAATCTACTGTTTGTGTGTGGTTTGATCTCCTAGATTTTATAAGCATTTGATCATTTGATTGTGTCCTTAGTGACTTTAGGATTTTTTATTGAAATTTTCTTTGATTGTGTGTGATTAATAATTTTGAATCGTGACTGAATTACCAAGACAATCATGTAGACTTCAGGGAAAACCCCCTGAGTATACACCAAGCCAACTTTAAGGACTGAAAGCTATGGTACCACATATTATCAGTAGAATTAGATCGACAGAACTAGGAGAACCATCCATAATTACTCATCCTGATTATCATGAAGTAAATCAATCACAAACAGCATAATATATTCAAGAGCCAATTTCAATTTCCGAAATCACTGACATTTCTTCTGAAACCAGTGAATTAGCTGAAGAACCTGAAATTTCTGAGCCAAAAACTGAACCTGCTATGTTGGAATCATCTTCAAGATTTGTTACTCCAACTTCTAGTGATCCTGATTCACCTAGAGTAAGACATCGCATTACCAAAAATGTTCCTTCTGATCTCATATGTATGGAAGAACTTGTTGGTCCAAACGAAGACGCAGTTCTTATCGAAACCCAAGAAAATTTCAATATTAGAGAGCATGAATCAATATTCTACAGTCCTTTTAGAACTGACGCTTGGTATTTATCATTGACAGATTTTTTACAAAATGAAGGTCTTACTTATTCACCACCCCAAATTCCTTTTTACCCTACACAGCGAGGTTATCAACCTTCATTAGCTATGTTAGGTGATTCATCTATGTTTTCTAAATCTCCAGAAACATTTTTATATGGTGGTTTGTCTATTCCTCCGGGATACCAATCGCTCTCTGGTACCTTCTCAGGAGAAGCTCCTCAACTAATTGAATGAATGTTATCATCTGGTACAAATGGAACAAACACTGGCACGTTCAACACAGAACAGATTTGTATGATGTCTGGAAATATTCCAAATCCTCAACCTCAACGAAGTCAGTTACCGCCTGGGGGGAAACCTCAAGGAAGTCAGTTACCGCCTGGGGGGAAATCTCCAGGTAGTCAATTACCGCCCGGAGGGTAGCCTCATGGTAATTTTTTACCACATGGAGGTCAACTTGTAGGAAAATATTTATAGCCTGGGGAGCAACCTCAAGGATAGTACATACCTCAAGGTCAATATCAACCTCAAGGACAGTACATACCTCAGGTTCAATATCAACCCCAGAGTCAGTTCATACCTCAGGATCAATATCAACCCCAGATTCAGTACATGCCTCAAATTCAATATCAACCTCAAGGTTAGTACCCAGTTCAAGTTTTTCAACCTCCTTCAAGTCAACCATTATTACAAGGAGCTGGAAATTTGCCAATTAATTATCAAACTTACGTTCAACCTGGTTATGGTCCTTCATATGCACAACCTTCTATGGGTCAATATCTCAGAATTAATATGGTGTGGGATCCATCTCAAATTCAACAGAATTTACAACCCAATGTGTACTTACCTAATCAACTAGGACAGCCTATAGGTTCTGGTCCAACCCAACAACCTTTCCAGCCTACCATTCAAGTCTCTGCACCTGGTTCTGTTCAGCAGCCTAGGCCTAGTACACTTACAACTCTGCCTCAATCTTCTGTTGCTGCTACAACTTCTGTTCAACCTACCACACCTATTTTTGGAGTATCTGAAGCTCCTGTTTCTACTACCCATGTATCAGTGAAAATTCCTCAAGTATCTGTGCCACATTCAGGACCTACAATTCAGACTACGGTCCAAATGCCTACAGGACAATCTGGTACAAGTACAATTCTCACTATTCAACCATAATTTACTTATCAACCGTGCCAGAGGCAGTATCAATTTGGACATACTACACAAAATCCAACATATTAGTATCAGCCGTATCCTGGGTATACTTATCAAGTACCTCAACAACCCCAGTATGGTCCAGTTAATCTTGGTTATCCAGAAGGTTTCACAATTCCCAATGCGCATCCAATTCCAGGATATCTTGGATATCCTCCTCCTAGAACTGGTTTTATCACACAAGGTTATCAAGACCCTAGCCGTCAGTTACCATTCATAGCAACTTTATATTTACCTAATCTATCGTGCCTTACGAATGATCCCATATTTATCTTTTGTATTGGCTGTCGATGCCTAATAAGTTTCCCAGTGATATTCCAAATTTTGAAGGTAATTCAGGAGAAGATCCATCTAATCATGTTATGACTTATCACCTCTGGTCTGCGTCCAATTCACTAATCAATGATTCAATTCGATTACGTCTTTTTCAGAGAACTCTCATTGGTCTAGCTGCCAAATGGTACATTGAGTTACCACGAGGCTCATTTAATAATTTTAATGCACTAGCTACTGCTTTCTTAACCCATTTTCACTTACCTGTCAGATACGACAATGGTACGGAATTGTTGACCTCATTAAAACAATCTACATCTACATACATATCTGATCACATTCATGAATGGAGACGTAGTAGACGTTTAGTGAAAGTCTTTATTCTAGATCAACTTTTGGCTGAATGGTTTATCAAATCATTATTGCCCAAAATCACTGAATATGTGGCCAAAGGAGGCGTTGTTACAGAAGAGCAAGTCATTTCTCAAGCTAAGTACCTTGACCTTTTATATACACAGGCAGGTACTCTGTATGACAAAATCCCCGATTTACCAAGACTTGATCGGTTAACTACAACTCCTTCAGGATCTCATGCCGCTGATGGTGTAATTGGTTCTATTAACACTAGCAAGAGTAAGAAGAAATCTTCCAAGAAGACTTCTCCTATTATAACTTTACCCGATTAACCAAAAAGAGATTCTTCCATTGAAACTTCCACTGATATTCATGTTGTAGAATCATCTACAGCCAAACCTAAAACTAGTGGTAAGAAGAAAGGTAAGAATAAAAACAAAAAATCATCTTCAAAATATAAAAATGATAAAACTGAACCAACTGACGATAAACTAAAACCTTGTTATCCTTGTCTAATCTGCGATGAGGATCATTTTACCAAAGAGTGCCAGCATAGAACTGAGGTATCGAAATTCGTTAAGGGTTCACCCATACCTGCTGTCTTTAAGGATCACTTTCCTGCTCAAGATAGTAACATGATTGGATCTTCCTCGAATACGCTAGAAGATATCTTGATGGTTGCGACGCGATCGCAAGATTATGGTAGTAAAAATCCTTTTGGTGGTAAAGAAGTAGAAAATTCTAATTCGGCATCAACTACATCTCCCTCAGTTTCTGATCTGCTAAAGACTGAGAAACCAAATCCTGACTTAGTAATCAAACTGCCTATTAAAGGTGTACTTCTTAAATCAGCTTTCAATCCACATGTGACAGCTGCTCAGAACTACAATATTGTTGAAGACTTGGCGATTTCCCCTTCAGCAATGTCGGCTTTGGAAGTGTTGTAATCATGTCTAGCCCAAAGAAAATTATTATTGTCAGCCATAGGAGCCGTAGATCTTTAGGATTCGAACCTAATGATCTTCGATTTGGAAAATTTTACACCCCGCCTACCTCATCAAATGGCTTTTCAAATTCCAGTTTTAGTCAAAAACAAACGTTGCTTTCGTACTTTTATTGATGAAGGGGTTCTACGTGTATCAAGTCGTTAAAATGTTGGAAATCACTTGGTTCTCCGACACTTAACCAATCGCCGACTATCCTCAAAGATTTTGATGGAAGAGGATTCCATCTGTATGGTATTTTACAGGATCTACCTATAGAGGTCGAAGGAAAAACCGTTCATCTAGATGTGGAAGTGGTTGATGCCCCTCTGGATTACAACCTTCTCCTGGGTCGCAGTTGGTCTTACGCCATGACTGTTGTTGTATCATCGGTCTTTCATCTCATCATGTTTCCTCATAAAGGAAAGATCGTTAAAATAGATCAACTCTCATATTATTCATTTGACCCAGCCACTACTGATAGCATCCAACATGTCGGAAAATAAATTATCCCTTATAAAGATGTTGGAGTAGGTTTACTTAAAGATTCTGCTTTACTGGGAAATTTTTCTTTGCCTGCTCCCAACGTACCGCCTCTTATTGCTAATATCAATATGATTACATCAAGTACTATGCCCTTTGATGATCCTTGGATAGTACCTTCAGACTCAGAACTAGATTCTTTCGATGGTGTGATGCCTTTGAGTCCTTTTGAATTAGCATATCAGGTAGTACAGTCATTTTTTGATACTCCTTCAACTAAACTTGATCTAGTGAATGTGATCAATGAGGAATCACTTTCAATATCAAGCTAAGCTTCACCATCAATTCTGGATCCTGTTCAACAAGTATTCAATACTAATGAGCATATTCGTGAAATTTTGTCTATAGAATAATTACCATGGGAAGATCTACATCATCGATCTTCGTTTTTACCTGATCTTGATCATTTTGAAACTAATTTTTCCTCCATTTTTACCGCTGATTATGTCAACGAACCCCGGAATCCTCTCACGAATTCCGATTCTGAATTGAACTTAGCAAACATTTCTACAACAACTCCTATTGACATCTCAGTGAAACCAGGAATTGTTGAAAACATTCATATAGGTGCTTCTTGTACGCCAGATGAAATCCAAGCATATAAAGCCCTATTTCAAGAATTTCGTGACATTTTTTCCTGGTCATATGAAGAAATGCCAGGAATCGATCCATCAATTGTTGTTCATGAAATTAAAACATACCCAGATGTTAAGCCTATCCGACAAAGATTACATTAGATACATCCGCGAAAAGCTGCCGCTATTAAAGCAAAAGTTGAGAAATTACTTCATGCAGGTTTTATTTATCCAAATCCTTTAACGGGTTGGTATTTAATATTGTTCCTGTTAATAAAAAACAAGGGACAATACGAGTATTTATCGATTATAGGGATATAAATCGAGCTTGTCAAAAAGACAATTATCCAACCCCTTATATCGATCAAATTATTGATGATTGTGCCAGAAGTGAAATGTTTTCATTTATGGATGGATTTTCGGGCTACAATCAAATCAACATACTCCCTGCTGATCAACCCAAAATAGCTTTCATTTGTCTGTGGGGGACTTTTTCTTACTTCAAAGTACCTTTTGGACTTAAGAACGCTGGTGCAACTTTCAGAGGGCAATGTCTTATGCATTTCATGACATTAAACACATTGTGCAACCCTATCTTGATGATTTACCTGTTCATTCATCACGCAGAGAAGATCATCTTACTCATCTACGAGTTATCTTTATGAGATGTAGGTATTACAGGATTCGTCTGAATCCTCAAAAATGTGTCTTTTGTGTTGAATCTGGACGATTGTTGGGATTTTTTGTCTCAAAAGAAGGCATTCGTGTCGACCCATTGAGGCTATCATCAATTTACCTCCTCCTTCTACTATTCACCAACTCCAAAGTTTGCAAGGGAAATCGAACTTTTTATGTCGATTCATTCCTAACTATGCTAAGTTAACCAAAGGTTTTACCAGGTTGTTAAAGCAAAATATTCCTTTCTTTTGGGATGAGATTGTTGATCGATCTTTTGATGCTCTTAAACACGCGTTGACCCATGCACCATTATTGCATCCTCCCAATTATAACCAGGATTACTTTTTATACCTAGCAGCCTCCAATTATACGATTGGCATGGTTTTCGCTCAGGAAGATGAATTCCACAATGAACATGTGATTTATTATCTCAGTCGTAATCTGCATCCGACCAAAATCAAGTACTCACATGTGGAGAAATTGGCCTTGGCAGCAGTTCAAGTTGTCCAACGATTTCGTCATTACATACTGTTACACAAAACAACAGTGATTTCTGATTATAACCCTATGATGTATATTTTGACCAAACAACTGCTAGGGGGAAAATACTCCAAATGGATTGTTATCCTACAGGAGTTTGATTTGGAATTTGAAAAATCCAAATCAAAGAAATCATTGGTATTTGTTGAACTTATGTGTGACTTCCCAAGTACTGACACAGAAACTGTGGTAGAACATCCGATCGCAGATGAATATGTGTTTCTTATCAGTACCATCAATCCTTGGTATGGAGATATCATCATTTATCTCCAAACCTAGACTTTTTGGCCCAAAATTTCATGGTCACAACTACGAAAAATCCATTTCCAGTCTCAGCAATATCATATTGTTGGTGACACACTATACCGTCGTGGTGCGGACTCTGTTTTTCAACGTTGTCTCACTCTTGACGAAGTTGAAAATGGTTTAAATGACTGTTACTCTGGAGCATGTAGCGGTCATATGTATGGGCATGCCACAGCCCAAAAGATATTGCGCGCTGGCTATTTTTGGTTGTCCTTATTTAAATATTGTATTTCTGCTATCCGAAAATGCCACAATTGTCAAATCTTTGATCGAAAGATGCGTGCACCACCCACTCCTCTTCACCCTATAATTGTTGTCGGTCCTTTTGCAAAATGGGGCATTGAATTCATTACATGTAACCCTCACTTGGCCGGGGGGCATGGGTATATTATTCTTGCAGTAGATTATTTTACCAAATGGGCTGAGGCGATGCCTACATTTGTGATAGATGGAAAAACTGCAGCTACTTTCGTGTTCAATCATGTGATTGCTCGTTTCAGTGTACCCCAAGCAATAATTACTGACCATGGGAGTCATTTTCGAAACATCATGATGACCGAACTGACTGATCAACTTAGCCTGCTCCATGACAGTTCTACACCATATTACCCACAGGATAATGGTCTGGTTGAAGCTATCAATAAAGTTTTAGTCACCGTAATCAAACGAATCATTGGAATTCATAAATCGAATTGGCATACCATGCTTTTTTTGGCACTTTGGGCATATCGAACCTCAGCAAAAACATCGACAGGTTTCACCCCTTTTCAACTAGTTTACGGTTTAGAAGCGGTATTATCGATTGAATGTGAGATACCGTCACTCCAACTAGCCGTATAGTTACTACCAGCCACTTCTGAAGAGGAGAAACGCTTTTTTACTTAGCTCAATTAGATGAGAATTGGTGCACTGCTGCATTAGCTACCGAAGCTCATGCGAAACGAATGAAAGCTCAGTATGATAGAAGTGTAACACCTCATATTTTTTAGAAGGAGACCTAGTCTTGGTTTTTTATCAAGCTAACGATAAGCTAGGGGCTGGGAAATTTGAACCCATGTGGCATGGTCCTTATATTGTCAAGCGACAGCTTGCAAAAGGGGCCTATGAACTGATTGACTTTGACGGGGTCTCTTTAGGCAAACCCAGAAATGGGCTTTATCTGAAGAGATATTATGCTTGATTCTTGTGTGGAGATCTTCCCTGTATATTAGTTATTTTCATAATATGGTGTGTTATATATTAGAAGAGTGTGCCTAGTTTAAGTGTGCTTTTACTACTATCCCTGCTTATCTAGATCACTCTCGAATTTTCATATGTCGACGTCCCTTCAAACATACATTAGTTTTGCTGATGGTGCTTGTCGTAGTACATGGAACATTTCTTCCGCAGCTTTGGTTATTTATTCACCCACTGATGAGTTAGTATCTATGCATGGGGTAAGCCTCAGTCAAACAACAAAAAATATGGCAGAGTATAGCACAGTTATTGTGTTATTGTCTGAATCCATTTCATATAGAATTCGAATTTTGATCGTTAGGTTAGATTCTGAACTCGTTGTATTACAATTGAATAGAGTATATGCAATTAAAAACCCAGTGTTGTTAATATTATTTTTGAAATTTCGTCTCTTGGAATGAGAATTTGATTATATTGAGTATCAACATATTCCGAGAAATTTAAACACGCTAGCTGATGCAGTAGCTTCTATTGTTATAAACAGACATTTGCGATAATTAAAGCAGTAGATCAAAATAACATTCGATAACATGTTAAGAAAGATAACTGGAAATAGTAATAATATCATAGCATAAGAGTAGTGTTTTCAAAACATATTACATCGTCCTCGATCATAGGTCCAAAACGCCTTATGATCGGAAAAAAGTGATATAAAAAAATGATATAAGTCTACAAAATCAATCATCCACTATCCGTGGTGATGATCACGATAAAACACTATAGCCCATGCCACCTTGCTCAGAAATCTCCTGAATGGTCCTGGAACCCCGATAACATATCTCTGTAAGCAGAGCGGATTGTCAACTATGGTAGTCTCTAAAATATCTAAATTCAACCGCTCCAGATGGTTTTCCAGGCCGGTAAGGACCTCTGTTATCTGATCCTGTGGTGGTGGTGGTGTTGCAGCTGGCTTCCTGTCAAAAGGACAAAGAGTGGCTGGTCGACGTGGACCCACATCTACATTTGAAATTTTGGTCATCAATTTTGGACGATTCATAAAACAAAATAAAAATTAGAATTTAGAACATGTCAAAATGGTTCTTACCTGAGTCATCCCATTGTGTCCCTGGAGGAAGAGACATCTCTCGATCGCCGCGGAAATCTATCCCAACATAAGGGAAATCTTCTATCACAAAGATTTGGTTCTCCAACCAATGAAAATAAGCTGGACTGAAACGAACAACCTCGCCATCTTCACTATGATGGGCCATCATTGCAACCCATCGGACCATCCGAGGCTCTTTGACTCTACCATGATCAATTGAAATAAGTTGTGGGGCCAGTTGAGGAATCCTCTCTAGAGAAAATGTAACCATGATCACTCCATATCTGAAGTTTTTCAACTTCGCGTTTTTTGCTCTAGTCAGTTAGCCTTTGACATTGGCCAACACTGCCTCACACCAATTGAAAATGGTGCCTCTAAAGCAGTCAACAGCAGTCAGCATTTGGGATCTTGTAGCAACATGAGGAGTTGTGCTCCCACACAATCGGGTTACCGTAAACGCAACCACTTTGAGCTCGGGACGAATAATGGTTTTTATGTTAATGCGTTTATCTTTGGGGTCCGCTTCTTCATTGCAAAATTATTCCTGAAGGCTAGCGACAGACTGACCACCTGCCCTAGCCCAAAACAAAGAGAGTGGTTCGCCCCTCTTTGATAAACCAGTGAGAAAGTATATATCTTCCAGCTCATTTTCGAGCCAGTGACCTCCAATGATAAAGAATTATTCCTGGACATCCCATTTGTTTACTAGCCAGGTAAGTAAATCTACTTGAGCCCTCATACCCTGAATGGCCCAAAATTTGTACAAACTGCATTCTCTTAAAACATGTATTGTGGACAGATGTAACATGGCCGCATCATCAACCTCTTCATGCTCACGTTCTCTCCACTCAAGCATTGTAGATATCCTGCAATGGACAAATTGAAAGATCAGAAACAACTTGAATGGGAAAATTTGGTTTAATTTGGTAGATTTATTCATTTTATTTCTTCTTACGGCGCCTCCACAATTTTTGCATAAAAACAGTGCGTGGATCCGCACGTGTGTTATGCATAAGGAGCAGGACCACGACAATTTTCCCTTTGCAAAAATGTCGGGGTTCGCAAGTTTCATGTGTTTTATTTGCGGACCCCCATAAGAGAATTTTTGAACATATTTTCCTCCTTAAAAATAAATTTAAGCCCTAAATTAAGAAAGAAAATGGAAAAAAATGAAGGTAAGGATGATGTGTATTACCTGGAACTGATGGTTTTCGATTCTGACGGGCGAATCTTCCGCAATCTCCTCCAGAACGTTTTTTACCAAAATCTCTCAATTTTCACTCTGAAATCAAATGGTAAAAATGATTTAGAAAAACCCATTTTTATAAGATGTTTTGAATAAATAAAATATAATTTTGTTTATTTTTCACTTTGAAAAGTTGTTTTCCAAATTATTTTTATTAATCATAAACAGGTATGTTTAATTTTTGAGTTTTTGTGTAGAATACAAGATTTTTTGGGTGAAATGGTCCTTTTAACAAAGGAGTATAATTTTTATCACTTTTTCAAACTCGGTAAAAATTATGAAAAATCGAATGAGTACATCACTTTTTCGAACTCGTTAAAACTTACAGAAAAAGCGAAACTACTGAGTATACTTTTATCACTTTTTCGGACTCTTGAAAATTATGAAAAAGAGAAACCTTGGAGTTCTCTTTTAAGCCCTTTCCAGACTCTCTAAAGATGAAAATATTTTCGAGTACTTGACTATTCGAACTCATTAAAGGAAATGAACAGTCGTCCCTTCAGTATAAGTTTACCCCTTTTCCGGACTAAAATGGACTATTTACGAAAAAGGTATACGTTGACTAATCATCGTCAATAGAGTTCTCTCCTGTATTATTTTATCCTTTTTCAGGCTTGAGAGACTAAATTTACGAAAAAATACACCCACGGAGTTTCCTTAAGTTTTTCTTCTGACTCCCTAAAATTGAAAAACACCGAGTTTCTCCTATACTAGACTCGTTAAAACTAAACAGTAAAGGACCTGTCGATTACAAACAGGAACGAACCACTCCTTCTTAGGGTTCGATTTTAAGCTAAGTTAGACTCATCCGAAGGATGAGCTTATATAACAAGAAAATGTTATCCTCCTCATGCTTGTCAAAAATAAAGAGGTACTTGCCAGAAATGGTGGGGGAAAAAGAGAGAAAATGAATCCGTTTGTCACACTTTGTTTAAAAAGCAGTTTACCACTCTTGAACACGACACTTTTTGTCACACTTCTACCTGGGTTGGGAAAATCCTTTGCCTATCAGTTAATCCAACCATATTGAAAGTCTTCAGCCAGTTTCTGGGTATTATCTTAGGTCAATTGTCACCAAACCATTTGCAGTGTCGTTATGTGTTCAAGAGGACAGTTCAAATAAACCATTCATTTGCAAATATATGTCTCCATTCGCGTTGACCATCTCTGAGTCAGTCGTTGCAAAAATTTCTACAAAAATTTATCTAATGGTTTCGTGTCATGGGCTTTCCTATGACGTATCACTTTCTATCAATGGCAGCTCATCATCTAGGAATTTGATCTAGAATCCTTCAGTACCTTGGAATCTGTGTGCCTTAATGGCAAGTTTCTCGCCTTCGATGACAGGTTGCATCATTGACCTTCGACTGAACGATTCCGTGAAATGTTCGACTTCAGATCATTTATTCACATTTCATGGATTTTACTGAGTACTTTGAGAGGCATTTTCATTATTTTTTGTTTCTCTCACACTTGTTAACAGTTCACATCATTGACTGGTAATCAAGTGGTTTCTACCATGTTCGACTTCGACACAATCAATCGCATGGATAGAATCGTACTAGTTCGAGTAGCAAAAATCAAGACCCTGGATCTAGTTTCTAACATCCAAGCTACGAGGAGTTTTATTATTCATTATGTAGTAGACTATTCATAAACAGATGGCTACGTCCATACTATTTCTACATTATTGATGTGATAGTAAAATCATTTCTACATCGAAACAAGTTTTAGTTAGTGTTTCGTCTAAGTATGGGAATGCCTACCTCAGCGATGATATATATATATGTTTTGCATTTAATTTTTTTACAGGATTCCAACTGGGGTGTCCACAAGCTAATCCTTGAAATGATAAAGCACATCACTCTTTGAATGGTCTCATACTTCACACTTTAGGGGGAAATCTGTTACACTAAAATTGTCACCATGACATTTTACTGTCTGTATGGGTTCATCATTACTCATACAATACTCCCTTAGAAGTCTACAAACATCAAGTTCCTAAAACCAAGCCTTGAAATTGAGATAAAAGCTTATAAAAGTCATAAAAATACTTGTATCACACTTTCTCTTAGTATTACCTGTGGTGTCGCATCTGTTTGTTCTAGAACATGCGGAACTGGCCGCACTTTTTCTTCATTCAAGGTGTGGATTATGTAAAAGGTAAAGTGAAGGCGGAAGTAAAATTTGGAAGCCCAACTGGTTGAATCTGGAAGCTTTTGGAAGCAATTATTCAGTGGAAAGTTCGCTCCTTTCATGTACATTCATCCCTCCATTAAAGGATTCTATCCCCTTTTATTTGGAGCTGCAACCTCTTCTCTTTTGCTATAAATTGAGGCCATAGTTCAGCCTTAAGGGGAGTTAGGCTTTGAGATTTTTTGAGGAGAAATTTCTGGAAAAACTCAGACTCTCTTAACTGATTACCATATGGGAATGATTACACACTCATGTGTATGTTAGTCGAGAGAGTGCAAAGGCTTGTCAAAGTAGAGGAAACGCTTGTTCCGGAACCCGGAAGGACCTGTACGACATCAAGGAGAACACAATTGTAAGGTTCCTTTTTTCATCAAAGATAATACAGATGGATCCTATTTTCTCAATGATTTGTTTATTTAAATGGCTTATTTCTTGAATTCCTTGATCATCAATATAGATTTATGAATTATGAATTAATATATATTATGTAGGTGCTTCTGATTCTTTCATGTTTTTTATTGCAGATCCCGAAAGGATACATATTCAAAGCGACAGGAAAGAAGACTAAAATCAGCGCTAGACTATAGGTAAGTCCTAAATCCTTCATTATAGATCATTCTAGATCCAATATAATCTAGAGAAAGTAGTTTACATATGTTTGTTTGTTGCTAGTTATCGTAGGATACTAGGGAGATCTGTCTTGTCTGCAAGAATGATTTATCCGCCCAACACTAGAGATGAACAGGATGATTATGAAAAATTCATACAGGAAAGTTGCAAAGAAACAGCTAAATGAAGTTTAAAAAGCAGTGGTGAGATTTAATATGTTATTTGGTAAAAATACCAGGGCTAGTCTACCATCTTGTTAGGATCACAAGGAAATCTTCTTCCTTGGGAAACATATGAGACACTCCTTGTGGAAGTGAAGAGTAAGATTGGAAAATTCAATGAGAAGACCGCTATCTTAAAAGGAGCCACCATTGTGAATTACCTTCATAAAGACTTGCAACAGTTATGGATGATGGAGACTTTGTTTTCAGAAAGACCTACATATTCCATTATCACTAATTCAGAATGGCACATGTCAAGCTTTTCAATTGCCCTAGCTCAAATGTTGACCTGTGGAGAAAGTGAAAAGAGTGGATGTCTCCACAAGAAAATGATGCAGAAGCAGGAACCTCCTCTATCCCGGGTGTTATCCTTGATAAGAAATAGGTTGGTCTAGTTTTATCTTAGTTGATTTAGGTTAGGTTATAAGGGTGAAATAAGGTAATGAAATTCATTAAATTTCAAATTTTGTATATAGTTTAAGGGGGTCTAAATGGTCATTGGTCATGTAATTGAGGTCTTATCAATGTAAATTTCAAAAAATCTGATTGCATGGGTTAAAAGGGTATTTTTCTGACACTTGGCAACTTTTTCTGGAGACCGCAGTGTTTTCTATGTAAAACAGTTTATTTTTTCTATGGACTTGCCTGACAGTTCTGTAGCGAATTTTCTCTCCCACTAACTGAAATTGCTACGAACTCCGTCTTTCCTGCTAACGGTGGGGTAACTAGTATATTGTCATCATTTCATTGGTGAGAACACCTTTTGTCATCCTAGTACATTTCAGTTGTGTCATCTTGTGTCATGTTGCATGCATGGTAATCATCATGCCTTCCATTATTTCATTTTCCCACTTATCTCTCTTTCCTAATTTAGCCTAATCCCTCATTTGAACAACAATACTTTTCCTTTCATCCTTCTAAGCTGCTTAATACTTTTTCCAGCAGTCTTCACTTTTGTTTTTTGTCTAGTAGTTGTCTTAGGCTAGTTGTTACCTCTGTCAAAGGAAGGTGCTTGTTGTCTAGAAAATTTTGCAGGTGTCAATTTTTGAAGTTGAAGAGAATTGTATTAGAAGGCATGGCTTCACATAAAAATCCAAACAAAGGTAGCTTTGTAGTCAGATACGGTCTTATGGACATGAAGCTAATGTCATGTAATATTCCAAATTGGAAATAGCAGCAATATAAAACATAAATATGTAAAATACAGCAAATCTAAATGTGAAATGAGAGGGATAAATGTTCAGCCATCATTTTATTAATATATCAGCAGAAATATACAGAAATATCATGAGGGAGAAGCCACTCAAGCAAAAAGAACAAGCCTCCAATGATCAAAACAATCAACACATGAGTTGTTGCAACTGTATAGAATGCCAGAAAGCAGTGACAGCATTGTCTATATCAGTGTAGCTGCTACTGTGAACATACATAAATGTAATATGGCTGATAGAAACAAAATAAATTCCCAGCCAAGAAGATGTGGACTCTAGTACAAGATTTCTAGCCAACCCGGGAAGGATTGCTAGAAATACCAAGAAACATACAATGTGACAAATAACCCTGGGGTTAATGTGCCACTACAAACTGGATCTGATATGAAATGAGGCTATGAAAGATCTGAAATGATGATTTCCTCCTCCAATGGTATTTCTAAATAGAAGGTTGATCCTCTACTCAGAAATAGACCCTCCTGATGAGCTCAATGAACCCTCCCAACGATGGCCTCCAAAAATAACGTAGTTCAGAATTGTGACTGTGATGTGAGGGTTCGTAGATGGTTTGCCTAATGCCAAAGATGATAAAATATGCCCAGGAGCCCTCCTTTCTGATCCTCCAATGGATAGGCTACCTCTCCACTAAAAAACAAGCCCAAAAACAGCTCTTTGTGATCCTCCGTTGCTACACCCTGCAACACAACCCAGCTCTAAACAGAACTACACTGTAGCTGAAGGAGGTAGCTTGGCCAGAATGCTGGAATGAGGAAATGTAGCTCAAGAACCTCTCCTTCCCTGAGGATGGGGTAGGGATTCTCAATCAGGAACACCCTTGTGCTGAACAGCACAGCAACCCTGCTAAACAGCAAGAGGAAGCAAAAGTCTAAATAGACCAATATCAAATGATAATCTAAAACATGAATAAAAATGGTTGCTATCCCCTCCATATATATCATGAGAGCCTCCTCACATTGGGTCCCATCCATACTTGCCACCAAGCTCATGCAAGTTGTCCTCCACTAAAACTGTGTTGTCTCATCATAAAGACCACTCCTCCATGACAGCGCTGTTGATTTGGTCAAATTTGACTGAATCAACATGATCTAATCCATGTTCACACCCAAAGGTGCTTAATCCAGCTGCTTTTTCTTCCTCCTTTCACATTAGGAGTGTTATTATTCCTTCTAAAGGGGTTTTATGAGTCTCTCCACCTACTTATTCACCTATCTAGTGATAAAACCAACTATAATATTCCATTTAGATGAAGGCTAAATTTTTGGAATATTACAGTCCTCCCCTCCAAAATATTGCTTTTCCTCAAGCAACTGTAAAGGTGGAGAAAAATTCCTCCCTCCCTCTTCTTGTGGCCTCATCATCAACAGTTCCCACCACAACTCAACATAATTGGCAATAAATCTGCCCTCTAATGGTTCCTCCCAAGTATGTAAAACCAAATGGTGTACATCATGATAAAGTGGAAGGTGTAAGTGGAAACCTTTATTTTGTCCAATGGCCTCCTCAAGGTAGGAGTGATGATAAACATAGGGAATCTCATCCCCAATGAGAGTCTCCCACACCCATGCTATCATCCAAATGAAATGAGCCATCCTAGGTAACTCATCAAAAGAATCTGCAACCCCTGGTCTATGCAATGTGTTGGGGCTACATGGAGAGTTTAGATTTTCCCATCCAAGTTGTTTCTCTCTCCATTTATGGTAAGTATGGGGTTGTTGCTGATATTGGGCTAAAATTTCATGGCCTCCAAGAATGGCCCAAGCTTCCCGACCAAATAAATCAACCATGAAGTGCCTCCTCCAAGAACTCAAGTTCTTCAAATGGCTCATCCCACATGAAGAAAATAGATGTAGTATTAAAATCATGGTTTGCCCATTATTTCTCTTGAAACATACAAAATGTAAATTAGGGAGAATCATACTCCCAATGGGCACCTCCAACCTTTGTTCCACTCTCCAAACAAAGATCCCCATGAACATAAAAATATCAGCAATATATGGAAGCAAAAACCTATGAAAACAAGTTGCCATATGACAACCAGAAAGTGGATCATAGTTCCACACATGGAACCAGCGCAGTGCATCCCTTGCTTGCCTCAAATCAAAGAACAACAAGTTCTTTTCCAGCCACTTTTTTTCTTCCACAATCAACCTACAATATAGGATCATGAAAGTAAGATGTGGTGCCAATGGTGCACACCAAGAATCATGTGGCTTCCCCCACAAACCACCAAAAGGATAGCCAATATCAATGCTACATTTGGCCTCAAGTACATCATAATATAATGTATAATAAGGAATGACCCTCCTTAATACAACATGTTTCTCATAAAAAGTAAAGAAGTACAAATCATAATGAAAAATTGTACCTTCTCCACCATGTACTTTGGTCCTTGAGCTGAAATGGCTCAACTGAAAATTCTCCCTCACTCTCAATGAGTAGGGGAGTGGTTGTGCCAACCTCTCCATCAGCATCTAGGCTATGCATCTCTCCATATGCTGAAATATATCATGCTAGATGCCCTCCCAAGTGAACTCATCCATCAAGGAATGATATGCATCAAAGTGCATCGAAAGGAAGTCCTCATGTGCTGCTTGTAGCAGCTTCTCCTTGAGCTCAGAAGCTTTAGTCAAGAATACTCTGCCATAAGAATAGATGACCACATCATCCACCACATATCTATCATCTCCATTCGGGTCATCAAGAATCATGCAAGCACCAAGATCCCTGGAGTACTCTACCAAGAGTTGAGATCTCCAATATGGATCAATCCTCCTAAGAGACAGCACTGAAGATCTGAAATGTGAAGCTCCCCACATGCTTTTGTCTTCTCCTTTGACATCCCTCATGCCAAATTCATCCTCCAAAATTCTGCCATGCCCATCATGCAACTTCTCATGCTTAAATAGAAGTGGTGACTTTTGGAAGTTTGCCTCCCATGAGAAGCGACCATCCAAAAAGAACCTCCTAATCTTGGCCAATGTAAGCATGAGTGGCCTCCATCTACTCCAATGTATGGAGGATTCCTTCCTCAAAGTAAATATCATCTATTTCTCCAAATCCATCAAGCAGCTCCCTTGCACCATGAAGGTGCCATCCTCCATCACTGCAGCAACGTTTGTTAGCGCAGTATATGCAGTGAGAGTGGGTAATGCTGAAAATGGGAGAATGTCTCCCTCCTCCTTGAGTCTATCCCAAACTCTCTGCGATGTACTAGTCCCCTCCAAGGTCTTCACCCCTCCGGAATCTAAGAGTGGTGAACCAAGTGGCAAGATGTCTCTTACCAACTCTAACTCTGGTGGCCTCCCGGGTGGAATGCCCCCATGTAGTGAGACATCAAAATATGAAGTGGACTGTAAGTATGAGTGGACTAATTTTTCCCTCTCTTCACTCCGCAATACAGTCTCCTTATTTTGTGCAGAAACCTCCCGGAATAGATAAGGGTGAATTCTCATCATCCCTTGATGTTGATCCTTCCTTTCTTCTCCTTCAATCTGCCAAGATTCACAACCCAAAATAATTGATGCATGTTGCTCCGGAATTGTGCTTTGGTTCCCATATGTTGAATCATTTGGAACTCCTTGTAAATACACAAGAGCTCTCTAATGCAAGAAATGGCTCCCTTTCCACCTCCATGTGGTGATGGATCTTCTCCTAATGGTATAGCACTATTAGCTCTTCTCTGCTCATCCTCTTCATCAATATGTGAGAATGCCTCATCATCAATGAGAGACCCTTGATCTTGGTCTTCCCTTGAAGGAGGAACCTCCATGTATTCATTTATAGAAGAGGGCTCATCAAGGAATGGGGATATTTCCCTTGGTAAGGAATCATACATGTTTTTATCCCCCTCAACATAAATATGGAGTGGAGTTGGTAAAATAGGTCTCTCCAACTCATGCAAAGGTTTTGATTTTTCGGGTTCAACAAATGATGTTTTACAATGTTTAGTATCAAATCTTCTCACTAATTTCTTAGTGAACCCAGCATAAGTGTTTACATTTGCATGATTAAATGAAGTAGAACTACAAAACCACCAATCATGGGTGATACCTTTCAGGTGCAGCACTGCTACTCTGATGGCCTCCTTTTCTGAAACTTGGTGTAGCTGGAAGTAGGAATCTAGCTCCTTTACCCAAGCTTTGGTTGTGCACTTTGTTGATCCATCAAAGTTAGATAGAAATATTCTACCTCTCTTACTTCTAATATTGGATATTCTATCTTTCTTGAGTTGGAAAAACTCTTGGAATTCCAGGTGCCCTTTGAATCTCCATGATTGAGACTCATACTCTTGAAGATAGTCACTCAAGGTCTCCTCCCTTGGTGCATCTTCTTCCTTGATTTTCTTCATAGTTTGGAAAACAAGTTGGGAGATCCTCTCTTCCTTCATTTCTCCAAATAATGGAGTCATGCCTTTTTTTCTTCCGTACATCTTCTCTTTTCTGTGATAAGAAGCTTCTTCTTCAAATGGCATAGTGTCTTGAATGCACAGGCTGAGCCAAGATTATGTTTCGATACCACTGTAATATTCCAAATTGGAAATAGCAGCAATATAAAACATAAATATGTAAAACACAGAAAATCAGAATATGAAATGAGAGGGATCAATGTTCAGCCATAATTTTATTAATATATCAACAGAAATATACAAAAATATCATGAGGGACAAGACACTCAATCAATAGGAACAAGCCTCCAATGATCAAAACAATCGGCACATGAGTTGTTGCAATTGTATAGAATGCCGGAGAGAAGTGACGGTGCTTTCTATATCAGTGTAGCTACTGCTGTGAACATACATAAATGTAATATGGCTGATAGAAACAAAATAAATTCCTGGCCAAGAAGATGTGGGATCTAGTACAAGATTTCTAGCCAACCTGGGAAGGATTGCTAGAAATACCAAGAAACATGCAATGTGACAAATAACCCTGGGGTTAATGTGCCACTGTAAACTAGATCTGATATGAAATGAAGCTATAATAGATCTGAAATTATGATTTCCTCCTCCAATGGTATTTCTAAATAGAAGGTTGATCCCTCTACTCGGAAATAGACCCTCCTGATGAGCTCAATGAACCCTCCCAGCAATGGCCTCCAAAAATAACGCAGTTCAGAATTGTGACTACATTGTGAGGGATGGTAGATGGTTGGCCTAATGCTAAAGATGAGAAAATATTCCCAAGATCCCTCCTTTTTGATCCTCCAATGGATAGGCTACCTCTCCACTGAAAAACAAGCCCAGCAACAGCTCTATGTGATCCTTTGTTGTTGCACCCTGCAACACAACCCACCTCTAAATAGAAACTACATTGTAGCTGAAGGAGGTAGCTTGGCTAGAATTCCAGAATGAGGAAATGTAGCTCAAGAACCTCTCCTTCCCTAAGGATGCGGTATGGATTTCCGATCAGGAACACCCTTGTGCTAAACAGCACAGCAACCTTGTTAAACATCAAGAGGAAGCAAAAGTCTAAACAGACCAATATCAAATGATAATATAAAACATGAATAAAATTTTTACTATCCCCTCCATATATAGCATGAGAGCCTCCTCACATTGGTTCCCATCCATACTTGCCACCAAGCTCATGCAAGTTGTCCTCCACTAAAACTGTGTTGTCTCATCATAAAGACCACTCCTCCATGACAGCGTTGTTGATTTGGTCAAAGTTGACTGAATCAACATGATCCAATCCATGTTCACACCCAAAGGTGCTTAATCCAACTGCTTATTCTTCCTCCTTTCACATTAGGAGTGTTATTATTCCTTCTAAAGGGGTTTTATGAGTCTCCCCGCCTACTTATTCACCTATCTAGTGATAAAACCAACTATAATATTCCATTTAGATGAAAGCTAAATTTTTGGAATATTGCATTTCAGAAGATCCTAGCTCCTCACAGGCCTTCACAAATGCAGGATGTTTGAGGTATTACCAAAAACTGCAGGGATATCATGCACAGGTGTCCAAGGATTTCGCTGTAAACTCCATTGGTACAACTTCAAAGGTGGGCATCCTAAATTTTATTTTTTCTCCTGAGACCATTGCACAGGCAACTAAGATTCCAAGATTTGGAGAGGAGTGGTTCAAGGAAAATAAGTTCAAGCTTCAAAACTGTGATGATTTTCTGAATCAGGAGCATATAGGAATTAAAATGACTTTAGGAATCTCCAAGAATTTCCTCAAGGAATTTCCTCGAAGACAACTACTCAAAGTTGCTGATGGTGATTCAGAAATATTTTACTTGTGAAGGAATATTTCACATGATCTACCAATATCACTTCAGACTCTTGCTTCATTTCACAGGTAAAAAACCTCTTGATCTACCATTATTTTTGTTCGGAAGTTTAGGAAAAATGGATGACAAGGTGCAAGCTAAACTTGAGAGAAGTGATACTTCTATTTTTCATCATGGTTTAATCAAATTGTTAGTTATGGAGGAGTTGAAGAAATTGAACAGGGATTGGGCTAATTTTTTTTTTTTGAGTCAGTATGAGGTGGATGTCCTCACTCCAAGAAAGACACATAGGTCAAAGACAAACACTCCTAGGAAGGACAAAGAACCAAGAGCTAAAACAGAGGTAGAACTTGAGGTGGAGATGCAGCCCATGATGGAGCCAATGGAGGTAGAGATTGATCAGTTGCAGGAAACAGTGGTACCTCAACAAGCCCCTACCAGCAGTAAAGTTAAAATTAATACAATGGCTCATAGAAGAATCACTAGAAGTCAGACAAGGGGTAAAGGCAAGCTTGAAGACATCTTGTAGGCAATTGATATTGAAGAAACTCCTATGGTGAAGCATGTAGAGGTTAAAGAAGAAAAAATAAAGAAGAAGGGTCTTAGAGCTAAGAAGCTAGATTTTTCCAGCAAAGATTCAGGATTTCTTTTTAAACCTAGGAAGCCACTCACTAGGTCACAAATATCAAAGGGATAAAAATCTGATAAACTGCATAAAGAACTAGAAAAGAAGAAGCAACCAATTAGGGAAGAAATCATAGAGCTATATCCAATTGAAGCAGAGGTGATCAAGACAAGGAAAGGCAAAGAAAAGGTTCGGGAAAAGTCTGAATTTGAGCTTTTAAGAGAACAAATTAAGGAATCAATATAAGAGGTTTTAGAAGCTAAATTGGAGTTATCAAATTTTAAATTTGAAAGGAAGGAGCTCACAGGCTTCAAAAAAGAAGTGAGCAAACAAATTGATTTTTATGATGAGGTAGTAGAAATATCAAGGAAAATGTTGAGAAGAACATTACCACTGCACAAGATGTTGAAACATACATTTATGAGAAACATGTGGTTGCAGTAATAGAGGAGGAAGCTACAAGGCCAAGGCAAAGAATTATAAATTTGAATGGAGATGATGCAAACAGAATTGAAGAAAAAGGGTTTGAAAATGATTGTAATGGATAACCATGTTTCCCTTTGAAAGATGGTAAGACACATTTTTTGGCCATTATTGTCTTAGGATACTATATCAAGTCAGTTACAAACCTGGAAACATGTTTTTTGGAGATAAGGAGAAAAATTTTCAAATTCTAGAGAAGTCAGGAAAGTTCGTAGCAAGCCCCAAGCTTAAAGCTGAGTTTTTGCTACAAACTCACTGTAGAAATTTTTGAGCTAAAATTTCCAAAATATATCATGACAGGGGTGACTAACAGCATGTGTTTACCTTATTTTACCTAATGAAGACCCTCCAACTAGTAGTAGAGTCAGAAAAAGTGCAGAAGGAGTTGAAATGAAAATGCTATAAAAACTACGCTACAAACTTGCCTTAAAATACTATGTTTTTACAGCAAGCTGAAATTTTGGTATTTTTGTAGGACTTAATGTATTTAGGGGAGCGGATGAGTCATCATAAGAGGTTTAGGAGTATCAATGAGACACATGTTGATGAATTCTAGTCAGCAAAAGGATGACATGGTTTCCAACTCACCATTTTTTCCACCTCACTAACACATAGCTTATCCTAAAATTCTGAATATCAGAGCCTAAATTATAGAATGACAGTTTTCCACCTGATCATGGTTGATGCCACCTTAGACAAAGTTTTTTGTTCGATAAGCATCATTATTATGGCTTATTTAAAGTTTTTTAATGAAGTTAATAGTAATAGAGTCCTTTTAGGTTACAAACTCTTTCCAATAGAATTATCTATATTTTCTCTCAATGTAATGAATTCCTTTTTGGATTAGAACTCTACATTAGTTTTGGGAGTCTTGCCCAGGTGGAAAACCTATGTAAAATGGGTTTTACTCTATGAATATAGGAGTTTTAGAGTTATAGAGGGTTGATGGATGTAAGGGCTTAAGCTACTATTGTAATATTTTTCTCAGTTAATAAACAGTTGCAGAAGACTTTTATTTCAAACCTGAGATTCTATTCGAGTTCTTATGAATTTGTGTCCTTTGTCTTTTTAATGTTATCTTAACTTACTCTTACAAAATTACTTGGAATTCATAGATTATTATGCTCCAACTTCCGTTATGTATCTTGTTTGTTGTCATAATTGTTTTATAAGAACTCATGTGCCTCAGCTTCCATGAATGAAACTTTTGTGAATTGAATTCCCATTCCGACTCGATCCTAAATGGTAGCTTTCACACATATTTCACCTGTAAAAAATCATCCAAAAAACATCTAAGAGTTAGCCATCTTTGTTTTAAAGCTTTTTTATTGAATATCATATATTTTCTTGAGAGAGCCCTCTCTAGGTGGAAGGGCTAACTTCCAACCATAAGTGGCTTGAAATAGTTACACTGAATTGACTGTTGAGCAGCCCAATAAGTCTCAGTTTGGTGATAACATAAGGATCTCACGCCACGTCCACTCAATGATCAGATGTTCTATTTAATATTTTACTATTTTTTTCTGAAGAAACTTTTAATTTTAAATTTCCATTTAATGACCTAAAAAAAGCAGTTTGAGAAGTTGACAATTTTATAACTATCCATTTCTTAATATTGTATTTAAGATTTTTTCAAAAGAGAAAAGGGGTTCCGGACTTTTGGACCTCATGAGTTTTGTAGAATTTTATACTTTACCTTTATGAGATCAATAAATATTTCTGAAGATTTCCATCATTTGATGAATATGATGAGTTTTTCCTATTCCATCTTATGTATCTTTATTCTCTTGGAATAAAATAATGTTGTTGCTAGTATCTAATTTACATCTGTGAGTTAGAGTAAATTTCCTTAAATGCGCTCCTTTATTATGAATTCATTTCTTGCAACCGTTTTCTACTAAAACCAGAGATAATAGTTTATGTGATCACAACATATTGTTAATGGTTTTCCACCAGCATTTCATCTTCTCTTGTTCATTCACATTTATCATTTAAAGGCACTTTGAAGGGTTTTACTCTTGTAAAGATTAAGCCATTTTAAGATATAAATTCTAGGGTTACAATATGAAGGGACAACAACAAAAAGTTAATTATAAGTGGCAGTAAGTGTCTTGGGCACTGATCTCCTTACAGCCATAGATTGTCTCCCAAGGAACAACATTTTTTGGTGTTGTTGTCAGGAAACAAATACATGAAGCCATTTTTCCATGGGTTTTGTTTGAAAACCCATTTCTTTGATTGATGAACAAAGAAGTGATTAGGTTGTGTTTTTCATGAACGTAGACCCAGAAAAACGAGTATCAAGAAAGGTTTGGAAAGCCAAAACCCCAGTCACTCCCAATACTACCTTGTCTACTCCGGGTAGTATTTCTACTTTAAAAACTCAAGTTTTTCATTCAAATGAAGTAGTCAAAAATCTTCATTTCATTGAGGAAGGACATGTGTCCTCTAATTCAGTATTTCTTGAACCAACTTTGGAAGAAATATCTTTTAAGTCAATTTATTTTTCATTCCCTGAATTTCAAGAGGTTCAAACATTTCATTTTGAATCCTCACAACAGTCTATTTCTGCTATAATGAAACTGATCACTATATCAGTGTTACCCTAATCAAAACCCCAATATGGCTATTCTTGGCTTCCTTCTGAATAGATATGCTCCATTGAATTTGGCCCGACCAATGAATGCAATGCCACAAGACTACCTTAAATTTTTTTCTCGTTTCATAGGGGAGGATGACATCTCAACAAAGAAAAATATTGCTTCTCTCTAAACTTTTGTAGAAAATTTAAATGTTGATTTTCTTGATGTGGTTTTAAGGTTATTTGTGCAGTCTTTAGATGGAGAGGCTAGAAATTGGTTCAAAACACTCGCAGCCAATTCAATTAATAATTGGGAAGAAATGGAGAACAGTTTCACTCAAAGATGGGGTGAAAAGAAGGATCATGGGTATTTCTTCACTGAGTTTAATTCTATTAAAAGAAAACAAGAACAAAATGTCATAGATTTTATTAAAAGATTTAACAAATTGTATATTAATAGCCTTCCACCATAATTAAATCCTCCACCGACTAGACCAAAAGTGGTTTTTGTTGGAGCCTTTGGGTTAGATTTCGGTTTCACTCTGAGGGAGATAAGATCTCCCACTTTAGACCAAATCCAAACAGATGCCTTAGAGATTAAGGAGAATTTGACTACAGTGGGAAAATCCAAAGGAAAACAACAGAAACAAGATGAAGGAAAGGGAAAAGAATAAGTTTCACATGATAAAATATTGAAACATATTACTAAGGTCATTAAAAATTTAACAAATAAATTGGTAAAGCTGGAACTGGAAAATAAAAACCCTCCTAGACAAGTGAAACAAGCTCAAAATCAAAGTTTCAACCCACAGCTTAGAAAACAACCCCTTCAAATTATGAAAAGGGAGAAGAGAGATCAAGATTTGATCCAACCTCCTTTGTATATAGAAGATGGAAGTGAAGATATAGTAGAAGAAGGTACAAAAGAACAGGACAATCAAATATCATCATTGTGTGCAGATGAAATTGAGGATGATGAAAATGAGGAAGTTAATACCGAAACAGAAGAATCCCTGACTGAGCAAGAAATTGAGAAATACTATAAAAATTTGACTAATCATATGCAAGTTGAATTACATAATAAATATGGTCTAAGATAAAGGAAGAGATCAATATTGTTGAATAGTGATGAGGTGCCAGCAAATTCAGTACCTCAAAAAATGGCGACTCTGCCACAGCCTTCAAAACAACTTGATAAAGGGAAGCAACAAATTGATTCAGTAGAAAAAACCACATTTCAACAAGGGGAAAGCTCAAAAGAGAAATCAAAAGGTGAGAATTTAAACAAAATTGTTGTTTCATCTAAAAAAAATTCATATTTGAAGAAGAATAATGAAGATCTAGAGAAGTTAATAAAACCAAATAATCCGTTGAATCTAACAAAAGAATTGGAGAAGATAAAGATACCAATTCCTTTGACTAAGTTGGTCAAAACTCCAGTGTATAAAAAGAAGTTTTCAGATTTTTTTAACCTTTCTCAAGATAATGATGTAGCAGACATAGTGAATTTGCAAGAATACATACCAGTGGTGATCTTTGGTCCTCACGTAGAAGAAGTGGATTCATCCACTCCTCCCTTTTACATTTCTTTGTTAGTACATTCTTTCATGCTTCATAATTGTATGTTGGATTTGGGAGCTTCTCACAATTTAATGCCATTATCAATAATGAAGCAATTGAATTTAAAAATCACCAAGCCTTATAAAGATATTTACTCATTTGATTCTAAAAATTTTATGTGTGTGGGCTTGATAAAATATATGGTTGTTTCATTGGCTCAAATTCCAGCTAGAAGCCTTGTGATGGATGTGGTAGTGGAAGATATCCCAACTCATTTTGGGATGCTCCTTTCTAGATCCTAGGCAGCTAAGTTGGGAGGTGTTTTGAGGTTGGATTTTACTTACGCTATAATTCTAATTTTTGGGGATGAAGAGAGAAGATTATACAGAGAAACTAGGTTTGTGAAAACCATTACTGAGGAGAATGTGAGTAATTCTCCTATGTACATCTAGGAAAATATGATTTTTCTTGTTTCATGCTGCAAGAAGTTGCAAAAATTGATTAAGATACTCAGGTGTAGCTCCCTTCATCAATTGAGAATAAAGAGCTGACAAAAAATGGAGTCTAGAAACTTTAATTTTATGTTTCTTAATCGAAGGATGGCACTGGAGTAGGTATTCTTTTGATCACCCCAAAGTTTCACTTGATGCCATTTTCATATAAGTTAGAATCTTATTCTAATAATAATATCTGAGAATATGAAGCTTTAATAATTGGGTTGCAAACTGCAAACAATTAGGAGTGAAAAATATATCTTTTTTTGGAGATTGTGAACTGGTGGTTAAACAGATTAGAAACCATTGGCAGGCAAGACACCCAAGATTAAGAACTTGCAGAAATTAAGTGTGGGGCTTAGTGGAGAAATTTTTCCTAGCCTTTAATATACAATTTGTTCCTAGGGAATGGAATAGGTTGGCAGATTATTTGGTAGTTTTAGCCATCACTTTTAAACCTCCCCTAAATCCTAAGTTGAGATATGAGGTGGAAATCAGGCAGAGGCCTTCAATTCCAGATAATGTGAAACATTGGTAGGTTTTTTAATATGAAGAACATATAAAATAATCTTTAGGGATGATAGGATAATCTTCTAATTTAGAAATTGATCAAGACGAAGATGTTGGGAAGCAGCACGAAGGAGAAGTTTCCTTCAATGATTCAAACGATAATCAAAATATTTTACAACTCAAAGATATTGTAATACCAAAAGGATTGGTGCCCGCAGAAAGCAAACCTTAAAGAGGACTTAGAAGATTGTAATTTGGGAATAGATCAGCAACCCAAGATGGTAAGATTTTTAAAGGTGTTCCTGAAAATTTTAAACATAGATATATAAGCCTTTTTAAGAAGTTTGTTGATATTTTTGCATGGTCATATGAAGATTTGAAGACCTATGATACTAGTATCATCCAGCACAAAATCCCTTTGAAGCGAGGGTTTAAATATTTTAGAAAAAAGTTGAGGCAAATTAATCCCTTGTTATTGTCTTGAATTGAGAAAGAAGGTAAGAAACTATTACAAGCGAAAATAATTATTCCTTTAAGGCATTCAGATTGGGTAGCCAATCTAGTACCTATAACGAAAAATAATTGAGAGATAAGGTTATGTGTTTATTTCAGAAATTTGAACAGAACATCTCCAAAGGATAATTATCTATTGCCTAAGATGGACCATATATTACAAATGGTAACAAGATCATATATATTATCGATGATTGATGGCTTCCCCGACTATAATCAGTTTGTAGTGGAAAAATAGGATCATAAGAAAACAACATTTACAACCCCTTAGAGTACCTTCAAGTATGCCAGAATTCCTTTTGGGTTGATGAATGTTGGTGCCACATTCCAGAAAGATATGGATATAACATTTGCAGGAGAAAGGGATAAGTTTGTGGTGATCTATTTAGATGATATAATTATATTTTCCAAATCATATGAAGAACATTTGGAGTGTCTATATCATACATTTGAGAAGTGCAGAAAGTATGGTTTATCCTTGAACCCAAAGAAGTATCACTTTGCTCTAAAAGAGGGAAAATTATTGGGGCATATTGTTTCAAAAGGAGTGAAGATAGACCCTATGAGAGTAAAAGTAATAGGAAAAATACCTTTGCCAAGAAGTAAAAAAGAGATTCAGATTTTTCTAGGAAGAATTAACTTCCTCGAGAGGTTTGCTTCAAATTATGCTGAAATTGTCAAAGAAATCACTAATATGCTAAAGTAAGGGGTGGAAGTGAAATGGAATGCATCTGCAAGAGAATATTTTTCAAGAATAAAAAAATATTTACAAGAATCTCATGTGTTGATAAGTCCTAATATGAAAAACCTTTCCAGATATTTTCATTTGCATATGAATTTACTATTGCAGTTGTACTTTTGCATAAGAATGAGGAGCAGAGAGAACAGCCTGTAGCCTTTTTCAGTAAAATGTTGAGAGATGCAAAACTTAAATACAATGTTTGGAGAAGTGGGATTATGCTCTGGTTAAGGCTCTCAAAGATTTTGGGGTTTATATTCTTCAATCTCTAGTAGTTGCATATGTGCCAAATGTTGTTGTTAAAGATATCCTGGTTCAGAGTGATGTCGAAGGAAAAAGGGGTAAGTGGATAGCAAGGATACAGGAATATGATATAGAAATAACACCAACTAAGCTAATAAAAGGTCAATGTTTAGCTAAAATCCTAACAGAAACTAGTTTTCAAGTTTTGGTAATTAATATGTTAGTTGAAGTTGAAGAGAAAGAAAATGTTGAATAAAAATAAAATGGTGGTAAGCAGGCAAGGTTTGAATCTGGTGATAAAATTCAATACAAATTCTTGTGTTCTGAATGGTACAAATACATTGTACAATATCTATTTTTTCTTTGTTGTCCTCCTACCATGAATAGATCAAAGTACAGAGCTCTGAAGGTGAAGGCTCAAAAGTATGTAATTGTGAATGGGAAGTTATGTTGGAGAGATCCAGTTGGTATTTAGTTTCTCTGTCTAACAGAAGGAGAAGTTGTTGAAATAATTAAAGAATATCATGATATTCTATGTGGAGGCCACTATAGCTAGAAAGTGACGGCTCATAATATCTTTAAAGTAGGTTTCTACTGGCCTACTTTATTTTCAGATGTTTTTAAATCAGTAAGAAGTTGTCATAAATGACAAACTTTTCCTGAAAAAGAAGAAGTTAGAACCACTAACTTTAATTCATGTGTTCATATAAGAGCCTTTTGGGCAATGGGGGCTAGACTTTGTTGGAGAAATTAATCCACCCTCCAATGGATAGTGCAGGTGGATATTGACAGGGACATATTACTTTACAAAGTGGGTTGAAGCAGTATCGACCAGGAAGGAAAATGACCTGGTGGTAATGAAATTTTTAGAAGAAAATATGTTCAGTAGATTTGGTTGTCCAAAGAAGTTAGTAACAGATAATGCTCAATTTTTTAAATCTGCTAAATTGATTGATTTTTTCCAAAAATACAATGTTATCTTGTCACACTCTTCTACTTATCATCCTCAGGGGAATGGGTTAGTGAAATCTTCAAAAACGAAACTAGTAAGACTTTTGAAGAAAAATATAGCAGAGAATAAAAAGGATTGTGATTCAAAATTGAAGTTTTCTCTTTTGTAAAGTCGAGTAACTGCTAGAAGATCAACTGGTAAGTCACCCTTTGAGTTGGTATATGGAACAAACGCATTGTTCCCTAGTCATCTGATAAAGCCTATGGTAGCATTAATTCAAGATTTCCGAGAAGAACCAAACCCTTTCATCAAAAGAATGAATAGTTTGGTCGAGCTAAAAGAAAGTAGGAACAAGGTCAGTGAAACTCTAATAAGATATCAAGATAAGATGAAAACAATTTTCGACATAAAAGCCAAGGATGTTCTTTTCCAGCCAAGTGATCATGTTCTAAGATGGGATTTTAGAAGGGAAGATAAAGGTAAACATGGGAAATTTGATCCCCTTTGGTATGGCCCTTTCAAGATTACTGAATCCAGAGCTAACAATACTTTTGTACTAGAAAATTTCGATAGATAATTGTTGCCATTACTAAGGAATGGGTCGTATCTGAAGCACTATTTCCAGCATTTAAGTTCTTGGTTTTATCATTGTACATACCGGTTTGATCATTGCACATAAGTCAATGAGTGATTCATTTCAATGTGTAAGTCACCTTTGACTCCATGCCCAAAGTGAAGGCACTAATATGTGGTTCTTAGCGTTATTTTGCAAAAACCACTATCCCCAGGTGGAGCCAGATTTTGTGGCCCATTTTAAATTTTTTATATGTTTTATATATGGTGATATATATTTTGAAAAAAAATAAAAATATATATATGTCTAAAATATTTTTGAAAAATGATGCATTAAAGGATGTCAGAGTATTTTGTGGCAGACAAGTGGGACCCCTGCCGACTACAGGGCTAAATACCAAGCAGGCTACACCGTGGAGACCGTGCATTTCATAAATTTTGCACGATGGCGCAAACCCAGCAACACAAGGCGCTTGAAAGTTATCAGAGGGAATGCCTCCGTAAAATATTTGACCCCCAACGGTTGACTTGAATGAGTGAACCATATTAACTGCGGGGGAAATGCTCTGGGATTTATCTTGTACTGCGGATTCCCCCCGCAGTGATGACAACAGGCGAGCCTGCAACATTAGCAAGCGAGCCATTCATGTCATCGTCCACATCAACTTTCAGTGTCATCTCACCTGCCTTGTCATCAAAATTTCATTTATTCCACTTCAGTGCAACGTCTTTTCCCGCCGTGTCTCATTTCACCTATAAAAAGATTTTATGTCCTCATCTTTCGTCCACGTCCGCTCCCGAACAACCAAGTCCCTAGCCTCTATAACAACATCCAATTCATCGACTTCCACGTCAGAACTAGGTATTCCATATAACTGTATTCGATTTTTTCAAAGATGTCAAAGAAAAGTGTTTTGGTTGGGTCTTCCACCCACATTCCTTAATGGATACAGAAATTGACATTGTAGACATTGTCTGCTCAGTTGACCATCCATTTTTTACCAACATATCATTCTCAATGAATATAAATTCCTATTGTATTCTGCTTTAATCAAGTCTGGATTCTTGTCAGATTTTGTCCCACAAACATACCTATTCCTAGAGTTTATTCATTGGTTGGTCTTTGTACCCTCAGAAGTATTTTGTGATGAATCAGTTAGGGGAAAATGTTTTTCAAACATCTACTCAGTTAATTAGGCAATGTCTCTGTTATCCCTCTGTAGAATCATATTTAGGTTTTTCTGATGAACCCATTTCCACTCATTTTCAAGAATTTCTCGGACCTGAGTTTACTCAAATTATGTTGTATTTAATGCCCGAAAAGGCACATTTTTCCCTGGATTTAGATAAATTCCCAATGAGCCTTTTTACTGAATAAATGAGACCAAATCTCCAAATTTTGGCTAAAATTCTAGGTAAAGAAGATACCGTAAAAATATATGGGGCAATTTTGGGGATTTTTTCTTTAATGATGAAGCCTGGGGTGGTTTTATATATTCCCACTTACTTGGAGTATTTTATAAACATTCAATTCATGAGTTTGTCACTTACTGGGAGTTTTAGGTTTCCATCCCTAGTTACCTATTTGTTTCTTTACAGTCATGTGGATATTTTTACTTAGTTAGGACTAAATGTTGTTGATGTGAAGAAAAATAAATAGTCAGTGGTCTTCTGAACATATTTAATAAGGAAGGAGGAGGGAAATGAGGGTTTGTTTGATTTTACTGCTTCTTTCCTTCCTATTGTGTACTCAATTTTGAATGGATCACCTGCACCACAGTTGTTTCCCAAAGCTCATCCATTTTTGTAATCAAGCAAGGATGTAAATTTTTGGGATTAGTTTGCTTATGAGAGTCACACTGAGATCATATTGTAGCTTATGTAGAACCTTTCAGACTTCTTATTTTTTTTCCTATGAGAATGTTTGCCTTGGATTTCATTAGGAAAAGTCTAAATGTGGATCATATTCATTTTGTGTCTGTGAAGAAAGGTCATTTATTCAAATCACTAAGGACTATGGGCCCATTCATTGTAAATACCAGAAAAGACATTGAGGAGGCTCACAATATGTTGAATGATATGCATTTGTTGTTGGAAGAGAGATGGGCTTATGACCCATATCATGTAATTTCAAATCACAGGTTGGAGAATGGGTATTCTCCTTTTGTTCATGAATCCAAGCAAGAGGTTGAGAAGCTGGAAAATCGTGGACTAAATTCTACATCTGTGCAGGTGGAGGTAGAAACCCCACACCCTACTAAAAAGGGACTCAAAATAATAAGGGAGGAATTGATTGATTTGGAGAGTGATGTGGAAAATGAATCCAAGAAATCAAAGACAGTGGAGGAGAGTAGTTGCTCGGTTATTCATGGATATTCTTTGCAGTTGGGTGAAATTTATTGTACTCCCTCATCTCATGTTCCTAAGGGCACAAACCATGGTCCTATTCCTAATATCAAATAGGTATTTTCACAAATTGAGAAAAGAAATAAAAGGATAAGAGATAATATTGAATCTCAGTCACAGGCCCAAATATCTCCTTAGCAGACTAGATTGTTGACAATAATGGACCTGGAAAAAGATAAGCTAAGGATAGCCTTTTCTCATCCTTCAGCTATGAATGTGATATCTTCTACTTCTTTCAAAACTGTTAATGTAACAGTGGATGCAAAAAATATTCCTCTCCCAAATAAGATCAACCTTCACATGCAAACTGGACAATTGATTTTTAATGATTTAAACAAGACCACTTCAGTTGCTGCTAAAGTTGAAAATATGTTGGGTAAGGTAGTTAAGAAATTGAAATTGGAGAAATAAAACTCTAAAGCTTACTCTACACAAAATGAATAGTTGAAGAAGATCATTATCAAGATTGGTGTTGATCTCGAAGATAAGTCAGTTGTTCAGAAGTTGTTACAGAGTGTTGAATCTAAAATTCATATCTTGAAGAAGAAGCTCAAGCTTCCCACTGGTGAGCATCCAATGGCTACTGAAGTAGCTCAATTCGAGACAGAAAAAGAGCAGTTGTTGCAATATATATTGGCTAAATATGGGGAAATATCTAAGTTGAATGAGGTAAATGATATGTTGCAAAAGAATTTAGATTCTCATGTTTGTATTGTTGTTATTGCATCATATTTTGAAGACCCTACTGCCAAATTAATTCAAGTCATGACAGAGTTAAAGTTGACATAGATTGATTTAAAAAATACGCAAAGAGAACTGGAAACTATCTGTAAGGTGATAAGGGCTACAAAGAAAGAGGTGCGGATGACAAAGAACAATGTTGAGAAGTATAGACATGATTACTAGATTCCATGTCAAGAAATCAAAGAACTCAAGGAGAAGGTGAAAGGGAATATGTCCATTACTCAGGCTCAAGAAATCATATGGACTAATATTATTGAGGTTGTAAAGAATGTGTGGGATATGTTGGTTTATATTGAAGAAGAAAAGAGCATTGTGAGAGACTTGGAAGGAGTGATTGTGACAAATAAACAGAAGTCACAAAACAGAGCTTCATATGTTAAAAGATTGATTGATTTCAGAAACTCTAAGTCCACACAAGAATTAAAATATTTTGGAATTGAGGATAGAACTCAGTGTGTGCTAGAGCTGAACATGATGATTATGAAAAATTCATACAGGAAATCTACATAGAAACAGCTAAATGAAGTTAAAAAAGCATTGGTGAGATTTAATATTTTATTTGATAAAAGGACAAGGGCTGGTCTACCATCCTGTTGGGATCAACTGTGAAATATTATTTCTTGGGAAACATATGAGAGACTCCTTATGGAAGTGAAGAGTAATATTGAAAATTCCCATGAGAAGACTGTTATCTTAAAAGGAGACACCATTGTGAATTACCTGGAAAAAGACTTCCAGTTGTTATGGATGATGAAGACTTTGTTTTCAAAAAGACCTACATATTCCAGGATCACTAATTTCATAATGGCACATGTCAATCTTGTCAATTTCCCTAGATCAAATGTGGACCTTTGGAGGAAGTGCGAAGAGTGGATTTCTCCACAAGCAAATGATGCAGAAGTAGGAACCTCCTCTATCTCGGGATCTCAGGCGACTACCACTCAATGATCAGATGTTCTATTTAATCTTTTAATTTGTTTTTATGAAGAAAGTTTTAATTTTAAATTTCCATGTAATGACCGAAAGAAATAAGTTTTAGAAGTTGAAATTTTTATAACTGTTCATTTTGTAATATTGTAATCAAGACTTTTTAAAAAGAGAAAAGGGATTCCGGACTTTTGGACCTCGGGATTTTTGCATAATTTTATACTTTACCTTTATGAGATCAATAAAACTTTCTGAAGTTTTCCAGCATTTGATGAATGTGATGAGTTTTTACTGTTCCATCTTATGTATCTTTCTTCTCTTGGAATAAAGTAATGTAGTTGCTGGTATCTAATTTACATTTGTGAGTTAGAGTAAATTTCCTTAAATGCACTCCTTCATTCTGAATTCATTTCTTGCAATTTTTTTCTATTAAAACCAAAGATAATAGCTTCTATGATCACAACATATTACTAATGGTTTTCCACCAGCATTTCATCTTCTTTTGTTCATTCACATTTATCATTTAAAGGCACTGTCAAGGGTTTTTCTCTTGTAAATATTAAAGGGTTTTAAGATATAAATTTTGGGGTTACAATATTTAGGGACAACAAACAATTTTAATTATAAGTGGCAGTAAGGCACTAATCTCCTTACAGCCAGAGATTGTCTCCCAAGGAAAAACAGTGGTACAGATCTTTCATTTGCTACTCTATATTATCTTTTGTCTTTTTATCTCTTCCTCTAGTAAATAGGGATTTAGAGATTTGATTTTTTGTTGATGTCGATTTCTATATGACTTAGGTACTATGTGTTGTATTCACATTTTCACTCGCTCTGTAATTGTCCTTTGTTTTTAATATAAGATGGTGTGTTTTTTATTTTAATATAAAATGGTGTATTTTTTTATTTTCGAAAAATAAATAAATAATTCCTTGAGAATCGAAAGCCATCAAGGTCGGAGAAGAATCCAGATCCAAGTTTGTGCACATTTAGTAGCCTCTTGTTGTAGGTGAATACACCAATCTAGGAGGAGGAGGAGGTAGGTCAATGTTTGTTGGATCGATTGGAGAAGTTCTCAAGAGATCCCTCCAACCTACCACTAAACCTATGTATAGTGTAGTTGCTGCCACTTAAATCGTGGGATTTCCCATCTCATACATAGAGAGGGTAAAATAAGGTGGGATAGATAATTCATAAGATGTATATATGATTTTTTTTCTCTAATATACATTGTGTATGTATATTTTAATTGTAAATTTTGGAAATATTTTAAAGTTTTGTTTATTTTAATTGTAGATTTTGAAAATATTTTTAAATGTTAAAGATAAAATGATATTAAAAAATTTGATCTCATTATTTTTTATTAAATTTCATAATATTCTTAAAATTTATCAATTTTAACTAATAATACTAAAAAATTAATAATTTTATAAATATAAATCTATGAAAATGTGATTTTAAATTAACCTTGTATTATTATTATTATTATTATTATTTTATATATATATATATATACTCTTTTATTATTATTAAATATAAATATTAAAAAAAAAATTATATATTCTCTTATTATTATTAAATATTAATATTAGAGAATTAAAATAGTTTTTATTAAGGAGGATGAAGTTGTGATTTTAAATTTTTTTTTAAGCTTCATCGATATATTTATATTACTCAAAATTTGATATTACATGGATATATTTTATTTCCTAGAAACTCTTTGGGATCCTGTATTCCAGTAGTGGGGCAATGTTCACCATTTCTATCAGTAACAACCTTGGACCCTTTCAGTGGCCAGCAGAGAGCATTGGGTTAAATTCCAATATTATTTAAAAAACATACAGAACTAAATAAAGATCAAGCTAGATAGACAAGGCATTTCCCATAAGTAATTACATGCATAAGTGTGTTGATGGAAGCCAAACAAATCAGTGTTCACATATAGCATACTAAGATATCCTGAAAGCAACACACACATAGGAAAGTTAGGCATAGCCTTTTCAAAAATGGAGAGTTGAGTGCCATGAGAAACTATTAATCTAATATGATAATTGGAGAGAGGGAGTTTGATTTGCCTTGGGGTGAATCCTCTGTTGGGGCATTGATAATAGTTGGTGTGTGAGGTTATGAATCTGATCTGGAGTTGAAATCATACACCACATAGGGCTCCACCCGTGTTAATATGGCCACAGTGACGTCTGGATTGTATCTAATGTCCCGTATAATTCGTTTAATCTCATGTTATCTTGCAAATAACTAAAAGTGGTCAAATTTCTTGTCACAGATGACCATGTGAAGCAAGGTTTCTAGCTGACGGTGCACAACCACTGAGTGAAGAAAATGAAGCCTCCTTTTTTGAAGTTTTTTTGGATCTGGAGTCCACCTGAAGGTTTTGTTGTTGATTTCAAAGTCTAAAAAGTATGTCTGATCCCCAAATTCCTTAGCTTCCAAGTGAAGGATCTCGTTCCTCACTTCAGGGGGGGCGTAATCAAAATGATAAGCCACAGAGTTACAACCAAATAGACGTCGATGACAAGAGGAGGATGCGCTTGAGCCTCCACCCCAGCGACTGGGTAGACGTTGTCTTGGAGCCATGAAATAGTAGGGACAATGTTTATAAAAAGGTGAAGGTGGGTCAACTAGAAGACGACAATGATGGACAAGCAACATTACAAAAGTGTGAGGACTGAACGAAATGAGGGCATCATCAACCATAGAAAGGAAGAACAACCCAAAATGACTTACTAGGAAAGCCTCCCTTTCAAACTAAATTTTCAAAAGAGACTAACAGATTGGAACTAGGAAATGCAAATTTTCCAAGACCTGACCCGTGATACTATCACAACCATATCGAAAATGTGTCGGAATACCAAACACCACATACCAATATCATACAACTGAATGATGTACCCGTAGATTCAACAATTTGGGAGGACACAGTGGGTAACACAGCAGTGACCGCAAATAAGGGACCTATCGTTGTATTATGGAGAAACAAAACAAAGAACATGGGCACATGCAATAATCAGATTACTGCCAAGGTGAAATGATACACAATACTAAGTGAATTGACAACAAGAAATTAATCATAAAGGTTGGAAATACATAGAGAGACCTCCGCATAAATCGTTGATCTCCAACATTAGTAACAAGTAGTGGAAAGAGAATTGAAAAAATTTTGAAGTCCTGCCAACAATATTAATTAAAATTAATAAATTATTATTTGTAATATAATACAAACTAAAAAGAATTGAATTAAATAATTCTTATAAAATGATAATAATAATAAAAAGAATTGAATTAAATAATTCTTATAAAATAATAATAATAATAGACGTATAAGATATTAGACAAATGTTTAATAATCAATCTCCTATATCTATTACAAATAGATACATATAACAATTTGTAAATAATAATTTGGATGGATTACGAGCTTTTTTTTTTAAATGAGAAAGCCTCCACTTATATAAGTGGTTCCTTCCGCATCTAAGTGAAAAATTATATGAGCGGATTTTATTACCTTTAAAAGTATCTAAAATGTTAATGTTTGTGCGAGAATTTTATTATGACAGTTTTCCATTGATATTAATAGTCTTATTTATATTATTATAGATAATTAAATGGAATAATTCATTACAATTGGTTTTTTATAATTCTTTGTTATACAAAAATAATATTACTAGCTTAATTTACAGAATATTAAAATAAGATGATACTAAAATAAAACAAGTTAAAATAATTATTGTGTCATATGAAAACAAAATGTATCCTTAAAAATTTAATATTGAAAAATTTAGACTATGGATTTTTTTTTCTTATCAGTTATCGATTGAGAATAAAATTAGAAAGCAAAATTGATTATCTAGTTTTCATGGACATTGTGGCTTATATTGTTTCTCAAAATTGTTACCCCTTCATTTCTTAGTATCCCAACGTTTCACATTTCCTTATAGTCATTCAAGATTAGGGTTAGGTTTTATGCATGCCTGAAATCTTGATTTGGGTTAGGGTTTTGGTCCTTCTATAATATTCTTGAAAATAATGATACTTGCTCCATATTTGTGAGTAATGGGCACTAATGTGCCATTCACTCAGTATCATGGTGGTCAATAACATAGGTTAATTAGTAGGAAGTATAACTTCCTCATATGAGCTATGTCTTAGATGATCTCAGTGTTGTCGAATATATCTCAATGTTTGTATAGTGTTGAAGGTTAGAAGCTTTGTTAGCAAAACTTTTGACCCCAAAAAGATATATTTTAATGCCTCAAACATGTTTCAAGAGTTTTAGGACCTAAAATCATCAAAGTGGTCGACCTACCCTTAAAATGGTCACTACAAGCCTTTAGCTCCATTTTTTTCACCCAAAGAGTCCCAAAAGAGAGGAAAATTTATATATTAATCCATTTTGAATCATACTTCCCAATTTTATGAGATTTGTGTTTCCCAAAATATTTTACTAAAGGTGGTGAGTAATGTTTTTCTATACCTTCTCCCTAGAGAACCACTTAGCATTTTCCGGAATTTGTCCTTTCAACTTGATCAACCAAAGTTTATGGGGGGCTTGTCTATTTGTTCTAGACGTATTTTGTAAAATTATATCTTATAATAACTTTGCTTTAGCTTCTAGTGTTAATTCCTTTGTGGTAAGTAATACTTTCCCATAAATTTGTTAGTTTAACATTCAAGGCCCATAGAGCTTTAGATTTTCCACATTCAGTACTATGGTAAATGTACATATATGGAGTTAGATTGAGTCTATAGGCATTATCACCTACCTTTCCAACACTTCAACAGAATTGTACGATAGAGCTTTGATCTTCTTGCCTATAAATTGTAGCCATTCTTTATATATATGCATCCAAACTCTATCTTTCATCTTAAGTGTCTTCTCAATTCTATGTTGGTCGTACCAAGCCTTGTACTTTTCCTATGAGTTATTCAATATATTTTGTACTTACAAATAGATCTACCTAATCTTACCAATGAACTTTTCATCTTTAAATTATTCACTTGTAGTGTATTTCCTATCTCCTACTTTCTATAAATGTGCAATATCTAAAGGTGAAGGTGGTGAATTATCCAAAGAAAATTCCAAAAGGGGATTCACTTGTGGAAAATGGATTTCTTTGTTAAAGGAGTGATAACTATAAATTAAATTTGCATCCTAATTCTTTGAATGCATGTGATTGTAATCCTAACCCCTAAAATTCTAAACCAAGTTATTGTGCACTGCTTCTATCTATCCATCTATTTTTGGATACAAAGTTATAAATATCTTCAATTTGGTGTCCATCTTCTCCCAATGTGTAGTCCAAAAACAACTGAGAAATATTGTATCTCTATCTTAGATATTCTACTTGGTATCTTGAAGTGCATCCAAACCTTTTCAAGAAACATGATTGATGCATTTTATCCCTTGATGGGGTCTTTACATGGCATGAGAATGCACATATTACTAAACTTCACCACACATAGGTATTCATATCTCCTCTTGGTTTTGGAAAACCACCCATGAAATCCATGGATATGCTCTCCCATGTTCCAATAAGTATATGTATGGGATAGTATATACCATACACCTTATTACTATGTTTGTTGATATAACAAAGTATGCATCCTCTAATGAACTAAGCCACATAATCTTCTATTCTAGGCCAATACACATACTTCTGTGAATTGGAAATTGTTTCTCAACACAAAAATTCCCTACACCTTTGGAGGTGTAAGAAATATTTGTAAAAAGTTGCAAAATTTATCCCTTAAGAACAAAAAAATTATCCAACTTGTAGAGCAACCCATCCTAGACATGGTAGTCACCTCTGTTATCACATTTTTATATGCAAACTTGGCCTTGTAACTAAGCTAAACTATCTCCTTGAAGTTCTCATTTTCTATGTGTTTCTCTTTGTAAGCATCATGGGTGAAAGGCTTCATGTGCAAAAGAGTACCCAAAGCTATGATTTTGGGTGTAAGTAGTCCTGAAATCATGTTTACTAAATTATTAGGGTATCTCCCTTCCTACATTTAATGGTAAGATGAAATTTTTGTAAAAGCATCATCTATTTGTGTCTTGTTTGTTGAAGATTATTTTGGACCTGCAAATATTGTAGTGAGTTGTGATGAATGTATATGTTAGGTTCCTTTCCCATATCATATCGAAATTTGCATCTACCTTAGCTATATTTCTTTGTAAATGTTTAATTATCACCATGTCCAGTGTCTGACCAGTTTCTTGTTTGGTTATATAGGTTGTGCATTGGACTTAGGATATTCATCCATGGAAATGGAACCACGATCTTTGGTTAAGCACCTAGTAGCTTGGATGGAAGTCAAAATTTTGGAAACTTTAATTATGTTTTCCTATGAAGAGGTTAACCCTGTCATTTGAGAAAATATCTCACATTCGTTCTGTCACAACTCCTCGGTTGTGGGTAAATTTGTATCAATCAAAAAAGGGTCGAGAGGATTAGTGGCGGAGAATTGAAATTAATAAATGGTGGGGCTTTTCTATATTCATTACAAGCAAGAAACAGGTCCCAATGATGACCAATTTGATCTAAGTAATACCTAACCAATATTCAAATTAACCCATGATGGAAAAGAGACCATTCAGGGTTTTTATGCTCGGATTGATAATATTTTGATATCCTAGTCAAGCTTTTGAGGATAAAATATGAGAAATTAAGTTTCCACCCTAGGCCATCAAGAGCCAAATGTGGTATATAAAAACAACATTGTAATGACTCTTAGAGCTAATATATTTATGAATTAAATGTAACAGCTTGTTCCATTTTGGTTCAAGAAATGAAATCGGCATACCTTTAATGGAGTATTCACAGTCCTTATTCGCTAGCAATTTCTTCCATGGGATGTTTTTTGGGAGGAATTTTTTGAACCAATACTCACCTTCCAAGATTAATTGGGTAGTTGTTTCCACAAACTGCAAGTTGATTTTAATTTCATGATGACCGACATAAGCCCTTCTGCCATTGAAGGAAGCAGAAAAATCCTTGACTACTTGTTCATTGTGCCCTTGAAATAGTTGTAAAAATTACCACCATACTACTTTATGAAATAGGGATAAACATTCTTCATATACTTCTATGATTTTAGCTCCAATGAGCTTTTCCCGAATTACCAGAGGCATATTACATTGAAGAGGTCATATGATAGTATAGAGTAGGGTTTGAAAAATGGAAATCATACATGCAACCCCAAGTGAAAAAATGGTCGAGAATGAGGAAAAATGAACATTTTGTTGAAACCCTCGAAAAAAACAAAAAAAACTAGAAATCAAATCGACAGTTGTCAAGTACAAGTTTATGACAGGGCGAGGACAACCTTGAAATGTGAACAACGAACTTAAACCAAACCATATACCAATTGGCACTTATACAGGTTAACACTTAGGAATTATATCTCCAGGTTACTATAAATGAGGAGGCGTACCAACATGACAGGTCAATTGAACCAAGTACTTAACCATGAGTGCATATCTCTAAAATGAATCACCACAATCATGTATCCACATCAAAATGAAAGGGCCATTAAATTATTAATATCAAATTGGATATGGCATGATTAATTCATATCACCCATCAAATAAAACACACCTTGCAACCAACCAAATTTATACATTATAGGTTAGTACCATGAATAAGAAAATAAAACATTTTAAAGTGCAAGTACCATATAAATAAAGTATAAGTATATAGAATCACTATGATGGTATAACTCGTACTCCATTATCATTTTAAATATGGCTATGAGCAACTGAAAATTCTTAAATTATGTAGCAGATATTAATTTAAAAATTTCCTTGCAATTGAGAGCAACTATTTATTAATACCAATCATAGCAATCAAGAAGGTAATCCTTACATTAAAATACACATCAAAAATGGTCCCCACTTAAACCAAAAAAAATCAAGTTGATGAAAAAAGAAAGAATTCAAGAACTTAGCTAATACAAATCCAATTATATGAAAACAAATAGAAAAACAAAATTTAAAGAGGGGCCCTTTATTTAAAAATAAAAGGGAGGGATTGGTCTGCCAACACTCCCCTATCTCTAGGAAACTCTAGTTTCCATGGTGTGGTGTTGAGTTCTCTTATCTCACATTTGTATAGCTAATATTGGAGGAGGGGACCTTCAATGGCTTGAGAAGGAAGGGGAGGAAGGTTTTGTTTGGTGCTAGCAATCAGGATCATGCGATCATGTAACTACCTCTATGTTGTTATTATCAATAAAGAAGCTCATGTTTCATCGCGATTTTATTTTATATATCTCATGTTTATGAATATTTGATTGAATTTCTTGTGGAATAATATGTCATATGTATACTTGTATACTTTGAGTTGGTTTTGTGCTCTGTGATTTCTTGCTTGGGTTGTAGATATGTACCTTTGGAGTGAGAAAAAGAGTTTTGACCCTGGGGATCAACATCAAATGTATGACCCACATATAATTCCTCATTCCTTTCTTTGTGAATTTCGTACAAATTTTATGATCTACTAAGTGTTCTTTGTTGACTATTTTACTTCCATTTTAATGGGGCTTTCAACCTTGGCCTCAATGATTTCATCCTAGCCTATAACTAAATTGGCGAGTCCATTGGGAAAGTTACTCATTGAGTCTCATTTTGTTAACAATGTTGGACCGGACAACATTTAGGGGATCTCCCCGATATGAAGTCCCAATTAGACCTCACACCATTGGGTGTAGGAGTCCTATCCGAAAATACAACATAGTTTTTGATGCAGTAGGTGTTAATGATATGCCTTGGCTGCAAATACACATAGAGTGATGTATGGTGACTTTGGTGACAAGTGTGTGACCCTGTGGAAATTTAAGTGTGATGCATGAAGGTTCTAACACATGAGGGTAAAATGAGTGATCCCCTTAGAAGCCTGTAATAATATGCATCTTGAAAGGAACACACGAGCATAAATGACATCACAAGCTAATATGTAAAATAGTTCACAAGTTAACAGTGATAAAATAATGCAAAAACATGCATTCAACAAGATTCATACCAATGCAAACGAAATAGTTAATAAGCATAAGTTAAGTAACATAAATTGAAAATAAAATAAAAAATATATTCCTACTATATTCACAACATATGCATGAAAATGTGTCGGCTCTGAGCTTTTATTAAAGTGAAAGTTCCAATCATACATACACCATTGACAAACCACTAGCCCCAATAGTGGAACATGAAGTCAAAATCACTTGCTCCTCCAAAGAAAGATACTCCCTCTACGCCATGGATAAGCCAAGGCTCTCACAAAACTCCCAAACTCTTGATTCTAAGCCTAGGCCTAGCCAAAATCTTGGCTCCAAAAATCCATTTACATGAGTTATGAGGATTTATTTATAACAAAAGGGGGTGACTCTTCACATTCCCCTTTGTGACTCTTGGACTTCCCTCATGACTCTTCAACTTCTTTAAAAATGACTAATATTCAATAACATTACATCATGACTATTCACATTCCACAACTGACACTCGAAATTTCACTTACAAATTGTTTACAAAAATATATTACAATACACTCATATCCACATAAGACAAATTAGGGTAGAGAAAACTAGACATCCTAAAAAGAAAAAATATTATCATGCTTGAGTTTGGGAAAATTCTAGCTCAACAATTTCCACTTGATGCCTTTCGTTCACATAATGGTGCCAATATTGGTACTGTGTGATGAAATCCCTAAACTATGCGATGGTGTCTCGATGGAAGCGGACTCTAGCCTCCATGGCATCCAGGTACAATGATTTGGAACCAGTTTGAACTTCCTTCTAGAGCAGGAGCAACATTGTTCTCGCTTAGATAGGGACATCGTTGTAGTTCTTCATGTTCTGTTTGTTCAACTCCAAATATTCCTTGGTGGAAATCTGTCTAATCTTCTCCAAGTATTCTTCGATCTCATGTCTGACCAGGTTCCTAGGTTTGGCTTCCATGAGTGAGTCAATTGATGGGATCCTACATGAGTTCACTAATAAATCCAGATTGGCGTATTTCCATACATACGAAGCTTCAACGCTACCAATGAACGAGATGAATTGTTTGTTTTTCTGGATCAACATCTAGACTCTTTCTTTATCCAGCTTTTCCTGTTGCTTTGTTTTCTTTCCCAAGTCAAGCGGTGCACCTTTGTATCACATTGACCATTCATGCAATAAAGTGATGGAAACTTGTAATTCCTGAGTGTTTGACGAATTATTTTCACTTATGTTGCAATCCATGCAAGTGGACAGCTGCCTTATGTACGATAACAAGCTCCTTATAGAGGTTCTTCATGGTATCTCTAAGTGCCGATACTTCACCAAGTATCTTTGCCCTCATTTCCTCCAAATATACCTATGCAGAAGATGCATTCTAACCTACTGTGTGGATTTCTTCTACCTCTTTTCTAACAACATGTAAGTTATGTGCAAATTTCTTATTCTCAACCATCAAATATTGAGTGTTTGATCTTGTTGCACATGTGAAGGCCAAGTTGGTTGCGGAAATGGCATTAGAATTCTTCCCGGTGTCGACCACTATCACCCTTTCTCTAATGAATGCAGGAAATGCAATGTCATCATGAAAATGTTTCTTATGCACTTATACAATCTTCCTTTGAAGTTCATTGTACAAAATATTGTATGTGTCCATGACTGGATCACCATCAAGAGGAAAAACTCCCTCTTCTTCGCTTGGAGCTAACTCTGTTTTTGGAGGTGGTGGATACTGACTAGTGACCTGTTGTGTACTTGGCATCAGGTCGACATCTTTATTTTGTGGCTCCCATTCCTCCTCCATATCTACAATATAAATTAATTCTTCAATTTTTCAATAAGCTTTGTTTCCTGCATCTGTCTGCTCCTCCTCTGCTGGTGGCCAGTTTTGTTCTTGCTCTTCAACTTGCTTCTGTGTTGTTTCTTCTTATATTGTGCTTCGCCTCTATTATTTTTCTTGCTTATACTTCTCTTCTTGTTCTTGCTTCTTCTTTTCTTCCTCCAATCTCCTCTGCTCATCCCTCTTACTTCATTCTTCTCTCCACACATTTTATTCCCACTTTGCCTCTACTGCTAAAGTGAATTTCATAATAGTTGGATTTTCTTTCATCTTACAAATTCGTTCTCCCCTAGACTATAAGCAACCTTTCTATTTCCCTTATCCATCCTGGGGTTGGTCCCTTCTTTTGGAATTTATTTCAGTATATCTTCCTTTTGTGGAGTCATCTATGAAGTTCTTGCAAAACTGACTAGCTCATGGGATTTGGAGGAATTATATCAATTCTTCCATGGATCCTTCTCTGGCCAATGAAATGTCTAGCTGGGCCACTGAAAATGTATTCTCTTATAGTGGTCTTTGCAAATACCACAGGTATAGTATGAATTAAAGGCTTGGGTACCAAATGCAAACTTTTCTATATCCTTTCCTTTGATATCCGCGACCTTTAGGTTCTTGATCTTGTAGAATCCAATTTTCATAGGAAGAGTTGGCCAAGGTGCTTTCTTATTCTTGTGAAAAGTTATTGACAACCCTGTGGAGAGATTATATGAAACTTCTTGCATGACAATCTTGTCAGTGGCATACCTTGGCAAAATATGCGGTGACTTCTGATCATCGAAAACTCTAAGGAAGGTGTCATCCGATGAGGCAAACCAATCTTCTATCTTCGTTATTAACTCCATTTCTCCATGTGGAATGCAATCTGAGAGAAGTGTGCAGTGAATGTACACAGCAGGATCTCATGGTATCCAAGTAGAGTCCACGCCAGGGAATGCATTATGTGCAGATATTGCATCCAGTAAATATGCAGACATGTAGAATCTTGCTTGCCCTCCCTTGTGAGGATTCAGGGCGTTCGTAACATGGAATCTTAGTTGTTGAGCCAACAAATTCTACCATTTGAACGAATTCCCCTCGTTTAATACGATTTCCCACCAAGTTATGATAACCAAGAGCTGATAGGCCCTCTTGAGACACTTTTTCTTGTATGTGTTGGTGGGAGTTTGTGGAAACTTTGATGTCTCTTTCACCCGGCCTTTAACAATGTATTTCGTTCTCAATTAGTTGTTGGTGGTATATAAGTATGAATCCATGAGTGTTTCTGGCTCGGAAAATGGTATGTAAGATGGTAATCTTCTGCCAGAAAAGTAGCAAGCTTTTTTCTGCCGGCACTGCTCAAATTCATAGTTTTCACATCAATATCCGAAACAATCCAGTTGATGGCATTTGCACATGGGAGGGTTGGATATCTGCATGAAACCCTATGTAGTCCTGACCATTGAACACTGACATATACCTATCAGACCTCTATATTTTCCTTGAATCTCTTTGCTAAAAAATCTTTGTTTGCTCTCTTCCATGTAAGCTCTGTTTATTTTCCACAAAAAATTGAGTGTATGAATACACTGGAAATTTTAGTGGCATGCTCTCCATTACTTGCTCGATACTTTTTTTTTTGGTAAATTTTGAAGCATCTCCCTTGGGTGCCATGGTAACAGTGACTTCTAGAGAGAAGAGCTAAACAACTGTGATACCTGTGAGAGGGAAAAGGAACTCATGGCAAGAAAACTTTATATTTTGCAAATTCAACTTTCAAAGTAAGATCAGTCAGCAAACACACAGACTAATGAGACATATTTCATGATTTTCATGATCGAGGGTGGCTAATTAAGATAATTACGCATTTCAAAATTTCAACAACCAAGGATGCAGCCTGAGGCTTGAGACTGCACAATGCGCAGTTCATCTTGGGCAGTGATAGGGAGAGACTGCACATTGCACAGTCTTGGTGGCCAAGGTGGCAAACTGAGCCCTGGAACTACGCAGTGTGCAGTTGATCCAACCTGTATTGTGCATTGCATAGTCTCATAGGCCAAGCTCTTGGCTTGAGCCTTGGACTTGCACAATGCTCAGCTGGGAAATTCAGTGCATGACCAAGTGAAGTCTAGAGCTTCCCGACGAGTGTGTCACAAAACAAGAAGATCTAATAAATAATTCAAGTTAAACTGTAGATCTGACTAAATATGGATGTATCATTGTTAATCAAGTGTATAAGTTCAACAAATGGAAGGGAAATCAAATATGTGAGGAGGATCGTTGAAACGGTGATCACTGGTGTGCAAAAATAAGAAAACTAATTTGACACTTATGAAAGGAAAACGACAAACTAAATTGGCATGTATACAAGCTAATAAAATTTAAAATACCAGAAACCATGAAGAGAAACAAGAAAAACAAAACTCAAAGCATCGAACGACAAAAAGAAACAGAAAAAACGATAAAAGACGACAGAAGAAAAACTCACCCAGAAAATCGACGCAAACTCCACCAAAGTTTCCTTGATATCCTTGGGAATACTAGAGCTCCAAGATCGAATGTACAAATGATCTCTAGAGGTGGAAATTAAATAAATTTGAGCGGATTGGGGTTTATGACTTGCATTCCTAAAATAAAATAAAAATCAACACTAGGTAGAAATTTATAAACATAGAAATTGTTCCACCTTCAGGAAACTAATAATGAATCCCTATTTTCTATGGATGCTTTTTCACTTCTTCTTTTTTCAGTTTTTTTATTTTTTCAGGAAACTTTCAATGGACACTTTGTAAGTATAATTTATGGAACTAAATTAGAGCATGTATTTCATTCAATCCGGGCTAGTAGAATTAGAAACATACCAAAATATATGGGTATTAGATCTAGTTAGTTCAGGACATCATTGTTTTAAGTTTTGGAAAAGAGAAATTCATGACGGGATTTCAAAAGAAAGTATTCAAAATTACTCTATGAAAGCATGTGAATGATAACATTTAGATTTACTGTATGAAAACATTCATATGTACTCTATAAAATCATTCACATCTATTGTATAAAAGCGTGGAAATGATTGGTCAATATCATTAATCTATTTTAGAAGATGGAGAAGAGGCTCTACTCTAAGAGTTTAATATTCCCAATTAGCAATAGCAAATTGGAAATATTAATTTTGAATATTTTTCATTTATAAAGTTAAATTATAAATAAAGTGGGTGAAGAGGACACTTAGCTCACACTTAGGATAAAAATTATTTCCTAAAGTCACTTAAGAGACATGTCTATTTGGCAAAGTGGGGCCTAGTGGTCAAGTAGCAGCGTGGGAAAAGGGGCGGCGTAGATAGCGTGGGGCCAAGCCAGAGTAGAGAGAGATGGACAGCGTGGCTCAAGGGGACAGTGTATAGATTGGTGGGGCCTAGGCGAGGGAAAGGCTCACCAAGCATAAAAGGAGGGAGGGTTTCCTCATTCTCATCCATTCTGATTATGCATCTTTGAGATTTTTCTTTTGACATTGAGCACGCTTGTTGTTTAGCAAAGTTTGCACGTATTGTTCAGTACATAGGGTGTCTCCGCACGGAGATCCCAACCTCAGCCCCTGGAGACTTCAAGTGCTTGCTCGGGTGAGGATTTCCACCTTGTTTTTCCGGAGAGGATAGCAGCATCCACAGTTCGGAGCATTCTTTGGAAGAGACAGCACAGACAGTGAGGGAAGATGCAGCCTTGGATAGAGGGAGTTCTGGATTGAGGGTTTATCACGGGATTTTTCCCAGAGGATTTGGAGAAGGATCAGCCCTTCCATATTCTAGAATTTTACAGAGTTGGAGGCCATCATTCACATCAGAGCACTCAAGGGAAACGTTTCTCCTTTGGGGATAACGTAGTGCCTCAAGGGAGGTATTTTCGAGGGTCAGCCATTTTCAGAAAGCCCTCTGGAATTTTCTAGGTTTTGTGTGGAGAGGCCATTTCCAGAGCTTCATAATTTTCCGAGGAGGGGAAGAGCCCCAAATCAGCTTTTCATTCCAGCAGTGGCAGCACCACCACCACCAGCACTAGAGATTACGCAGTCTTGAGTTAGCATCCATTTCGGGTCACAACCTGAGAGTATTTCTACGCTTGCCTAGTGCAAGCCAAGGTGCCATCATTCTAATCACCTTTGTACTCATTTCAATCTTTCAGTACTAATAAAATGGCTCAGCGTTCTCCATATTGTTTATTGTTCATGTGATATCTCTCTAGTTGTTGTTTGTCTGTGTTTATGTGCTTTATATTGTTGTTTATTTCTACTTGGAATATTACAAAGAGTCCAAGGTATCCTTCCATATTCCTTCTATAACACCATTTCCAAGTGTTACACGTCATTTTGTCACCATGAAATTTGACTGTTCATATGGGTCTATCACCATCCATATCATGTTCCCTTAGAGGTCAAAAACACTCATGTTCCTTAATCAAGTCTTGGAAATTGGAGAAAAACTCTGTAAAACCCTAAAATTCTACCTACGCGGCTTTTCTAGCCTTTCCCTACGCATGCGTTGATGTTTTATCCATAAACTATGGCGACTCCTGCACTTTTCGCCACTAAAACCTGCGCACCCCCGTGAAAATAAAGTAAAATAAAAAACTAAATTCTAGAAGCCTAGTTGGTCGAATATTCTCCCAACTGGAAGTTTCTAGAGTCGCGATCAGTTCAAGCTTTATCCCTCAACTCATGGAGATTATCCCTTGGTCCATGGAACTCAAATCCCTTCATGAGAGGAATCCATCCCCCTCTTCATGGAACTGAAACTACCTCCATTTCCCTATAAATTGAGTTCAATTTTTAGGTTGAAGGGTAGATTATGAATCATAGAAACTGATCTATATATTTTCTAAGCTAAAGAGAGTTCATAGAGTGCATACTTTCTACACTAGTGAGTTGTTGTTGGCATAAGGAAGATCACACCTTTGTGTCCACAACTTCATGTTGGTATTCTAAGAGAGGAAGGCTTATCAGACTGAAGGAGAACGATTTTTCAGGACCCCGGGAGAAATCTGTACAGCATGAAGCCATCAGGTTGTAAGATTACTCTTTCTATTCAAGATAATACATATGGATCTCTTTTTCTCATTGCTTTGCTTCTATGCTTATTGGAATAATGTCAATACTTAGACTCCTTGATCACTAAGTTGGATTAGTATTTTTTTATTATTATATGTTGCAAATGCTTTGATTATTTGTCTTGTCTTTGATTGCAGGTTCTACTCATTGGAGAGCTACTTTGGAGCAACGGGACAAAGGGCTACATCAAACATTTGGATTTCAAGGTAGGGGCATGTCCTCTCTACTTTACTATTATAATAATCTTGAAATGCAATTAATCTAGAGGAAAAGGTATTCAAATGGATATTTGTTTCTAGTTACTCGTTGGAGTAATAGGGAGATCTCTCTTGTCCGCAAGAGGTATTAATCCACGTAACAAATTGGCGACTCCGCTGGGGAATCTAGAGCTTAGTTTTCTTTGTTTGTATTCATTTTGAAATTTTATTTTTATGATTTTGACTTCTCTAAGTCTGGTTGGGTAGATAAATTTTAAGGATCCCTGAAAAAGAAAGCTTGTTATTTATTTTTTCCAAGTTTTCCTTGCCTGTGTGGTTTTCTGTAGAAAATAGTGTGGCAACCTGCACAACTTTTAGTTCAATTCAGTGCGCATGCTCACTGTATTCCACTGTAAGCTGCGTACCTCTTGGAAATTTTTGAAAATTTTAAATTTCTCTTTTTTAGAGCCAAATAACCTTATTCTTTAAGTTTCCCCAATCCATCTTAGTTGTGAGATCTTGTGTGAGAACTCCTTTTTCAACAAATTTCGACTTTTGTGTGATTTATCATCCTGTTTGCATTTATAAGTGAGAGTTTGCCTAGGCTTATTGCTGCTCTGTGTGAAAGATACCTCCATTTTCCTCAGCTTAATGGTATTATGATTTTATCTTTTTTGAGCCATCAATATTGTTGCAAACCTTACTTTTATGAATATTTTTTCCTTATTCATCTGCAAACCTGGAAAATCTTCTAGCTTACTAAAGCCTGGTCTAACGCCAAAGCACTCTTGGATGATTTCATTTCTGCTAAGATAAGTGGAAATTTTCTTAGTCTGATCACAACTAAGAGAAATCATCTTGAAACATTCTAGATAGACTTTAGAATTAGAAATTTGTTTTGATTTTGAAATTTATGCTTTTAGAGTTTTTTAGAGATAGTTTTATTTTGGGAATTGATTGTTTGTTGAATTGTAGTTTTTGATTTGATTGTTCAAGGAATTTCATTTCAAAAGAGAAATTGATCATTCTTGAAAATTTAGTTCTTGATGAAATTGTCTTCTTTTCAAAAAGGATTTTGTTTATGAATGAAAAAAATTTTGTTTTGAAAATCGATAAATCTCTTAACTTTCTCTTAAATAAGATTCGTTGAAAATAAAGAGTTTCATTTCTCATATAGATGCATTTAGAGTATTTTGCGTTAGGTCACAACATCATCAAATTTTCAACTCCATACCCTTTGTGTTAAATAACAGCCAAATTAATACATCGCCTAATAAAATCAATCTAGACATTTTACATTTTCTAGGGCTCATTCCACCAACATAACCTAGGCTAGTGTTTTGGAATAGGTTGTAATAAACGTTCCAAAATAGTTTAAACAAACAAGTAGGATCTTGCGGTAGGGAAATCCAATTGTGTCATTTGTACTCTGGGAAGCTCTTCTTAAAATATTCAAGCATGAGATCATGTCAGACCCAGTGAGGTAATCGTACCTATCTCATTGGCAAGGATAGAAGATGTGCACGTAATACAAACGGTAAACCTCAGATTAACCATTTTCGAGGAGCCTGGGGTCACTTGTTAGAAAACCTCGTATTTACCATGTTGAGGAGCCTTCAAGGGAATTGAGATTAATACTCTGCCCTTGCTTGTATATCGGATCGTAGATTGTTCCCCCAGGTGAATTCGTCTCCGTTGGTGACCTTACTAGCCATAATATTTAGGATTTTTCCCAAGGTGACGATGGAGGGAAGGTCCCACTGTACCTAGAGCAAACGTCAGCTAGACTCACTTGGACTTTCCTTAGGGTAATCTTCACTTCGAGATGGAATAAGTGGAGGGACTTTCACCTGACTATTTCATTAAGCTAGTTGTCGAGGTAATTGTTCCAACTGCCAAGTTTTCCACATTAAACTTCTACGACATTGGATTACATCACCAAATAGTGTTTTTAGTTTGGAAACATATTGTTTGTGTGTGGTTTGCCTCTCATATTTTTTAGTCGTGTGTTCAATTGCTTGATTTCTTAGCAGCCTTAGGTATATTTTGTTGAAACATGTTTTGATTTCATGTCTCAAATATTAACTGTGGCTGAATTACCGAGACACTCTCATAGAATGTAGGGGAAACCCCCTGAGTATACACCAAGTCAATTAGAAAAGCTTAAATCTGAAAGAGGTCAACAATCAAGAAACAGATCTACTGAACAAGAGGAAACATCAGTAATAATACATCCGGATTACGAAGTAAATCAACCTCAAACAGTAGGAAGAAATCAAGAACAACTAGAAATTTCAGAATTAATCACAATTGAATCTATAATCGGTTAATTATCACATACTCAACTTATTGAACTCGAAATATCAGAGCCTAAAACTGGATCTACTTCATCTGAGTCAACTTTGGATTTCATAGCCTGAACCCCTGGTCATCCTTGTTCACCTCGAGTGAAGCTTCGCATTACTGAGAACCTTCCTCCTGGCCTGATTAGTATCGAAGAGATTACTGACACGGAAGAAGAGATCACAATTCCTTCGCGTCAAGAATATTTAGATCTAAGGTATAGTGAACTGATTTACCCTTACAGTCCTTTTAAACTGGACCCTTGGTATCATTAGTTAACCAATTTTCTACATAATATTGGTCTCAATTATTCACCACGCCGCAGTCATTTTTACTCCATACCTAGAGTTAGTTACATGTCTTCATCAAGCATATCACGTGAGTCATCCATATTTTCTTCATCGCCAGAAACATTTTTGTATGGTGGTCCATCAATTCCTACTGGATACCATTCGCTCTCTGGTACTTTCTCAGGAGCATCTCCCTCTTCTAAAAAACTTACACAATCAAATAGTCTTAATGAATCTGATAATGAAAATTTGACAATGGAATAATTCGATATGATATTTGGAAATATTTCTTCACCTAACCCTCAAGGTAGCAATTCTCCGCCTAGGGGGCAGTATACTCCTCAAGTACAACCTATTCAAGGACAATTTGTTCAAGGGAAGTACCCTATACCAGGGCCACAACCTTTTCAAGGACAACTACCTCCGCAAGGGTAGCATTTCTATCAACATAAACCATCCTTTCAAGGAGGACAACCCTTTACTGGAAATTATTCGGAAAATTATCAAACTTATGTTCTGATGCCTCAAACCAGTTATGGTCAAAATTATGCACCACAACCTTTAATGGGAGCTCCTTATCCTGGCGTTAATATAGTGTGGAACCTGCCATTGAACCAACAGAATTTTCAACCTACTGTGCAAGTTCCTTATAATCAACCCGGTCAACCAACTGGTCAATTTGGTTATACCCAAGTACAGCAACCTGCTCAACCTACACATCAAATTGTGCCTCAGGTATATGTACCTAGTAGTCACCAAGTTAGCCTGAGTACCCTGAGAACTCCTGTCCATTCTATTGTGTAAAATTATGTTCAAAACCCACACCTATCCCTGGAGTTTCCCAGTGCTCTATTGCTACAACCCTTCAAACAACGGCATCAACATAGGAAATTCCCCAAGTCATTGTTCATCAAACTGGACCTCTAGTTCAGTCTACTGTTCAAACCTCTATAGGACAACCTGGTGCAGCTACAAATCCTATAAGCCAACCTTTTGTAGGTCAATTTTTGAATCAATCGTTTCAAGGGCAGTTTCAATATGGACCAACAGGACAAAATCCAGTCTACCAACGTCAACCATACCCTGGTTATACATATCAAATACCATCTCAACCTCGGTGTGGTATGGGTAACCCTGGGTACCCCAGAGGTATTCCAATCCCATCTGCACAGGCTATTCCAAGTTATCCTAGATATCCTCCTCCAAGCATTGGTATCGTTCCTCAAGGTTATCAGTTTGGTTAGAAAGATCCTAACTGTCGGTTACCATTCATTGCAACTTTAGACTTGCCAGATTTGTTGTGCCTCACGAATGATCCGATTTATTATCTTCTGTTTTGGCCACCAATGCCAAATAAGTTTCCCAGTGACATACCTAAGTTTGAAGGAAAATCAGGAGAATACCCCTCAAATCATGTGATGACTTATTATATTTGGTGCACATCCAACTCCTTAATCGATGATTCCATTTGATTGATATTTTTTTAAAGAACATTGATAGGCATAGTTGCAAAGTGGTATATTGAACTACCACTTGGCTCTTTCAATAATTTCAACGCATTAGCAACAACTTTCCTAACTCACTTTTAGTTTCCAGTCCGTTATGAAAATGGCACAGAACTCTTAACTTCATTAAAATAGAGTACGTCTACATACATTTCAGATCACATACATGAATGGAGACGTAGACAACATTTAGTGAAAGTTTTCATTCCGGATCAAATCTTTGCAGAATGGTTCATCAAATCATTACTTCCAAAGATCATTGAATATGTAGCTAAGGGAGGTGTTGTTACAGAAGAACAGGTCATAGCTCAAACACAGTACGTATACCTTGTATATACACAGTCTGGTACTTTATACGAAAAAAATTTTGACTTGTCATGCCCAGGTCAAATTACTGCAACTCCTTCTGCTTCTCATCTACATATGGTGTAATTGGTACATTTAGTGCTAACAAGATTAAGAATAATTCATCCAAACCTACTTCTCCCATAATAACTTTACCAGATTCACCTAAAGGAGATTCTTCCCTTGAAACTTCTGCCGACATTCATGTTGTAGATTCATCCACGACTAAAGCTAAAACTGGCAATAAGAAGAAAGGAAAGAATAAAAATAAACAAAATATATCTCCTAAAGAGAAAACGGAAAAAAACGAACCAGCTAATGAAAAGTGGAAACCTCATTATCCTTGTCTTATTTGTGACGAGGATCACTATACTAAAGAGTGTCCACATCGGTCTGAAGTATCCAAATTCGTCAAAGGTTCACCCACACCTGTTATCTTGAAGGATCCTTTTCCCACTCAAGATAGTAAAATGATCGAATATTCTTCCAATTCATCGTCAGATATTTTAATGATATCTCAGGTCATGGTTGCAAAACGATCTCAAGACTATGGAACTAAGGGTCATGTAATTGGTAAAGAGACTGAAACTTCTAGTCAAACACCAGCTATACCTCCTTCAGTTTCTGAACCACTTCAAATCAAGAAACATAATCCTGATCTAGTGATTTAACTGCCTGCTAAAGGTGTACTTCGAAAGTCAACTTTCAATCCACATGCAAGAGCTGCTCACAATTATAACATTGTTAAATATTTGGCAATATCCCCTTCAACAATTTCGGCCTTAGAAGTGCTACAATCATGTCCAGCACAAATGAAATTACTATTATTAGTTATCGGAGCTATTGATCCTCAAGACTCGAACCTAATGGTCTTTGATCTCGAAAATTTTGTACTTGGACTCCCTCATCAAATGGATTTTCAGATTCCCATATTAGTCAAATCAAGACAAGTTTGTCGTACTGTAATTGATGAGGGGGAATCTACGTGTATAATGTTGTTAAATTGCTGGAAAACCCTTAGTTCTCCAGCACTTAACCAATCACTGACTATCCTTAAATCCTTTGATGGAATAGGTTTCCATCCATACGGAATACTCCAAGATCTGCCTATAGAAGTAGAAGGAAAAACGGTTAATCTAGAGGTGGAAGTTGATGATGCCCCTCTTGATTACAACCTTATTTTGGGTCGTAGTTTGTCTTACGCAATGAGTGTTGTTGTTTCATTAGTCTTTCGGGTAATCATGTTTCCTCACAATGGAAAGATTGTTAAAATCAATCAGTTTTCATACTTTTCATCAGACCCTACTTCTATGGATAGCATCCAGCATGTCGGAAAATCGGTTATCCCATAAGTAGATGTTGGTGTAGGATTAATGAAGGATTTCGCTCTCATGGGAACTTTCGCTATACCCCCACCCAACGTACCGCGAAAAATTTCCAATATCAATATGATCTCATCAAGCACAATACCATTTGATGACACATGGATTTTTCCTTCAAAATCATAATTGGACTCTTTCAACGTCGAGATGCCTTTGAGTCCTTTTGAATCGGCATATGTAGCAATACAATCATATTCTGACACCCCATCAACTATTCTTGATCAAATGAATGTGATCAGTGAAGAATCATATTCTCTATCAAGCTCAACCTTGACACCACTTTTGGATCCCTTTCAACATGTATTTGAAACTGATGAAAGTATTCGGGAAATTTTTTCATCGGATGAATTACCATGGGACGATCTACATCATAGATCTTATTTTTTGTCTTATCTTGATAAGCTTGAAAATGATTTTTCGTCTATTTTTATAATTGATTATAAGGAACCACAAAATCCCACATCAATTACACATTCAGATTCTAATACAAATTTGGGAAATATTTCTACAACAGTTCCTATTTACATATCAATTAAACCTAGAATTATTGAAAAAATTCATATAGGTGCTTCTTGTTCGATGGAAGAGATTAACACTTACAAAGCCCTATTTCAATAATTCCTAGGCATTTTTTCCTGGTATTACGAAGAGATGCCAGGTGTCGATCCTAAGATTGTAATTCATGAAATTAAGACATACCCGGATGCTAAGCCTATTAGACAGAGATTACGTCCAATATATCCGTAGAAAGCTGCAGCAATCAAAGATGAATTTGAGAAGATATTACGAGCAGGATTTATTTATCCTATTCCTTTGATGGAATGGGTATCTAACATAGTTCCTGCTACGAAGAAACTGTTGAGAATTTGGAGGGTTGTAGGTTAATACAAATTCTCTTCTTGATAATTACTTGTGAGCTTACTTGAGTTACTTAGGTCTTCTCTTCGTTATCTTGTTTAGTCTTTCATCAAGTCAATTATCAAATAAACAAGACACAAACATAGGCTCCTAGAGCCAGGGAAAAACCATTGCTTCCAAGACATCACCATTGTTTCTTTGACTGCTACCAATGCTGATCCTTTATATTTACATCGTCTTACACTGATCTGCTTCAACATTTAGAGAACTCAGTCTCTACTTATATTTACCTTGGTTTAGTCTTTAGGCTTATCAAGACACTGCTTCTACTACTTCTATATGTAGATCACTTTATTTTAACTGCTGAAAAATAGGAAGGTAAATCTCTTATTTTCATTCCTTTCATCTACTTGTTCTTTATGCAGATATACACCACATTAGACTTCAGTTATTCATATTATATTATTCGCACATTTCTCCATATAATATCCGCATATAATATCCACATATCTTCTTTCACGAAATCTGCATTTATGCTTCTTACTATAATCTGCATAGCACTTCATAGATATTACATTTCAAAGGTGACTTTATTATAATTCATTATTCATTAGTGACCGCATTACACTTCAGATGACCGCATTGACCGCATTACACTTCAGTTGACTGCATTGACCGCACTATACTTCAGTTGATCACATTACATTTCAGTTGATTGTTTTAAAATTTGTTGTGTCACTTCAAAGAGATCCAAACTTCCTTTTGTTATGTCAGAAAGGTTTGCAATTCCTTTTTCTATGTCAGAGAGGTCTGCACTATTTGTTGCTATTTAGTCTGCATATTTAAATCAGAGCCATCTGCCATCTATCTTCAGCGTATTCGCACTTCTTTCTGAGAGAGCCTGCACATTTAATTATAGCTGAGACCACCATAAAGTTTCGTCATTACAATGGGATGTCATCAAGTATATATGTCTTCTTTGAAGGTTACGTCTTCATTAAATGCTTTCTAAATTTCACATTTCAGCCTAGATCTGTCTGAAGTTTCTTGTCACAAATGTACGCAAAGCGGGTGTATATATACAGGAATAGATTCACAGAATTTAAGCCAACCATTCTATGGTTTGTAAGCCAACATGATACTTCTTTGATAGCTGATCTTTCATCGTATATGAAGGTTGTCATAAGCTTTATTCTTTCACTGATATTATGACAAGGTCTTGGAGTACTAGATCCCTCATATGACACTAAATTATATTTTTACCAAGAAGACAAAACCGAGATAGACATCAAGAAGAAGTCTATTTAACCTTTAATAAAATCTTGCTCATGAAACCCATGAGACAAGTACAAAATACATTTTATTATCATTTGTCTTCTTCTTTACACAAAATACATCATTACATAGTCAATATGAAGACCAACCTAGTTACACTTTTCAACACTCCCTCTTAACTAGGGAGGTATTCATACAGGTACATGGTCACTTTCAAACTAAAGAATCTCATAAGAAGAATCAGATTGGTAATCGCATCTGTATAGCATCATATCAACTAGCATTGTCCTAGTGCAAGGCCTTGACTAACAGCCCCATCTCTCAACGAGACAATGGGCTACGATGCTGGCGAGAAACATGACTTATAGACACCATTGTCATTGTCTCTCCGAGGTACATACTCCACCCAGGTGTTCCCAAAGTATGACCTTCTTGGACTATTCTTCTCTTGGGTAGCTAGCCCTCAAAGAATATTGGTCCCTGACTACTCTTATCTTGAATACCTTAATACATTCTCAAAGAGTATCGAATGCCATATGATTACCCAATCCTCCATTCTGTCTTCCCAAGTGAATACCAGGAAGATGTGTCTATCTCTCCCTCTCAACTAGGGAGGACCTATTCCACAAGGGAATGTACTCATTCATATACAAGGAATGTACCTAAGCTCATTCTTAGGAATTACCAAGTTTCTTCCAAGTAAGAAACTTATCATCATGCTCCCTCTTAACCAAGGACTTCCAACAGCAATGGTGATACACCCAGCTGCTCATGAATAATTCTAGTCCTCGATGTCATGGATTTCGATATTGAGGAATCTTCAACTTTTAGCTTCATAGGGCATAGATCATCCATCACTTTCATCCTGATTCATGTCAGTTGTCAGAAAGTGATTCATCGGGCTTTCCTTATCTGGTCCACTATTATGCCATGTTTCTTTCCTTTGAATCATCTCCCAGGATCATACATCCTTTCTCATGATTAGCAGCCCTGCACAAATTCATCCAGATAAACATATAAATATGAACTTTAAAAAAAAAAAATTACCTCGGTGATGATCTTTCACCATGAAATCTTCCTGTAGGCATCGACATCCTTCATACAAATTGACATATCTCCTAACGATATGTTTTTCCAAGGGTATTCTTCTTTACCGTACTTCTGTCAGAGTCTATATATATTTCCAAGAGATCTCCTAGTCACATCTTCTTGGCCTCCGGATGATAACTGCCTCTAGACATGGTTGCATTTCATGACCTCTTCCTCTCTGCACATTCTTGATTCCCAGGAACATGCAACTTTTCTAGTTTCTCGTTCATATACAAATACCTCATATTTCATGAGGACATATTATGTTGATTTCATTTGTTCGTGCATTGAGAGATACTCCTCCATAGATCATACTTCTAAATATAGAAGTCCATTACCTGCAACCACATGTCATGACTTCAGAGCATCCAATGTCAGCATATAAATATATACGTACCTCATACCTTTTTCCCTTGAGTCATCCTGTAAAAATTTCTCAAGAATGAAGAGCTTCATTCCCTTGGCCTGCTTTATCAATATGTCATCACATCCCAGATATGTTTCCATGATGACCCTTGCTCTTGATGACTACTTTCAATTAGTAATGTTTGTCAGAGAGGTTTTCTCGGAGCTGATTCACCAAGAGCTCCTACCATGCTTCGATCAGGATGCTACATTGCCTCCCATCATACAATCAACAGAAATCACTTGAAGGAGAAGATGATCTCAATCGTAGTGGAGATCCCTTGCTTATTCTTTCTTAGATTTCCTTGCATTAGGTTCTTTTTCAGAGACATGGGCTTCTTTTATATTTCTCTTGTCATTTTTCAGATTAAGGACAATTTCTATTATAATACCCACGTTCATCTCATCCAAAGCATCGTGCTTTGTTCATACTATTCTAAGGACCAAACTTACTAAATGTTTTCTCGACGTGACTGCAAAGGCTTGATTCCCTTCACTTGATCCTGTAATACCTTTAGCTTTTTAATCTTGTTTCCTCTATTTTACATAGAGACCCTAAATCATGGAATGGTGTGGCTTCCTTCTTCCTGTATAATTTTGAAGTGAATTTTCCCCATTCATCTGGCAGATGATTCTCCCTCTTCCTGCAGATGATCTCAGAGAGATTACTTCTCCCACATTACTCTCATAGAATAGCTCCACCAATTTATTATATATTCCTTTTGATGATATGAGATTTGATACATCAAAGATGAGGGTCTTTTATGGATTCTGTAAGAATATTTTGGGCTCTTATATCTCCCTTCATGTATGACTTCATTGTCCTTGTCTTCCATGCAAGAAAGTTTTGAAACCCTAACCAGTTTGTTGCTTTCTTTTGCAAAGAAGACATTTTGATAAATTTAGATAAAGTCATAGATACTTACTTGATAGAGCGACTTTTTCCTTCAACAACTTCCTTGATGATGGAGTATATCTTCAGAAATTGAAGTCCTCCTTCTAACAATGTCTTGAATGTGAATCTTTGATAACAAAAGATTACTTTCTTGTTTGATTTGATAATTTAAATGAGATAGGATATCTTGAAGTAGTTAGAGAGTCTTCCTTTTCAAACTGATTTGATTTTCCAACCCAAACTTTTGATCTTCGCATCCTAGAGTGTCTCCTCTGTCTAGCAGCCCTTGAGTTTAGCACCTTAGCTCTGATACCATGTTGAGAATTTAGAGGGCTGCAGGTTAATATAAATTATATTCTTGATAATTACTTGTGAGCTTACTTGATTTACTTCAGTCTTCTCTTCGTTATCTTGTTTAGTCTTTCATCAAGTCAATTATCAAATAAACAGGACACAAACTTAGGCTCCTAGAGACAGGGAAAAACCATTGCTTCTTTGACTGCTACCAATGTCGATCCTTTATATTTACACCGTCTTACACTGATCTGCTTCAACATTTAGAGAACTTGGTCTCTACTTATATTTACCTTGGTTTAGTCTTTAGGCTTATCAAGACACCACTTCTACTACTTCTATAAGTAAATCACTTTCTTTTGACTACTAAAAATAGGAAGGTAAATCTTTGATTTGCCTTCCTTTCATCTACTTGCTCTTTATGCAGATATGCACCACTTTAGACTTCAGGTATTCATATTATAGTATTCACACATTTTTCCATATAATATCCACATATCTTCTTTCACAAAATCCGCATTTATGCTTCTTATTATAATCTGCATAGCACTTCAGAGATATTACATTTCAAAGGTGAATGTATTATACTTCAGTATTCAGTAGTGACCGCATTACACTTCAAGTGACCACATTGACTACACTACACTTCAGTTGAGTGCATTGACCGCACTATACTTCAGTTGATCGCATTACATTTCAGTTGACTATTTTAAACTTTGTTGTGTCACTTTAAAGAGATCCAAACTTCCTTTTGCTATGTCAGAAAGGTCCGCAATTCCTTTTTCTGTGTCAGAGAGTTCTGCACTATTTGTTTCTATTTAGTTTGCATATTTAAATCAGAGCCATTTGTAATCTATCTTCAGCGTATTCGCACTTCTTTCTGAGAGAGCCTGCAAATTTTATTATAGCTGAGACCACCGAAAAGTTTAGTCATTACATTGGGATGTCATCAAGTATATATGTCTTCTTTCAATATTATGTCTTCATTAAATGCTTTCTGAATTTCTCATTTCAGCCTAGATCTGTCTGAAGTTGCTTGTCACAAATGTACGTAAAACGGGTGTATATATACAGGTATAGATTCACAGAATTTAGGACAACCATTCTATGGTTTGTAGGCTGACATGACACTTCTTTGATAGTTGATCTTTCATCGTATATGAAGGTTGTCATAAGCTTTATTCTTTCACTGATATTATGACAAGGTCTTGGAGCACTAGATCCCTCATATGACACTAAATTATATTTTTACCAAGAAGACAAAACCTAGATAGACATCAAGAAGAAGTCTATTTAACCTTTAATAAAATCTTGCTCATGAAACACATGAGGCAAGTACAAAATACATTTTATTATCTTTTGTCTTCTTCTTTACACAAAATACATAATTACATAGTCAATATGAAGACCAACCTAGTTACACTTTTCAACAAAAACAAGGGGCTATCAGAGTATGTGTCGATTATCGGGACATTAACAAGGCATGTCCAAAAGAAAACTATCCTACGCCCTATATCGATCAAATTGTTGATGATTGTGCCGGAAACGAATTATTCTCATTTATGGATGGTTTTTCAGGCTACAATCAAATCAACATACTCCTTGTCGATCAACCTAAAACAACGTTTATATGTCCTTGGGGCACATTTGCATATTCCAAGCTACCTTTCAAGATAAAAAATGCTAATGCAACTTTTCAAAGAGCTATGTCTTAATCTTTTCATGATATCAAACATATCGTACAGCCTTATCTAGACGACTTACCTTCTCATTCTTTACGCAAATAAAATCATCCTATACACTTACGAGCCATCTTCATGAGATGTAGGCATTATAAATTTTGTTTGAATCCACACAAATGTGTTTTTTGTATACAATCAGGACAATTACTTGGGTACATCATTTTTAAAGATGGAATTTGTTTTGATCCATCGAAGGTTGAGGCTATCATCAATTTACCTCCTCCTTCCACTCTTCTCCAACTCCAAAGTTTGTAGGGGAAATCAAAATTTTTACGTAGGTTTATCCTGAAATATGCTGAGTTAGCAAAAGGTTTTTCCCGGTTGTTGAAACAAAGTGTTCTTTTTATTTGGGATGATATTGCCGATAAATATTTTGATGCACTTAAAAACATGTTGACCCATGCACCATTATTGCATCATGCCAATTACCATGAGGATTAATTTTTATAGTTAGATGCCTCTAGTTCCACGATTGGAATGGTTTTGGTTCAGGAGGATGAATCTCACAACGAACATGTGATCCATTACCTAAGTCGGAATCTCAACCCGACAGAAATCAAGTATTTGCATGTGGAGAAATTGGCCTTGGAAGCAGTTCAAGTTGTCCAACAATTCCATCATTACATATTGTTACGTAAAACAACAGTGATATCTAATTGCAACCCGATAATGTACATATTGATAAAACAATTGCTCGGGGGCAAATACTCCAAATGGATTGTCATCATGCAGGAGTTTGATTTGGAGTTCGAGCAATCTAAGTCAAAGAAATCACTAATGTTTGCTGAACTTATGTGTGACTTTCCCAATATTGAGTCTAAAAAGGTGGCAGAAAATCCTATCGCAGATGAATATTTGTTTCTAATCTGTACTTTAGACCCTTGCTATGGAGATATCATTATATATCTTCAGACCTAAACCTTTTGCCCAGAGATTTCACGATCAGATCGATGGAAAATTTGTTACCAATCCCAGCGATACAATATTGTTGGAGACACTCTTTATCGTCGTGGTGCAAATTATGTTTTTCGACGTTGTATAACTCACGAAGAGGCTGAAAGGGTTTTGAATGATTTCCACACTGGAGCGTGTGGTGGTCATATGTCTGGGTTTGCCACAACCTAAAATATATTATGTGGTGGTTATTTTTTTTCGTCTTTATTCAAAGATGGTATCATCGCGGTTTGAAAATGTCACAACTACCAAATTTTTGACTAAAATATGCATGCACCTCTAGCTCCTCTTCACCCAATCATTGTTGTCAGTTCTTTTGCGAAATGGGACGTCGATTTCATTACATGTAACCCTCACTCAGTCGGGGGGCATGGATATATTATTCTCCTCATAGATTATTTTACCAAATGGGCCAAGGCGATGCCTACATTCGCAGTTGATGGAAAAACTGCAGCTATTTTCATATTCAATCATGTGATTGCTCGATTTGGTTTCCCTCAATCTATTATTACAGACCATGGGAGCCATTTTCAAAATATTATGATGATTGAACTTTCTGATCAACTTGGCCTATGCCATGATAATTCTACTCTATATTACCCACAGGATAATGGTCAAGTTTAGGTCGTCAACAAGGTTTTAACCACCATGATTAAACGGATTGTCAGGACTCATAAATCGAATTGGCATACCATTATTTTTTCTACATTATGGGCATATCATACCTCTGCAAAAACTGCTACAGGGTTCACTCCTTTTCAACTTGTCTATGGTTTAGAAGTTGTGTTACCCATTGAATTTGAAACATTGTCACTCAAAATAGCCATTGAGTTGCAGGGATAATTTTAAGGATGGAAAATTATCTTGAAGTTTAAAAAATTGGCGAATCTCACTAATCCCTAATATGCAAACTATAAAATGTTTATTGATGTATTTGTAAAATTATTAAAATTTATAATGATATTATATATATTGTCTATATAATGTTGGTGATTTTTAACGTAAAATAATTTTATATTGTAAAATTTGGGCGAATCATTTTTATAAAAAAAATGGAAATTGGCAAATCTTTTTTTTGGGGAAACCATGGAAAATTAGCCCACCTGCAAATATTAGCCCCTAAAATTTTCCATATTGAGTTGTTACCAGCTACCTCTGAATAGGAGAAATTCTTTCTATACTTAGCACAATTATATGAGACCTGGCGCACCATTGCATTGGCTGTCGAAGCTTAGAAGAAACATGTGAAAGCTCAGTATGATCAAAGTGTTAACCCTTGCGTTCATTCAGAAGGTGACCTAGTTTTAGTATATGATCAAGACAACAACAAGCTAGGTGCTAGTAAATTTTAACAGATGTGGCATGGTCCCTATATTTTCAAGCGTGTGATTGCAAAAGGAGCCTATGAATTAATTGATTATGATGAGGTCTCATTAGATAAACCCAGAAATGGTCTTTATCTTAAGAGATATTATGCTTAACTTTTCGTGTGAATATCTCTCTTGTACAATAGTTACATTTTAGAACAGAGTGCCTTAGGTTAGACAAGTGTGCCTAGATTAGTTTTTGATGTTACTACTATCGTTGCTTATCTTGATTACCCTTAATATTGCAGATGTCGAAATCCCTTCAAACATACATTGGTTTTGTTGATGGCATCTGTCGTAGTACACGGAATATCTCTTCTGGGGCTTAGGTTATCTATTCACCCACCGATGAGTTAGTTTCTATTCATGGGATATCCCTTGGTCAAACAACAAACAATATTGCAGAATATAGCGCATTCATTGAGTTATTATCTGATGCCATTACATTTGGTATTCAACATTTGATCATTAGGTTGCATTCGCAACTCATTGTATTACATTTAAACAGAGTTTATGCAATTAGAAATCCAATGTTGTTAAGATTAATTTTGAAGGTTCGTCTCTTGGAACGAAAATTTGATTATATCGAATATCAACATATTTCAATAAATTTAAACACATTGGCTGATGCATTAGGTAATCGATTTTTAAATAGACATCTGCAACATTAACAAAGTAAATCAAAACAACATTAAATCCATATTGAACAATATACTCAGAGAATAAAAGTAGTAATATCATTAGGATAGATAAGTTTGTGTCGAAAAAATATTACATTGTCTATGATCATAGGTTCAAACACCTTATGATATAAAAGACATTGATACAAAAAAAAACAAAATGTCAATCTACATTGACCATCAGCTATCCATGATGATGGTCATGATAATTAACTATAACACGCGCCACCTTGCATAGAAATATTTTGAGTGGACCTGGAACACCAGTCACGTGTCTCTAGAGCCTGAGAGATATATTATTGGTTCCTATCTCTGGAATATCAATGTTCAACCTCTCAAGGTTGTCCTCCATATCTTCTAGAATATCTGTTGCATTATCCTATGGAGGTGTTATGGGTTGTGCCTCTCGCCTGTCAAAGCGACGAAGCGTTGTTGGTCGTGTCAGACCGATATCTGCATTAAATTTTTTGTCAATATTGGACAATAAAAAATCAAATAAAAATTAGATTAAAAACTTCAAAATGATTCACTAACCTGTCTCATCCCACTGTGCCCCTGGTGGCAAGGATGTTTCAGGATCACCTCTATAGTCCATTCCCGTGTAAGGAAAGTCTTCAATGGTGAAGACCTAATGCTTGAGCCACATGAAATAAGCCATAGTGAATCAAACTATTGAACCACCCTCGCCACCATGGCGAGCCATCAGTGCTACCCATCGCACCATCTGAGGTTCCTGAGGAGTTCGAGGATCTACTGGAATCAGTTGAGGAGCAATAAGTGGAATTATCTCTAGATAAAATTAGATAAGAATGGCACAGTATCTGAAGTTTTTCCACTTCCCATTTTTTGCTCTGGTCAATTGGCCCTTCATATTAGCCAGTACCCCCTCACTCCAGTTGAATATTTTCCCTCTGAAACACTCAACTACAGTTTGCATTTATGCTTTGGTAGCCACATGAGGAGTTTCACTTCTGCATAACCTGGTCGTTATGATTGCTTTGATTTTAAGCTCCAGTCGCAAGATGGTTTTGATGTATATGCGACCGTCCTTCAACTCTGAAAGTTTTGCTAAAATATTGATCCTTTTAGCTGGCAGTGGGAAGACCTCCTTGTCTAATCCCAAATAAGGAAATGTTTCTCCCTCTCCGAGGTAATCCGGTAAGGAATTATATGTCTCCTGGCTCAATGTCAAGCCGGTGGTCACCAATGATGAAACATTGATCTTGTACTTCCCATGCATTCACAAGCCAAGTCATTAGCTCAACTTGTGCCTTCATTCCATGAATAGACCAGAACTTGTACAACCCACAGTTTTTCAATGCACGTATGGTTGCTTGATCATCCATGTCTTCGTTATCTATGAGCTCATGTTCTCATTCCCGCCATTCCAACATGGTTAAAAAGCCTACAAATCAACAAATTAAAAAATTAAAATCAGTTGGAGGAAACTTGAACCATTTTTTGTGAAGAAATACAAGTTTTCAAAAATTTCACGGTGCCTGCCCAAGTTCTATGTGCAGATAGTGCATTCATCTGCATGCGCTCCATGCAAAACCCGTAGCAGCTGGTCGATTTTTCTTTTAAAAAATCATCAGGGTGCCCGGTTATCACATGGAGAACCCGCGCACCCCCGAGGGCAAATTTTGAAACATATTTTTCTCCTAAAAAATGAAATAAAGATTAAAGCAAGAAATGAAATGGATGAAAATGTAGCTAAGGATGATCTAGATTACCTGGTTCTGACGGTTCAGGAAATGAACAGTTGGTTCTTCTGATATCAGCTCCGGAAGTTTTTTGCCAAAAGCTCTCAATGCACTATTCTAAAAACAAAAGGTGAAAATGATTTATTTTAACTCCTTTTTATAGTTTTTAAGGAATAAAATATTATTATTTTATTTATTTTTCACTTTTAAAAGGTCAAATCTAAATATTTTTACTTTTTGAAAGCAGATATTTGTAATCTTTTGAGTTTTCATGCAGGATACAGGATTTTTGGTGAAAAGAATTATTTTGACATTGAGTATACTTTTATCACTTTTTCGGGCTATGTAAAAATACGAAAAATTGAAACCATGGAGTCCTATTTTAAGCCCTTTTTAGACTCTCAAAACATGAAAATATCGTTGAGTACTTGACTATTCGAACTCGTTAAAGTAAATGAACAGTCGTCCATTCATTATAAGTTTACCCCTTTTCTAAACTAAATTGGACTAATTACGAAAAAGGTATGCGTTGACTAATCATGGTCAATAGAGTTCTCTCTTGCATTATTTTATCCTTTTCGGGCCTGAGAGACTAAATTTACGAAAAAGAACAACCACGGAGTTTACTTATGTTTTCTTCTAACTCCCTAAAACTGAAAAAGGTTGAGTTATTCCTATATTGGGCTCATTAAAATTTAACAGTAAAGGACCTTTCGATCACAACAGAACCGAACCACTCCTTCTTAGGGTTCGATTTTAATACTAAGATGGACTCATCCGAGGGATGAGCTTACACAAACCAGCAAATGTTATCCTCCTCAAGCTTGAAAAAAATAAAGAGGTACTTTCCAATAATGGTGGGGGGGGGAGAGAGAAAAAGAATCCAGTTGTCGTCCTTATTTAGAAAGCAACATGCCACTCTTGAACACAACACTTTGTCACACTTATACCTAGGTTGGGAAATCCTTTTTCTAACAGTTAATTGAACCACATTGAAAGTCTTCAGCCATTTTTTGGGTATTAGCTTTAGGTAAAATGTTTTCAAGCCATCTATAGTGTCGTTATGTGTTCAAGAGAAAGTTCAATAAACCATTTATTGCAAACATTTGTCTCCATTCATGTTGACCATCCATGAGTCAGTCCTTGCAAAATATTTCTTCAAAACTTGTTCTAATGGTTTTGTGTCGTAGGCTTTCCTGCGACGGATCACTTTCTATCGACTTCAGCTCATTATCTAGAAATTTGATCTAGAATCCTATCAGTATCTTGGGATTCGCATGCCCTAAAGGCAGGTTTCTCACCTTAGATGATAGCTTGCATCATTGACCTTCGATCAAACAATTCTATCAGTGTTCGACTGCAAATCATTCATTCACACTTCATAGATTGTACTGGAGTACTTTGAGAGCCATTTTCATTATTGGTGGTTTCTCTCACACTTGTTAACGGTTCACATCATTGACCAGTAATCGAGTGGTTTCTACCATGTTTGACTTCGACACAATCAATCACATGGATAGATTCGTACTAGTTCGAAAAGTAGAATTCAAGACCCTGGATCTAGTTTCCACCATCTAGGATGCAAGGAATTTTATTATTCATGATACAATAGACTACTTATGACAGATGGTTGCATCTATACTGTGTCTACTTTTGATGTAATATTGAAACCATATATGTACTAGAACATTTAGTTATTCTGGGTATGGGAATGCCCACCTCAGTGATGATATATATATATATATATATATATATATATATATATATATATATATATATATATATATATATATATATATATATATATATATATATATATATATATATATATATATTTGCATTGAATGTTTTTACATTTTTTTGACCGGTGTCTCCATTCCAATCCTCGGAATGATTAAGCACTTCACTTTTCGGAATAACTCTTAGACTGTACACTTTATGGGGCAATATGTTACACGTCATTTTGTCACCATGACATTTTACTGTTCATATGGGTCTATCACCATCCATATCATGTTCCCTTAGAGTTCAAAAGCACTCATGTTCCTAAATCAAGTCTTGGAAATTGGAGAAAAGCTCTGTAAAACCCTAAAAGTCTACCTGTGTGGTTTTTCTAGCCTTTCCCTATGCATGCACTGATATTATGTCCATAAACTGTGGTGACTCCTGCACTTTTTTCCACTAAAACCTACACACCCCCGTGAAAAGCAAGTAAAATAAAAAAGTAAATTCTAGAAGCCTAGTTGGCTGAATATTCTCCCAACTGGAAGTTTCTAGAGTCGCAATCAGTTCAAGATTTATCCCTCCACTCATGGATCTTATCCCTTGGTCCATGGAACTCAAATCCCTTCATGAGCGGAATCCATCCCCCTCTTCATGGAACTGAAACTACCTCCATTTCCCTATAAATTGAGCTCAAGTTTCAAGTTGAAGGGTAGATTATGAATCATAGAAACTGATCTATATAGTTTTTAAGCTGAAGAGAGTTCATAGAGTGCATACTTTCTACACTAGTGAGTTGTTGTTGGCATAAGGAATATCACACCTTTGTGTCCATAAATTCATGCTAGTATTCTAAGAGAAGAAGGCTTATCAGACTGAAGGAGAACGATTTTTCAGGACCCTGGGAGAAATCTGTACAACATCAAGGCATTAGGTTGTAAGATTACTCTTTATATTCAGGATAATACATATGGATCTCTTTTTCTCATTTCTTTGTTTCTATTCCTATTGGAATAATTTCAATACTTAGACTCCTTGATCACTAAGTTGGATTAGTATTTTTTTATTATCATATGTTGCAGATGCTTTGATTATTTGTCTTGTCTTTGATTGCAGGTTCTACTCATTGGAGAACTACTTTGGAGCGACGGGACAAAGGGCTACATCAAAAATTTGGATTTCAAGGTAGGGGCATGTCCTCTCTACTTTTTTATTATAATAATCTTGAAACGCAATTAATCTAGAGGAAAAAGTATTCAAATGGATCTTTGTTTCTAGTTACTCGTTGGAGTACTAGGGAGATCACTCTTGTCTACAAGAAGGATTAATCCACATAACACCAAGATGCTATGAAAGCATAATGAAATGAAAGCATGTAAAGTTGATCTAGAAAGCAAGTAAGAACATGAATGTTGATCTAATCCAGTCTTGGTTCATGGAGAAGAGGCTCTACTCTAAGAGTCCTTGGTATCCTTCCACATTCAAACTAGCTATTGAATTATAGATCAATCTTCACAAAATGAAAACATGGCCATTAATAAAAGTTCAGAATGAAAACATGTATAGGTATCTACAGAAAATAAGAATAAACATTCATAAATAAAACTATCATATTCACAGTTATAAACACTATGTAACAATAAAGTGCACTTAGCTCAAATGGGGGCCCTCCACTCTTGCATGGTACACCTTCAACACAATCAGCTATAGAAATTCATTCAAACCATATGATGCACAAGAAAATGAGAGAGAACAAGTTTGAATCTTCAATTGTCTTCAACAAATAACAATTCTCCACAAGTTCAAAGGTAACTTCTAACTATAAGAGCCTTGTTTAAATAGGCCAAAACATAACAAGAAAAGCTAAAAAGGCTGGAAAACTCATAATTATCTTCAATCCACCTTACTATGTCAAATTTATTAGCTGGTTACACAAAATATGGGTGAATCCAAAAAAATCACAAAATTGCCCATATTTCATGCTCAAATCAGGGGATATTTCTAAACAGCTAGTCTGGTTTGACCAATGTTGACCGGCCCTAATCTAGATGTTATGGTATGAACCAATAGGTGTTCATTCATCCTTGGTTCCCATAGTTTCCAGTTGTGTATTTGGTTCGAGCCCAGGTGTCCTCCAACCATGACTACAAACGAGTTATTACAGGCTTTTCCAGTTCTGTCATAATTTATTTTTAGTGATCAATTTTGACTAAAACACTAGAATAATTAAAATACATAACTTAGCTACCTTGATGTGAAAAATACGTGAATATTATGATAGGATGATGAGAAAAAGTGGTGAATGATGAAAATGTGTATGGTAAAGGAATCCAAAATTGGAAGCCAACACTCCTCCTTGTTGTGCATGAAGCATGACCTCATGCTTGATTGATCCTTTTTTATCTCCTTATGTCATGAGATGCTGATGTGGTTGCTTCCACCTGAGTTGCCTATAGGAGAGCTTCTATCCCTTCTACTTCTCTACCCTCCACCTTGTAGATTTCATTTTTTACCTTTTTCCTTTCGTACTTGTACTTCCAGTCCTTCTTTTCCTTTAGCCATCTGTAGACCTGCCTTGATATGGACATATTTTGTTTCTCAAGCTTCCTTGACTTCTCTATGAGTTGTTTGTTTTCTCCAACAAGCTTGTTGTTCTGATTTTTATACATAACATTTTTTCCTTTAAATGCATTTCCATTATTTCTGTTACATGGAGTCTTTCTTTCAATTCCTCTAATTGCTTTGTCTCAGATTCCTTATGTGGTTTTGAAGTCTCCCCATAAGTGTCTTCAGCAATCTTTTTGATCTTCTTGTTTATTTTCTCATATGGAGAGTAAGCAGATGATTCCTCTCTTTCACTTTCTTCATACCATTTATCGTGTTCCACCTCTTTAAGTTTTTTATTTGCTTCCCTTTCCAATCTCTCAAGAAGATCATGATGTTCCTGGTGTGCTTCATCCATAGGTAGTTATTCAAATTTTTCTTGTTATTCTTTGTCATGGATCTCAATAGGAGGTTCCTCCAAGGTGTGATCTTCTTCTATCATTCTCTTTTTGGATTTTCTAGGGAAGGAGACAAATGGTTTCTCCTTTTCAAGGCTCTCTAATTCCATCTTCTTCTTTGATATTGTTCTAAGGTATGGGGATGTGTATACCATCTCTTTGGAGGAGTATGATTGTGTATCGGCCTTGAATGTCCCCTTCAAGATTTTCTCTGAAGTTATTTCTTTCAAGGAAATTGTCCCAAGTTTCCTGTGTTTTGTTTTTCAACTAGTGCTCAACAGCATTTTTATCAACCCATAGTGGTAATAACTTGTCTCTTTCCTATCATTTTTCCCTGTGACACCTTCAATCATTTTCAACAAATTCATTGTGAAGAAATATGGGAGTTTAACCTTATCTTCTCCTTGGATATGCTGAAGGATTTTGATTTGGTACATATGTACAACACTATATCTTCCATCGCATGTTAGATATTTCATGAAAATATGGATAAGCTCCCTCCAAGGATCTCGAAACCATTCTCTTATAACTCCCTTTTTCCAATTAACAATCCCTTTTCTAGATTTTTGTAGAAAGAAATTCCAATCTTTTCCTTTGAAGTTTTGTCCCCTATTATATATATCTCCTATCTGAGGCAATCCTATGGCCTGAGCTATGTAAGCTTCTGTGATTAGAATGTTTACATCACCTATGATTGTCTTTCCCTTTTTAAAGTTTGTGACAAATGCTTATGTTACCTTACTGTTATACCCATTGTACTTGCCAAAAAATTCTAACAAACCAGCCTTCTGAATTTCTCTGATACTCTCTTGTGACCATTTCTCTAGTTGAAATTAATTTGGTTCAATTCTTCTTATATCCATTTGAAACTATGCTTTTTTATGTGCCCAAGTTAAAAGAAATTCAGTAAATTCTTCATTTAACAACAACAAAAAATTCATTTTTTTACCCTCTACTTGTCTTCAGATTTCAGTTTCTGGGTTTTTAAACGAAGTTTTTGTAAACAAATTTGGAATAGTAGTTTATGTAATCATTATGTAAGTTAAATTGGCATCACTGTAATTTCAAATGGAATCACTGTAATTTCAAATGGCATCACTGTAATTTCAAAATGGCATCATTGTACATAGGTCTAGCTGAGGTTGATTTGGTGTTTCCCTCTATTTGAAAAAATACCTCTGTCTATGCTCATGTGTAAAAGAAACCGACTTTGCGAATTGTAACCTTATGTGTGCTCATGTGTATTAAAAGAAACAACAGTCGATTTTGAAAATGGATTTTGAAAAATCTATTCCATTCCTTTGAGTCGAGTTCCTCTGTCACTTATCTAACAATTAACTCTCAATTTTCATGCATTACCCGCCAAGTATTCCTCAAAATAAAAAAACAAATTTAACAACGACCCTGTTTGACACGTTACTACTATGCGAAAAAAAATTATGAGGATTTTCGTGCAAAAATACTAGGATATCTTACCTTCCTTCACTCAAGATTTCGTTATGTTGCTCTAACGGTGAATCCCATTCTCTTGTTTCAACGTTTGATTTCTTGACTCAATCTTCATTGCACTTACACTCTACAGCAATGGCACTTTCCTTCAAAGACACTTCAGTAACACTCGCACTTTACAACGCTTTGCACTTATGGCGTTTTGGTTTACAACACTTCGAACTTCACACAACTCCACAGCTCTTGCATTCTCAGCAATTTGGTTTACAATACAACGCTCCACAGCTCTCAGCAATTTTGATTTACAATACAACACTTCCACGGCTTTTGCACTCACAATAATTTCAAATTATTATACAAGGCAAGCCTTCGTATTCCTTTCTACATCAAATACTTATGACCTCTGACAATTTTATGACTCGGGCCTATCACTGTCACTTCGATTTTTGAATTGTACAGGCTTTCTTCTAATTTCATCATCGACTTTATCCCCTTTCCCTGGGTCGTCTCATTGTATTTTAGAGTTATAGAATGACCCATTTTTAAACATCATTTGTCTCTAATTTGTATGTAGGCAGGTTTCATCATTTTTATTACTGAGTTGTAGGCAGGTAGATTTCATCATTTCATTTGTAGGCATACTCTTATCTATCTTAACTATAGGCAAACATGTATGATAGCAATTTCATGATTTGATTTCTTAACTCTTCATGTTTTTTATGATAATAACAGGTCATTCTTTTGATGATAATGAAACAAGGCATTCACAATTATTTTTAATGATAATGAAATAAGAATGATTTCATTAAGGAGGCTCTAAGAATACCATGATAACTCCATTCGTCTTGTAATAATTTTCATCCATGAAACTTCTTAACTCTTGAAAACTCTTCTTGTCCTCTTTAGAATTTCGTTTTTTTTATGTGTCTCTAAAAGGTTTTTCTTTTTAAATGACCACTTTAGGGTCATTTAAAATATTATGACCTCCTTTAAACAAAACAAAAAAAAACTCTTCTCTTAATTCCATCTTATAGTTTGCTTGACACTGACCCTCATTTTATCCCTTTTTGGAAAGATCAATTGTTGTTTCTCTCTTCTAACTTATTTTTTCATGCAAGAAAAGAGTATTTTCTTTCCAATTTTGGAGAATTTGAAAGAAGGGTAGGTTGTGGTTTGGTTTAGTGTTTGAAAGGATGAAGGTATCTGATGCAGGGATTCTAGGTTAAATCAGATCCCAGTATATAAAAACAATTGTACTGCCTTCAGCATTAAAATTCTCATAAAATCAACTCTTCATTAACCACACATTTGGAAATTACTTAAAGCATACATAAATAAAAGAGAGATTATAAAACATATACTGATATGAAATAACACAACAATTCCTCGGCCAAATATTACAATGGAGAGCCTCTCTGGCTCTTGGCCCTTTACAAAAGCTCTCAAACCATTTCTCACATTCTCCTCACTTCCCATTCTCTCACTCTCTCTCTCTCCCTTATTCCTTACACAACTCTCCTATTTATACAAAAATATGAATTTGTTCCATTCCATAAAATCCTCCACACAACTCTCAACTAAATTTAAATTAGATTTATTCCAGTTTTGGACTCAACAAAATATCGTATATAGAATTCCTACTCCCTAGATTATCTACCTAATCCCATTCCACTCATATCCTTTAATTATTAAAGGGATATTTACAATAATCCTCACCTTTACATTTTTCTCTCTTAATTTATTAAAAAATGAGCAAAATAATTAATAAAATAATTAAAAAACCTCACCCCCTATTTCACACAAATGAATAATAAAATTTGAGCTTGATGCTCCTGCATTAGACTCCCAAGGTTGAAATTAACCATGATCGCCTGATCATGTGTTTCGAATCTTTTTTTTCCTAGATCCCATATCTTGTGCTGCAATTCTCCATTTGTTGCTGCTTTTGTTTGTTGTTTTTCTCCAGGTCTCCACACTTTGTGTTGCATTGCCCCACTGGTTATGCTATCACAGTCTTCTGTTGTCTTCCTCTTGCTGCTTTTGCTTTGTTTTACTGTTGTTGTATTCTTCTGAGATACTTTCATCATTATCCTCCTGATCAGTTCAATTTCTCTGTCCAATAGATTTTTTCCAGCATCTGCAATAAAACCTGTACTCACAAAAAAATTATTAAAATCAAAAACATAAGGCCTCAGTGCCTCTTTCTCCTCTGGAAACATTTCAGTATGCTACTCGGAAATTTCTTCTTCCATCAGCACATTAGTATGTTGATTTAAATCCTCCATGAGACTATCATCTAGTCCCTCCTCCATATCATTTGTTTCAAGAATGTCTCCCTGTTCTGGTTCACAATAATGAACTTCTTCGATTTGTTGAATCATTCCTACATCCTTATTCTCTGTTTCCTGATTATTATTCAGGACAATTTCTTTGTCTTTCTCTTTCAGCAACTCACCCTGAGTATATATCCTCTACTTTTCCAACTCTCTTCTCTGAAGATCTAACTTTCTATATAAATTAACAATCTCAATTGGAGTAGAACTTGGAAATTTTACACAACTTTCCATACCTTCACTTGATGTTGACCAATCATCAAATGGCCCTTCTTCCTCTGCTTCAATATTCTGCTAAATATTTTCATGAGACCCCTCTGTCTTCATTTCTTTCTGAGATTTTACTATCTCAGCATCATTCTGAACAAATTTCAGATTCAATTTCTTCTCCTTAACAAACTTCAAATTTTGTTCAACATCCTATGATGTACCTGCAATCACACACAAATCATTAGTTTTAAAAACACAAGACCTTGTGGTCTCACTTGATGCTTCAATCAACATCTCTCCTCGCTACTCTGAATCCTTCATTTGATTCAGTTCCTTTGTAGATTTCTCTTCTGTCACATCATTACTTTCAGAAAGTAATGGAACATATTCTGACTCACATATCAAATCTTCCTTTAAATTGAGTAACTCTGCCTTTAATTGAACATTCACTCTATGCTCCCACTTCATTTGCAATCTCTTCCATTTGACTTTCCTCTTCATACTCCATCCATATCTCTGATCTACTTTACTTCTCCATAACATTTCCATCAACAACTCAAGACGAAAATTTATCTCAACTCTCTCTCTGTCAATCTTCTCTTGACTCACTCTCATGCCATTTGCCTTGGCATCTTCCTTCTCCTTTCTTCTACTATGGTCTTCTTCAGAACCTCTGTAATGACCTTCAGTAGTCATCTTTGTCTCTACCTTCATGAGTTCCTTACTCAATCACCATGAGTTGTACTAAAGCCTCTGCAATAGCAAGTCCTCCCTGTTGCCACTTACCTCACCAATCCTCTCTCTGGACTTGGTATTTTGGCAAGCATTGGTTCTCTATTCTCTGGAACCTCTTTGAGCATCCTCTTTGCCCCCTCTAGGCTTCAACTCATCTACACTTTTTAAGAACACAACTGTCCTTTTTATCCAATCTCTGTTGGAATTCTTCAAGGTTCTGCTCCATACTTTGCTTTCATTCATAAAATATTACTAGTCTCTTTCATCAGTACTTTTAAAATTGTGATCTTCTTTTGTTGAGATCTTCACCTGTCTACAACCTGAATTCTGCAAATATCATCTTCAAACCAGAGTTAAAATAAAACATATCAGCGCACCTTCAAGATCTCTGTGTGATCTTGTTCCATCTCTCATCTGCATTGTATCTCTATGTGCTATCATCTTTTAGACTCAAATTTTGATCTCCTTTTAATTCCTTCATCAAACATGCATTCTCTACAATTCTCATTTAATTACAAAAACCTGAATCTTCAAAAAGAGCTATTGCCAACTACAAGCCTTTATTCAAATTGACACAACCAAGACTGCTAATAATCCACACTATGCATAATAAAACCTCTACAATAACTCCTGCTTTGGAAAAATCTTTTCACATTTAATTTAAGATTACCCACTTCTATCAATATCCAGGCTTATCTTCTTTCATAAATAAATTGATTAACTTGTCCATATATCATTGCAATTTCAATATTATGTTTGTTAGATCGGAAAGGGATTGATGTGACTATGCATCACCACAAACACTTGCATTTAAACCACACCCTTACTGGGCGAATGAAAGGTTTCATATTAAACCGCACAAGTCAAATGTTGATTCACACTATTTGATAAAAAATGAACCATTCAACTTTTACCCACGCATTTTACAACCATGATTTTATATATATAACGCAAATCATCAATCCATACTTCCATTTGACAACAGTCACTAACCCACCTACGCAAGCATCTTACCATGCTGCTTTATCACTTCATTGGTGTAATACCTTATGATCACCGCAAAGGATTTAACGTTGCTGGTATGTTACACGCAACTCTGTAATGGCTCCACATTGGTTTATCTTAACACGGTATGGCATAACTCGTAGGCACTGAAATGACACTCACGCAACATTCTAACAGTATGCGTTATCTCTGGTTACCATATACGACAATCCATCATGGTAACAGTTTTCACGCTATCTCATTGGTACTGGTGTGATATGTTAGTAAACACAAAACGGAATCACTGCAATCTTTATGATCGAATCCACATTCATGTAACTCAACATGGCTATAAACTCATGACATAGCCAAGCAACATATCTTTCAACACAGTTCGATTTCGTTTACATATTATATAGTCCAAAAAAGAAAACATACTTATTGTTGTAGATTGACGTTAACGCAAAATAAAATAAGTGACTGTATATATACATGTTGATGCAAACGGGATCAATTTCACTGTGTTTTTGGAGGTCTTACCATTTAACCATTGGCAGTGCTCCTCTGCGTTGCGGCCAGGGCAACCAGACTCTTGCAGTCTCTGTACATATGCCAACGCATATGCCAACACAGCCTCATAAGAATATTAACGTCGGACTTATGTCATCGACCCCGTGTGTTTGCATCCAACACCTACAGCTGCTTCACTCGAACTTATGGTTTGGTAGATTTAAAATTGATTGCAACCGAACTCTGTAATTCATTAGCACTCCACTCATTCCAATCCTTAATGATTCCTGTATTCATACATTCACACATGTTCTATGCATATATAAACTTGAAAATTCAAAACAAAATGTAGAACAGGTATCTTTCCTGCTCTGATACCAAATGATGCAGGGATTCTGGGTTAAATCAGATCCCAGTATATAAAAACAATTATACTGCCTTCAGCATTAAAATTCTCATAAAATCAACTCTTCATTAACCACACATTTGGAAATTGCTCAAAGCATACATAAATAAAAGAAAGCTTATAAAACATATACTGATATGAAATAACACAACAATTCCTTGGCCAAATATTACAATGGAGAGCCTCTCCGGCTCTTGGCCCTTTACAAAAGCTCTCAAACCATTTCTCACATTCTCCTCACTTCCCACTCTCTCACTCTCTCTCCCTTCTTCCTTACACAACTCTCCTATTTATACAAAAATATGAATTTGTTCCATTCCATAAAATCCTCCACACAAATCTCGACTAAATTTAAATTAGATTTATTCTAGTATTGGACTCAACAAAATCCCGTATAGAATTCCTACTCCCTAGATTATCTACCTAATCCCATTCCACTCATATCCTTTAATTATTAAAGGGATATTTACAATAATCCTCACCTTTACATTTTTCTCTCTTAATTTATTAAAAAATGATCAAAATAATTAATAAAATAATTAAAAAACCTCACCCGCTATTTCACACAAATGAATAATAAAATTTGAGCTTGATGCTCCTACATCAGTATGGTTATGGCTTAGTGTTTGAAAGGTAATGAAAGTATGAAATATGTTTAAGTAGTTCTATGTAAGATACATCAAGGTTGACTTAGTTCTTTTAATTACAAGTGTCTTATTCAAAATTAAAAACATTAAAAGAGAAATTCTAACTTACGGAACTTTCCTTTTGTTTGATTGTAGCTTCTCTGTAGAAGTAGCTCTTTCGATTGGTTCTTCCTTGTCTTTGAGATGAAGTAGCTTCTTTTATTGAAGCATAAATGAAATGTTTTTGAAGATGATTTTTTAATGAAAATTATCTTTTCTTGAAATGTTGTCTCTTGATACTGCGTTGGAATGTTGTCCTTCTCTTGTGCAGGTACTTTCTGAAGAATAGTACAGGTTCTCTTTGAAGAATAATCTTGAATGATCAGGTCCCTTCCTACCTGATGATAGATGATGAATGTTCAGGTCCCTCTACATGATGATATAATGTTGAATGATCAGGTCCCTCTGCATGATGATATGATGTTGAATGATGGAGAAAAATGAAAAAATAATAACTAATTTCTCCCCTTACTTATTGTTAGACTTGTCCCCAAGTATTTATTTTGCAGAAGAAGAAAATATAAAAGTTGAGTGAAAATAAAAATAGAAATATTTTTTTTTTATAATTCATACTAGCCAAAGAAATTGGTTTTCCAATATGAATTTGGGTTTGTACTGTGCCAGGAACCTAGGTTTTCACAGCCAAACCCCTTTATTATTTTTGACCTTTTTTTAATTTTATTTTGAAGGTATGGAAGGCACATCACTATGCTTTTCCACTACCAGATTTTCCTCTATTTCCAAGTTGTTAAGGAAATCCTCCTTATTCATGGGTTTATTGTAAATTTTCAGCCTGTGTCCATTGACCAAGAATGATGTAGCTTGCTCATCTATGGTTCTGATTTTAACTGAGCCATTATCATACACTTCTTCAATTTCATAAGGCCCTAACCAATGTGTAGTAAACTTTGCCTTGAAATCTTTATACTTAGAGTCAAACAGTAGTGCCCAATCTCCCACATGATATTCCTTCTTTTTAATGAACTTATCATACCATTTTTCCCTTTGGTGTTGAATCAATGAAGTATTTTCCACAGCTTCTTTTCTAATCTCATCTAGTGCATTTAGATCCATTATTCTTTGTTGTTGTGTCTCTGACAAATCTAGTCCCAATTCTACTGTAAACTTGTATGTTTGGATCTGAAATTCAATTGGGAATAGTACTTCTTTTCCATAAACAAGCTGATATTGGCTAAATCCATTAGTATTCTTCCATGTTATCCTATAATCCTGTAATGCTTCATTTAGTTTTTGTGACCAATATTTTCTATGCATGTTTACCATCTTGGTCATGATGTTCTCTAGGACCTTGTTTATTGATTCTACTTGTCCATTTACTTGAGGGTGGAATGGAGTTGACTTTCTATGTTTGATCTTGTATTTTTCTATCAGTTTTCTGATAAGCCTTGAGATAAATTATGTTCCTTGGTCTATTAAAATCTGCCTTGGTACCCCAAATCTATAAAATATTTCTTCAAACAAGAAATATTCTACTGAACTCTTTGTGGCTTTGGTCAATTCCTTTGCTTCCACCCATTTGGTAACATAGTATCTGCATACTAAGATATAATTTTTTCCATTTGATAGAGGATTGATTGGACCAACAGAGTCAACAACCCCTTTTTCAAATGGCTCTATGAGCACTTGAGGCTTTAGTGACATTTCATCGGAAGAAATAGGTCTTCCCATCCTTTGGTAGTTATAACACTTCTTGACATACTTCTTAGAATCCTTGAATATTTATGGCCAATAATAGCAAAGATTTAGGACCTTGTAAGCTATTCTCTTTTCTGCAAAATGGACACCACACGGTTCATCATGGTATGCTTTTAATATATATAAAATTTCATCTTCTCTAACACATTTTTTTATTAAAATATCAGGTCTAGTATAGAAGAGGTCTCCATTAACTCGACTATATCTAGCACTCCCTTTTATTACTTTCCTTTTCTGATTACTAGTGAAATGAGTAGATAATATTCTAGATGTTAAGTAATTATAAATGTCAGCAAACCATGGGGTTTTAATTGATATTGCAGATACATGTTCATCAGGAAATGTATATCAAACTAAAACAATCTCATCAGGAGGATGAAGTCTTGATAAGAAATTTGCTACTTGATTTTCCCTTCTTGGTCGGTCTAGTACAATGATATTGAATTCCTACATCAACAATAACCATCTTGTTATTCTGCCATTGGTAATTGATTTATTCATTAAATATTTAATGGTTGAATGATCTGTGTGTATAAAAACCTCATATCCTGTGATGTAATGTTTGAATTTGTTGACTGCATGTATTACAGCTAACATTTCTTTTTCAGTGACCGTGTAGTTTAGTTCAGCAGGAGTTAAGTTTTTATTGATAAAGTAGATGGCATAGTTCAATTGGTTATATTTTTGTCCTAAGGATGCCCCCATTGCTGTGTCTGATGCATCTGTGGAGATATGAAATGGTAATGTGCAATTACTTCCTCTTAAGAGAGGTGTTGTTGATAGTTTTTGTTTTAGTTTTTCAAATTCAATTTGGCAGACATTATTCAGTTGGAATTATGTATCTTTTGAAAGTAGCTTGAATAATGGTAGGCCTATTTTTCTGAAGTTTTCTATAAATATTCTATAATAACCTACATATCCCTAAAAACTCCTAACATCTCGTTAATTGGTTGGCTTGGATAGTTTGACAATGATATCAATTTTTGCAGGATCTATTTTTATTCCTGAAGGAGATATATGATGTCCCAATACAATTACTTCTTGTTGCATCATTAAACATTTTTCATTTCTTAGTGATAGATTTGTTTTAATACATATCCGTAAGAAAATTTCCAATTTTTTTTATGGATTCTTCAAAAGTAGTCCCATAAATAGTAAAACCATCCATATAGACCTCTACACTATTATGAATTAAATCAACAAAGTAGATAGAACTTCCCTTTGAAATGTGGTTGGAGCATTGCACAATCCAAAAGGAAAGACCTTGTAAGCATATGTTCCCCAAGGGCATGTGAATGTAGTCTTATCCTTCTCTTCCTGAGTTATGTTTATCTGATTGTATCCACTAAACCCATCTAAGAATGAAAAGTAAGTTTTTCTTGCTAGGGTGTCAAGAACTTGGTCTATGAAAGGTAATGGAAATTGATCTGTTAAGGTTGCTTTATTTTGCTCCCGATAATCCACACATACCCTCCACTTACCATTTTTCTTTGGTACCACAGCCGGTAGGGAAACCTATTAAATATCTAAAATAGGATAGATGAATCCTACTTTCAGGAGTTTTTGAAGTTCTTCCTTGACTATTTCTTTAACCATTGGATTCATTCGTCTTTGAGGTTGTCTTACTAGTGTAATACTATCATTTGTGTAGATGTGATGTGTGCATGTATCAAGATGAATTCCTTGTATATCAGTATAGTCCCGGGAAAATGTTTTTGAATACTTGTGCAATAATTGAATAATTTTTTCTTCTTGACTGGGTTCAAGAGTTGAATTGATTTGCAAAGTCTTTCCTGGACTGATTTCAATTGGATTGGTTTGAGTATTAGTGATTGAATTTATAAGAAAAATGTTATCTAAAGAAGATTCTAGAATATAAATTGTACATTTTTCCTGAAATTCTTGATCCAATACCTGATTTGTAGCAAGGTATTGTTCATTTCTCACTTTTTCTGCAATGTTTGGTTTAGCAATGAAATAATATAACAAATCATCATTGATGTCTTGTCTAAAATCATAAGCTTGATTGGTACTCAAGATTTGTTGAATGGGTTTCCTATCTTCTTCTTGAGTGTCTTCAATTTCTGTTAGATCATGAATGTCTAAAGGTAATTGTGTTGGGGTATACAAAGTGATCTATTTGTTTTCATTACCATTAGAGATGATCATACTACCATATCTACATCCAATAAAAGCATTAGTTGTAGCTAACCAAGGTCTCCCCAGGATCAAAGGATGTCCACCTAGATTTTTTTTTGGTTGCAATACTAAGAAATCTACTGGATATTCCCAATAATCCAAGGAGACTATGATATCTTCAAGTATACCTTCAGGCAATACTTTAGATCTATTAGCTAGTTCCATTATTGTAGTAGTTGGTCGAAGATTTTGCAATTTGAGTCGTTTCATTGTTTCAATTGTCATGACATTGATGGTTGCACCTAAGTCAATCAAAGTATTAGATATTTAAAAGTTGTTGATAGCTATAGTAACTACTGGAATTCCTGGATCAACTTACTTTTTCAACCTAGAAGACTTTGACATTAAGTTGGCTAGATTCCCAATGACATGAATCGTAGATGGATGTTTTTTCCTTTTTCCAATTTTCTTGATAAAAACTTCCTTGATTGCTTTGGTGTAAATTGGTATCTCCCTAATAGACTACAATAAAGGAATTTTCACAAAGATATTTCTCAATTCTTCTAAAACATCAAACTCAGGTAAAGATATAATTGGTTTATCTAAATCCAATCTTTCCGAAAAAGGAGGCGATTTGACTTTGATTTGTTCTTGATGTTTTTTATTGAGTCCTTGTTCCTTATCTTTCTGGAGATGCTGAGGATTCTCATCTTCCATTTGTTATTCTATTATGATTGGAAAATATTTCTGTAAAACCTTTCTAGATATTAAGTGGATATCCTTGATATGAAGGATTGAATATGTAGGCATCAGTGTTCCTTCTTTAGTATTATAAACAAGTTTTTCCACTCTAGTATTGGTATTTTCTACCAGTTGAGCTGGTAGTTGAGTTGGTATGGGAGGTTGGTTAGATGGTAGCTGAAGCTGCTAAGGTTGAGTTAGTGCAGGTAATGGTTGTTGTGCAAATGGGTTTGATTTAAGGGGTTGTTGGAATTGTTGATATGGAAATGGTTATTGAGGTTATGGTTGTTGATATGACTATTGAGGATAAGGTTGGTATTTTTTTTTAGGATAGAACTGTTGAGGAAGTTGGATTCTTGGGATGAACCCCAGGTCTTCTACAACCTTTTTCCATTCCAAGTCAATGTTGGGAGGAGATTTCAATGGATTTTATCGCGGGTTTACCTAAGTCCAAAGGAAAGAGTGTCATCGTGGTGGTAGTTGATAGACTTACCAAGTATGCACACTTTTGTGCATTATCTCATCCATTTAAAGAAAGTACAGTTTCTACTGCATTTATGGAAACAATTCAAAAGCTAGATGGAAACCCAAAGATTATTGTAAGTGACAGAGATCCCATTTTTACTGGAAATTTTTGGACGGAAATATTTTCTTGTTTGGTTACTCAACTAGCTCATAGCTCATCTTATCATCCTCAATCCGATGGTCAAACTGAGATAGTGAATAAATGTTTGGAAGGATATATTCATTTTTTTGTATCTAATAAGCAAACACAATGGGTCAAGTGGTTACCTCTCACTGAATGGTGGTATAACACTTCCTTCCATATTGCAGAAAAAATGACCCCATTTATGTCACTTTATGGATATCATCCACCATCCATCACATCATCTTTAAGAGAAAATCAGTTCTAGCAAAGGAATATCGTACCTAGCATCAAAAGAAAGCCTAAACTTGAAGGACAAATCTAAATTGAAACAATATCGAACAAATAAACAGCAAATCAACATTTTCGCAGCAAATCAACATTTTAAATGAAAGAGAAGTTTTGATGTAGAGACCGGGTATTTTTACTACTACAACCACACAAACAAATGTCCCTCAAGCAAGCTAAGAAGGACACAATTATCGGCCACAAAGGCACTTGATCTCAGGCGGTGTCGTAAAAAATTTGGCATTTGCAGACACAGATTGGAGTTTGCCTTTCACACAGTGCATCTAGTTGTCCATGTTTCATGCTTAAAGAAGGTTATAGGTGACAAAATTCCAGTTAAAATAATATTGCCAGAACTTGATGAGGAAGGAAAATTCATATTGAAACCTGAAGTAGTCACGGAAACAAGAACTCGACAGCTACGAAATCGATCAATTTCAAAGTATCTCATCAAGTGGAAGAACTTACCCACTGAAGATTCTACATGGGAGGATGAGAATTGTATACAGAAGCATCTAGAGCTACTCAAGCATTGAGGACAACACTTTTTTGAAGGAGAGGGGCATGTTATGTCCCTATATTACTAGTATAGTCTCTTATTGTTGTTAGTGTAACCCCCTTATTGTTATTGTACCCCTGTAACCCCAATATTGTTATTATTGTGCCCTTACATTATTACTATTAGGTCGGCTAGGATTATATTGTGAACCCATGGACTCCTATATATAGAGGGATGTTTTGTCATTTGTATCATCCAAGAATTGGTCATTTATGTGATGTAAAGTAGATTTCCCCCTCGAAGTGGCTTATTTATAAGGCGTTGATCTCTCTTTTCTTCTATTTTGGGAGTTGGTTTCATAACATTATCATCGTTGGTAAGTCCTACCCTTTATCCTTCGAGTTCCTTCATGGTTCTTCAATGGAAGTGAACTAGTTTGTTGGCCTCATTTCCTTTCCACATGGCCAAGATACAATTCCCTGAACATGGCTATATATATATATATGTATATATATATATATATATATGTATATATATATATATATATATAATTCTACGTGGAAACCATAACCCACATGACATCGCGGCTTCCACCTTAGTATCCATTGCACGCCTCGAGGTCCACCATACTCCTCAGTCCAACCCAAAACCAAATTCATGTTATATTAACCTAGGGGAGCGTCCATGCACTTTGGTCATTTCCCCATGCCACATAACATTATAAATATAATTCAATATGCTTATGTATAATGTTTATAAACTATGCACATTGCACCAGGGTCCACCCTAAACTCATGATATAGTCAAATAACATAGCAACATACGTACACATATATATCCCCTCTAGGGCCCACAATTACCCACGGCGTACCATAATAGCATAGAGTTAAATCCTATATTTTGAAACATATGAAATCCCTCCCATGGGCCCCTCCACACTTCCATCGTGCCCAATACACACAATACCACATTACCATACAACATTATAATAGAAACTATGTTTCTTTTTTAAAATATATAAGTGAGCCCACCCCATAATTTCCTTCACGCAATGACCTAGGTTCCATGGCCAAGATATAATATTATAAAAAGAATAATAACAGAAACAACCGGCCCCACCTACCCCTGTGGGGCCCTCTGACTAATACACAGTTGATAGCTAAGAGATCGAACGATTATGAAATTTTCAGATATAAAATTTGTGCGGGGTTTAATGAAAAGATGTACCCTGACATATCTGACGACTCAGATCAACCCCACCCAATGACTATCATCACCATCAAATCTCAAGTCCCTGGCCTAGTAGTAGTCCCTCCATCATCAGATGGGCTTGGAGTTTTGTCTCCCGTGTCACGATTCCAATACGCCCACAACCACCTCCAGGCGAACTCGTCGACAAGTCACCTATGGTCCACAACATCTTGTAGTGTATGATCTTGGCCTCCTTCACGGCCCTTCTACACTCTGCAGCTCGATTCCTAGTCGTCGGTGGTAGTGCCCTACACCCTGTGGCCCTACCTCCTTACGATTATCCACCCACAAACATTTTTTTATGCAGAGCTCAAAACACCCTCAATGCTAAACCATCTCACCCCACACCTTTACAATCATTGGTGTTGGCCACAACACACTGGGGTACTCAATGCAGTGAACTGATTTTAGTTCCAAATGACACCCAAAAAAAATATCACTAATGTTTTAACGACATAGTTTCTAATCGCCCAAAAAAAAAAAAATACCTCCAGCATGCTTGGGACCCTGACTACCTTATAAACTCATATATTAATACCAACCTTTGAACTTCAATTTTCATTCCATATTCGGCAAGGTAGGGGGCGTAATATATTTATAATTCTAAAATAAAAAAGTATGAATACATATAACCACTATACATTGAAGAATTTATATTATAACGACATATGCATTGTAAAATATATGTAATACGTTATATGTGTTTTAAAACACCATATATACATTCTACAACACTTCATATCATTTCCTTATCAGTGATTTCAAAATAATGAGTATATACGCATTCGGCGAGGGGGGTTATAAAATATAACAAAATGAAACACAAATTTTTGAGATAAACATTATACCACCTTGTATCATTGATCTTCCATATCATAATGTCCAGTTCGTAATGCCACTTATCATCTATATATATTTTCCCCATATATCGTATATATATAATTTCATTCATATATATATATATATCCACTTTGTAATGTCACTTATCGTCCATATATATTTTCCCCATATATCACCCATATATCATTTTCGACAAGTATTGTCCATATATCATTATAATGTCCACTCTATAATGCCATATATATATATATATATATATATATATATATATATATATATATATATATATATCCAGCAGGGGTTTTACATTATACCACCTTGTATTATCAACCTTCCATATCATAGTTTGTAATGCCACTTCTCATATATCTCTTTTCCCCATATATCGTACATATATTATTATAATTCCCACTCAGTAATGACACATATCAGTCATATATCCACTTTGTAATGTCACTTATTGTCCATGTATCTTTTCCCCATATATCGCCCATATATCATTTTCGACAATTATGGTCCATATATATATATATATATATATATATATATCTAGTGGGGGTTTTACATTATACCACCTTGTATTGTCAACCTTCCATATCATAATCTCCACTTTGTAATGCCACTAATCATCCATATATCATTATAATGTCCACTCAGTAACGCCACATATAAACCATATATCATTTCAATAATATATATATATATATAACGAGGGTTTTACAATCTATCAATTTTAATATGGTCAATGTATATTAAACATTCAAACGAATAAACCTCCTCAGACTCATGTTCGTCAATGCAAGTAGGGGTTCCACCTTTGGAACCCTATGCCACTTCCACACACATTTTTTTTCTTTTAAATAAACAATGGGCTTCCATTTATGAAAAAAATTATCTTTAAAACAAACATAAAACCCTCATTTTCTTGGAAGCATTACCCATGCACAAATTTTAGCCCTTAGAAGCTATAAACAATCAATTTCCACAAATTGACCATGTAATTAAACTAAATTGACCATCATTGGTCTGCCTTTCTTGGCACTTGTACCCTGATTCTAAGGTGAATTTTACCATACTTAACATCATGACTTTTGTCAAACAATTGACAAGAAACATGTAATTCTTTGATTATGTCTCAAACTTGACCCAATCAAACCCATAAAATCATCAATTTTGACCTGTAACTCCCCCTTTACTATGCCATAAATATTCATTTGGTTTTTTCTTTCAACATTCACGCCATTTCCACTATGGCCACTTTTGTCAAAAAATGGTGGATAACCTGTAATTTTTGGCCCAATTCAAATCCAGTGTTGTAGTCGGGCTTTGATACCACTCTATAATATCCCCTGCCTCTAGCCAGAAAACAATACTGCCCAATCTGGAAATTTCCATTATTCTACAAAACCTTCAAAAACCCTAGTATAATTTGCAATAACCCTATTCATAATAGGAGTCATTTGAACACACCAATGTTTCTTATTGACAAGCATAAGCAAGCAATACTCACCACAGTGTACCATGTTGTAATCAACCATTTACTCACACATATAATCAACGATATTATGCATACCAAATAACTAGCACAATAGAATTAACACATAAATATATCGAACCCCAACTAGGGTTTACAACCCAATAACACGTAAATAAAGCCTGGCTCATACACACAATAGATAATACACAAGGTATTCATTTTAGGGTTTATTATTAGAACATGAGAGAATGTGTAAAAATACACATCATATATCATGGCATAGGGAATACTTATCTACATAAAAGAGTCGATTGTCTATGGACTGTCCATGTTCCTCCCAGCCATAGACCGTGTGGATCATCGCCTCAACCATAGGTGACCCTCGAGTTGGGGAAACAACTACATAGGAAACATTTGTCCAATAAAAAACAAAACCTTGGCTATAACACCTACCCCAACGTCCTCAGTCTCCATCCACAGGCTCATGTCCCCTGATCGGCACCTAAGTGGCACAACTCGAGTCCATCGACGGTGCCCACATTCCAATGCAACCTACAGTTGGCTAGAACAGTTTCATCATGCAACTCCAGGAGCTTTGTTTTTGTCTGGTGTCCAAGTGAAAAACAACCAAAACGAAATAAACCCCTCAATTGGTGTGAGAGCCCAAACCAGGATGCTCTAACTATCTCTGAATCAAGTTCCCCACCAAAGCTCCATGGCATCAAGCCATAATCAGGGCTAACAAACCCTTGAAGCCACCAAGCTCCCAGAACTACCAGGGTTCATAAACCAAAGAACCAATCTCTCAGAGTCATCAAAATCTCAGAGCCACTAAGCTCACATAAAATAGGATGCATCCAATTCAGCATGGTTAACTAAATAAACGTACCTCAACTAAATCCAAAATCCACCCTAGGACACCCTGACTAATTATTAACCAACTGAATGATTAACTAATTGAATTATATTAAAAACAAACTACACTTCTTTATGTATATATGGCCCTAACATGGCATGTGGCACTCCCTGAAGCTAAGTGGGACCTAAAGTGCACTTTTCATCAAAAACCCAACCATTTCCTTTTGTCTTTGGTGTTGTTCCCTCCATACTCTTTCCATGGAGTGGGTTCCACAACCAGCCTAATTTTATTATCACTAATGTTTAATCATAATTACAATTCAAGTTCCCCGACCTCACACCCTTTAAAGGCATCTGTGTGTGTGTGTGTGTGTGTGTGTGTGTGTGCGTGCGTGCATGTGCGTGTGTGTGTGTGTGTGTGTGTGTGCGAGCGCGCGCGTGTGTGTGCGCGCGCGTGTGTGTGTGTGTGTGTTTCACACATTTTCATGGGCACATAGGCTACATAATATAACTTCGACTCACCAGTGTAAATTTCAGTGTACATTATTTAGATAGGTGATCTGGCCTTAACATACTTAACATCGGGCTTTTGTCAAAATTTGACAGAACCCTATAATTCTTTAATTCTGTCCCAAATTTGAGCCAATCAAGCCCGTAAAATCATCAATTTTGATCTGTTACTCCCGTTTTACCGTGCCAAAAATCTTCCTATGGTATATGCTTTCAAATTTATAGATATTTCTATCATTTCCACCATGACCACTTTCATCAAACACATGGTGGGTAACCTGTAATTTTTGGCCCAACTCATACCTAGTGTTGTAGTTGGCCTCTAATACAAATATGTAACTTCCCTGACCTCCAGCCAAGGAACACTACCGCTCAATCTACCAAGTATTTCCATTATTCTGCGGAAACTTCAAAAACCCTAGTATAATTTGCAATAACCATGCTCATAATCGAAGCCATTTAAATACATCAGTGTTGCCTATCTACAAACATGAGCGGACAATACTCAGCACTATGTACCATGTTGCAATCAACCATTTACTCACACATTTAATCAATGATAATATGCATCCCAAATAACTTGCACAGTGGAATTAATACATAAATATATCAAACCTCGGCTAGGTTTTACAGCCCAATAACACATAGATAAAGCATGGCTCATGCACACAATAGATAATACAACAAGTACCCCTTTTAGGGTTTATTATCAGATAATGAGAGCACATGTAAAAATACACAACATATATCATGGCACAGGGAATACTTATATGCATAAAAGAGTTGATAGTATGTGGGCTCTCAATGTTCTTCCCATTCATAGATGGCCTCAACACAGGTCACCCTCAATTTGAGACAACAACTCCATAGGCAAGAATTATTCAATAAACAACAAAACCCTGGCTACAACACCAACATGAACTACCTTAGTCTCCAACCACAAGCTTATGTCCCCCTGACTGGCACCTAAGTGGCACAACCGAAGTCTCTCAGCAGTGCCCACCTTCTAGGGAAACTTACAGTTGGACAGAATAGTGTCATCCTCCAACTTCGGGAGCTTTGTTTTTTCTTTTTGTCCAAGTTTCAAAGAGTCGAACCGAAATAAGCCCCTCAGTCGGTGCCAGAGCCCAAACCAGGACTCTCTAACTATCTATGAACCTAGTTCCCCACCAGAACTCCATGGCACCAAGCCATAATTAGGGCCAACAAATACTCGAAGTCACCAAGCTCCGAGAACCACCAGGGTTCACAAACCAAAGCACCAAGCTCTCAGAGTCATCAAACTCTCGGAGCCAGTTGGGCTCACATAAAATAGGATGCATCCAATTCGACATGGCTAACTAAATAACCAGTTCCAAAGTCCACCCCAGTTCTCCCTGACTAATCAATAATCAACTAAATTATTAACTGATTGAATTATATTAAAAATGAACTACACTTATTTATGTATGCATCACCTACCACATGGAACTCCCTAAAGCCACGAGGGCCCCAAGGTGCACTTTTAATCAAAAACCAAATTGTTGCCTTTTGTCTCTAGAGTTTCACCCCCCATACTCTTCGTGTTGTGGGCTCCGCAACCAGCCTTATTTTCTTATTAATAATGTTTAATCATAATTACAATTCAGGGTCTCTAGCCCCACGGTCTTTAAAAGCATATATATATATATATATATATATATATATATATATATATATATATATATATATATAGCACGTTGGCCCTAAAGTATGTTTCACGCCTTTAGATGGGCATGCAAGCCACATAATATAATTATGGATCACCAGCCTAAAGGTCACTATACATTATTTACATAGGCACTCTAGCCTTAACATATCATAACTAGGCCCACCGGCGTAAATATCAATGTACATTTAATTACATCGAATTACACAGGCGGGGGTATTACATCCTCTCTCCATTGCATCCCTCTATCGAATGCAATTGAATTAACTTGCAAGGTGACGCATTTAATTGTAGTAACCCCGAATGTATCATGCATGGGAAAGGCATGCCACGTCACCCCCTGCCTTATTCACCATGGCATTCCCTCTCACTATGCTCATCCAACCCATCGGGGTGTCAATGATATTATTTATAAATATAAAAAATACAACTATGTAAAAAAATACAAAAAGTACACACACAAAGCTTATTATTGAAATTAATTTAGTAGATTTACTAGTTCTTAAAAGTTATGAAATTTGTCCACGAGGTCTTGGATAGAGAGTGATCGAGTGTGTTGTTAAGGCACTCCTTGATGTGAAGTCACCGGTTCAATTCCTCGTCTCGATCAAGGTGATATATTGGACATGATGATGATGTAGTCCCACCCAACCTACAAAAAAAAAAAAAGTTACGAAATTCACTTACTCGGATATTATTGGATAAACATTATTATAATTAATATCTTAGTAGCATTATTGTGATTTAATTGTGAATCTCCATTAGACTTTTAAGATGGAAATTACAACGTAGTTAATTTGGCATTTAGTTAAAAATCAATACTTGTACATTTTTACATAGTTTTTTTTTTTTTTGGTAAGTAATCTAATCTATTCTATTATATTTTGATTTTTAAAATACATAAATATAAGGAGCATAGAGGCTACAAGACTAGTCTATTTGGAAGTAACCAGACCAACCAATAAGTAGAGTGGAGGGCTTGAGGAGATTCTTTGTTCATAAAGTTCACAAAAACCTAAAAAAAAAATACAAATTGACTTGTCCATTGGGAAACTAGGCTAGACCAATGTTTAATGTCAAATGGAACTAGTTTAAAATTTGACATACAATAGAAGAGGTTTTCCATGTAGGAAACCAAACCCGCCTTGGCCTGAGGACCAGTAATGTAGATAAATTTAAAGTGGAAATTAAAACTAAGAAAAACGTTAAAATCCATAGTTGAGATTCTAGAATTAAGGGTAGGCATAGATCTCGATTGCATCCTAAGCTAAGGAGATCTCTACAAGATTTTCCTGGGAGCACCCTTTGATTTTAGGATGAGAACCTCGCAACATTTCTTCACCAGACATGAACAAAGGGAAACCATAAGACAACTTTGCTTCTCTAAATTCTCTAGCCTCTGCCTAAGCTCAAGGAAGTCTAATTCCCAGGCAAGCATAGGATGAGTAACAAGTGTTTTTGTATGTCAGTATGGCTCAATAGTCCTAAAAAAATTGGTTTCTCTTATTCATTTGGTTCCCAAATATGGCACAAAGTCTTTCACCAGCATGTCAACATCCTAACATCCTCATGATATGTGCGCTCGACCTTCACATATTTCTCCCAAGGCTTTGATTTTTTTCTTAAATTCAAATGGAAATAAGCATTGAAAGTTGGCAACGGCAACAATAGCAGTATTTTCAACCTTGGTTCAGTGGACAAGGGTTTTATCTCAGTGAGTGGGGTGTAGAACCATAGTGACTAGACCAAATGATACACTGAAAATTTGGAAGCCTAAAAATATTCATTTACTAGAACCTAAATTAACAGAACTACGCATGATAACCTATGGAAAGGTATTTTATATTACCATCATGCTATATGGGTTCCAATGGCATAAGACAAGGTGCATGCTTAATACATTCATGTTGCATATTTCCAACATGATCGTTGATGCATCCAACTTCATCATGCTAACAAATTTACCCCAATAAAAGTTCCTCTCCTCAATAATCCTTGTTAGAAGCATAAACTATTGCTTCTAGATACACATGTGACTAGACATCCTCTGACCAAACATGCGTCTACCGACAGGGTAGCACTAGGTCCTATGCCTGCAGCCAATCTTGTCACACCATTGATCACCCAATATGGGGAGTGTACCTATACAAGTTGAAAATGTGTGCTCGGACCAAGGATATGTATCTACTACTTATATTCAAGCAAAAAATAACTACTTATAAGTGCTTATGCCAAGGAAAGTCTAGAAAAAAGAACTGAAGATTTTTTCATCATTTGATATTATCCATTATCATTTTTTATGACATTTATTTAGCCTATTCGTTTGTTAAAGTTCATTTTTCATTTTCATATTTTACTGATAGAGCTGGATGGAAAATCCTATATGTAAAAGGTGTAGTCTAACTTATAGACGAAATGGTCAATGGTCTTTTTCACAATATTTTTTCTAGTTAATTTTAATCAAAATCTGACAAAAAAATTTAAAAACTTGAGCTTAAATTGTTACCACTGCATAATTCCAGTGGTCAAGAGGTTTTTCAAGGTGTTGAATCCGTTTATGCATTCAAAAATGTATTTTGAACAACAAAAAGTCTTGAAATTGTATCGTCAGATTTTGGTGAATTCCGGTGAAAAAGGTTATTTCGTCTATAAGTTAGACTACACCTATATAGAATATACATGAAAATGTCACAAATATGTTTTTATAAATTCAAATAATTTCAGTGTGCACAATAATATAAATGAGATGTGTATTTAAAAATATATACTCTAGTCAAGTCCCACTAGCACAACTAGTTGAGGATGGGCCTCGTAAGAAAGGCGACCCAAGATCAAACATCACGGTGGTTGTTGCACCTGTGCTAGGGGGAGGAGACAAGTTAAACCCAATTAGCTTAGTGCTAGTGTGGCACAGTCCAAGTATGATCCCTAGGTGACTTTGACAGCTTACATGCCCCTACGTCGCAGTTTCTTAAGCCACATATCAAGTCTGATGTAATCTCTAATGAACTCAAACCACTTGATAAACAAAATATATATATATAGTAATTGAAATATTATATTAATATTATGTTTAAAATAAAGGAGATGTGTAATTATTTCCATGTTCAGCATGGAGTTGACATGTTGTGTAAGATGATGATTAATTTTCACTAAGACCAATATGGACTATCGAACCTTAAAAAGGTAAAAGATTAATTGAAATTCTTCAACATTTTATTTATATGACTAAAAAAAATAGTGAGATAAGCATTTCCAAATCACCATAGTTATGCTAACTTAACAAGTCAAGAAAGTTGTTAGTGACAAATATTCCAAAAGAAATTGTTTTTCATCTTCAATCCTCTTAGTATCGCATGGGTGACAAACTCTTTAATTAATTAATTTAAAATATGTATATATCATATAATAATAGAAAGAAAAAAAATATTGTAATTGAAATATTATATTAATATTATGTTTAAAATAAAGGAGATGTGTAATTATTTCCATGCTCAGCATGGAGTTGACATGTTATGTAAGATGATTAAATTTCACTAAGACCAATATGGACTATCGGACCTTAAGAAGGTAAAAGATTAATTGAAATTCTTTAAATTTTATTTATATGACTAAAAAAAATAATGAGATAAGCATTCCCAAATCACCATAATTATGCTAACTTAACAAGTCAAGAAAGTTGGTAGTGACAATTATTCCAAAAGAAAGTGTTTTTTATCTTCAACCCTCTTAGTATCACATGGCATATTGGAAATTGGCCAATGCTCAATTTCACTTTGAAGTTCATGTTCTTATCTTCGCAATGCTCAAACTTTTCTTATTGACACTAATTAAGAAATATGGATAGTTTTGGTTTTCAAAATTTGGGTTTGGTCACCTCCTCATAATATCTTCGTTGTATTAACTTTTTATTGCCCCGCAACTTATCCCTACATTTGAAAGTAATGATATTTTTAATATTATTGATATACATCGAGGAATCAAATCTTTTGAGATGTGAGCTTTTTTTGAAATTTTGCACTCTAAAAAAAGCTTTCACCTTAAGAGATCTGATCTACCGATACTTGATAGATCCAGAGTTAAAATGAATCTGTATTGATAATTAATATAGCAAAAATTTTAATATAATAAGACACCATAAAAATATAGAAATTTCAAAAAAAAAAGTTATTGAGAAAATATGACGATAGAACATAAATGTTATATAAGAAGTCTAGAGACTGTTGATGTAAATTGAACTTATAATTTATAATTAATTTTGTTAAATTATATTTTAAATTAAAATATATAGATTTATTATTAACCATACTGAAATCACCTTGAATTTCAACAGTGGATGTGCATTTTTGTGATTTGCAGCTATAATGATGTAATGATATTTTGTTCGCAATTGCCAAAAGCATATTCCTTTTTAAATTCTTTATTGATGAAAATTTTAGAGAAAGCAGATCTGGAAAAGTTGAGGAACGCTAGTAACAAATCCAAATATTCAGATTAACTCATTACAGAACCAACTATTGAAAATTAACTCACTACACAGTTGTGCATTTTAATGCAGTCACCAGATTTAGAAAAGTCGAGGTGGGTTGTTGGAGGGTTGGTAAGAAATCGTACATTTAAAGGATATCTGATCAATATAAATATGTAAAATCCTATCCACTGCTCTTAATACACCATCCGCAAAGAACGAGGAGTTATTCTATGTGATGTAGTTGTTATTAAATTGGTTTAATATTGTTAATTTTTCATAGAGTCACATTGTGTTTTGTTTTGATAGTTGCAATTCTTCGATAACATGATAAGTTTACTCCATATCATTTATTCAAATATACTTTATTAACTATCAACATATGCAATTATATGCAACTATGTAGAAAGAACAATAACATCATCATCTATACAATGGAACATAAAAAAAACAAACGGAAGACCAGGGAAAAAATCACTATGAAGAAAACCCTTGCAAATTATTCTTCTTAGATCGCCATCAAATGATTCAACAAACAAGAGTACAATGATCCATTGATCCATATCTTCATAATGCAGTAAAACAACTAGAACATGCATAATATACTATAAACATACTTCTGTTGAAGGATCTTGATTCTGAGAATTGTAATGCATTGTCACTACCTGAAACATACTAATGAACACAATTGTCAGTGAGCGGAAACTTCAGAGAATTGTAGATGCATCTTTGAGGCCCTGATCTGCAACGGAAATACACTGAACAGATCTACAGATCAAGATCCAATAGATTACCGAAGCCAACTGATATCAACTATCAAATCCTAGACCTGGATCCAGGAAGCTATCAAAAACTGATTTGTGACTAAGCGGCTGATCTCTGGAAGCACTGCACAAGCAACTGAAGATGACCTAACTCAGATTTGCTCCGAAAAACCCTTAGTTGTGACCTTAACACGTTATGCCCGCAGCTAAAGCTCCCTTGGTCGCTGGCATGACACGTTGTGCCCACGACTCTGCTTCAGAACAGCGTGATCTAACCTCAAGACCTTGGTTGCAACCTTGACAAGCTCTGCCCACAGTTATGGCAGTTTGGCCGCTACCTTGCCATGTTGTGTCCACGGCTCTAACCTGATTTTACCAGTTGTGTGTCTACGGCTATGGCCCAGAAGCCCTAGATTAGAGCGGGCCTCTCGCATGTGATTTTGAACCTTGCACGAGCTTCTTCTGTCGAACCTATGCGAACCAAAACAGAAAAGACGATCCAAGACAGAGAATGCAAGAAGAAAATCTCATGAGCGAATCTGTGAGAATGAACTTGAGGTCGCTTTTATTTATAGTTTTTGTAAGGGAACGCTTGGGGCTCTGACTAAATCCACTTGTGTGGAGGACGACTCATTCCATTTCATTAATAAATAAAATAATTCATAATTTAACTTCCGCTTAACCGATTGGAGCAATCTATAACTCGATTTTGGTTCTCTCGAAAAGAAGAATCTAATGCAATTATAATCTTGACCAATTGAAATGTCCAAAGTGAAATTTGACCAAGTTGTATAATTTAACAAATATTTAATACACGTCTTATTAAAACTTTTTATTCCATCCAACAGATCCATTAAAATACAAATGCAAACCAGGAGCTGCTTTAGAAAAGACCCAGCGGCAAAAAGATATATGGCAGTTAAAACAAAATAGAGGCCGGCCTTTTTCATTGTGGTGAAAGATCCTATATTGACTTTTGTATTAGTTTTATTTTTACTAAACATTAAACAATTTAATCAACACCCAGATCTCCCCCACCCTAAATCTCTACCGGGCGCTCAAAAGGGTGCAATAAACAGAAAAAGTTAAATGGATTAAAGCACCATATTAGTTTAATGGTGGATGACTTACGCGGAAAGTGCATATTGAGCTCACCCACGTTTGAATATTCACACGATAGAGCCAATTTTTTCAACGGTAAATGTCTGTCCAAAAATCCTGAGGGGCATTAAACCCACACATACCACCTTGCAATAAATGAGGCAAGACGAAATCGCAAGTGGAAAAGGATAGCAAGCTTGTCAAAAGAATCAGGCACACGAAATCAACTTACTCCTTGGGTCCTGGTTCAAAACCCAAATTCACTTATCATTACCATAACTATCTCACATTCATCCTTTTATCAGTTGACAGAACAATTTATCTTCCCATGAAGATTCATGAGGGTGTCAGAGGATTTGTACACTGTTCATACAGATAGTCACAGAGCAACATTGAAGTTGGTGTGCACTTGGGAATGGTGCAGAAAGTGAAATCTGCAAATACATAAAAACGAAACAGAGCAGTGAAATAGCCGCCTTTCGCAAACTTTTAGAGATCCAGAATCCACATTTTAAGGATTCTACATAATATCAAAGATGTGAATTACTTACGAGGGCGTGTAGACGATGTATTTCACAGGAGAAAGCATCTCAATACCCACAAGGGAACAAACTCGAAATTGCAGTACCCCATATTATTCATGATATTGATCCATCTCATGTAGCCAAGCACAAGACCAACGGAAGTAGTGTTGGTGATAACTGCAACGAGGGGGGCTATGGAGAACACGGCCACATACATCAAATGTTCTGGAAATGGATACACCGCACCTGAACACAAACCAAAGCTCATTTTCAGCACCAAAACGTTAAGATAACACAGATTTAATGCAACGTAATTAATGTGATTGGTTTCTTACATGTGATTGGTTATGTTACAAAAGAAGAGTAGTCATGCGAATGGTACAGCCTATGTTGATGCAAAGCTGTGTCCCCGGTAACATATGAATTCGGATGGCTCAATGAGCCAAAATTAAAGTGATGAGACCTTTCAAGAGAGAGATTGGAAGTTCTTGGAACGGAGGCATGAATTGGAATAAACAAGAAAAAGCATACAAGAGAATATAGTTGTCCCTGAAACATATCACATGGCATTAATGACGCTAAATCATTTCCGTTAATTCCAAAATTTTGAAAGATAAATAAAATTTTTATTCTAAGAGATAAATAAACCTTTTGTTCGGATTGCACCAAGGATGAACATACCAGGTTCCTTCTCGATCAATTTGCTCAAACTGGATACTTTTGGATTGAATCTAGCACTTGTTCCTTGCATTCTGTTGCCAAGAAATAGTTATCCATGACTGGTTATGAAGGAATCAAACAGCCACAAAAACAAGAATACCCAAGCTGAAATTTTCTACTTCTTGTCCTTGTAGGAAATTGGTATGAACAGCCCCCCCCGTATTGCTGTTTTATTAAAGGGTTCCTTTACGGGAGTAGGTTAGTCATACGATGTGGCAGTGTAAATCATAAAAACCCAAGCAAGTAGCGAAACGGCAGAGTTAGTACGACCCCAGTAGAGGCTCCAGTTAAGTATCATACAAGGCATTTAATTCTAACCTTCGTTCTGACCAATGTTGTGAACATCCGCATTGGGATAAAATCTGCAAGGGTCTGGAAAACTAAAAAATTGTAAAAATCAGGAAAATATTGGTAAAAATCGGCAAACATTGCCAAAATTAAAATACCATAAAAATATATTTAAAAATCGGCAAACATCAGCAAGGCCAAAAAATCGTGATTTCGAGATAAAAACGGGATGTTATCGAGATGTTCGCAACACTGATACTGACACATCACTGTTAAAGGGCATCGACTGGACCCTGCCTACAGCAAGAGGAATTCTGCGAATACATTACATTCCCCTCAAGTGTTACAAGATAAAGGAAGTCTGATGAGGCAACTTTTTGGCTTTTTTCGCCAGAATCCAGCTAGAGATTGCAATGTTGCGTCATTTAAATTACATTTTTTAATACAGAAATGGATTCAACACTCTAGAAAGCCCTGGCGCACTTGAATTATGCAGACTCAGCAGCATAAAATCTATGTCACAAAGTTCATTGAACTTTAACTTTGAGGTTCGAATTTTGGCGAACCTTAAAAAAATTTGAGGTTCCGTGAACCTCATAGCCATTGACCAAGTCCATAGATCAAAACTCATAACATCATGTCATGACTCAAGCTTGTAATTTATCCTTGCAGTTTCCATGTCTGTGATAGAATTTTTGATGTTTACTGATGTTGATTTCTTACTACTTTATCTTATAATTCATTAAATATATATATAGACGAACCTAATGGCTAACCTCATCTGAACCTCATAAAAAATATTGAACTCAAACCGAACCTAGTCATTGTCGAACCCAAACCATGTGACATTGCATAAAATTATAATTTTCCCAACTTCTAGCCAGATTTCGGGCAACATCAACCAAAAAAACTGGCTGGAAAGGAGCCAAAAAAAATCACCTTGTTGGACTACTGCCAAAATAAACCGGTCCATGAGGAAAAACGCAGCCTGTATCATATCTCACTGGTTTGACACATAACTCCAGCTTTAATTGTTTGTGTACTGGACTTCATTGATCATCAAGAACAGGCACCTTGTGATGGTTGAATATTTTTATTTTTTATTTTTAAAACCATTTTTATGTAAAAATTTTATGTAAAATCCACATAAAATTTGTCACAACTAAGATATCAACCAATAAGATAATAGATAAATTGTTTTTAATGCAATTAGAAAAAATACTTTTTAGGTTGTTGAACTTTAGGATCAAAACTATATTTATAATAAGAAATGCAAAGTAAAAGTGAGTTGACTGCAAAGCGAATACAGTATATCCTGCCCGAGGCAGGTATAAGAAGATGGGCTTCCTTTTGCAGAGATGTTCAATCTTATATTGAGTCCCTTCAAATCAAGCAGGTGACTCTACCTCTAATGACATGACTGAGGAGCTTCCCACAGCTCCCCTGCCAGCCTCTGTTACAACTTTGAGTTCCAACTGTTGTAGTTGATGGACAACGTAAGACATGCGCGGCCTCATGGAGGGAACATGCTGTGTACATGTGTAAACAAGGTCAACCACTTTTTGAATTTGTCCTGCGTTGGGAATGTCAGTGATGACTGGGTCTAATAATTCTGTATATCGGTGAGATTGAACAAGGGGTGTAGCCCACTCAAATATAGTCTGCCACTCAATGCATTCCCCTGTTTGTGCAGGTTTACGTCCACTTATAAGTTCAAGCAGCAAAACTCCAAAGCTGTAGACATCACTTTTAGTTGTGAGTTCATTTCGGTAAACAAATTCAGGAGCAAGATATCCATGAGTGCCAGCCATTGCTGTCCTCTCATGCAAGCCCTCCCATGGTACAAATTTGGACAGGCCCACACCCAGTATGTGTGCCCCAAACTCTTCATCTAAGAGGACATTGTTGGCCCGAATATCTCTGTGCACTACATGAGGTTTGACTTTGTCATGTAGAAACCTGTTCAAAAAATATCATAAAAGTTCAGAACAAATAAATGAACGCTGTAGCCGACATAACAAACCAACATGAACATTTCTGCATATGGATATTCATTGCAGTCACAAGAGGAACCTAGTCACAATACTGATAATGGTAGAAAACTATGTCAAAAAATTGAGTTCAAATCCACAACTTACATTAGACCATCATCAAATACACGGAGAACAAATATTGTATGCAATTGCAGAAAATAGTCCCCAAAAGGCAGAAAAGATGGATGCCAGAAGCCATATATCATATTTACTGAATGTACAGGACATCAAGATACTAGAAAAGTTTATAAGATTGTAGAAAAGGAATTCTTCGTAATTATAGGCATCATTAAAATATATCCATTCCCTTAGTATCACATATTTTTTTTTCCAGAGTAGCAAGTCAGGAAGGAAGAATATTGGTAAAGAATACATACGCAACGCCTTGGGCAAGTGTAGTCGCAATTCGCATTCTCATCCTCCAATCCAAACTCCTACCTCCTTTTGGCAGGCGATGTAACCATCTGTCCAAAGGACCATTGGCTACAAATTCATAAACAATATATCGCTCACCACGTTCATAGCAGCATCCTTTAACAGCCACAAGATTTGGATGACTAAGCCGTGCTATCCTTCTAATTTCAGAATAGAATTCTTTCTTACTCTGGAAACTAGATTTCTGTAGCTTCTTAACTGCTACCAGTGAACCATCTGGCAGGACACCCCTGTATGTTCCTCCTGTCTTTGCATCTCCTAAGAGTCTATTTCCTTCACTGAAATTTTTAGTGGTCATTCTCAATTCATCATTACTGTACACCCTCCATGAAGGAGGAACAAGAGCAGCAGAAGAAGGGCTGGATATTTTCCTAGATCTCTTGCGCCTTTTGCTCTGCCTGTATGCCAGAAGCCAAATGACCACAGAAAGTGTAGTGGAAAGGATCATGCCACTTACAACCGCAAGGATTACAATGTACTCCTTGTGACAAGGTTCGTGTTCACATTTATTCTCTGGTGTAGGACATACATCAGGAAATGGTCAAGAGAACCTATATAATTTAAAGTTTAGATAAAAACAGAGGATCAAAAAGAAGCATAGTCTTCTCATTCATATGCAGAAGAAAATATTTGTTTCTCCATTCAATTCCTACATAGCATAGAACAAAAAAATAGATAGGCTAGAAAGAGTGCAAGCTGAAAGCTATAAAAAAAATTAAACTTCCGAACGGAAACAGAACTCCCATATACAATATGAATCAGAAAAGCATTTCAGTTATCAAGATGGAGGCATTACCTTTGCTTAACATGCATACAAAGTCATGGGACGTATTGCATCTATCCCCCACTAGAGCAACTTGCCCATTGATCACTAAAGTGCAAAAGTCAGTCAGATTGGTGTTTAGGCATGAAGAATTTGAACAGTTGAGAGGAGATGGTGCCCCAGGAAAAACAGAGTTGTTCCAAAGGGTTCGATGATCACTCCATTCCCAACTGAAACCTTTCTGAGAGTTAACACCACGCCCTCCAACCCAGCACCCATTACTGATGTTTCTGCAAAAAGCTTGTACATATTTTAGCTCTTGCACAGATGTCAATGCAGCGAGATGGCCACTGTGGTTCTGACAGGCTGCCTCTGAGTTGTCCCATGAACTTGCATTTGAGATGAGAAGGAAACAATTTTTACTGTTTGGTGTGCTGTTCCATCTTGTTGGGCAAAGTCCTGCAAGAGTCCATGATATTGTTTAGGTATCTCCAGCCAGTTGGGGGTTTTGAACTCAGATCTCTGGATTAATACAAGCCCAATCACATCACTGCTTGCTGCTACACCACACTACCATGAGATTAAACTCCAATAATACTGAAAGTCCTATGTTGAATCTAAGGGGATTGGGCCAACATAAAAATCCAGTGATATAAAAACTGTTCAAAGAACATGACATTATTAAATATCGTATCAATGCAGAGAAACTAGAATCACTTAACAAAGAAAAACCAAGTATTTGTTGGCCTGGGAAAACAGAGTAGGCAATATCTGCAGCAACTTTCTCAGGAAGGATCTTATTCATATAGGAACCTAACCAAAAGGTAATAAAATCAAATAGCAACACTGGACGTGTTATGCTATTCTCTGGAGGTGAAAAGGTCAATCAGGACTAGATCTCGATTTATGCACCCAACCTTACTATAAGAGTTTGGCAGAAGTCTGGGTCAACTTTAAAAATGGAATCAAGAAGAAAAACATCCAGAAATAGTTCAAAACAAGGGTGTTATCTCCTCATATGTCATAAGGGTAACTCTTGTGATTTTCTTCTCAAGATATGATTTGCAGCAAGACGCCTATGGGGTTCTTGATGGATGTGGGTGTACAGGCATCTTCTCTTTTGGCTTGGAGATAATGCTACCTTTTGATTGGCTATTGGTGGACTGTCATGGTTCCTTTATTGATTTTCTTTTCATGGTTACACATCTTTGGTTGATCAGCACACTAGTAGGTTCTCATGAGATGTTTGGCACACCCTAGCTCACACAGTCAATTACAGCATGGCAGTGTTATCCTTGGGATACTTATTCAAAATGTTGAGGGTACACTTTGCATGGTAATCTAGCCCTCCAAAGGGTTAGACTTGGGCAGTCCATGAAACTCCTTGAAGAGAAACACCCTAATTACTATAAATATTTAGGCACACATGTATATAACGATAATCAGCCCTTGACTACTTTCTTTGATGTCCATTACAGCTTAAGTGTAAATCAGAAGGGCACTATTCTTGGTTATGTTGACTCATCATGTTGTCATTTTATGAGACGTTCTTGAACTATTTGCATATTATTTAAGGCCTCACATGTATGGGTATTAGTTTGAAGTCAACTTATGAGCAGAATTGAAGCTCTCCCATCTGCCCAACCTTAGCCGCTACCAATATGACCTTCAGGCCTGTTGCTAGCTGTTTGACAGAGGTGAAGTGAATGTACCGTTCTCTTCAAATTAATAGAAAGGAGGACGTAGTAGCCTATTTAACCCCGTAGGCTATAGTCATTTCAAAATGAAGAAATCATTATTTAAAGTTACTTGGATAACAATAAATAATAATTGTTAATTTGGGGCAAATGGAGGGAAACTTGCTAGTCACTTAAAATTGAAATGGAGGGAAACTTGCTAGCCACTTAAAATTGAAATGGGGGAAAACTTGCTAGTCACTTAAAATGGAGGAAAACTTGCTAGTCATTATGATTATTACAGATTGTTATACTTTCTGATTTTGGGCTGAGGCACTTGGAGGGTTTTAAGACACCTTTTTTTCTGATTGGTTTCGGTGGTGAAAGATTCCACCCTATCCAATCTCTCCACCATTCTTTGCTACAGGATCAAATTCTGATTGGTGGACAATCTTCCTGAGGCAAGGCAAAGGCTGGAATTGTAGTTCCTGAGGCAGCGACAGCTGGACTAGCCATTCTGAGGCAGTGAGTTATTTTCTGATGCAAGCGAAGGCTGGAATCTCAGTTGTCTGTGGCAGCAAGGGCTGGAATCAACCCTGTAAGGAAGCAGACCATTGTTTCTTGTTGAGAATTTGGTAGGGCAGTGTTTAATTCAATTCTCTTACTTGATAACTGCTTGTGTTATAACACAAGCAGTTTTTTTTTTTTTCTTCTGAAAAAAAAAAACTGCTTGTGTTATACTTGTTATGCTTCTATTGCTTAGATTTTATCTTCATTAGCTTATTATGTACTTTATCAAGTCAATTATCAAAACACAAGAGACACAGAATTTTGGCTCTTCAAGCCAGGACCAAAACCTCTCCCTCTTGGAGAGGAAAACCTGAAAGTAGTTCTTCTTCTAGATCTTCAATTGACAAGTACCATGACCATGACATAGACCCTTGACCCAGAATGCCTCCAAGACCTTGTCACTGCTCCTAAAGGCCTCTTATGCTGATCTTCCTTTCTTTGCACTGTACTGCACCAGTATTAGAGAAACTCGGTCCCTAACCTTAATATGCTCCTTCCTGCTCCTCTAGGCTCAGTCTCCTATGAGATCCCTTTCGGTCTTTCCTTCGCACCAAGTCTTTGGTCTATATCTTGCTGTGGAGATTTTTCTTTACACACTGTATGGTCAACCTCCTTTCACACTGTATAGAGGACCTGCTTCCATTGAGGTAGCCCTCGGCCTATCTGAAGAACATGAGACAGATATATGTGCTTCTCAACAGTGACAATATTAGACCCAATAACCGTACTTGACTTTGCTGTGATGGCTTCTATTCCCACACCTGTTTACACTTGATTATAGTACTTGACTGAGATTTTCGTGACCCAAACAGAGAGCTATTATTACAGTAATATGCTTCCTCTTATCTTCACTGAGATACTATCCTTCGCTGTCCTTACTTTCGCTGCCTTGACACTTCTCTTCGCTGTACTGTCCTTTGTACTTAAGACCGCAGACCTTTCCACACACTGAAATCACAGACTTGTTCTGAACTTGCCTCCTGCAATCTAGCCCAAGAATCTCAGAGATATGCGAGCTTCTGTTGTGCTGTAATGCGAGGTGCCTACACCTATTTCGACCCTATTATTTAGCCGACCTTTTCCAGTGAACCGATGTGACTATTTTCTTGTGAGCTGACATTACAAGGAGTGTCTTCCAGCATCTTCTAGGCTGACTTCAAGGAGTATTATGACAAGGTCTTGAGGCATTCCTTTTACATCAATAACTGTCCTTTGCAAGTGTAACAACACTTCATCTATATGACTAAATTATACATTTATGACAAGATGACAAATCCCTAAAGACATCAAGAAGAAGTCTTTGACCTATAATAAAAACTCCTTGCTCATGAAACCCATGATGCAAGTATTACAAAATACATTTTATTATATTTGTCTTCTTCATTACATAAATTCATAATTCAAGTCATTATGAGGACCGAACCTAGTTACACTTTTGATCCGGATTTATGCAGGAACGCAACAGAATAAACACATAACCATAAAGATAGAGATGCAGCGGAAATAACACTTCATTTCATTAATATCAAAGAACTGAAATTTGCTTACAGACAGAATGGAAATAAAACTAGCTAGGGCACTGGTAGCTATCTCTGAGAAGAGATGTGGCGGCTACGGGCCTCTGAACTGCTTTACAATGAGGCGCGAGGGCCTATTTATTATTGAGAAACAATGGAGAACCCTAAACATCCCAAAAACCTAACCCTAGGAGATGAAACGCCAAAACTATGGGCCCCGTTTGGGTAAATTGGTGTTTCAACTTCCCAGGGACGTAACTTTGGCATACTATCTCCGTTTGACGCACATGATACATCATTAGAAAGCTCTATCCGAGGACTACAGCTATCGAGACGAATTTGATCAGCAAATTCGATGGCGCTTTCATACCCAAAAAACGTCGTTTAGGGCCTCAAAACGGCTCCGGAAGTTCAGGACCCGAAAAACTGCTAAAAATAGTAAGTTATGCCGAAACTGAAAAAACTGAAAGAGACAATGGCGGGGGGCCAAGTGGAATAGGTGGGTGGCCACCAATATCCACCTGGATCAACTTTCCAACACTCCCTCCTAATTAGGGAGGGTATTCATAATGGTACATGGTCACTTTCAATCTGAAGAATCTCATGAGAAGAATTCGATTGGTAATCATCTGTTATAGCATCATATTAACCAGCATTGTTACAATGCAAGGCCTTGACTAACAGCTGCATCTCTCCACGAGACCATGAGCTACAATGCTGGCAAGACCAATGATTATAGACACCTTCATCATTGTCTCCAAGGTACATGCTCCACCCGAATGTTCACCAAGTATGACCTCTAAGGACTATTCTTATCAGGATAGCTAATCCTCAAAGAATATCCATCCTTTCACGACTACTCTTTCCATAGATGCTCTAATACATCGAAAGAGTATCGGATGCCAGATAATTACCCAATCCTGCATTCTGTCTTCCAGGTGAAGACTAGAATGATGTCTATCTCTCCCTCTTAACTAGGGAGAACATATTCCTAAGCTTCCCTCTTGGCTTAGGAATTACTGAGTTTCTTCCAAGTAAGAAACTTATTATCAGACTCCCTCTTAATCAGGGACCTGCAGCAACAATGATAAAAACATCCAGCTGCTCATGAAGAACTCCTTCCATTGATGTCATGAATTGAGGAGCCTTCAACTTTGGCACAAATCATCCATCACTTTAATCCATGAGACATGTCTTCAGAAAGTGATCCATCAATCTTCTCATCTGGTCTAGCTTCATATCATGTTGCTCTTCTTCGGGCCATATTCCTACCATATGGTTATCAATTGTGGAAGACATATACTTCCCTTTGGCAGCCCTGCATAAGCTCATCAAATATTGATTAATTATAAATATGAATTTTTAAATCAAAAGTTACCTTAGTGATGATCTTTCACCATGACATCTTGTTGTAGGCATCGACATCATTTGTTTACAGATTGACACATCTCCTAAATGTAATATCCCCAAAGGGGAATAACCAGTAATAAACAGAAAATTGCCAGACAGATATAGAAAATACAATGCTGAACCAGATCACTGAACAATTGCACACAGGATTCCAGAAAACTGAGCCATTTTATTAATCTGAAAGTACATAGAGAGGAGTACAAGAAAATCAGAGTAAGTGCACCTATCCTTGCCCTAGGCAAGTGGAGACCCTCTCAGACAGAATAATGGCTGCAACAAGGACAGCGTCCTAGCTGCTCTGAAGACTGAAGCTGGACTGCGCTGGTGCTATGAGCTGAAGACTGGAAAACAGCTGATCTCAAACTCCAAACCCTCACCAATGGAAAACGCTGTCTCTGCTAGTGACAGCGCAGAAACAGATGAAGCACTGGTCACCCAAACCTCCAGACAGATGGATCAGCTACTGAATGCTAGAAAACACTGTTGAGCCCACCTCACACAAGCCTGCTCCTCAGATCAACGTCCTACCTGGTGGATCTGCCTCCTGAATGCTCAGATCTGCTGGATCTGAGCCTCCAAACCAGATCTGCGTCCTATCCTCCCTAATGCACGCGTCCTCCTTGAGGATCTTGCTCTCTTACTTCGGATCTATGGATCGACAATATCTCTTCGGATACGCAACCTCAAGGTGGATCGATGTTATCTCTTAGGATCTAGGCTAGATCGCAATCCCTCCCTCGGATCTGCAAATCTCCCAGTGGATCTGGTGCACCACACTTCGAGATGCGCTCACTGAAGCTGATTTGTACAAATATCTGCTCGAGATCTGCCCTCTCGGGAAATTGAATCTATCGGTGTGCCTTCGGTCTGCGTCCTCCTCTTCGAGCGGACGGCGTCCCTCACTCAAAGAGCGTCTGCGTTTTTCCCACGCTCGGATACGGGTGCGTCCCTCCCTGAGCAATCCTCCTCTCCTAGGGCGATCGGCGTTCTCTCTCGATGGCTTGACGTCCTCCCTCTCTGACCCCAACTGCGCAGCCACAAGGGGGCTTCTTCCTCTCCAATTCTGCACCAGAAACTGCTGCTACTTGCTACTGAAACTGAAAGATGTACTCAGAACATAACCTTACTAGGGCAGGCACTCGAAGTCCCCCGAAGCTAAGGGTGAAACCAGAAATAACCTTACCAGGGCAGGCACTCGAAGTCCCCCGAGGCTAAGGGTGAGATCTCCGACCAGAGACACTCGGTTGCACTAAACAGTGCTGCAGACCGACTAAACAACCGGCGTGCTGAAGCAGACAGAAGTCTAGCTCTCAATAATAATATCAAATCTTCAATGATCCAAATGAGGTGAGAACCTCTCCTTTTATAATGCCAAAATCCCTCCAAAACTTAACTCTCCTTTGACCTGCGCAGTTTACCTTGGGTCAGCCTGATGCCTCCCCCATCATACTCATGTGGACCCCCAAGGCCCCCTCTCTAAGTTATAACGTTAATCTACTAGGAAAAGAACACTTTATTATAAAGTGAGGTGACTAAAGTGAGGTGACCCCTCTTATTTCTCACTTTATTTATTATTTCTAGCTAAAGCGGCAAAATAAAGCAAAAAGGAAATATTCCAATTAGCAAGGCTAATTGGGAATATTACACTAAAGATGTGTATTGTCAAGGGTCTCCATCTTTTCCAAACTTCTATTAGAGTCTACACAACGTTTATTACATTTCCCAGGAACTTCTAATCTACAGCTCCTTGATAATGTACAATCACCTCATATTCCATATGAGGACATATTATGTTGATTTCATCTAGTGTAGATCGGAAGAGTTTTTTCTTTCTATATTGATCATAGAAGTATACTACCTGCAACCACATGACTTCATAGCATCCAATGTCAGCATATGTGTGTGTGTGTGTGTACCTCGTTCTTTCCTTTTGAGTCATTTTGCAGCAGCTTTTCTCAGAATGAAAAATTTCACTACTTCATCAATATATCATCATATCCTAATTCCAAAATTCTACAAGTCTGAATTCTTGATGGAACCTTTTGCTTTCTTTCTAACCATTAAATCCAAAGAGGACTTCATTAGAAAAATGTCAGCACCTGTTTCCATATTGATTAATGAATGATGAACCATGATCTTAATAACTGCCTTCTTATAAATGTTATGAGGTTTCCAGGAGCCATTTTATCCCATAGCATAGATGTCTCATAAATGTGTTTCAGACATCCTCCTATGTCAATTACTCCTACTTTAATGCTTCTAATGATCCATATTAACTGCAACCATTCGACATGTCAATATAATATTGAATACAAGTACACATACCTCATTTTTCTTTAGGTCATCTAAGGCTCCTTTCAGCAGTTTCCTAGATTGAAAGATCTTCAATCCCTTGATCTGCTCTTCTGTCATCATGCCATCGTTCATGAATTTCATAAGTTGGAGTTTTGTTGAAACACTTGTTTCTTCTCTGGATCGGTGAATCTTCTAGGGAAGATTCCATCACAGAATCTTGAGGATCTTAAAGATCCCTATCCGGCAGATGTTTCCCTTTTTATGCATGATGATACTTGCTTTAGATGACTTCTCCCTTTCCTCCAAATGTTGAGTTCTGCAAAATTCTGCAAAACTATCGCCCTCAACTTGTCTTCTTCCATAGAAGCCCTAAGTTGTTGAATGAGGTAACTTACTTATCCCATGAATTTTGTTACCCTCATGATCATATGAATTCTTGTTTCTATGACATCACACCGCATCCTCTTATTTATTGTAGACATCTCTTATGCAGGATCTAGGAGCCATAAAGAGACTTATTGTGAGGGAGACCAATCTTAATGATCTCTTACTCCCTCTTTCCATGGAATTCTTTTCATCGACTCCTTCCATCCTTTCCAGTGACATGAAATTTCTTTTCTTGTAATGTTCATAATTCTTCTTCCAGCTCCTTTTATGTTTCCAATATTGTTTAATGACTTCACTTATCTATGAGGACTATGACTATCCTCCTTATTTCATGCAAGGACCTTCGATGACCCAACCAACTTATAGACCTCCTTGCAAATACAAAGTCATTTTACCAAATTTGATAATAGAATAAAAGATACTTACTTGACCAATGAAGATGAGATCTTCACCTTGATCACTTTGATGGTGGTTGAAGAAGATGTATTGATGCTCTCTTTTGGATGATCTTCTTCCAAACAAGGAGATTGCTCCTTTTATGATGACAACCTTTTAGATCCAGCTTCCTTTTGATAATGGTGATTACTGCTTCAATGGATTGTGAAAATTCCTAGATCTGAACAATCTACGGAATCCTACTGCGACCAACTGGATTACTTCTTCTATTATGTAATTTACTTTACACAAATATTTCTTAATCATACATGAAATACTGAAGCAATCACTGAAGCAGCCTACACTATAATACTCGTGATTCTGAAACAAGGAAATCAATCACACATATGACACCTTTATTTTGGACTAAGTCCCCGGAAGAACCTAATGCGGGAAAACCGGTGCAGCAAATCTGAGGGTTTTATTATTAAGCAATAGCAATGTCTGAATACATCTCTGAATACCCCTAGGGTAATTCAGTTACAGAGAGAAATATTGGCAGAAGAATTTGTGAGGATTTACCTCACTCAATCACTGAGTTCTCGGCTGATCCGGATGTAGAAAACCCTGCCCTGGGGAGGCACTGCGCAGTCCCAGCACTAGACCTTCCAGCCACTGCGTCACCCCCTTCCAGGCTCAACGTTCAGCCCCAACCAAGTTGTTTTGCCTCTGTGGACCCAGCGGAACAACCTCCCGGTATCACTTTCCATATCTCGGCCTCTGAAACTGATATACAAGCAAATTTCCGGAAATCCTCCTTTGCCTCTATGTTGCCTCTGCGTGAGCCCTACGTAGTGATTGCGCTAGCCCTTCTTCCTTCAGCGCTGGCTTGGTTAGATCACCTCTGCCTCTCTCTGACTGATGTTCCAACAGCTGAGAAAATCTCTCTCTGGATGTTATCTCTGCCCCTCACTGCTCAGATCTCTAGCTCGAATTTCTCAGCAGACCCCGCCCCAGAAATTTTGAACTCTAGATCAATTCGGTGTGTCTTTCCAAATGGTCCTCAAGAATTCCTTGATAGTCTTCTCGTTGAGACATCAACATCTGAGATTAGATCTCTAATCAACGGCTAAGATTATAACATGACTTCATCTCTGCCTTTTCTAGATTATTCTCACTCTGTTTTATTAATGTCCTCTAATTATTTAATTTCCCTAAGTTAGACTTAGGGTCTCCATTAAAATAAAATAATTAATTATTTTAATAAAACATCAACCGAGTGGAATTTTCACAAACGGTTTATGGGTTCTTTGGAATACCAGTGTCTAAGCCTCTCCACAAAATTTGGGGCTTAGAGCACTTTCTGATGCTACAAAAATCAACATGGATGACCTTCTTCAAGGAGAGGGTCCTTGTTGTAATAATGATAATATCTTCTTTGCTTGGAGGTGCATGAGTGTGGATCTGAAATGCTTCTTTTTTATAGAGATTATCATATTGTTGAGTATGTCATTGCTTCATTGTGCTATTATGTTACTATAATCTATGCTACAAGACAACCAAGCTACACTGAGAAAACTTTGTTGTGATGTAGCGCTAAAACAGTGAGGAGATGTCATTGTGGTGTCATAAAAACTTTGCCCAGGTTCCATGCTTCAATCTGCACTGTGATCTTGAGATTTTACCGAGATTGAGTGCGTCCCTTGAGTGTCTTTTAAATTGTATGCCCTTCCTTGACTGTCACCTTAAGCTCTGATACCATGTTGAGAATTTGGTGTGAAATTTTTCAATCTAAAAATTATTACTGCAATGATTGATTTATTTCGCCTACTTATTAGATAAGTTATTTATAGATGCTTCAGTAAATTTTGAAATAAACACAGTTGCAGTACTTCACTCTAATCAAAAGCAAAACTAGAAACAACCATATGAACACAGCAATTGTCCTCGAAAAAACCCAATGTGGGAAAACCGGTGCAGCAGATGAGGGTTTGTATTTATCTTCAGCAATGAAAAGAATGTTTACAGAAATCCTGACGATCAAAATCAAAGAGCATACACCTAATGTGAATTTTTCAGACACTCCGGAAGAATTCCCGACACACGGGATGACCTCCTGCACCCTCTGTGTCAGTCTGCGTAGCCTCTCTGCGCAGTCCCTGCTTGGACTGCACAAGTCTGCATCGAGGGCAAGTGTTGTTGCTCAACGCTGCCTCCTCCTCATCCTCTGCCTTCTTCCTTCTCTGACACTGTTGACCTCTCCCTCCTCCATCTGCTTCTGCAACCCTGCCTCTACAAACTCACCCACTGAAATCGAATTCTCCTACTTCAGAATCGATTCCCTTCGGGTACTGAGAATGTGCCCAACTTGATTTCCAAATAACCCTCGAGCCTCGTGTTATAGTCTTATCGCTGATGAATCAACGACCCAAATTACAACTTTAATCAATGGCTCAAGATTAAAAGATGACTTGATCTTCGTTTTCTAGAATATTCACTCTACTTTATTAATACCCTTTAATTATTTAATTTCCCTATGTTTAGACTTAGGGATCACATTAAAATAATTAATTATTTTAATAAAACAAAATCCAAGTGGAATTTCCACAAACGATTTATGGGTTCTCAGGAATATTGTTGTGCAAGCCTCTCCTCAAAATTTGAGACCTGGAACACTTCCCAATGCTACAAAAATCAACACTCCCTCTTAGCGAGGAAAGTGTTCAAGTAAGGTACCAACTATAATGCTTTGATTCTGAAGCATCTACTGTGTTGTTGATGTCCTGGTTACTGCCTCTCAACTTTGTGCTACTGCCCTCTATACTGCTGTCTGTGACACTAACTCTGCCACTACCTCATCCGTATTGTAGCTCCCTCTGTCTCTGAAGACCACCCATTCCTTTACAGGAACGGGTTCTCGACCATCCCCATATTTTCTCTGAAGTAAGTAAACTTAATCTTACTCAAAGTCTTGGTGAGGATATCTGACACATGTTCTCCTGTAGGAGTGTACCTTAACTGCACGGCTCCCGTTGGACATAGTCCCTGATGAAATGGCACTGAATGTCAATGTGTTTCGACCAGTCATAAAACACAAGATTCTCATAGAGCTTGATGCAACTCTGATTATCACACATAATTTCGCGCAGTTCCATCCTCTTGAGTAAGTTCAAGAGTAAATTACGAAGCCATATGGCCTCCAACGAAGTTGTGCTTGCTGTCATATATTCTGCCTCGACTGAGCTCAGTGCGACGGACTTTTGTTTCCTACTGCACCAGGAAGTCATTCCTGATCCGAGACTGAAACAGTACCCACTGGTAATTTTCCGATCCACTGTGCTTCCAGCCCAATCTGCATCTGTAAACCCACTCAACTGGACCTCATTGCCCTTGGTGTACTTCAATCCATACTGGATTGTCCCCTTCAAGTATCTGAGAACATGTTTGACTGTTGCCTAATGAGCCCCCCCTAGTTCCACAATGAACTGACTGAGAGTATTCACTGCATAACAAGTGTCTGGTCTAGTGTTGACCAAATACATCAATGATCCGATGAGCTGCCTATACAAGGTGGGATCAACTTCATCATCCTCTGTTGTGTCTATCTTCTTCTAGTTTGTAATCATCGGCGTGGCCATGGGTCTACAGTGTTCCATCTGAAACCTCTTCATGATCTTTGTAGTGTATCTTCCTTGCCCAAGGAAGATTTCTCCCTTCTGCTGCCAGACCCCCAAACCAAGAAAATAGTGCATCTGCCCCAGATCCTTCATGTCGAATTCGGTAGCCAGATTTTCCTTGCAATCCTTGATGAGCTTAGATGATCCAGTAAGAAACAGATCATCTACATATAATACCAGGATTAACGGCTCATCCCCTACTCTCAGGTAGTAGAGATTGGGATCTGCGTCACTCTTGACGAAACCCATCTTCTGCAAATAGCTATCAATTCGCCCATACCATGTTCTGGGGACTTGTTGTAGACCGTACAAGGCTTTCTTAAGCCTGCAAACATGAGTCTTCTACTCATGTGTCTCGAAGCCCTCTGGATGTTCTATGTACACTTCCTCCTCTATCACCCCATTCAAGAAAGTTGTCTTGACATCCATATGGTGAATCTCCCACCCCATCTGTGCTACTAGAGAGATGACGGATTTGATAGAAGTTTATCGAGCTACAGGGGCAAAGGTTTCCTCATAATCGATCCCTTCTTTTTGTGTGTACCCCTTAGCCACAAATTTGGCCTTAAACTTCTCTATGTTATAGTCTGCAGCATACTTGATCTTGTAGATCCACCTTGATCCTACAATTGATTTGTCATGTGGTCTAGGGACTACTTCCCAGACATCGTTTGTCATGATGGAGCTATACTCCTCCACCATGGCATCTACCCACACCTGATGCTGAGCTGCCTCCCGAAAGCCAAAGGGTTCTTCGACCTGAGCTACCAGTGCCTGGTATCTGTCAGGTTACCTCTGTACCCTCTTCCTGTATCTAGGGGCTCCAAAAAATTCTTTTGCATCCCTCAGAATTTGTTGGAGTTCTCTGCGCAGTCTTCCAATGGTGGTGGGTGGTCTTACCTGCTCTCCTGCCTGCTCTTTTTCGGAGGAACTCTACTCAGAATCCTTGTGTCATGGAGAGGCACTCCACCCATTCACTGGAAGCAGTTGAGGTTGTACTAATGGATCATCCTCAATATGCGTATCTATAACCAATTCCCAGGATCTTCTGAAGGCTCTCTCCTCCATGAATTTCACGTCCCGCCTTACTACGATCTCCCTGTTTTCTGGAATATAGATGCGATATGCCTTCGCATTTTCACTATAGCCCACAAGATAACCCTTTTTCGTAGTTTGATCCAACTTCTTCCTCTTCTCATCTAGTACGTGGCAATACACCATCTTGCCAAATATCCTGATATGGCTAACCTCCAGCCTATTGCCTGTGAACACACTCTCAGGAGTTACCTTCCACAATGCTTTATGGGGCACCATGTTCTGCACATACACAGCTGTATTGCAGGCTTCTGCCCACAATAATTTGGGCATGTCTTGGTCATATAGCATTGCCCTTGCAGCTTCTACAATGGTCCTGTTCTTCCTCTCTACAACTCCATTCCGCTCTGGATTGTATGGAGTTGTCCATTCTCTCTTGATGCCTTCATTTGCGCAGAAACTGGTAAAGTATTTATCGATATACTCTCCACCATTATCTGGCGCAACTTCTTGATATTCTTTCCGGTTGAATTTTCTACCAATGCCTTGAAATCTTTAAAACGCTCAAAGACTTCATCTTTGGTTTTGAGAAAGTAGATCCAAGTCTTCCTGGAATGGTCATCAATGAATGTAGCAAAATACTTTGCACCACTGAGAGTGGTTGTGGACATTGGACCACAAATATCTGAGTGTATCAACTCCAATACGCTCTTGGCCCTGCTACTGCTTCCTAGAAATGTTGCTTTGGCATACTTCCCTAATACGCATCCCCTGTAGACCTCATCTCTTCTTGTGGTGAGTTCTGGAGCTCCTATGACAGTCTTCTTGAGAATCTTCAAGGCTCCATGATGTAAATGCCCCAACCTTCTGTGCCATAATTCATTCAGATCCCTTTCATCCATACTACCGATCTGAGCCATTGGAGATTCAAGCTGGAGCTTATATAGTTTATGGCTCCTTACTCCAATTTGTGCGTTCTTTTTCCAGCTAGGATGTTTGAAATAAACTTTGTTTCCAATAAAGTATATGTCATAACCCTTGTTCTGGAGCTGAGACACTGAGAGAAAATTCATCCCCAACCCTGGTACATGCAGAACGTTTGTGGCCCGAATCTTGTTGCCAGCGTTTGTCTGAAATATTATGATACCTCTTCCAACAAGGGTACACTTGGCTTTGTTTCCCATTGTAATCTGGAAATTCATCTGCTCTTCTTGGTAGCTCAAAAAACATTCTCGAACTCCCGTCATACGAGCAAATGCTCTACTGTCAATATACCAAACACCTGGAGGGGTCCTGCTTGACACACAAGCGAAATCCTCCTCTAGTCTGGATGCCAGCATAGTCATGTCATGTTCCCTATGTTTTTCTAAGTGCTCTGGAGGACTGCGTGAGTTCTTCTGACTGCATGAACCCTTCTAAATGTCGGATCTTTGGTCCATAGCAGATCCTTCCTTTCTGTCTTTAACCTTTTTCTCTGATACCATCTGAAATTTTTCAATCTGAAAATTATTACTGCAGTGATTAATTTATTTCGCCTACTTATTAGATAAGTTATTTACAGATGTTTCAATAAATTTTGAAATAAACACAGTTGCAGTACTTCACTCTAATCAAAAGCAAAAGAACAAAAATAACACATATAGCACAATAGAAACAACCATATGAACACAGTTATTTTTGGACAATTGTCCCCGAAAAAACCCAATGTGGGAAAACCGTTGCAGCAGATGAGGGTTTTTATTTATCTTCAGCAGTGAAAAGAATATTTACAAAAATCCTGACGATCAGAATCAAATAGCATACACTTGATGTGAATTTTCCGAACACTCCGGAAGAATTCCCAACACACGGGATGACCTCCTACACCCTCTGCGTCAGTCTGCATAGCGAAGCCTCTCTGTGCAGTCCCTACCTGGACTGCGGAAGTCTGCATGGAGGGCAAGTGTTGCTGCTCAGCATTGCCTCCTCCTCGTCCTCTGCTTTCTTCCTTATCTGACACTGTTGACCTCTCCCTCCTCCTCCTACTTCTGCAACCCTGCCTCTACAAACTCACCCACTGAAATCGAATTCTCTTACTTCAGAATCGATTCCCTTCGGGTACTGAGAATGTGCCCAGCTTGATTTCCAAATGACCTTCAAGTCTCCTCTTATAGTCTTCTCGTTGATGAATCAACGGCCCAAATTATAACTTTAATCAATGGCTCAGATTAAAAGATGACTTGATCTTCAATTTCTAGAAGATTCACACTCTGCTTTATTAATACCCTTTAATTATTTAATTTCCCTAAGTTTAGACTTAGGGATCACATTAAAATAATTAATTATTTTAATAAAACAAAATCCGAGTGGAGTTTCTACAAAAGATTTATGGGTTCTCTGGAATACTATTGTCCAAGCCTCTCCTCAAAATTTGAGACCTGGAACACTTCTGGATGCTACAAAAATCAACATTTGGTAGGGCAGTGTTTAATTCAATTCTCTTACTTGATAATTGCTTGTGTTATACTTGTGTTATGCTTCTATTGCTTAGATCTTATCTTCATTAGCTTATTATGTTCTTTATCAAGTCAATTATCAAAACACAAGAGACATGGAATTTTGGCTCTTCAAGCCAGGGCCAAAACCTCTCCCTCTTGGAGAGGAAAACCCAAAAGTAATTCTTCTTCTAGATATTCAATTGACAAGTACCATGACCATGACATAGACCCAGTGTGGAAAAAGTCACGAAAAAGTCTCGGGAGTTTTTGCTGGAGCCGATAAAATCGGCCGACGTTTTCACGATTTTTTCAAAATCGAAAAAGTCGGGATTTAATCGTATTACTCCCAACTTTTTGCCGAGTCGAACGAAAAAGTCGTGAGGCCATTTTGCGCGGTAAATAAAAGCCCAAAAATAGATTTTTATGGGTTCATTTTTGTCGGTTTGTTGCGTTTAGCACTGTGAGAGTCGAGGAGAGGGTTTGGATTGTGCGTTGAAGATTTTCATTTAATTCTCCACGGACCATCGCTCGAGCTTGCAGATTGGGAGGTGCCGGCTGCCGGGGTTTGCTGCTGCAGCCAAGTGAGTTTCAACTTATTTCCAAGTACCTTAACGCAAATATATTTCCGCTACTACTGACTCTCAAATATACTACGGTTGCTTAAAAGTTAATAACTTAATACTACCTTAATGCAAATGGGATTTAATCTGTGTTCTTATTCTTAACATGCATATAAGCTTTGGCAATCAGATTCTGTGTTGGTTTTTAATAATAAATATTTATGCCTATAAATTTGTTGAGGACATTCTGTGTTCATGTTAAGCTCAATGCAATTTTTGTGTTAGACAGTAGACTTTAGTTTACAACTTCTATGCCTATAATTTCATCAAGGTGTTTCTCTATTTGAATTTACCAAGTGTTCCATCTATGTAACGCTGTAACTCCTTTCAGCATTCTATGATTTTTTGAATTAAAAGTTAAGAGTATCCAACAGTAACTGCAACGACAAATTATTAAAATTTATTGATCCCAGATTTTATTAACTTTGGTAACAGTGGTTTTTGTTGTGATGGGCAATTTTTAATTTTTGTTTTGTGCCCAGGTTCAAACATCAAAAAGTTTCAAACAAAATGCCAAGGAATTTGGATCCTATGTGGCAGTGTGGTGAACCTGATCCTCTACCCGAAACTGGAGGTGTCAATAGAATGTATTTGACTTGCAAGTTGTGTGGAAAGCATATATCAGGTGTCAACAGATTAAAATTCCATATAGGGCAAATTCCAAGGCAAAATATAGAACTTTGCCCAGATCCATCTCCAGAAATTATCCGACAGGCCATTAAATCATTGATGGATAAAGAGGATGGCAAAGACACCAGGGCAGTAATGAAAAGGCAACTTGTAGGGAGCTCAAGACTGGGGGTAAGTGAGAGTGCTTCTTCTGCTTCAGCATCAGCTTCCACTCCCAACCCCTCAGCTTTTTCATCCTTTTTTGTCCCTAGAACCACACTCGGTGCACAACCTGGCATCAAATCAACGATTAAAAAAAAGGAAAAGGCAGAAGCTGACAGGTTGGTGAGTAGATGTCTCTATGGAGTGATGTTCCTTTCAACATTGCCAAGACAAACCCATTCTACCAACCTATGTTTGATGCTGTTGCTGTCGTTGGCCCGGGGTACAAAGCCCCTACCTTTGCACAGTTGAGAGGGCCTCTTCTTCAAGAGGAAAAGAATGATTGCACTGCTAGACTGGAGGAGTTTAGGGCATCTTGGGAACACACTGGATGCACAGTCATGTCAGATGGTTGGACTAACCAGAAGGGTAAGACCCTTCTTAACTTCTTGGTTAGTTGTCCCAAGGGGACAATGTTTATGAAATCTATTGATGCATCTGCACACATTAAAGATGCGCGTTTATTATGTGAGTTGTTGGACATCTTCATTCAGGAAATAGGCCCACAAAATGTTGTCCAAGTCATAACGGACAACGCTGCAAATTATGTTGCAATTGGCAGGATGCTTATGGAGGGGTATCCTACCCTGTTTTGGAAACCTTGTGCTGCTCATTGTATTGACTTGATGTTGGAGGATATAGGTAAGATTCCTATGGTGACGCATATTGTTGAATCATCCAAGAGCATAACAAAATTTATTTACAATCGAGCATCTATGCTTAGCTTGATGAGAAGATTCACCAACAACAAAGATTCGATGCATCCTGTGATAACACGCTTTGCCACTACTTTCATATCTCTTCAGTCTCTGTTGAATTCTATGTGGGACGTGAAGAGCATGTTTCTTTCACAGGATTGGCGTGAGTTATCTATTAGCCACAAACCAGAGGGAGAGGGCATATGCAGACTTGTTTCATATGATCAGAACTTTTGGGCAGGAGTAGAGGAGGTGTGTGCCATTTCAGAACCTTTGGTAAGGGTTCTTCGGTTGGTTGATGGAGAGAAGCCCACAATGGGCTACTTGTATGAGGCCATGGATAGGGCCAAATAAGCCATTTGTGCTTATTATGAAGATAAGGGAGATGAGGGGTTAGAGAAACAACAGGTCATATGGAGAGTGATTGATGACCGATGGAACAATACTCTCCATCGCCCCATTCATGCTGCAGGTATCTACTTCAACCCTGCATTTGCTTACTCCTGTGGTTTCAGATTTGATGCTGAGGTGATGGATGGATTCTTCACATGTGTTGAGAGGATGGTGGTATCTGAGCAAGAACGTGAAGCTATTTCCAAAGAAATGGAAATATATAGGATGGCAGGTGGCACATTTGGTTTTACCATGGCTATTAAGAGTAGGACGACCAAAATGCCAGGTAAGCTTCAGTTTGTTTCAACTTTCAACTTTCAAATTTAATAATTCATTCTCTTCATAATTTTTGCTTCTCATTTTTATTTTAACTTGTAGATGCTTGGTGGACAAGCTATGGTGGTAGAGTACCCCATCTCCAAAAGCTTGCCATTCGAGTGCTCAGCCAGACATGCAGTTCCTCTGGGTGTGAGCGCAATTGGAGTGTCTTTGACAAAATACATAGCAAAAAGCGCAATAGGTAAAAAAATTTCAAATTAAATTTTTGAATAATTTGATTATTTTTACTATATAAATTTTCTAAGTACTAATTTATAATCTATGACCATTTTACAGATTGGAATCCCAACGCCTCAATGACATGGTGTATGTCTACTACAATCTTCAATTGTGGATGAGACAAATTCAGAAAACTCCTGATATGGATGCCATCTCATTGGACAACATCGATACCACTGTTGCATGGAGGGTCGAGACTGAGAGGCCGGCCATGGAATCAACCCCTGATTGGTTAGATGTGGATCCAGAGGCACTAGCGCTAGAGGAGGAGGCAGTTGTACAGCAGGAGGAGCCAGTGGTAGAGGAGGAGGAGCAGAGTCAGGAGGCAGAGCAGGAGGAGGATGTGGAGGAGGAGGTGACACCATCTAGGATGGGCAGTAGCAGTGGCAGCGTCAGCGGCAGAGGACAGAGGCCACCTCTTTTTTTTGCTTCTAGAGGACGATTGGGTCCATTTGTATCCCGAGGGGCGGGGCCTTCTTCCTCTAGAGGAAAAGGCAAAGCCATTCCCTATTCCCGTAAAAGGGGCAGGGGATCTTCATCTTAGTGACTAATTACTTTATGACATGGAGATGACTCATGATATACATTTATTATATTTTTTGTTGATATTTTGACTCTTAAGACTGAGACTCAAGATTCAGGACTCGATTCACTATTTTGATATGTGATGTAGCACTAGACTTCATATACATATTATATATTAGCTTTCTTTACATGTTTATGTGGAAATGCATTTATTTGATGTTGTGGATACTTTAGATGCTAAAAAAATTGAAAAAAATTGAATAATTTTGTATTTTTTTTAATTTTACCGACTTTTTCAAAAAGCCCCCGACTTTGCCAAGTTTTTCAACTTTTTTACCCTTGCCGATTTAATCCCGACTTTGACTTTTTCCACATTGCATAGACCCTTGACCCAAAATGCCTCCAAGACCTTGTCACTACTCCTATCGACCTCTTATGCTGATCTTCCTTTCTTTGCATTGTACTGCACCAATATTAGAGAAACTCGGTCCCTAACCTTAATATCCTCCTTCCTGCTCTTCTAGGCTCGGTCTCCTATGAGATCCCTTCCAGTCCTTCCTTTGCACCAAGTCTTTGGTCTATATCTTGCTGTGGAGATTCTTCTTTACACATTGTATGGTCACCCTCCTTTCACACTGTATAGAGGACCTGCTTCCACTGAGGTAGCCCTCGGCCTATTTGAAGAACATGAGACAAATATATGTGCTTCTCAACAGTGACAATATTAGACCCAATAATTGTACTTGACTTTGTTGTGATGGCTTCTATTCTCACACCTGTTTACACTTGATTATAGTACTTGACTGAGATTTTCATGACCCAAACAGAAAGTTATTATTACAGTAATATGCATCCTCGTATCTTCACTGAGATACTATTCTTCATTGTCCTTACTTTCACTGTCTTGACACTTCTCTTCGTTGTACTGTCCTTTGTACCCAAGACTATGAACCTTTCCACACACTGAAATCACAGACTTGTTCCGAACTTGCCTCCTGCAATCTAGCCCGAGAATCTCAGAGATATGTGACCTCCTGTTGTGTTGTAATGCGAGGTGCCTAGAAACCTATTTATAGTGGTTCGACCCTATTATTTGGCCAACCTTTGCCAGTGAATCGATGTGACTATTTTCTTGTGAGCCGACAAGGAGTGTCTTCCAGCGTCTTCTAGGCTGACTTCAAGGCGTATTATGACAAGGTCTTGAGGCATTCCTTTTACATCAATAATTGTCCTTTGCAAGTGTAACAACACTTCATCTATATGACTCTAAATTATACATTTATGACAAGATGACAAATCCCTAAAGACATCAAGAAGAAGTCTTTGACTTATAATAAAAACTCCTTACTCATGAACCCTGTTATTGCCTAAATCTACCTCAGGCTGAGAAAGGCAGAATCTAGGGTAACATCAAACCACGCTTAACCTGGTAGCTAGCCCTACCAGATCGGGAGAGGGCTCTCTCCTTGTCAATCTCAGCAAAAAATGATCAGTAAAGCTTGAGATGACTTGAATGAAGGCTGATTTTAGGCTAGGTATATATGCACAAGAGTTTGATTTTATTTTAAGGGTGTTTTGTTGGATCAAAAGGAAGGCAGATTTTGGGTCTGGGAAATGAGCAGTTTTGCAGGGATCTGAATGGGGCAAGGTAGGCAATTGATTTGACACTTTCAATTTGAAGGAAATGGAGAGTTGAGACAGGTGAAGAGCTGAAGAGGGCAAGAAACTTTCAAGGATCCTCTCCAAACAGCTGAAAACATAGAAAATTAAACAAACCCTAGGTAGAGCACTGCAAATTTTAATGAATTCTACCTTTATCCTTGTTTGTTTAACTTAAGAAGAAATAAGAAGGAAAATGGTATACATAAAACAACAGTAGACTTACATTTACAGAGAGAAACACATTATCAAACCAAAATACCACAAGAATCCCATAGAGTGCTGCAAACCCTGGTCTATTCCTTGCCAAACTGCAGAGATGAATGTACAATGATGCTCAAAGCATTCCCAAAAGTCCAACCATGCTAATGACTGAAAAACCACAAGATATAGATAAACAACCACTCATCCCAGCCTCCAGGGGTCGAGCTCACAAGTTTAGGAGTTGTTCCAACAAAATTTAAACTGAGAACTAGAAAGTAGGCAGTGGAACAGCTTGCCTCTATAAACTAGGAAACGGATTCATTCAGTTGCAATTCACCTTTTGATGGATGAATCTACCTCCATGAGTGAAAATTTAACAAAATTACATCAAGATCTATCAAATTACAACAAAGTACATCATGAGTTTGACATTTAGAAGAAAGTCAAGCTAGGCGAAAAACAGAGTTGAATCCTAAAAAGGAGAAGGAGACATACCTTGAAGCAGGAAGATAATTTGCAGACCCTGGAGCTTCGGCATCCAGAACTCCAGTGCATGGTCATATTCCTGTATATGACATGCCTCCTATGTTTTCTCTTACAGAGTCCAATAGACTAGCAGGAAAGTACTGAGTCAAAAATGAGCAAAATCCTCCAATGCGCCGCGCCTGATTTCTCTATGTGTCGCGCTAGTTTCCAGCTGATTTTGGAGGCCTTCCCGGTGTCCAAATTTGCTCCAAGTGGGCTTGTTGGAAAGGTCTGTCTGTCTACTTTCCAACACAAGTGGAATTTCTGAATTTGGTCTTCATTTTCCCCTCCAAAACTGATTTCTCCCAACACTGCTTCCTGTGTGTCAAAAAAGGGGCAGAAAGGTCATTTTTGGGGTGTTTTTGACCCTTCTGGAAGCCCAAAACCAATCAAAATTTCTTGGCCATAGGTAGGCATGCATATTTTTCCATGAAAAATCCAAAAATACTGAGTTTGCATCAAAAGGAGCCCCCAATCATAAGGGCGTGCCAAGTGGCGCAGCGCATAGAGCAGAAAAGTCTGTTTTTAGGCACAAAATTTTCAAAAATGCAAAAAGTGTCCCAATTTTTTTGAAATTTGGGCTAAGTGTCCTCCATTATGTGCTATGCTGGGCCAAGGAAGCCTTGGCCAAGATCCGAAGTCTATCATTCCTTTTGCAACGCTTTGAGGCCTTCTTCAACTTGGCCTTCAAAATTTTGATTCTTGCTTTGCAAACATGATTTCTCCCCCAATAATGATTGGCCATGTGCCTCAACATATTTTTCTCGTTGTTGGCCTTCTCCAACAGCTTTTCCAAATGAATATTTACCCTTTCAAACCAAGTTTCACGATCAGCCTCAATCTCCTGCTCAAGTGATGTCATCTCGGTTTTGCTCCTTGGGGCAGCTTGCTGGTTCTCACGTATGTTTTACAACTCCATGATGGTTTGCTGATCCTCTAGCTGTTTGTTTCTCTGCTCAAAGTAGTTGATTATCCGCTGGCCTCTCTGCAATTTGAGGGACAAAGTATCTATCTCCGCCTTCTGTTCCTGAATGATCTCCCTGATCTTTGAGCTTTGTGGGCCCAAATCAGTGTCATCATCCTGAATGAGGATGAAATCTGTCTCCTGTTCTCCTGAAGGCCCCTCATCATGTATTGGCCTCTTACCCTTGTCCTGTACCTGTACTGCTGATGAAGGAAGCGAGACCCCTTCCACCCCAGGTGGAGATAATACTCGCTTGGCTGCTGCAAACAACCTTCTAGTGCCCCTCTGATAGGTGACAAACACCGGCACACTAGCGGTCTGTGTCTCATGACCCTCATGCTGATGTGAAGGTTCACCTGCCTCATAAAAAACTTCCGGAGGTACCTGAGGAGCTGTGAAGAACTCATGAGAAATGAAATCCTCCCATGAAATATCCTGCAAATCAAGCTGATGCATAACCACAATTTTGATGAGTGCAAAATGATAGATACTGTTATACTGCTGCTCAGGAGTTTTCTTTTGCACTAAGCTAGTCATCTTCTCAATATTTCGGCACATGAAGTAGGGGAGGTTCATCATTCTCACCCTGGTAAAGTGCATCAGCAATCTGATGTGATAGGCATATAAGCGAGAAAACCGGCCCTCACAGCTGAAATATTTGATAATGAGCTTCATCAAAGGAGCATATGAATCTTTCAGGAACCGAAAGGGAAAAAATCTGCTGAGTTGTCTCAAAAAACCGGGCTTAATGTATGGCTCATAGTGTTCCCTGTCAACTTGCTGCCTTTTGTTCCATTGCTCTTCGACATTTGGAATACCGGTTGCTAGAGAGATAGACTCAGGTGTCAAGGTGAATGTCACATTTGCAAGAGTGACTTGGCCATTATGTAAATGAAGCACAAACAATCTGGCCAACTCATGATGATACTGGACTCTAGCAACCATCTCACGAAACTGATAACAAGACTGTTGTTGAAAACATGTGATAGCAAGGGAGCAGGCCTGCAACTCAGCAAGTGAAGTAGGTTCCTCCTGTACATGTTTACCACTCTTGTGAGGTCTCCTTGGTGCATGCAATTCAGTTGTAGAGTCACTGTCTCGGTCATAAGAGGAATCTGTCTCCATGTTTGCCAAAGTTTGTGTTGTCTTAGATGAGTATGAGGAGTTTAGGTGTCTTTGGTTTTTGCTGCCAAATGTATGAAAATGTGTGAGGGACTATGGAGGGAGAGGGTAAGGGGAATGTTGGGAATATTGCAAATTGGAATTTGGGGAATTGAGGGGTTTTAGGGACAGTCTCTAGACTTTGGGATAGTAATTGGGGTTTAGGAATTTTATAGCTAGGATTTGGGATAATGGGAATATGGGATAGGGGTAGATGAATTTAGGGATATGGGGAATAGGGAAAAGGGTTGGTGAAACTATAAAACAATGAAGGAATAAAAGATAATGGAGTGAAAACCACAAAAACTAGTTTACAAACCCTAGGCTATGATGTCTTGAGCAAGGAAGTAGGGTTTTAAATTTTTTAATTAAATCCTCATAAAAATCATAAGACACGTATTATGGCATTGGAGGGATTGCTTGACTTACTTTGGACTGGAGGCAGCTGAGCAAATTTGAGTTTTGAATGAAATCGTGGTTTAATTCAGCTAGCAACTCTACGCGCCGCGCCACAAACCCAACGCACCGCGCCGACTCTATGCGTTGCGCTGGTGTATTTTCGCCATTGTGGGGGCCGACGCAATGCGTCGCGCCAGTCCAATGCGCCACGCCACTCAGCCAATGCGCCGCGCCCCTGAAACTTGCCAATTTCCCTTCAAACTGCTCCCTTTCTCCAATCACAGTTCTCCTTTGCTCACTCTTTCTCCTTGGAATGCAAATGGGCCCTTTGAAACATGAAAATGACTTATATACCAAAGGCTTTTAATTTTCCACTCCAAAACCCACTTTTGTAATGTTACCTTTGACACTTTTTTTTTTAACTCTGTTTTAGGCAATTTGCTTCATTTTGCCTCTGACTAACTAAATGATTTGCTTTTTGTTTGCCTTGCGGGGTTGCTGAAGTTTGACAAGGTGACCAGGGTTGCCTTTGAAATTGCTTACAAATGAGAGAACTTGAAATTACATTAAATTTATACAAATGAAGGTAAAATACTCAATTTTTCTCAAAACAGAGTTTTGAGAAAAAATACATTTCTAGGCATATGATGATGAAACTTATTAAGTACTGGAACTTTATTCGACCTCCTCATGCGCCTGCTGACCATTATTGGAAATTTTGAAGACCTTATTGATGAAACCCTAGACCTAATGGGACTAAAAACCTAAAAAATGACACTTAGAAATTTAAGGACAAAAAGTGAGTGCAGATGATTTTGATGAAAGGAAATGGGCCAGCAGGTAAAGGACATGAGGGAAATGTATAAAAAGCCACTTCCGTCAGATGATCCATGCTCCTAATGGAATGCAGCTGACTGAGTGAGACACCTAATATGCAATGCGACAAGAGAATTTTGATCACTGACGGAGGGATGAAGATACCGACACTAACATTGGCTCCAATGGGGATGGTAGCTCCTTGGAGGTGCCAAGAACTACAGATCTCTGGAAAAGTAGGCAGTGCCTTCGTCCATTGGGTTATGGAATCAATAACTTCGACAAACCAAAACCAGACTTTTGACTCAATTTTAGGACTGAAATCTAACTCAAAGACTGACTCAATTTCAAGATTGAAATCGACTGAAAAACTTGACTCTAACAAACCAAACCAAAACTGAAATCAACTTTCAACTTTATAGCCTTTACCTCGGGCCCCAAACTGAAAGAATGATGACAGCACACACTTGCAATGAAATTTAAACAAACCGGTATGTACAGTGATACATATGACAGTAGAAAACATTTCAAAAATAGTACCGTTTGAGTAGCCGACCATTGACCGGCCCACCTGGACAATCTTCTCCATTCATTTCTTTCAAAAAGAAAGCATTTTGGCCTCGATATGCAGCAATTCTGAAAGGTCCTTTCCAAAGATTTTCAAACTTGCCATGCTTACCTTTATCTTCGTTTCTCGCGTCCCATTTTAGCACCACTTCCTCTATTTGAAACTTGTCCGCCTTTGCCTTTCGATCATATATCTTCTTGATTCTCTCTTGCAGCATGAAAGTGTTCTGAAAAACCTCCTCTCTAGTCTGCTGTAAATGGATCATTTGATTAATTCTTCATTGCATATGATCATCTTTGCTACCAGCTTCCTGCAAAAGTTTAACCACTGGAACTGCAAGAGAGGTCGGGAATACAGTGTCAACACCATACACGAGCTCAAAAGGGGACATGCCTATAGATTTCTTTTGACTTACTCTGTCTGCTCAAAGTGCATTAACCAGTTTCTTATGCCAACCTTTCTTGGTTGGCAGCAAGCTCGATTTTCGAGCTACATCATCTTGGTCGAAAAGCTCCTCTAAAGGTATTAGACCTTTAGGAATGACATTGTCTTTCAGCTGCAAAACTTCCATCTGATTTACTTCTACATCCGCATCGCCATCATCATGCTCCCCATCAATAGAAGTGTCTTTGAATTTACCTTCATTTTGCAGAAATTCATCAATTTCTTTATCATCTTGAAACACTTGCCAATACCTTTGATTGTCGGGGACAGTCAGACGATGCTTCACATGAATTTCAAATTTATTGCTTGAATTCATCGGAATTTTCAAATTACTTGCTGTTGTTGCAAGTGCATCTGCAATGCCATTCTGAATACGAGAGACACATGTCAAAGGATAATCTGAAAACAATCTCAAGATATCTAGTACCGAATTGCGATAAGCCCGCATTCGAGGATGCTTAGCTTGGTATTCACCTTTCACTTGCTTGATAACTAACTCGGAGTCGCCATACACTGCAATTCTTTTGGCATTTAACTTTCTAAGAATTTTCAGACCAGCAATTAAAGCTTCATATTCAGCCTCATTATTTGAGCAATCAAAAGCCAATTTATAAGAACAGACCCTTACATTACTTGGCACTTTGTTTGGGGAGGAAACAGGGCTGCGTATCCAAATGCCAATTCCAGCACCGTCCCTTCCTACCGCACCATCAAAATCCATGGTCCACAAACCATCTTCGTCCTCTTCCAAGTGCTGAAATTCGGTTTGCTTCTTTACTTCTTGCTGTCCATCAACATTTTGCTGTTGTCGGGAGGCTGATTGCTCATCGGTACTATCAAGTCTCTGTCTCTCTTTCTTTAAGACCTCTCTGAAATTTTCAGTGATTTCCGGAATGTCTTCCACTTCAATTAATTGGCTATCTACATCATTAAAGCTATCTGAATATAAAACAAATAATTCTAAATCAGTATGTACATAATTGATTGGATGATTTACCGGTTTCTCCTTGCTAGTAATCATATACTTCATCTTTTGCTCCCGGTATAATTTCCTCATCTGACCAAACACGGGAATAGTAGCATAGGAGAAATCAAGTTGCAATGTCCCTTTAAGTTCCGCTCCCCAAGATCTGGAAAGAAGCATGCCACATCTAGGAGGAATATCCGCCACAACCACATCCATCAAAACATTTTTAGTCAGAATCTGATCCAAACTAACCACCAAATCTTTGATAAGCCCAATACATCTTACTCTACTAGAATCGAAAGAGTAAAGGTCATGATACTTTCTGGTGATATCCAATCCCAATTTCTCCATGATTGCCCTAGGCATGAGATTATGAGAGGCTCTGGAATCAAACATAGCATTATGTAACACATAGTCGTGCAACCTAAGGCTTATGTAAAAAGGAGGTACATCACTATCTGGAAACTCACCATCCAATGCTGGACCAAAAATCAACTCAGGTTGATCATCTTCCACGTTTACCATATCAGATAATGGATCTAAACTCAAAATCTTAGACACCTGACCCTTATAGCTGCTATTCTTCATCAATTCAGTGAAAGGAATGGATACTTTAACTTAGCAATTTCATTTTCTAAGTTAAAAACTGAAGTTTTCTCTACCTCTTTAGCTGGAACATCCTTCTTTTCAGTTTTCTCCTTTGATATATTTGGCTGATTGGATCTTTTATTTGCTGATGGTAATTTGCTAGTGGTGGGATCAACTGTCTCTTTTCCCTTCTTCTGCACAACGAGTGGATCATTCTTTGGTGTTGTACATCTCTACTTCTGAGTGAATATTGTCGCTGTTGGGTGGTCAAGGCATTCATGTACCCCCTCTGATATTCATCAGACTCTTCTTCAAGAGCTGTTTCATTTGCCAAGATGAAATTCTTGTCCCTTTGTACAGCTGAGTTCTCGAAATACTCCTCATCTTCAGTGATAAAAATTGGCATATCATCAGGTGTAAAGAAATTATTCTCTTCTCCAATTACATCCTCCTCATCATCTTATTCCGGACCATGTACAAAATTTTGCTGTAAGGGTGTCTTCACTTGTTGCTGTACTGCTTGTTCTTGTGCTCGCTGCTCTCTTTGCTTGATTTTAAATTGTGGTTGTTGTTGGCCACGGAAGTTAGGATTTCCGATTTGCGGTTTAGACTTATCAATAGTTAATCTGTCAAACATCTTTTCCATATATGAAGCACTTGCTCTGAAGTGGAAACCTCTTCCTTGATTGCTACTTTCTTTTCAGTTCTCGTTCTAGCTCTCTTGGCAAGCAGATTTGCTTCAACACTGACTGCAATTTTCTGCATGTCTTCCAAAGTGGCCGGATCTCTTTCTCTCAATTGATAGGCCATATCAGGATCGAAACCGTCCAGAAACTTAATCAAAGCCAACCCCATAGGTGGCTTTATATCAGCGGGAATTGCATTGTAAACAGAATTGAATCTAATACAATAATCTTGAACAGACTCACCAACGTTCCACTTGATATTCTCATATTCGGAAAGGATCTGAAGAGGGTCTTTCTTCACTTCCCATCGATCCAAGAATTGTCTCTGAAGATTAGCCAATGTAGTAATACTACCAGCCGGCAAAGCTCTGAACCACTTCCTTACTTCACCTCCAAAAGTTTGAACAAACAGTCTCATTGTCACATTTTCTGCATCAATCTCATGCAGGTCAAAGAAATCTGCCATCCTATCCACATGTTGCTGAGCTGTAACATTTTCAGGAGTGCCATCAAACAATGGAATTTTGCTTTGATAATCAGCGGGCATGTTATCCAAATTTTGAGGCAACACAAGGGGTGCAAATCGGGCAGCCATTGCTCTAGGTGGATTTACAACCGGGCTTGGGGATATAGGAGGAGTCAGAGCAGTTGATGTATGAGGTATATGTGGTGTGGATAAAGGTGATACTACTACAGATTTTTGATCTGAAATAGAAGGTTGCACGGGAATGGTGGAAATGAAAGGAGGCTCGGTAGGAATTTGTGAACTAGATGTAATTGCAAATGACCCAACAGTTGCAGATGCAGACTCTATGAATTCGGGAATGTTTGTTGCCACAATGGAATTCTGAAGATTTAGGATATAACTGTCAATTGATCTATTGGCCTTTTCAATTTCAAGGTCTTTGACAAACTCTGGATTTAGGACAGTAGAATCAATAGCACTTTCAGACTTAGTCTCAAACAATGACAACTCAAATTGTTCATCAAACTCAAGATCTTCAAGATACTCAAAAACAGCAGGATATGAATGAGATTTGAACACAAGAATCACAGGACTTTCTCGACGAAGGATTCTCGGAATAAGATTTGGATTTTCATACACAGGAGGTGGATCAGGATCCGGATTTGCCCTGGTGTGTCTTCTAGAAGCCAGTGTGTTGAATTATTCCCAAAAATCAAACGGACAAAATCAACTTGTTCAGCCTATCAAATTCTAAACTCATCACCCAAAAGTCTAGAATTATCTGATGTACTGGGGGAATTTACAAGTCAAGTGTTACGTTTATAAAACTAGACCGGAGATTGACTGAAGCAGCGTTTCTCTACTTATGCACTAGCAAAGCAATGTGCAGTTCGAAGGCTACCTGGCATAACTTCAGGCTTCTTCTGTAGTTTATAAAACGAATAACACTAACAAACAAACAATCTTCCCCAGTATGGTCGCCACTATGTTATTGCCTAAATCTACCTCAAGCTGAGAAAGGCAGAATCTAGGGTAACATCAAACCACGCTTAACCTGGTAGCTAGCCCTACCAGATCGGGAGAGGGCTCTCTCCTTGTCAATCTTAGCAAAAAAAGATCAATAAAGCTTGAGATGACTTGAATGAAGGCTGATTTTAGGCTAGGTATATATGCACAAGAGTTTGATTTGATTTTAAGGGTGTTTCGTTGGATCAAAGGGAAGGCAGATTTTGGGTCTGGGAAATGAACAGTTTTGCAGGGATCTGAATGGGGCAAGGTAGGCAATTGATTTGAGACTTTCAATTTGAAGGAAATGGAGAGTTGAGACAGGTGAAGAGCTGAAGAGGGCAAGAAAATTTCAAGGATCCTCTCCAAACAGCTGAAAACATAGAAAATTAAACAAACCCTAGGTAGAGCACTGCAAATTTTAATGAATTCTACCTTTATCCTTGTTTGTTTAACTTAAGAAGAAATAAGAAGGAAAATGGTATACATAAAACAACAGTAGCCTTACATTTACAGAGAGAAACACATTATCAAACCAAAATACCACAAGAATCCCATAGAGTGCTGCAAACCCTGGTCTATTCCTTGCCAAACTGCAGAGATGAATGTACAATGATGCTCAAAGCATTCCCAAAAGTCCAACCATGCTAATCACTGAAAAACCACAAGATATAGATAAACAACCACTCATCCCAGCCTCCAGGGGTCGAGCTCACAAGTTTAGGAGCTGTTCCAACAAAATCTAAACTGAGAACTAGAAAGTAGGCAGTGGAACAGCTTGCCTCTATAAACTAGGAATCTGATTCATTCAGTTGTAATTCACCTTTTGATGGATGAATCTACCTCCATGAGTGAAAATGTAACAAAATTACATCAAGATCTATCAAATTACATCAAAGTACATCATGAGTTTGACATTTAGAAGTAAGAAAGTCAAACTGTCAAAAGCTAGGCGAAAAACAGAGTTACTGAGTCAAAAATGAGCAAAATCCTCCAATGCGTCGCGTCTGATTTCTCTATGCGTCGCGCTAGTTTGCAGTTGATTTTGGAGGCCTTCCCAATGTCCAAATTTGCTCCAAGTGGGCTTGTTGGAAAGGTTTGTCTGTCTACTTTCCAACACAAGTGGAATTTCTGAATTTGGTCTTCATTTGCCCCTCCAAAACTGATTTCTCCCAACACTGCTTCCTGTGTGTCAAAAAAGGGGCAGAAAGGTCATTTTTGGGGTGTTTTTGACCCTTCTGGACGCCCAAAACCTATCAATTTCTTGGCCATAGGTAGGCATGCATATTTTTCCATGACAAATCCAAAAATGTTGAGTTTGCATCAAAAGGAGCCCCCAATCATAAGCGCGCGCCAAGTGGTGCGACGCATAGAGCAGAAAAGTCTGTTTTTAGGCCCAAAATTTTCAAAAATGCAAAAAGTGTCCCAAATTTTTTGAAATTTGGGCTGAGTGTCCTCCATTATGTGCTATGCTGGGCCAAGGAAGCCTCGGCCAAGATCCGAAGTCTATCATTCCTTTTGCGACGCTTTGAGGCCTTCTTAAACTTGGCCTTCAAAATTTTGATTCTTGCTTTGCAAACATGATTTCTCGCCCAATAATGATTGGCCATGTGCCTCAACATATTTTTCTCCTTGTTGGCCTTCTCCAACAACTTTTCCAAATGAATATTTACCCTTTCAAACCAAGTTTCACGATCAACCTCAATCTCCTGCTCAAGTGATGTCATCTCGGTTTTGCTCCTTGGGGCAGCTTGCCGGTTCTCACGTATGTTTTGCAACTCCATGATGGTTTGCTGATCCTCTAGCTATTTGTTTCTCTGCTCAAGGTAGTTGATTATCCACTAGGCTCTTTGCAATTTGAGGGACAAAGTATCTATCTCCGCCTTCTGTTCCTGAATGATCTCCCTGATCTTTGAGCTTTGTGGGCCCAAATCAGTGTCATCATCCTGAATGAGGATGAAATCTGTCTCCTGTTCTCCTGAAGGCCCCTCATCATGTATTGGCCTCTTACCCTTGTCTTGTACCTGTACTGCTGATGAAGGAAGCAAGACCCCTTCCACCCCAAGTGGAGATAATACTCGCTTGGCTGTTGCAAACAACCCTCTAGTGCCCCTCTGATAGGTGACAAACAGCGACACACTAGCAGTCTATGTCTCATGACCCTCATGCTAATGTGAAGGTTCACCTGCCTCATGAAAAACTTCCGGAGGTACCTGAGGAGCTGTGAAGAACTCATGAGAAATGAAATCCTCCCATGAAATATCCTACAAACCAAGCTGATGCATAACCACAATTTTGATGAGTGCAAAATGATAGATACTGTTATACTGCTTCTCAGGAGTTTTCTTTTACACTAAGCTGGTCATCTTCTCAATATTTCGGCACATGAAGTAGGGGAGGTTCATCATTCTCACCCTGGTAAAGTGCATCAACAATCTGATGTGATAGGCATATAAGCGAAAAAACCGGCCCTCGCCGCTAAAATATTTGATAATGAGCTTCATCAAAGGAGCATATGAATCTTTCAGGAACCGAAAGGGAAAAACTCTGCTGAGTTGTCTCAAAAAACCGAGCTTAATGTATGGCTCATAGTGTTCCCTGTCAACTTGCTGCCTTTTGTTCCATTGCTCTTCGACATTTGGAATACCGGTTGCTAGAGAGATAGACTTAGGTGTCAAGGTGAATGTCACATTTGCAAGAGTGACTTGGCCATTATGTAAATGAAGCACAAACAATCTGGCCAACTCATGATGATACTGGACTCTAGCAACCATCTCACAAAACTGATAACAAGACTGCTGTTGAAAACATGTGATAGCAAGGGGGCAGGCCTGCAGCTCAGCAAGTGAAGTAGGTTCCTCCCGTACATGTTTACCACTCTTGTGAGGTCTCCTTGGTGCATGCAATTCAGTGGTAGAGTCACTGTCTCGGTCATAAGAGGAATCTGTCTCCATGTTTGCCAAATTTTGTGTTGTCTTAGATGAGTATGAGGAGTTTAGGTGTCTTTGGTTTTTGCTGCCAAATGTATGAAAATGTGTGAGGGACTTTGAAGGGAGAGGGTAAGGGGAATGTTGGGAATATTGCCAATTGGAATTTGGGGAATTAAGGGGTTTTAGGGACAGTCTCTAGACTTTGGGATAGTAATTAGGGTTTAGGAATTTTATAGCTAGGATTTGGGATAATGGAAATATGGGATAGGGGTAGATGAATTTAGGGATATGGGGAATAGGGAAAAGGGTTGGTGAAGCTAGAAAACAATGAAGGAATAAAAGATAATGGAGTGAAGACCACAAAAACTAGTTTACAAACCCTAGGCTATGATGTCTTGAGCAAGGAAGTAGGGTTTTAAATTTTTTAATTAAATCCTCATAAAAATCATAAGACACGTTTTATGGCATTGGAGGGACTGCTTGACTTACTTTGGACCGGAGGCAGCTGAGCAAATTTGAGCTTTGAATGAAATCGTGGTTTAATTCAACTGGCAACTCTACGCGCCGCGCCAGCTCTATGCGTCGCGCTGGTGTATTTTCGCCACTGTGGGGGCCGACCCAATGCGTCGCGCCAGTCCAATGCGCTGCACCACCCAGCCAATGCGCCGCACCCCTGAAACTTGCCAATTTCCATTCAAACTGCTCCCTTTCTCCAATCACGGTTCTCCTTTGCTCACTCTTTCTCCTTGGAATGCAAATGGGCCCTTTGAAACATGAAAATGACTTATATACCAAAGGCTTTTAATTTTCCACTCCAAAACCCACTTTTGTAATGTTACCTTTGACACTTTTTTTTTTAAACTTTGTTTTAAGCAATTTGCTTCATTTTGCCTCTGACTAACTAAATGATTTGCTTTTTGTTTGCCTTGCGGGGTTGCTGAAGTTTGACAAGGTGACCAAGGTTGCCTTTGAAATTGCTTACAAATGAGAGAACTTGAAATTACATTAAATTTATACAAATGAAGGTAAAATACTCAATTTTTCTCAAAACAGAGTTTTGAGAAAAAATACATTTCTAGGCATATGATGATGAAACTTATTAAGTACTGGAACTTTATTCGACCTCCTCATGCGCCTTCTAACCATTATTGGAAATTTTGAAGACCTTATTGATGAAACCCTAGACCTAATGGGACTAAAACCTAAAAAATGACTCTTAGAAATTTAAGGACAAAAAGTGAGTGCAGATGGTTTTGATGAAAGGAAATGGGCCAGCAGGTAAAGGACATGAGGGAAATGTATAAAAAGTCACTTCCGTCAGATGATCCATGCTCCTAATGGAATGCAGCTGACTGAGTGAGACACCTAATATGCAATGCAACAAGAGAATTTTGATCACTGGCGGAGGGATAAAGATACCGACACTAACAAAACCCATGATGCAAGTATTACAAAATACATTTTATTATCTTTGTCTTCTTCATTACATAAATTAATAATTCAAGTCATTATGAAGACCGAATCTAGTTACATTTTCCAACGTTTCTAAGGCAGCGAGGAGGTTGGAAACTGATTCTCTGTGGCAACCCCTTCTCTGATATAACGAAGGTTGATATTCCCCCCGTTCTGAGACAATGAAGGGTTGTATTGGGCTCGTTGAGGCAACGGGAAGCCAATACAGACCTGCCTAAGGTAGTGGATAGCTGAGGATCAATTTCCTGTGGCAGCAGATGATCAAGAAGGTTTTTCTGGGGTCGTGAGTAGTAGAAGGGGTTACAAACAAGAGGCCATAAGGATTTAAGGGGTGTCAGTTGACTAGGTGTAATATCCATTCCAATAAATATCTACTAGGTGCCTTTCTCAAATTTTGCAAATTTTGGATGGAGAAAATTTTGGGTACAAACTTAGGAAAAGTGGGTGATTTAATATTTTGTGGTAGGGGAGGCCCCAAACATTAGACAAAAGGAAAGATTGATCACATAGTGGGATGCGGAGACCACCCCATGAGGAAATATACACTCCTTGAGGAACTCGAATTGGAAGGAAGAGGCAAGGAGGTCAAATGGTAAAGCCCACAAGGAGAGAAGAGGAGAAACAACTATAAATAGGAGAAGTGGTCTCCATTTTGGGATCTTTTAACAATCTAACTTTTGAACGCAAGTTTTCATGAGTTGTTTAGCCAAGTAAACCAGTGTTGTTTAGCACAAGGAATTCCCAAGCAGGAATTCCACCTCTACCTTCGGTGATCTTCTAGTGTCACCCTACGAGAGTATTTCAAAACTTAGTGGGGAGAGATTTGTCGGAGTTCTAGGACGCATCATCTCTTGCTTCAGCTAGTTTGAACTTCCAGGAGGACAAAGGGGCAAAAATCAAACCACTGAGTTGAGGGAGTTTCAGGGGGGATTTTGGCCAACAAATTTAGCAGAAATTTCATTCAGGATGGACTAGCATTTGTGGAGAATTTCAGGGCTGGAAGTTGCTGCTCCTGAGAGAGCCAAACTCACCATTTTAGGGTCTGCACAGAAGTATTACTGGGTAGAATTTGTGGAGTTGTATTCATCTTATTTGTGTTGGGTTTTGGAAGGAATTTCACTCACACCTTCCGAAAGAAATTTTTAGGGCAATCCTACAGCTAATTGAGAAGGAATTGGTGACACATATCCAGCAGTTTGAATTGTGGCGAACACAGATTCTGTCAAGGAGGGTGTAGCACCAAATTTGGGTAATTCCAGGAGGTCGAAATTTGTTGAAATCAGTTTTGGGTTTTGCTGGACAAGCCTCAAGGAGTCTGCTCCTAATTCTACATAATTTTTGGAGGAGTTTTGGTGCCCCAAAACAGCAGGATTATTTAGCAACGAGTTAGGAGTGAACTTAAATTTTGGGTCCCGAGCGGTCGGTAGAATTTGCCAAAACCCTTTCTGGGTTTTTCTAGGTTTTATGTGGGGAGACTCAATTTCTGGGCACTTTTGAGGGGTCAAATCAGTGTGGAAAAAGTCGGCAAAAAGTCCAGACTTTTTGCCGACTTTTTCAGCCTTGAAAAAGTCGCGATTTTATCTTAAAAGTCCCGACTTTATCCCGATTCGATTGAAAAAGTTGGTTGTCTCTCAAAATGCGCAGTTAAGAGGCCAAAACTCGATTTTTCTCACTCATTTTTCAATCTGTTTGGTGCGTTTGAGGGCTATGGAGAGAGAGGTGATTGAGGTTTGAGCTTTGCTATTGTCCAAGATTTGTGGTGTGGATTTGGAGATTTGTCCACTGTTGCATGGAGGATCGAGACTGAGAGGCCGACCACGGACTCGATCCCTGATTGGTTAGATGTGGATCCAGAGGCACTAGCGCCAGAGGAGGTAGCAGTTGCAGGGGATGAGGAGCCAAAGGTAGAGGAGGAGGAGCAAGGTTAGGAGGCAGAGCAGGAGGAGGATGTGGAGGAGGAGGTGACACCATCTAGGATGGGTAGCAGTAGCAGCAGAGGACAGATGTCACCTCTTTTATTTGCTTTTAGAGGACGACTGAGTCCATTTGTATCCCTAGGGGCAGGGCCTTCTTCCTCTAGAGGAAAAGGCAAATCCATTCCCTATTCCCGTAAAAGGGGCAAGGATCTCAATGACTGATGACATGGAGATCACTCATGATATACATTTATTATATTTTTTGTTGATATTTTGACTCTTGAGAGTTGAGACTGAGACAGGACTCAAGATTCAGGACTTGATTCACTATTTTGATATGTGATGTAGCACTAGACTTCATATACATATTATATATTAGCTTTCTTTACATGTTTATGTGGAAATGCATTTATTTGATGTTGTGGATACTTTAGATGCTAAAAAAAAATTTTAAAAAAATTGAATAATTTTGTATTTTTTTAATTTTGCCGACTTTTTCAAAAAACTCTCGACTTTATCGAGTTTTTCAACTTTTTGACCCCTGCCGACTTAATCTCGACTTCGACTCTTTCCACATTGGGTCAAATACAAGGTTGTTTCCAGTTGCAACAACAGTTTACACCAGACGAGCGTAGTCTCTTCTGGGAGCTTTCCGGCACTTGGAGCCATTGATTTGTCACCTTGGTTTGGCCTTGCTTGTTGTAGCAAACCCAAGTTTCTTTATCACAAATATTGTACTCAAAATCTATTATATTAATACAATGGCTCAAATTTTTTGCCCACATTTTAGTGTGTTTATTTGTGTATGGTTGTGCATGCTTGAAATGTATAGTTGTAGCTAGTTCTTTGCTTTTGTTATCTACTGTGTTTTTCCATTTGGAACATTACAGTGGTATCAGGGCATGATCTTGGCCAGCTATGGGGAGGAGCTAGCAAGATCATGGAGGAGTTGATGAGGCAGAGCCAACAATTCGTGAGGCAGAACCAGGAGATCTTAGAGGGGATGCAACAAATGATACATAACCAGTTGAGAACCTAAGCACATGCACGCACACCCCAATCGTACAACACCCATACGTATGGCCATTATGGCCATCCTACCATGCCTCATTTCTTGGATGAACAGGAGGAGAAGTATGGTTCAGGGGTTGGATCATCAAGTAGAGGAGGGCAGTTAGAGTGTGAGTCCAGGAGATGATTTTGCTAGTGGAGACCTAGTTTTAGACATCGGGAGCTTGAGGAGGAGGTCGAAGGTACACAGGGTCATGAGGAGCATGTAGATACACCTAGTGTGACACAGGAGCCACCCTTGCGAGAGTTTCCTTTGGTAGCCCCAATTGACACGTTGGTGGAGACAGTTGGGCACACACACATAGGACCTTCCATTGATGAGGTGCCAGTAGGCGCAAAGGTACCCAGAGCTGTGACAGAGTTCCCAGATGACCGCTACCTACAATAGTAGGGAGAGCACCTTGAGGAGCGTGAGCTAGATGAGGATGTTATTCTTGAGAAGTTACCTGTGGTGGGGCAGCTCAGGACTCTTGTTAAGCCCATGATGGAGGAGGATGGGCAGTCATCTTTTGGGCCTGCCCTCGACAGGGAGCAGATAGATACGCAGGCAGCTAGCAGAGTTGCAATACTTCCAGTCAGTAGCTCTCTTCAGGCTTACATAGAGGGGCCTGCAGTATTGTTAGGTTACCTCTACACGTTGGAGGGAGAGTGGTTGAGTTACCTAGACCGATCGTATATGTTGACCAAGACAGTGAGACGAGGCAATATGAGTTGCACAGGGCGCAGCGCTCGCAGGGTGGAGTTGTTACGTATATTGGTGCTCTTGCAATTGATCCCTCTCATGGGGTTGGATGGCGAGAGGTATTGAGCTAGTACCCAATGGAGATGTATCCATGGCCATAGTTCGACAGGGGCCATGGGTTACCAAAGGGGCTCGAGGGCCAAACTATTTTTAGGATCCAGGTGGGATTCCCCATCACATCATGGAGTGAGTCGGTGATGGTAGTAGTTGTGCATTGTATCCAAGGATTGAGGGCACACACACCCACAGTTTTCTATCAGAGTTCCAACCAGCTCTAGTGGCTAGCTGGATCGATAGGGAAGTAGGTGGACTCCGTGAGGAGTTGTCCTGGCATGTGGATCAAGCGTGGAGTCGCAAGATGATTAGCATTCTCTTGTAAGGGTTGATCGGAGGTGGTGGCATCAGCAGGCAACCAGATAGAGCATTGTACGGGGATGAGGCTTTCCTACGGATATGTGGGTTGCAAAGTACACCAGGCAGTAGCACCATAGTGACACCGCCACTGGCACGTAAGAAGCTTTTCCTATTAGATCTCTCTGAGAGAATCAAGAGGGGAGGTCAACCCATTCAAGGTCATGGACGTGTGGTAGTAGAGATGAAGACCCTACCAGGATGCAGGTTGTTGCACACTGACTCAGCCTCTGGTCGTGGCATTCTATGGTGTATAGAGATATGCAGTGATGAGCGCCTCTTGAGTATATTAGTAGGGACTTGCATACAGTCACAAAGGAGCTAGTTGTTGTCCCTTGATTCCCTCGTCACGAGCAATAGGGTGCAAGAGACTCACTTGAGGCAGATGGATGTAACCCAGAGTATCGTGGATAAGAGAGGATTTTTCCCATTGGGGTAGACAAACTATGTGCGTGTTGGCACATGGAAGTGTAGGGATGACATGGTATGTTGCAGAGGTAGCATATGATTTTCCCCCGAGTCCCCTCTTGAGGGTATGATTATGGGGGTTCTGTATGACACACCTTCGACAGGGCATTCTGAAGCATTGCAAGGGCATGCGGCGCAAGGGATGATAGACCTATTATACAGGAGGGCACATAGGCTTCTGGCAATTTTTGGGTACACCATCCGGAGAGGGGATGGTAGAGTTCGTTGTGTAGCCAGGCAGAACCAGGGTCGTGGGGTATACACCAGATTGTCCCTTGATATATGGAGCCTATACCTCGCAAGGATCAGAGGTGAGGTGCGGATGGATCACAACAGTTGTCAAAAATATGTCGCCACAAACTTGGGGGCCAAGGTTTCAGTCAACGAGTGGATCACTCCAGTTCGAGATGAACAGGACCCTAACAGAGAGAGATCTAGCTCATTCTTGGGTCAACACATGGGAGATCACTGAAGTTTTCTCCACATGGCGAGGCGGTTATTCCCTTTTGTTGCTTAGGCTAGAAGCTAGCCATGGGGTGGGAGGCTCGAGCATTGTTGACTTTTCCCCGCTTGTTGAGCATAGCTTTGGTCATTACCTGTATGGTGGCTGAGAGATACAGGAGGGGAGGACCCAGTATGAGCATGTTGGACCATTGATTATGACTAGAGAGTCGCAACGTCAGCATGGCAATTTCCTTTTGCGATCAGCACGGGATATTGGCCTCTCAAGGCTTGGCAGTTCAACCACATTCAGGGATGTGCTAGTTTCTACAAGGGAAGATCGTACAGGTCTTCCATTGGGTTTTAGTTGCACGGAGAGTAGTTCGCCCCCTAGAGATTCGCTGATGACATGGGGCACTGCGCTAGCACGTGTGGTTCTTGGTGATCATTGGCACTACTCAGTGGCAAGCAGCAGGAATTGGGAATGATGGGCCTCCAATCTAGCTGTGGGATCCAAGGATTGATTAGGTTAGAGGACTACCTTGTTTTGGGAGGATCATCAGGATGACAGAGACAGGATTGCATCCTCCTTCGGATGACAGGTCGAAGGCCATCATGATGATCACTACGGGTCGAGGAAGGCCCTTCTCACTATTGATTCGACAGGAAACTGGGTGTGGATCGATAGATGGTAACCTTGGCAGGATAGACCTGCGTATGGTGGAGTTGCCCCTTATTGGATTTGTAGCAGAGGTTTACCGGAGTGGATGACTCTCTAGGAGCACGGGAGGGTCGCCAGACCGGGGCAACATCCACTTGATGGACTCACTTTGAGATAAGTTTGGGACCCGGGAGCTATAGGGTTGAGCAGTTGGGTTACAGATTGGGGAGAGTGGGTTCTCACACGAGGAGGTCACCCGAATTTGCCATTGGGACTCTGTTTGATAGCAGGGACTTCACTTCCTAGAGACCAGTTGAGACAAGACAGCGCCTCACTTGGGTGGCTATATGACTAGCAAGAGGTGGTTGTGATTGATACGCCAGGAAGAGGGATCTATTTTATGGTACTTGGGTTGTATCGTCATGAGTTCCCTCTTGAGGTACCCAGATCGATTTTCCGGCAGGACAACTTTCCGTGGAGTTGACAGGGGTTTGGCAGCATCAAGGTGCTCTGCTTACTAACAGGAGATGGGAGGACTCTCACACCCCTACACTACACCTTGGGTTTGCGCATGGGGCGAGGGGTGCTTCACATTGAGCGGGATGACTTGGGTCCCTAGTATCTGGGGACTCCTTTATGACTGGTTAGCACATGGATCGAGAGTGGATCATTGGCACAATTGGGACCCCGGTATTGCTTGCAGTGTTAGTTGGGTCAACAAGGAGAGAGCGCTTGTTCAGGATTTACTTGAGGACAAGCAATTTTTGGTGGGGAGGATTGTAATATCCCTTCAATAAAAAATTGCTAAGTGCCTTTCTCAATTTTTGCAAATTTTGGATGGAGAAAATTTTGGGTACAAACTTAGGAAAAGTGGGTGAAAATTAATTAATTTAATTTTTTGTGGTAGGGGAGGCCCCAAACATTAGACAAAAGGGAATATTAATCACATAGTGGGATGTGGGGACCACCCCATGAAGAAATACGCACTCCTTGAGGAAATCGAATTGGAGGGAAGAGGGAAGAGGCAAGGAGATCGAATGGTGGAGCCCATAAGGAGAGAAAAGGAGCAAATACTATAAATAGGAGAAGTGGCCTCCATTTTGGGATCTTTTGACAATCTAACTTTTGAACACAAGTTTTCTGGGGACTCCTTTATGACTGGTTAGCACATGGATCGAGAGTGGATCATTGGCACAATTGGGACCCCGATATTGCTTGCAGTGTTAGTTGGGTCAACAAGGAGAGAGCACTTGTTCAGGATTTGCTTGAGGACAAGCAATTTTTGGTGGGGAGGATTGTAATATCCCTTCAATAAAAAAATTGCTAAGTGCCTTTCTCAATTTTTGCAAATTTTGGATGGAGAAAATTTTGGGTACAAACTTAGGAAAAGTGAGTGAAAATTAATTAATTTAATTTTTTGTGGTAGGGGAGGCCCCAAACATTAGACAAAAGGGAATATTAATCACATAGTGGGATGTGGGGACCACCCCATGAAGAAATACGCACTCCTTGAGGAAATCAAATTGGAGGGAAGAGGGAAGAGGCAAGGAGATCAAATGGTGGAGCCCATAAGGAGAGAAAAGGAGCAGATACTATAAATAGGAGAAGTGGACTCCATTTTGGGATCTTTTGACAATCTAACTTTTGAACACAAGTTTTCTTGAGTTGTTTAGCCAAGTAAACCAGTGTTGTTTAGCACAAGGAATTCCCAAGCGGGAATTCCACCTCTACCTTCGGTGAACTTCAAGTGTCACCCTAGGAGAGTATTTCAGAACTTAGTGGGGAGAGATTTGTTGGAGTTCATGGGACACATCAGCTCTTGCTTCAGCTAGTTCGAACTTCCAGGAGGATGCAGGGACAGAAATCGAACCACTGAGTTGAGGGAGTTTCAAGGGGGATTTTGGCCAGCGAATTTAGCGGAAATTTCATTGAGGGTAGACCAGCATTTGTGGAGAATTTTGGGGCTGGAAGTTGTTGCTCCTAAGAGATCCAAACTCACCATTTTAGGGCCTGCGCAGAAGTATTACTAGGCAGAATATGTGGGGTTGGATTCATCTTATTTGTGCCGGGTTTTGGAAGCAATTTCACTCACATCTTCCAAAAGAAATTTGCAGGGAAATCCTACAACTAATTGAGAAGGAATTGGTGACATATCTAGCAGTTTCAATTGTGAGGGATGCAAAAACTGTCAAGGAGGGGGTAACACCAAATTTGGGTAATTCCGGGAGGTCGAAATTAGCCCAAATCTTTTATGGGTTTTGTTGGACTAGCCTCAATGAGTCTGCTCCTAATTTTGCATAATTTTTGGAGGAGTTTTGGTGCCCCAAAACAACAAGATTATTTAGCAGCGAGTTAGGAGTGAGCTTAAATTTTGGGTCCCGGGTGTTTGGTAGACTTTGCCAAAACCCTTTCCGGGTTTTTCTAGGTTTTATGTGGGGAAACTCCAGCAAAAATTGCATAAATTTCTGGGCACTTTTGAGGAGTCAAATACAAGGTTGTTTCCAGTTGCAGCAACAGCTTAAACTTTACACCAAGCAAAGCACAGTCTCTTCTGGGAGCTTTCCGGCACTTGGAGCCATTGATTTGTTACCTTGGTTTGGCCTTGCTTGCTGTAGCAAGCCCAGGTTTCTCTTATCACAAATATTGTACTAATAATTTATTACAGTAATACAATGGCTCAAAGTTTTTGCCCTCATTTCAGTGTTTATTTGTGTATGGTTGTGCATGCTTGAAATTTATAGTTGTAGCTAGTTCTTTGCTTTTGTTAACTACTGTATTTTTCTGTTTGGAACATTACACTAGGATCTAAAACAGCCAGGATAATTAGCAATGTTGAGCAGCCAGTGAGGCTGACTGGTGTGATTTGTGACAGTTGGGCTGATACAGGACCCTAATCTGTAATGATTGGCTACACCCTAGTAATCTATGTTTATGATGATATCTGTGGATCTTTGTAAGTCTGTAATTGTTTGTTGAATCAGCCCTAGTTTATAAACGATTGTTTGTGGAATCAAATGATTGTTTAAATTCTTTACTACTGAGTATCCAATTAAGAGTATTGTTGTTTCATAGCTTAATGAGTAGTATAATGTTGTTATGAAATACAATTCTTTGATGTATTCATTGAAAACCATAGCTAAGTATTGCACCCTAAGGGTAATTTCCAATGTGGAAAAATTCGAAGTCGGGATTAAATCGGCAAGGGTCAAAAAGTTGAAAAAGTCGGCAAAGTCGGGAGTTTTTTGAAGAAGTCGGGAAAATTTTAAAAAAAAATACAAAATTATTCATTTTTTTTTATTTTTTTAGCATCTAAAGTAAATGCATTTCCACATAAACATGTAAAGAAAGCTAATATATAATATGTATATGAAATCTAGTGCTACATCACATATCAAAATAGTGAATCGAGTCCTGAATCTTGAGTCCTGACTCCTATCTCAGTCTCAAGAGTCAAAATATCAACAAAAAATATAATAAATGTATATCAAGAGTCATTTCCATGTCATAAAGTAATCAGTCACTGAGATCCCCTACCCCTTTTACGAGAATAGGGAATGGCTATGCCTTTTCCTCTAGAGGAAGAAGGCCCTGCCCCTAGGGATACAAATGGACCCAGTTGTCCTCTAGAAGCAAATAAAAGAGGTGTCCTCTGTCGTTGCCGCTGCTTTTGCCCATCCTAGATGGTGTCACCTCCTCCTCCACATCCTCCTCCTACTCTGCCTCCTAACCCTGCTCCTCCTCTACCTCTGGCTCCTCCTCCCCTGCAACTGCTACCTCCTCTGGCTCTAGTGCCTCTGGATCCACATCTAACCAATTAGGATCGGCCTCTCAGTCTCGACCCTCCATGCAGCAGTAGTATCAATATTGTCCAATGAGATGGCATCCATATCAGGAGTTTTCTGGATTTGTCTCATCCACAATCGAAGATTGTAGTAGACATACACCATGTCATTGAGGAGTTGGTATTCCAATCTGTAAAAGGGTCATAGATTATAAATTAGTACTTAGAAATTTTAAAAAGTAAAAATAATCAAATTATTTCAAAAATTTAATTTGAATTTTTTTACCTATTGCGTTTTTTGCTATGTATTTTGTCAAATACACTCCAATTGCGCTCACACCCAGAGGAACTGCATGTTTGGCTGAGCACTCGAATGGCAAAGCTTTTGGAGATGGGGTACTCTACCACCATAGCTTGTCCACCAAGCATCTACAAGTTAAAATAAAAATGAGAAGCAAAAATTATGAAGAGATAATGAATTTTGAAATTTGAAACAAACTGAAGCTTACCTGGCATTTTGGTCATCCTATTCTTAATAGCCATGGTAAAACCAAATGTGCCACCTGCCATCCTATATATTTCCATTTCTTTAGAGATATCTTCATGTTCTTGCTCAGATGCCACAATCCTCTCAACACATGTGAAGAATCCATCCATCACCTCGGCATCAAATATGAAACCATAGGAGTAAGCAAATGCGGGGTTGAGGTAGATACCTGCAACATGAATGGGGTGATGGAGGGTATTGTTCCATCGGTCATCAATCACTCTCCATATGACCTGTTGTTTTTCTAACCCCTCGTCTCCCTTATCTTCATAATAAGCATGAATGGCTTCTTTGGCCCTCTCCATGGCCTCATACAAGTAGCCCATTGTGGGATTCTCTCCATCAACCAACCGAAGAACCCTTACCAAAGGTTCTAAAATGGCACACACCTCCTCTACTCCTACCCAAAAGTTCTGATCATATGAAACTAGTCTGCATATGCCCTCTCCCTCTGGTTTGCGACTAATAGATAAATCACGCCAATCCTGTGAAAGAAACATGCTCTTCACATCCCACATAGAATTCAACAGAGACTGAAGAGATATGAAAGTAGTGGCAAAGTGTGTTATCGCAGGACGCACCAACTCTTTGTTGTTGGTGAATCTTCTCATCAAGCTAAGCACAGATGCATGATTGTATATAAATTTTGTTATGCTCCTAGATGATTCAACAATATGCCTCACAATAGGAATCTTACCTATATCCTCCAACATCAAGTCAATACAATGAGCAGCACAAGGTGTCCAAAACAGGGTAGGATACCTCTCCATAAGCAACCTGCCAGCTGCAACATAATCTGCAGCGTTGTCCGTTATGACTCGGACAACATTTTGTGGGCCTATTTCCTGAATGAAGATGTCCAACAACTCACATAATAAACGTGCATCTTTAATGTGTGCAGATGCATCAACAGATTTCATAAACATTGTCCCCTTGGGACAACTAACCAAGAAGTTAAGAAGGGTCCTACCCTTCTGGTCAGTCCAACCATCTGACATGATTGTGCATCCAATGTGTTCCCATGATGCCCTAAACTCCTCCCAATCTAACAGTGCAATCATTCTTTTCATCTCGAAGAAGAGGCCCTCTCAACTCTACAAAGGTAGGGGCATTGTACCCCGGGCCAACGACGCCAACAACATCAAACATAGGTTGGTAGAATGGGTTTGTCTTGGCAATGTTGAAAGGAACATCACTCCATAGAAGACATCTACTCACCAACCTGTTAGCTTCTGCCTTTTCCTTTTTTTAATTGTTGATTTGATGCCAGGTTGTGCACCAGGTGTGGTTCTAGGGACAAAAAAAGATGAGAAAGCTGAGGGGTTGGGAGTGGAAGGTGATGTTGAAGCAAAAGAACCACTCTCACTTACCCCCACTCTTGAGGTCCCTACAAGTTGGCTTTTTATTGTTGCCCTGGTGTCTTTGCCATCCTCTTTATCCATCAACGATTTAATGGCCTATCGAATGATTTCTAGAGATGGATTTGGGCAAAGTTCTATATTTTGCCTCGGAATTTGCCCCATATGGAATTTTAATCTGTCGACGCCCCTTGACATATGCTTGCCACACAACTTGCAAGACAAATACATTCTATTGACACCTCCAGTTTCGAGTACAGCATCAGGTTCACCATATTCCCACATAGGGTCCAAAATCCTTGGCATTTTGTTTGAAACTTTTTCAAGTTTGAACCTGGGCACACAAAAAAAAATTGAAAAAAATTAAAAATTGTCCATCACATAAGAAGCAAACACAAATGTAATTGTTGACTTTAAATTTTAAATGCCTCTTCTAGTTCTAACTTCTAGTTCTCACTCACTTGAACACACAAAAATTAAAATCACTAAACAAGGTTTGAATTTTTTTTATTTGATTCTTGAAAGCGTTTTAAAATTTAATTCAATCTAGAGTCTAGAGTTTAGACTCTAGACTCTAGATTCTAAGCACAAATAAGTTAGAATTTAGAAAACAAGGGGATTGAATGATTTAAGAAGACATTTATCATTTATGTCACAAATTGACAAAGAATAAGAAAGAAAATACATACCTGGCAGCAGCAGAAAACCTCGGCGGTCCGACACCTTCAATCTCCAAGCTTGAGCAGTGGACAAATCTGCAAATCCCAACACAAATGGCAAAGCAAACCTCCTCCTCAAGTCTCCACAGCCTCAAACGCAGCAAAGTGACAACACAATGACTGATAAAAGTCGCATTTTCGGCCTCTTAACAGCACTTTAGACAGACAACCGACTTTTTCAGTCGACTCAGCAAAAAGTCGAGACTTCGGCGATAAAGTCGCGATTTTTTCGGGATGAAAGTGTAATGAAAAAGTCGGTCGATATTATCGGCTTCGGCAAAAATTCAGGACTTTCTGAAAAAAGTTGCGACTTTTTCACGACTTTTTCCACACTGTTTGGACCTAGTTGCCCAAAATTAACACTCCCTCTCAACTAGGGAGAACTCCATCTGTCCACCTGTGCCATCCTGTCATCAGTACCATCATGTACTAGCATCATCATCATCCTACAATCCTGCATCATCCTACTGTAACATGCTTTGTCGGCTCTAAGGACAAAAAATCGAGAGTGAGTCACAAAGACATCACACTCCGCTGAACCTAAGTCAGCCTAGAGGGTAAAACTTCAATAGACTCAAGAGAGTCACATACGGACCCGAAGTCAATTTAGAGGTAAGAACTTCATCAAACTTGATCCCAGATCAAGGTGTTGGACACAACCCATCCTAGACATAGAGAGTACGGCAATCTCCGATGTGTCCATCAGTGTTGCTATTGGTCTCTATCCACATTTCCCACGTCATTGGCCAAATGAGAGGTACTTCCCATGAGTCTGAAACTCCATGGGTAGGATGCATGCGGGGCATAGATAAAAGAGAGGGTGAACCAACTCAACATCATAACGGTGGGGTAGAAGCACAACAAGGTTCGGCAAGCCTAGCCCTGTGTGTGCTTATAGCTCCAAGAAGCTAACCCCAAGCCCCCTAGAGCTCCTAGAGCTCATTGTCCGACTCAGGCAGGACCCTCACAATAGGGTCTTTCCATGATTCCAAGCTTCTCATGGAAGGTTAGGGACTTGACCTTCCCCAGGGGCTTCATGAAAATATTTGCGACCTGCTCATCAGTTCCAATGTGATCGAGCCTTACGGTGCCTCGTTGTACCATATCCCAGATAAAGTGGTACCTAATATCAATATGCTTAGATCGATCGTGGAACACAGAATTCTCAGAAAGACGAATCCCACTCTGGTTATCACAAAGGATAACGGTGGTATCTAGCACATGTCCAAACAGCTCACTGAAGAGCTTTCTCAACCAAACAGCTTCACAACAGGCCATACTCGCTGCAATGTATTCGGCCTCAACAATGCTCAAAGCCACCGATTTCTGCTTCCTACTCATCCAAGATATCGAAGCAGAACCCAAGGTGAAGCAACAACCAGATGTGCTCTTACGATCCACCACACTGCCAGCCCAATCGGCATCAGTATATCCATGGAGTCTCAAACTCCCGGCAGTGTATCTCAGCCCATGGTTGATTTTTCCCCGAAGATATCTCAATAGATTCTTGGCACCAATCCAGTGAATGTGATGAGGCTCAACCATATGTTGACTCAAAGTACTCACTGCAAAACATACCTCCGAACGGAAGTTCACTAAGAACATCAGGGCCCCTACGAGTTGTCGATACTCGGTGGGATTTCCCAGCTCAAGCCCAGCAGCGCTTCCACACAACTTCGTACAGTTGAGTTCCATCGATGCCGACACAGACTTACAATCCACCATACCAAATCTCTCCAGTAGCTTCAAGACATATTTTCCTTGAGAAAGGAAAATCTCTCTTGGCCTTTGCCAGACCTCCAAACCTAGGAAATAAAGCATCAGTTCTAGGTCTTTCATCTCAAACTCGAAAGCTAGCTCCCTCTTACATTGATGAATGAGAGGGTCAACACTTGTCAGGAAGAAATTGCCCACATGGAGAACTAGAATGAGAGGCCTTTTTTATCAACCTTAAAGTAAAGGTTTGGATCAGCATCACTTCGAGTGAAGCCCAGCTTCATCAAGTAGCTATTGATCCTCTCATACAAAGCCCCGGGGGCTTGCTTCAACCCATAGAGGGCTTTCTTCAACCTGCATACATATGAGTCTCTATCTTGGACTTCGAACTCCAGAGGTTGCTCCACATAAACCTCTTCCTTTATTGAACAATGCAAAAAAGCAGTCTTCACATCCATCTGATGGAGACTCCATCCTTGCGTTGCAGCAAGGGCAATGATAGATCGGATGGTGGTATAGCGGGCGACAGGTGCAAATATATCATCACAATCTATGCCTTCTTTTTTAGAGAAGCCTCAGGCAACAAATCATGCTTTGTACTTTTCGCACTTCCATCGGCTCCATGTTTGATCTTGAAGAGCCATTTCGAGGTGACAACAGATTTGTCCTCCGGTCTTGGGACCACATCCTAGACATCATTCTTCATAATGGACTCATATTCTTCGTGCATAGCATCCTTCCAAACTTGATGCTTTACTGCTTCTTCAAATGATCCAGGTTCAGATTGTATAATTGTACTCATGGCTGCTAGGTACCCTTGGTACCTATTCGGCTTCTTACTTTCACGAAATGTCCCCCTTGGGGCAATATGTCTCTCAGCATCTTCGAGAGTGTCCCTAAGCCATGAAGGTCTCCTTTTATTTGAAGGAGGTGGATCAATAGGATCCATTGGTCATTCAACATCGGGCATAGGTTCATCCTTCGATTCTTCCTGCCTTCCAACTTCTTCTTCTTCTTCTTTGTCTTCCTTTGAACTATGAAGATTTCTTACTTTCTTGAGGGCAGCATCTTCATCGAAGGTGACATCGGGGCATATCTCCACTTCTCTTTGACCAGGCACATAGATTCTATATGCCTTCGAGTTTTCACTGTAGCCCACAAACATTCCCTTCTTTCCAGAAGCATCCAGCTTGCTTCTCTTTTCTTTCGGCACATGAAAATAAACAGGGCTTCCAAAAACTCTAAGGTGGGAGACATCAGTCTTCTTACCAGAGAAGACTTCCTCGGGAGTTTGGGAGTCCAAAGCAAAATGCGGGCATCTATTTTGAACATACACTGCAGTGTTCGCGGCTTCTCCCCATAGAAACTTCGGAAGACCTTGGTCATATAGCATGGCACAGGCAGCTTCCACAATGGTTCTATTCTTTCTTTCAGCAACACCATTTTGCTCAGGAGTTTACACAGTTGTGGTCTCCCTCTTAATGCCAGCTTCCCTGCAAAATTCATTGAATTCATTTGACTCATACTCGGTCCCATTATCGGTCCTCGAAATTTTTATTTTCTTCCCGGTTTGATTTTCCACCAAGGCCTTGAAGGTACAAAACCATTTGAATGCTTCGTCCTTCTTCTTCAAGAAATATGTCCAGGTTTTGCAAGAGAAGTCATCTATAAAAGTCATGTAATAGGAACATCCTCCCAAGGATGTTACGGGCAACATACCAGATAGATCGGAATGAATCAATTGCAAGATATCCGATGTCTTTGTGACACTTGAGGGGAATGGTCCCCTTGTATGCTTCCCTTCAGCACAACCCTGACATATACCTTCATGATCATATTTAAACTCGGGCATCCCTGTCACCACCTTCCTTGCTTCGGGAAGGGCTTTGTAATGAAGGTGTGCAAACCTTCGGTGCCATAGCTCGGTTTGAAGAGTTGTATCACATGACATAGCCCCCAATGGACTTCCTCCAACCTGATAGAGTGTATCAACTCTAAAACCAATAGTAAGAGCTTCTTTGAAGTTCTTCTTCCAGATGCGTACCTTTCCATCAATGAATGCCACCTTGAATCCTTTGTCTTCCATTGTCGAAATGGACACAAGGTTCTTCTTCAAATCAGGTACGTACAACACATCTTGTAAGCGAAGGACTTGACCTTGAGATAGATGAAGGGTCATAGTCCCTATCCCTTTCACGGGATAGGTGGCATTATCTCCAAGGATAATTTCTGAATTAAATCAGGGAGGACTTCTTTATAACCAGTGAGGTGCCTTGAAGCACCACTATCAATCAACCAAACATCCAAGGTGTTGGAAGGAGATGTAGCAAAGAGGGCAGATACAAGAATGTATTCATTTTTTTTATTATCAACATTAGACTCATCGTACCTGGAATTCCTTGACCTCTTGAAATGTTGGCCATTTCCACTTCGATCAGAGGGAGCCTTCCTCTTTCCTTTGAACCTGTTGTTCCTTTGATTGCCATTCCCCCTGAAGTTGTTGTTGTCATCATCCCTAGGAGAGTCCCTTCTATTGGGGCACTCACTTGCATAGTGACCAGTCTTGTTACAAGTGTAACATCTTCCCTTCTTTCCTTTGGGCCCTGCTCTTCCATGGTTTTGATTTCTCAGGCCACCATGGTTCTTCTTCTTTGCATGAGCGGTGAAGGCAGTAGGGTCACCTCCATTTCCATTAGAGGGATGGTCTCTCCATCATTCTTGTCTCTTCTTGAGTGCATCTTGTCAGCAATTCATCAAAATTAGGAATCACATTAATATTAAGAATCGTAGTATTAAATACATACCAATCTCGGAGAAGTCCTCCAAGAGTAATGAGGACGAGCTCTCGATCAGCTACTTCTTCTCCTATGGCGAGGAGATCATTCTTGATTTCTTTTCTTTTCTTTTCTTTCCTTTTTTTTCCTGGTGGTTCACGTTCCTATGTGCCCGCACACATCTGCCAGCTACATCCACAGTCTTAAGAAACCGCAATAAATCATCCCGAATGGATCTACTATCGGCCTAACCCCGTAGGCGTCTAGGAGATTTGAACCTATGACCTCTCAATCTGGGAGTACTTCTAAGCGGGGACTCAACCAATTGAGCTATCCCTTGGGGCTTATGATTGGATGGATTCATCTTTGCCCTTCTTGATATTCTTCAACTTGTTCTTCAAGAAAAGAACTTGATTAGCATTGCTAGCCCTGAACATGCTAACCAACTTATCATACATCTCTTTAGATGTGCCTGGCTCAGAGATGTAAGCAACCAAGTGCTTATGTATTGAATCCCTGATAACCATCTTTGCTTTGATTTCCCCTTTTCTATACTTCGTCTTTGTGGTAGCCGGTGCATTTGATGGAGGCTCATGGATCTTCCCCTGCACATAATCCATGACATCGTGATCTTCCAAAACCAAATCCAAAGATATCTTCCATGCATGATAATCAGACTTGTCATTCAACTTATCATCAAACTTGAAACCCTTGTATATGGAGGCCATTGATCCTTGAGAAGACTTCTTCGGTGATTGCTTTTCACAATATTTTGGGCTTTGTCTTCACCTCAGCTCTGGTACCATGTCAAATTTAGATAACCATGGTATGTTGTATGCTTAAATGTAGTTTTACTTCAATCTTCTTTAAGGCCCAATTCAGAATTAGCAATCACATAAACTTGAAAGTAAAATGCTGATAGAACATAAAAATAGATCAACAGAAGACAAGCCAAATAATGTATCAGAATTAATTCTCTTTGTCCAGCAAATGGATAGATAAATATTTGTTACAACAGTCAACAAGATGCCCTAGCCAGCAAAGTCTTGAGTTGGTCAAACCAACTTCTCCAACAACCAAATCAGCCTTTCTTCAAGTGTCACACGCACCCCTCAAAGACATCTCCAAAAATTCAACGCAAGTCAACCCAAACTAGTCAAGGCAAAAGTCAATGTTGTAGTCAAAGCTGCAGTCAATGGATAGCAGTCAAAGTCAACTCTTCTCCTCGATTTTTGTGCCCTCCAATGCGGCAATCAAGAAATCGAAATTTATGTCCAAAAATCGAAGTCAAAATCCAAGAGTTGACCCAAAGTCAACGTTGGTCAATGCTGTCCAGAAACCCTAAAAAGAGTTCGAAAATTACAACAACTTCTTCAGGGTCAAATTCACACGTGTGAGGGAATGAAGCCTCTCCTAGGTTGTCCAAACCAATCAGATCACAAGTAGAATGTGTGTGATGAGTTGATGATGAAATGAACATCATCTCTCTCCAATTTATATCCATCAATGAGGGTGTGTGACACATTTGTTGGGCTTGTGAGCCTACATTACAAATCTGGCCGACCTTGCAAATGTGTGGAAAATAAAATCAAAATATATGTTCTTCTCTTCCAAAGAAGATGATCTTTGGATCAATCTTGCACCTCACCGAAAGAGGAATCCAACAAAAATATAATCATCATCATATGAGCAGTGCAACATGGAGTGAAGGAGTCATTGTAGTAGGATGTAATTTTCTTTGTGATTGTTCTAGAATAAGGTTTTTTGGACTAGGATTAGGTCATCTTTGTTAGGGTTCTGAGTGTGGCCTTATCCATGATCATCCATGTCATCAAGTGCTTCAATAGTGCTCATCAAGTGTCAAAATCCATGTCATCAAGTATAGTCATCCATGTCATCAAGTATAGTCATTTATTTCATCAAGTCCTCCAATAGTGCTCATATTTACATCAATGACAATTATTGACCAACAATCTCCCCCTTTGTCATTGATGGAAATATTCTCTCTTCCAACATTTTCTTCCCCTTTGACATCAATGGCAAATGGGGTGTCCAAGTACTCCCCCTGTCAAGTTGCTTCTTGTCATGTTGCTCCACCTGTCATGGTGCTTCTAACCCTGTCGATGTGTTCTCTTAATGTGATGCATGAGCAGTGACCCCCATCTTTTGGCGAAGATATTCAAATGCTTCTCATGGTAGGGGTTTTGTAAAGATATCTGCAATTTGTTCCTTTGTATTAACGTATTCCAATTTGATATGTTCAACAACCTGTTATAGGAGAAAGTGGTATTTGATTGGAATATGTTGTCTTTGAGTGCATTACCGGATTCTTCGAAAGACTGATGGCGTCGGTGTTGTTACAATAGATGATGATCAGTTGATTAGTCTCTATGTTGACATCTTTCAATGTTTCCTTCATCCATAATATTTGTGTACAACAATTTGCAGCAATTATATATTCGACTTCATTTGTGGAGAGAGATATAAAATATTGCTTTTTGCTAAGCCAAGATACTAGACAATCTCCCATGAAGAATGCATTTCCACTAGTACTTTTTCGATCGTCTACGCTTCCTGCCCAATCAGCATTGGTGTAGGTTGTCACGGTAAGTGTTGTGCTTTTGGGATACCATAGGCCAAAGTTTGGAGTACCTTTCAAATATCTGAGAATTCTTTTTACAGCCAACAAATGGGATTCCTTAGGGGTTGATTGAAATCTTTCCACCATTCCTACTGCTTGCATAATATCGGGTCGTGAAGCAGTTAAGTACAGAAGAGCTCCAATTATTTACCTGTAAAGGGTTGCATCTACGGAAGGAGATTCATCATCTTTGCATAATTTGCAATCTATAGTCATTGGTGTGCTCATAAGAGCACATTCTTTCATCCCATATCTCTTAAGCATGTCTTTAAGATATTTTTCTTGGGATATGAACATACCTGCATTGGTTTGAGTTACTTGTAGACCAAGGAAGTAAGATAGCTCACCAATCATAGACATTCAAACTCCTTAGACATATTTTGAGCAAATTCTTGACTCATCTCATCATTGTTGCTTGCAAAAATCAGATCATCAATGTATACAAGAGTGACCAGAAATTTGTCTTTGTCCATCTTCATGTAGAGATTGCTTCCTACCATCCCCTTTTTGAAGCCTTGTTGTTGTAGATAGTGATCCAATCTTGCGTACCAAGCTCTAGGAGCTTGTTTCAAATTTCAATCCATATAAAGCCTTTTTCAACTTACATATAAATTCTTTTCCTTCTGCTAGGTCAAACCCTTCTAGTTGCTCCATGTAAACTTCTTCCTTTAGATCACCATTTAGAAATGTTGATTTCACGTCCATTTGATAAACTTTGAGTCCTTTTGAACAAGCAAATGCCAAAAACATCCTGATAGCTTCCAAACGAGCTATCGAGGCAAAGGTTTCTTCAAAGTCAATTCCTTCAATTTGTGAATATCCTTTACAAACAAACCTTGCTTTATTTCTGATGATTTGCCCATCTTCGTTTATTTTGTTTTTGAACACCCACTTGGTTCCAATTATATTTTTATCTTTTGGACGAGGTACAAGTTCCCATGTTTCATTCTTTTCGATTTGAAACATTTCCTCTTCCATAGCTTCCACCCAATGAGGGTCATTTACTAGCTTGAGCAAAGTTTTCTGGTTCAACCATGAATAGAAAGGCAACATCATATTTTCTTGGTGTACTTGTCATCCTTCTTCGGGTTTGTATTCCATCATCCACATTGCCAATAATTTGTTCTTCTGGATGGTGTTTTTGGAGGAATTTTATCTTCGATGGAGTTTGGGATGGTTCCTTTTCATTTTCTTGATCTTTTTCTTCCTTTACCGACTCTTCTTCGAATTCTTCAAAAATAGAATCTTCTTCATGGACTTCAATTCCCTTTTCTGGAAGTGCATCGTCAATCTTTACATCAATGTTTTCTACCACCTTTCGTAGTTGATTATTGATGCATTTGTATGCTTTGCTCCTCGTAGAATATCCAAGGAATATTCCTTCATCAACACGACAATCAAAATTGCCTGGTGAGTCATCATGGATCTTCATAAAACATTTGCTTCCAAAAATTCTAAGATATTTCACTGAAGCAAGTCTTCCTTTCCATAAACCATACAAAGTCTTGTCATTGTTTGGTCTTAGTTGAGTTCTATTCAAGGAATATACTGTTGTCCCGACTGCTTCTCTCCAAAATTTGGCCTGCAAATCGCTAGTAGCATTGTTCTTGCCATTTCTTGTACAATTTTGTTTCTTCTTTCCACTACTCCATTTTGTTTAGGAGTTCTAGCAACAAAGAGTTCTCTCATGATTCCATGTATTTTGCAGAAATCATCGAATTCATTTGAAGTGAATTATCCTCCTCTATCTGTTCTAAGACATTTAATTTTTTATTCTTTTTCATTTTCTACAAGAGCTTTGAAATTCTTAAAACATTCAAATGCTTTAGATTTGAATTTTATAAAGAATACCCACATCATTCTAGTATAGTCATCTACAAATAGAGCAAAGTACCTTTTGCCTTGTAGAGAGTTATGGCTAGTCCACATAAATCTGCATGTATGATCTCCAAAGGTTTTGATGTTGAGAACTCCTTAGTTTTGAAGCAAGTTCTGGTTTACTTTCCATGTTGACATGGGCCACACACAACTTGTTCCGGCTTTATAAAATTTGGAATATCCCTTACTGCACTTGTTTTGTTGATATTAACCAAGTTGTCAAAGTTTAGATGTCCCAATCGTTTGTGCCATAACCAACTTTCATCTATTCGACTCATATAGCATTTTTCTTCTTGTATTTTACTCAAAATGTATACATTATCAGGTGTTCTTAATCCTTTTCCCACAAGTTCTCCTAAAGAGGATTTTCTTATTTCACAGTCATTAGTACTAAAGATAACATTATGTCCTTGGTCACAAATCTGGCTAACACTTAGAAGATTGTGTTTCAGCCCTTCCACCAGCAATGCATTTTGTGCCTTTCCTTTTCCATTAACAAGAGCAATTGTTCCTTTCTCAGCAATTTTAGCAGACCCACTTCCAAAGGATACATTTCCATCCTTTTTGTCTATTGAGATAAACTTCTCTTGGTCACCTGTCATGTGTCTTGAACATCCACTATCCACAAACCATTGATTTTCATCACTATGTGCACATAAAGCTAGGCCACATTTATCTGTAGTGGGTTCCTCCTTCTTCAACTCTTCCCTTTTTGATATAAATGGACAATTTTGTGCATCATGGCCAAAATCATTGCATTTTGAGCAAATTAGATCATACTTAGCCAAAGGATCAAATGAATTGTAAATCTTGATTTGTCCTTGTTCCTTTAATCTACGTGGCTTGCATTGATAATTGATCTTATATCCTGATGTATTATCCTTATGAGCTTTGCAATGCTTAGCTTGATGACCAAAGTTTTTACAATGGAAACAACAACCAAGAAAGATAGTTTGGTACTTGTTAGGATAGCCTTGACTTGATGTAGTATTCTTTCCTGGAGATAGCTTTCCTTCATTCCTTGGGTTGTTATAGGTGTACCTTTGTTCTTGGTGAAACAGATTCTCCTCTTTTGGATGATTGCGAAGAATGTTAGCATAACTTCTTTTGATTCTTCCATTTACATTCTTCTTTTGAACTTGATGATTCTCCTTTGAAACCAATTCCAGACTTGTCATGTTGAAGTATTTGAGTATTAAGGATGTTATCAAGAGTTTGAGAGCTTTGCCAACTCTTATTAACTTGATCCAACCCTTTCCTTAAAGAGACAATTTCATCTTCGCGTTTTTTGAAAATTTCTTCTCTTTCTTTTAGTTTATTGTTCAAGAATTCTTCCTTCCTTCCTTTCCGCTTCTTCCTTTTCTACTTTGAGAGAAATGACCTTCTTTCTTAATTTTTCAATGGCACTCATTAGCAATTCATCCACATTTCCTTCATCTTCTTGTTCGGAATCATCATCATTTGTAAATGCCATGAATAATACTTCACTGCTTCCAGCATAGTCATCTTCTTCATCGAACTCATCATTATCTGTTTTAAGTAGAAAGGTATTTTTAGTTGATTTCTTCTTAGTAATCACGAATTCTTCTTCATTGGAGTCATCTTGTTTAAGAGGACATGTTGCAACATAATGTCCTATTCTTCCACATTTAAATCAAATGAGAGGATACTTACCTTTGAGCTTGGATCCTTTCCTTAGTTTCCTTACGAATTATGCTAGTTCAGATTCAGTGTTGGAATTATCACTGTTATAATTACAATTTTTCCCTTTCTTTGATGACTTTGAAGCTTTGAATGCAGCTTCCTTGGAGTTTGGGATTCCTTTTGTCATTTCATATGCAATGAGAATCCCATGAAGTTCATCCATCTTTAGAGTATCCAAGTCCTTTATTTCTTCTATGGCACTTACTTTAGAGTCAAATCGTTCTGAAAGTGATCTCAATACCTTTTGGACAACTGTGTTTTCTTCAATGTTTTCTCCTAGACCTTTGAGTGAGTTGACAACTTCATCCACTCGGAGGAAAAAGGCTCCAATATCTTCTTCGTCATCCATCTTAAGACTCTCAAATTTTCTTCTATGAGTTAGGAGTTTCGCCTTCTTGACTTGGGAGTCTCCATCATATAGATAGCAATAAGCTTGTCCCACATTTCCTTTGCAGAATCACAATTCATAACTTTTGTGAATTCTGAATCAGAAATTCCACTTGTTATGGAATTTAGTGCTTTGGCATTTGCTACATAAACTTTCCTTCCACCCTAATCTATTGGAGGAGTAGGTGGAACTTTATATCCATCCAAAACTGATTGCCATACTTCAAGTCCAAGAGACATTAAATAGAATATCATCCTTCGCTTACATAAGCCAAAGTTTGTTCCATCAAATTGGGGGATTTTTCTTGAATCTGATTCTTCATTGTGACTTAAGAAACTTTCTCCCAGCTGTTAGGCTGATTATGAAGAAGTTGGCTCTGATACCAATTATTGGAAATACTGAGAGGGGGGTGAATCAATATTTATTTTCAATTGTTATGTATACCAGTTAAGATTCTTCACAATTATAATCAGAAAAATAAATAATGAGAATTTTATTATGAAAAAGTGAGGACACCAATCCTCTTTTGCAAAAGTTTGAGTACAATGATATTTAAGGGCACCAACCCTTTAGTCTACCAGGCTCCAACCTGTTGCCAAGCTCCAACTTGGAATTTTATGACGCTCCGACCTCTAGGGCTCCAACCCTTTTCTTTTCAAGGCTCCAACCCCTAGGGCACCAACCCTTCAGACTTTTTAACAAAATGAATGGGTGACTTACTTGAATTGTTCCACACATTTCTTTACTGTTCAAAACTTCACTTGTCCAAAAGCTCCAAGATAGATTCCACTGCTCCAAGATTTTTCACATCACTGTTCAAAATAAATTATTTGAGCCTTCAAATTCATCACTATCCAATTCTTCAGGACCACATCATTGTCCAGATATTTTAAGTCAGGATGATATGATGATGTGTAGACCCTGCTCAACTATCACTAGTCAACTTCTTACCACAGGTCTGAAGTTATAGAAGCTTCAGCAATCCAAACTTTTAATAATACCAAATCACAGGAGAGTTGTTCCTTCCTTTCTGAACCCTTAGCACATATGTACCCTTCAATTGTAATGAGCTCACAATTCTAGTCCGAAGTTCCAACAACAGGTCTTTAAGGTTGATCCAAGTTGTTTATCCTTCAATTCAAGCTTCTACTTTGTCCCAGGTTGCCCAATAGATTTAACTTGTTCTCCTCAGCAGCCCTTAACTCATGCTTCAAGACACCACAAATTGCTTCACTGATCCGAAGGCATACTTCCTTATTACCTGTCTAAGGGTTGGCATCTAGTCTCCTGTCTGAGCCCCAGTTCAGCTGCAAAGGTTCGAAGCTTTGTCGCTAAGTTTGAGGTTATGTGGCTAAGTTCGAGCCTCAGTGAAACTGCAAAGGTCCGACAGACTTGTTTCATCAATTTTTAACCCAAACAAAAAAATTTAGAATTATCCTTAAGCTTTCTCTCCTCGGTGCTTCTAAGTTCATGAGGTGTGAACTGTGTATCTCTCTCTGTGATTTGTTGACCAAACAAGTGAGTTGAAATGAAAGGTTTGAGCTTCTATTTATATGAATTTTACTTTGAAATGAAGGGACATGTCCTTTTGGAGTGAAGCCGACTTAGTGTGGCTGAACATAGGTCGGCTAGGATAAAAAATAGGATATACGACCTTAAAAAATTATTCTCTTAGACTACTGGGAGTTAGGAAGCGAGTGAGGGCTCATTAGAAAAGGGAAAGAATTTTCTATAAGCTGGTGAAGGAGTCATTGTAGTAGGATGTCTCCAAGACGTAAAACAAAAAACAAAGAAAAAAAAAAAAAACTCCATGATTGTTCTAGAATAAGGTTATTTGGACTAGGATTAGGTCATCTTTGTTAGAGTTCCAAGTGCATCCTTCAACAATTATCCATGATCATCTGTGTCATCAAGTGCATCAATAGTGTTCATCAAGTGTCATCATCCATGTCATCAAGTATAGTCATCCATGTCATCAAGTTCTCCAATAGTGCAACATCCATGTCATCAAGTATAGTCATTTATGTCATCAAATCCTCCAATTGTGCTCATAACATCAATGACAAATATTGACCAACAAAAGGTAATTCTAAGACTCTCTAAAGAGGCAATGTAATTGTCCCCATATCTCACAGTGGATGGAAACCAAATACTAAAGTGCTCCAACATATGACAGAGCTAGTGGATCATGTCCCCCCATGGAATCTAATGCTCAACCTCCACCATAAGCCTATGTGAACGCACTTGAAACTTACCAAGAGGGATTCTAAACACGCGCATCCAATGTCATGGCATGTAAGGGGGGAAAACAATGATGTTGTCTCTCATCTCCATGCATGAAGTAATCTTCATAAAAATCCATCTTCGAATTTAACCCCCAGGGTGGGTCAAGCCAAGTGACCTAGATATGCTACATGTTTGTGTCATCTTTGATAGTCTTGTTCAAATCTTATTGATTTGATAGATATCTAGGGGTATCCAAAGAATCTATAAATGGTGGAAGATGTTTCCAACAAAATATCGATTGACCAAAGAAGACACAAAATCTCTAAACACCAGCAATGAACTTGTCTTGTAGGTGGTCAAGGCAATGGCCCCCAAGGAGCAATAAGAAAGGCATGGAAAATGGCTCCTACAGATATCGAGCCAATAAATTTCTAAATTTAATGCAAAAATGGGATTGGTCTAAACATGGTCTCAAGTTGGAAGGGGTGGTCGCAGACTCTAACTAAATAATGGCCAAGAAAACTATTCTCTTGCTCCTAACAATGCAATGATGCATGACAATCTACACACTCTCCATCTTGGCCTAGTCTGACTTAGTTAGACAAGGCCCCAAAACCTCAAAACCATAAAGCATTGTGGGCTAAATAATGGTCCATGAGATCGATCTTCTCTGATAAGTCCTAGAAGTGGTTTTGGAAACACTGCCTCTCAAAGAGAGCAAGGGAACCATACTCCTTGTTGATCCGAGAATTGAGGGCTTTCCTCAACTCGAGCCTAGGCCCTAAAAACTAAACTCTGAAGTAGGTGTCAGTTGTGGTAATCTCAAGTAGGTGCAAGTCATAGTGACCCATCTTAGACAATATGTCCTAGAAATAGTTTTGAAAACACTAGCTCTCAAGGACAGCATGGGAAACATACTCTTGATGTGAAAATTTCATATATTGCAGCCACTGGAAATTATTCTCCTAACTGTAAATTTAATTATGCAGTTTATTTGCTACGGCAAACAATGAATAAAATCACAACTACAATTTTCACCATAAAATTTTGCAGAAAAATAAAACGCTGGAAACTAAGAAATTCTAGCACACACAAGAATATTAACACCGTTGTTTTTGGACAATTGTCCCCGAAAAAAACCCAATTTGGGAAAACCGATGTAGCAAATGAGGGTTTTATTATTATTCTTCAGCAGCAAATCTAAGTACAATAATTTGGATGCCAAACTGGCAGTCCAATCTGAGAGAATCACGAGAAAAATTATTTTGAGGATTTTTCCTCACCCTACAACTGATTTCAGCTCCTGAAACTGGCCCCTCAACAATTCGTACTGCCTTCTGCGTCAACCTCTACATAGTGCTTGCGCAAGCCTTGTTGTTGTTGCCTTCAAAAACTTCTGAAATCTATAACTCTGCTTCTCTCTAGCTTTGGAATTGATTCACTGGTCCTGATCAAAATCCCGACCACCAGCTATTGAATCGACTTCTCCTCCAGCTAGATCGAACTGCTCTGTTGCACTGCCTGCGTAGTCCTTGTGCAGTCCCTCTGGGCATACTCGCACTCGCTCAATCTGACTCTTCCAGCACTAAGAACCTCTACCGGAATATTGCTTCACTCCTCTGCCACCTGCTACTCGATCTCTGGCTCAAATCCTCCTGTTGAATCACTCTACTACTGGAAAATCGATCTGCCTAGATCACTGAGTATTTGCACTTGTGTATTCTCCATCTACCCATTGACTTCTTCTTATGATCCTCTATTGGAGCACCAACGGCCAAGATTAAAACTTAATCAAGGGCCAATATTTTTTTTTTATCCGTGTGAGTTTCTAGAGAATTCTCACCTTATCTTAAGTAATATTGATTAATTAACCATATTCCCTAAGTTTAGACTTAGGAAATATTTAAAAATTGGTTAATAATCTAATTGAGCCATCTCTAGGTGGAATTTCTAAAAACAATTTATGGGTTTCAAAGATCTCATGTGTTTTAAGCCTCTCCACAAAGTTTCGAGACTAGAACACCTTTGATGCTACAAAAACTAACACTTGATCCAAGGTTGGAGGGCCTTCCTCAACTCAAACCTAGACACTAAGAATTTAACCCCCCATGTGGATGTAAGCTATGGCAATCTCAAAATCCTCCCCTTGAAAAACTAGAAATCTAAAAGGATATTCTTCGACCCATTGAAGAACATCACCTTGGTTTTACCCAAGTTGACCATTGACTATCAGAAATCACAAAAGTTGGATAAGGCATCGAATTGTCTCCACAAACCCTTTGGGGTAGAGGCTAAGAGGATTGCATCATTTGTGAAGAGGAAATTGCAATCAAGACCCTGAGAAGAAAATTGCCATCCCTAGGTTGTACATTCTCATGCCAAAAGAACTTTAGCTTTTCAATATATATCCCATATAAGGTAAGCGAGAGAGGGCACCCTTGCATCACCCCAACAATGCTCTGGATAAAATAAAAGAACCTATGTTTATATGAAGACGACGAAGGGCAAACTCATGAAGCACATAATAACAATTATGATGGTCTCTAACATGCTGATGTCTCAAAGAAGATAAAATAAGACATCCCATGACAAAGTCAAATGCATATGAAAGTCTAACAAAACCACAGAAAACTTTTATGAGCGGTACCTTGCCTCTTCAATGATGGCTCTAAGGGTAACAGATGAGCAAAGTCTAATGACCAAGGTAGAAACCTGCCTATCCTAAAGGTTCACATGTAACAAATCTCAATCTCCTCTAGTAATTATAAATGAAGGTTTGTAGCGTAAAGCTTGGAGAATGTGTGCCCCCCCACCATAATCGTCTTAGAATCATGTGATGGGACCAATGTTGCAAAAATGTGAAACAAAATACCATGAAGTAAGTGTTTTAACATTTACCGCGGATTGATGCCTATTGGCATTTACCAGCCATTTAATTATATAATTGGGCTAGTTTTTATATGAATGAAACTATAATTTTGTAGTTCTCCACACAATTTATATTTAGTGTGATGAAAGGTCGGGCAATCTTCACTGGCCATCGTGAGTTCACATATGCAATACCAATGTAAACCAATAGTTTACATGTACACGGGTGCTAATCAATATATGTTGACAGAGTTTAAACTTTAAATGGCCCTTCAAAGGAAGGTCAACAGATTTTAAATGGTGAAGTTGAAAGGGATATAGGGCTATTACAATATGTTTAGGGTTTACCAAAACATTCAAGGAAGTAGAGAGGATGGCAGTTACAGCACTGCAAAGGACGGAGCAATTAGCAGGAGGCCGTATGTAACAAATTTCCTCTATATCGAAAAATAAAAAGCGCACAAACCGGCAGCTATAGGGCTTGAGAAGGTGACCAGAAAGAAGGGTAAAATATATATTTTCACGGGAAGGAAATAGGATTTCAGCACAGAGAGATCCTTGATGGCTCAATCAACAACGAGATGTCTTAGATTTATTTTCTTTATACAATAAAATTTCAAAGTATTCATCAAAGACTAAAACAGTAACACAACAGCTGCAATTACCAAGTATAAATGTTGACAAACTAAGAAGGTAAAACAGGGAATGAAATGCTAAAGATAACGAACGCAGAGACGTGTTTATAACGCAAAACATGGGAAAAAATGGACGCAAAAGATTGAAAAGCGAAAACAACCTTCTGTACTAGCAAAAACTCGCCACAGAGGGTGATGTGGCAGCAGCATCCACAGCAGAGACAATACTACATAAGGCTGCTGCATGACTCTGCTGAAAATTTCTCCACCTCTTTGTTTCAACTGCCTGCTTAGCCCTCGGGGGACGAGACTTGATCCTTCGTCCCGCTAAATCATCCACGAATTCACACTCCAGATTTCATCATCACCCTCTCCCCTTCCCGGCCTAGCAGCAACCTCGAACTCAACCCAACAGAGCAGCCTCCTCAGTTTTCAAACCTGCCGAGGAACATCAGACCCACGTTGTGTTATCCATGTCCACTCCAGGAAGAGATTCGAACCTGCGACCTTCACTAAATACGTAGCGCCAACGAATTGCAGCAACTGAGCAAAACTAAATGCCGGATTCGGTACGAAAATGAATGAAGAGAGATGATAGGTGGACAAAGATGGTTTCCAAAAACCATGACTAACAGCTTTCCCCATGTTTTTGTTTTAATGGGAAAACTCCACAGTTAAGTGTACTTGAAGCCAAAGGAGTTTTGGGATGGGTGACCTCTGGGAAGCCCTGGTTACCTGGTGCAACTACAGTGATTATTGCCGCTATATGATTCATTTCATTACTTTCAATCCCACTTCTTCACCCCCTATGAGTATCACCCCATGGAATGAGTGTTAAGTGGACTATTTAAAATCATGATAAATTAGTCAATTATCACTACTTCTCATGGAAAAGAGATAATCATAGATCAATGACTTACTTAGCATAGTTGAATCCCAAAAAATGACATCTAATATAATGCATTGCTGAAACCTGTCATAATTAAAAAAATTATTAAATTTTGTGAAATTGTTTTTAGCATGAAGGAAAATCACATAATTTATGTTTAGGTTAAGGAGTGAGTGTGTTATTAAGTGAGAGGGATTACATCTTTTTTCATTCTAATATATATATATATATATATATATATATTTATTTGCAGGTTTAATTTTTAATTATAATAATTAATTTATTAATTTTATCACTTTTATTTTATTTTATTTTTATATAATTTGACTTAGTTAAAATGTTAAACAAAACATTACATTACAATATAGCTACCATATACCATATTGGGGTGGAGAGCAATAATGTTAATGTTCAGTCTCATGTCATCTTTTAAAATTCATGTTCTTTTTTGTAAAAGTTAAAAGGTTTTAGTTTGAATGGTTTTGTGAACAATTACTTTTAGGACTTCCTTGGGTTTAAGTTTTCCAAAATATATTATAACTAGCTTGTTTTGTAAACATTTTTTCCATATTGAGATAATTTTTTTTGTCCAAATATTATTATTTACAAATTTTCATTAATTGTTTTATATTTTGTATTTTTTTATATTTTGAGACTATAATTTTGGTTGAAATAATCATTTTAAATATATTTTTGAATATTTTAATTCATGATATTGAAAAAAATTAAAAATATTTAATTTATATAAATTTAATAATTCAAATTTATTACATTAATAATTTTTAAACAAATGCCAAATATATTAATGAAAATTATATATATATATATATATATATATATATATATATATATATATATATATATATATATATATTAAAAAAACAACATTGTAAAACCCCTCATACTTAAATATAAAGAGAAAGGGGAGCTCTACTTGAATGGTTCATGAGGCACAATACTTGCTAAGGTTTTGCAAATGGGGTAGCAAGCTAAGTGGGCTTGATTGTGGGGAAAACTCCACAGTTAAGTGCGCTTGAACCAGAGAAGTTATGGGATGGGTGACTTCCTGGGAAGTCCTCATTACCGGGTGCAAGCCCCAGAATTGATGATTGACGCTATGTGATTCATTTCACTAGTTTCAATCTCACTTCTTCACCCCTGTGAGCATCACCCGATGCAATGAGTGTTGAAGTGGACTATTCAAAATCATGAGAAATTAGTCAATTATGACTACCTCTCATGGAAATGGTCATAGATGAATGACTTACTTAACGCAGTTGAATCCCAAAAATGATATCTAATATAATTCATTGTGGAAACCCTCATACTTAAATACAAAGAGTAAAGGGAGCTCTACTTGAATGGTTCATGAGGCACAATACTTGCTAAGGTTTTGTAAATAGGGTAGCAAGCTAAGTGGGCTTGATTGTGGGGAAAACTCCACAGTTAAGCGCACTTGAACCAAAGGAGTCCTGGGATGGGTGACCTCTTGGGAAGTCCTGGTTACCAGGTGCAAGCCCTAGAATTGATGATTGACGATATGTGATTCATTTCACTAGTTTCAATCACTTCCTCACCCCTGTGAGCATCACCCGATGCAATGAGTGTTAAGTGGACTATTCAAAATCATGGGAAATTAGTCAGTTATGACTACCTCTCATGGAAATGGTCATAGATGAATGACTTACTTAACGCAGTTGAATCCCAAAAATGATATTTACCATTGTAAAACATATAATAAGAAAAAACAAAACATAAAACATTTAGATAAGTTACTTTTATTAACCATTGAAATATTTTTTATAACATTGAAGTAATGGATAGCCTAACAAATCTCTAGTGTATTCAAAATTTCATAGAATTTTACGAGAACCCATAAAATATTAATTTTTTTAATGCCTCAAAAAGTGATATGTTATAATAAAGACTTGTTGGATTGTGTGGACAATTTTTTTTTATGAATTTTATATAAAGAGATGTATTTCTGTATTGCTTTAGATGTAATGCACGAGGGGAGGGTGTGATAGTGCTTTAGATGTAATGCACGAGGGGAGGGTGGGATAGGAAAGTTTGTTTTCTTTGAGTTTTGATAAGGGGCGATACATAAATGAGCCATGAGCAATAGATAATTTGTGTGTATGGTTTGTCTTCATATTACTTAATCAAAAGGATATATATGGTTTTCCTATGTATTATTGGTTGTTTAGATGGGAAACTAACTTTTTAAGATTATTGATGTTTTTCCTTACTAACTTATTCAACAAAAAAGGACTTAGACTAGTACTATTGTGCATATCATTACAAAAATGATGGCTCTACTCCTGAGAGCCATGTAAACTAGAACAAAAGTTTTCCAACTAATCCATAGCAAAGTTGACACATTACAAAGAAAAACAGTGTGACAAAACTAACCAAGTGTGACTTTGAGCTAGAAGGTTGAAGGTAGCACTGGACCTCCACAATCCCCAAGGTTGTCACCTCTCAGCACCTGCAAACCATCACCCACCAATGATTGTTGTTGACCCAGACTTTTGTTCACCTGGCATCCATCGTTGTAGACCTAGACCATTGGAGAACTGTCATGGACCACCGCATGGAGCATTGAGATCAAAGTGATTCCCTAAAGCTTTGAGGTTTTTTCCACTGCAGAGAAGTTCCCAAGATCTTGATTCCCTAGAGCCCATGACACTGCCACTGCCACTGCTTCTACTGAAACAGATTATCAACCATCCCCACCTTCTCCCTGAAATAAACAGAATTTGTTCTCCCAAGGGCCTTGGTGAGAATGTCTACCACGTATTCTCTTGTAGGAGTGTACTATAATTGTACTGCTCCCAACTAGATAGAGTCTCTGATAAAGTGACACTTGATGTCAATGTGCTTCGAATGATCATGAAAAAATGGATTCTCAGAGAACTTGATGCAACTCTGATTATCACATAGAATATTAGTCGCTTCCATCTTTCTCCTGAATAGATTTACAAGCAGCTTTCTAATCCATATGGCTTCAGAAAATGTCGTGCTTGCTGCCATATATTCGGCTTCGGCTAAGCTCAGTGTTGCGGACTTCTATTTTCTGCTGCACCACGAGGTCATTCATGATCCAATATTGAAACAATACCCTGTGGTACTTTTCCAATCTACTGAACTTCCTACCCAATCTGCGTAAGTGAATCCACTTAGTTTGATGTCATTGCCTTAGGCGTACTTTAATCCATGCTTGGATATTCCCCATATATATCTAATAACGTGCTTGGCTACTGCCCAATGTGCCCTCTTTGGTTCCACCATGAACTGAGGGTGTTGAGCGCATAGCGGATGTCTGCCCTGGTGTTGAATAGATACATAAGAGATCCTATGATTTGTATGTACAAGGTGGGGTCTACTTCTTTTTCATCAGACGCATCAAAATTTTTCCAGTTCATGATAATTGGAGTAGCCATGGGTCTACAATCTTGCATCCTGAATCTCTTCTGAAATTCTATAGCATATCTACCTTGTCCAAGGAAGATTTTACCTTTTTGTTGCCAAACTTCCAACCCTAGGAAATAATGCATCAGCCCCAAATCATTCACGTTGAACTCTGCTGCCAGGTTCTCCTTGCAATCCTTGATGAGCTTAGATGAACCTGCTAGAAATAATTCATCTACATATAATACCAGAATTAGAGGCTCATTCTCTACTATCAGATAACTGAGATTGGGATCTGCATCACTCTTGACAAATCCCATCTTCTGCAAGTAACCATCAATCAGACCATACCAAGCTCTAGGTGCTTGTTTAATCCCATACAAGGCTTTCTTTAGCCTGCATACATGAGTTTTCTTCTCCTGCGTCTCAAAGCCCTATGTTTTTTTCAATGTATACCTCTTCTTCTATCACCCCATTCAAGAATGCAATCTTGATGTCCATCTGGTGAATCTCCCATCCCATCTGCGCTGCAAGGGATATCATGGATCTGATAGAAGTATACTTGGCTATAGGGCCGAAGGATTATTCATAGTTGATTCCTTCCTTCTAAGCATAACCCTTAGCCATGAACCTGGCCTTCTCCTTTTCTACATTGCCATCTATCCCATACTTAATCTTGTAGATCCATCTCAAACCCACAACTGATTTGTCCTTAGGTCTAGGTACAACTTCCCAAACATCATTAATCATTATAGAGTTGTATTCCTCCACCATGTCATCCAATCAAACTTGATGTTGTACGATATTTTGAAAGCTAGTTGGTTCCTCAACCTGAGCTACCAATGCTTGGTACCTGTCTGCCTGTCTATGATGTCGTTTTCCGATTCTAAGAGCACCAACAAACTCCTTTGCATCCCACAGTGTCTGTCATACCTCTCTGTTGATCTTACCACTGGTGGTAGGAGGCTCAATTATCTCCTCTTTCAATTGTCCCATCTGTTGCGAGATATCTAGATTTTCTTCTCTTGAAGAAATACTAGTACTATTTACGGTGCTAGATCTTGATGGTTGTCCATCTACTGGATCCTCTCCTAGATGCCACTGGACAAGAGGCACATCCTCAGACTGTTCGTCGGTAGGCATTTCACAGGATCTTCTGAAGGCTCGATCCTCCATGATTTTCACATCCCTCCTTACTACCACTTTCTTGTTCCATGGAATGTAGATTCAATATGCCTTGGATGTCTCACTATATCCTACGAGATACCCTTTCTCAACAGTCTGATCTAGTTTGATCTGTTTCTCACTTGGAACATGACAATATGCCATGCTCCCAAAAATCCTGAGGTGACTTACCTCCGACTCCACCCCTGTGAATACACTCTCTGGCATTGTATTACCCAATTCTCTGTGAGGAGCCATGTTCTGAGTATATATAGTAGTGTTGCATGCTTCTTCTCATAGAAATCTAGGCAGATCCTGGACATACAACATTGCCTTTGCTGCCCCAAAAATAGTCTTTTTCTTCTGTTTTGCAACTCCATTATGCTCCAGATTGTAAGGAGTTGTGCATTCTCTTCTGATGCCTACCCTTGCACATAAATCTGTGAATTCCTTATCAGTATATTCACCTTCGTTATCTGAGCGCAACACTTTGATTTTCTTGCCAGTCAGGTTTTCTACCAGAGCTTTGAATTCTCTGAACCGATCAAAGACCTCATCCTTGGTCTTTAATAAGTAAATCCAAGTCTTCCTGGAATGGTCATCTATGAAAGTGACAAAATATTCACTTCCACCAAGAGCTCTAGTGGACATCGTTCTGTAGATATATGAGTGTATTAGTCCCAATACACTTTTAGGGCTATTGTTGCTTCTAGAATATGTTGCTTTAGCGTACTTTCCTAGTACGCACCCTCTGCACACGTCATCATGTTTGGTGCTAAGAATTGGAACTCCCGTAATAGTTTCTCTGAGCATTCTCAGAGCTCCATGGTGTAGATTCCCCATTCGTCTGTGCCATTAGAGACTGAAGTTGCAACTTGTATAGCTTGTTGCTTCGAACCCCAATATAAGCCTTCTTCTTCCAACTTGGATGCTTGACATATACTTTTCTTCCGATAAAGTATACATCAAATCCCTTGTCTTGCAATTGAGACACTTAAATTAAAGTCATTCCTAGCACATGCAACAAATTTGTGGCTCGAAGACTGTCTTCATCTTCTATTTGAAATGCTACGGTCTCTTTTCCTACAGCGGTACACTTTGTCTTGTTTCCCATAGTAATCTGGAAGTCCATCCGCTCTTCTTGAAAGCTGGAGAAATGATCTCTTTCTCCAGTCATATGGTCTGAAGCCCCACTATCAATATACCAATCATTTGATGATACAATGCTTGATAAGCATGCACATTCCTTTTCCAGCCTAGAGGCTAGCTCTAACAAAACTCGATCTTCCATCTTCTTTGTGCTTTTCCTTTCCCAGACAATTTTTTGCAGAAGGAATGCATAATCCCTTGGGTGTACGATTTTCTATCAAGGCAACACCACGAATCCCCTCTAGCGTAGACCCTCCTGCTTCCTTGCCTAGCCTTGCTCTGATACCATGTGAAAATTTCAAATTGAAATTCTACTGCATTATCTGATGTTATTTATTCTACTTATTATTCAAAAATAAGTTATTTTCATAAATATTGAAATAAATTCAAATTCATGCTTCACCATATAGTTACTAAGCAGAATAATAAGGAAAATACTATCACATAAATGACATAGATATTTTGGACCATTCTCCCCAGAAAATCCCAATGCGAGAAAACCGGTGCAGCAAATGCGGGTTTCTATTATTCAGCATAATCTTCTTATACAATTTAGAGTCTGTAGTGGCGAATATAAATTATGAAAACACTAGAGGAATTCCTCAAAAAATAGTTGGATGAGAAATAACCCCGGAAGGACCCTCCTGAGCCCCATGCGTCACCACTGCGTTGGCTCTGCGTGGGGACTGCACAGAACTTCGTCATCCCTCTGTGTTGCTTCCTCCTAGCCTCTATGTTGTCTCTTCCTAACACTATGTCACATGTTCCTGCACCCTAGATTGTTGTTGAACCCTCTATGCTTCTCCTTCACCTACAACTCTCCCTCTAAGTCAATTTTCTCTTGCCGAACTTTGACCACTGATAAAATCGATTTACTCGGGCAACAAAGTATTTGCATTGGTGTGTCTTCCAAATGACCCTCGAGCCTTCCTTTATAGTCTTCTCGTTGAGAAATTAACGACCCAAATTAGATCTCTAATCAACGACTCAGATCATGATTTGACTTGATCCATTTTCTCTAGAATATTCACACTGTTGTTTTTTTTTTTTTGACAAAGTCGGTCGCTGATTATGTTCCAAAAAAATAGGGGAGTCGGAGCTCCATTACATCTGAGTTACAAAGAGATTTACCAAGGAGGGGTATCGTACCAAAAACCCAGCCTCCTGGAAAATAACTATTGTTACTATACTTAACACCTGACATTTTATAGATCCTGACAAACTAAAACAACATGACAACGAATTTAAATGACATTGGAAAAAATAGAGAAGTTGTCCCTGGACCAACAAGAAAACTGAAATAGAACTAGCCCCTTTGGTTTCACTGCCCATTGGAGTTATCCGGAGTCTCGAGATTAATGTATGAGTTAGTGTTGGCTGCATTGTTGGAGCCTGAGCTTGGTGTTGTTCTTTTTTCTATCATGTAGTGGAGGCTTTCCAAAGCTTTTTCAATATGGGCACAGCGGTTGCTAACTCCTCTCAAATGTTCTGTAAGGGAATGGGCTTGATAATGGAGTAAGTTAATGTCCAAGACATGCTTCTCCTGAGTGATATTGAGTTGTGCCTTTATCTGCTCCATTTCTGCATGCATGTTAGAGTAATGAAAACAATCCTCACTTTTCATGTTTACTGTGGGAAGAAAATATTGCAAAGAAGCTACGACAGGAGGAGCGAGGGGAGGGAAGGATCTGAGATCTGGAAAATGCAATAAAGGCCCACGAAATATGTTGCAAAAAGATATCTGCACTGCACAGACAAGAGGCACAGAAACGCCGAAAAAAGATGGGGAGAGAGTGTTGAATGGGGGCATCTCTAAAGGAGGAGCGTTGAGTCATTGCGCCGAAGAAATAACAGGGGAGATCGATTGATACAAAGGGATAGGGAGATAAATAAATAGAGGAGAGGAAGGAGAGGTATGTGCGGGGGAAAGAGGGGATAAGGAGAGGGGAGGGGGACAGGGTCACGAGATAGGAGAGGGAGGAGGGATGGGCATGACAGGGTATCAGGAATATAATCAAGAGGGCACAGAAAATGAACTAGGCCATCATGACAAGGGAGGACATGGGAAAAATCAAGGGATTGGGGTGATTTGTGAGATACCTAGAGATAAGAGAAGACCAGGGGGTTTGGAGCAGGTTGAGCTAGCGAGAGAGTCAGCTTTTTTGTTATTGCCTTTGAGAATGTGTAGAAGGCTATATCCCTAATGTTCTGAGCCAGGATGCGGTTTCTGGCTATAATTCTATTGAGAGAAATGTTCGGGGTCATTGAGGCGTTCATCATCATTCAGATAACTATAGAGGAGTCCCCGAACACCAATACATTTTTGAATTTGAGCTTCTTAATTAATTGGAGACCTTGCATCATGGCATATGCTTCTGCCATGTTCGTCCATAATGAGGCCCCTTGCACTAGCTTCCCCAGGATTTGACTTTGATGCGCCATCAAAGAAGTGTTTGGGTTGGTGGATACCCACAAGCCATTCTAATAATTCCTTCTCTTTTAGTCTTACCTTCCAGTGCTCGTTATAATTGGGCTACCTTGCAGGAGGCCTTTGATATTAAGGAGGTGGTCAAGCACACATCTGAAATTTGTCTTTCCTCAACTTGCATATCATTAACATTGAAGTAGTTGTTGTTCTTTGCAAGGATGGCTTCAATGGTTAGGCACCAAGTCTTACTATGCACCTTTCTCACAGAAGGTTTTTGATCTCAAATGATGACTTTGTTTCTCATAACCCATATATTCCAAAGGAGGACATAAGTCAGAGTGTCCCAAATTCTTTTGATTAGGATTATTTTATTTTTTTTACAAGGATGTTTATTTTTTCACAGAGCTATGGATTATATAATAGAGGTGTTTTCTTCGATCTCCATAACAAGGGGAGAAGTGAGGAATTTCTTGTAGTTTTGAGCAAAGGGATAGGCAACAAAAAGGTGTTGTATAGATTCCTCAACAACATTACAGAGGGGACATCTAGAGGCCCCCTGGATGCCTTTCTTTTTCAGGTTGTCTGTCGTTGGGATCTTCCCCTTTACTAAGGTCCAAATGAAATTTTTTATTTTGGTAAGTGCTTCTGATTTCCAAACCTACTTCTAGACAGCCCATGGTGGAGAGGATAAGAAATCCCCATGAAGGATCTCATAACTTGCTTTGATGGAGTAGGGAGACCCTGTGGGATCCCATCTGAAACTGTATTCTTCTCCCATTGCCAAGGGGGAAATGCCATTGAGCATACTCACGAGCTTTAATCTGTTTATGGAGATGGGGAGGGAGGTTTGGGAGCAACCAACCATCCCAAAGACGATTGGATTCATTCCAGCTAGAGATTTGGTTTAATGTATTGATGTCAAGTCCTTGGAGGTGGTGTGTGAAGGAGTCCCGGTTCGTTTGCAAGGGGTGGCTTTCCCATGATCTTGTCATTCCATATGTCAATGTTGAGGCCCCCATGAGGAACTTTGGAGATGTGATCACGCGGGAAGGCTATAGCTTTCTTATAGAGGGACCAAATGCGAGAGCATGGTTTGTTGGGGATGGATTGATCCAGTAAGCACTATCTTGAGGTAGAGAGATATTTCCGCTCCAATACTTGTTTCCACCATGATGATTGTCCTGTTATAAGCCTCCAAACAATTTTGCCTCCAAAGGCCAGATTCAGTAATTGAAGAATGTGCATGGCAAGGCCTCCATTCTCATACATATCGGTGACATGTCTCCATTTTACCATTTGGAACTTCCTTCTATCTTTCTTGCCTCCTTGCCATAAAAATCCACTAAGGATTACCTCCATTTTGTTATGAATACTGACTGGCGCTTGCAGCAAGGATAAGTGGTATAGAGGAAGTGTCGAAAGAACAAATTTTATTAGGACTACGCGCCTAGCCACGTTGAGCCAAGAGGCTCCCCATTGAAGAATTTTCCTCTTCATCTTGTCAAGAGTGATGTTCCACACCTCGTTTCTTAGAGGTCCACAACTTACTAACATCCCGAGATAGTTGAAATATTTCTAGTTCCATTTTTATGGGACCCCAAAAATTTGAGCTATGCTATGAATTGTGTTCTAAGTGGCATTCCAACCATATATATAGCTTTTAAAGGAATTTATTTCTCTTCTGAAATATTGCATAAATCTGTCAAGCAGGCTTTTAAATCTTCTGGCAACTATGCATGAAGCCCCTCCCATCAATAAAGTATCATTATAAAATTGCGAGTGGTTCATGTTTTTGGTCCCATTGCAGAATTTTATGCCTGTAATTAAGCCCGATATATGATTGAAGTCCATAGCTCTATTGAAAGATTCAGCCATGAGGATGAAGAGGAAACGGGAAAGAGGGTATCCTTGCCTTAGGCCTCTATAATATTGGAAAAAAGGACTTGGTCTCCCATTGACCAGAGGGGAAATCCAGGGGTGAGAGATGCAAGCTTGTATAAGAGAGATGATTTCTTCATTGAAGCCCATTTTTCTTAAGACATAGTAGAGAAAATAATTCCTTACTCTTTCAAAGGCATTGACAAGGTCAAGCTTTAACACACATTCTTTTTCCATTCCGCTCATACTAGAGTGTATAGCTTCTTGTACCAGCAGTATGGAATCAAAGATTTTTTGATTGGCTAAGAAGCGTCCCTGATTTTCAGAGATAAGGCTGGGGAGAAAAGATTTGATGCGGGTAGCAAGGATTTTTGTGATCATTTTGTAAGAGGAATTGCATAAGGATATAGGACGAAATCTGGAGAAGGAAGAAGGATGAGCTTCTTTAGGTATCAGGGCTAGATAAGTCGAGTTGGTGAATCCACCTGTCTTTTTTTTCCTTTAGCTCCAATGTATCATTTTGATGATATCCTTCTTGATTACCTCCCAAAATATCCGATAGAAACTAATAGAAAACCATCTGACCCTGGAGCTTTGTCTTGTTGTAGAGTCCATATCACCTTAGTAAAGTCGTATTCGCCAATATCTTTGGTTAAGGATGCATTGATTTCTTCAGTGATCATGGTCGGGGTGTGCCTCAATAGATCTTCATAATCCTCTAGCCCCTTATTTTCTGTTAAGAGGCTTTTATAATGCTAATGCACTGCCAACTTGATCTCAACATGATCATTTAGGTGTTGCCCTCATCATCTTTTATAACTGATATAGTGTTTTTAGAAGTTCTAATTTTTTATTGGTTTTGGAAGAATGTGGTATTCTTGTCCCTGGCTTGGAGCTAGAGACTTTTGCACTTAATCCTCCATTTTTCTTCCTCCTTTCTGTTCACGTTGTACATTTCCCAATACAATTCCCTCTCTTCAACTCGCTTTTCCTTGGTGATTCCTTTATCCTCAATTTCATTATGTGTCTCCTCTAACCTCCGTTTAATATCCTGCTTAACCAACTCTGGTTATAAGTAATTCTCTTTGGCCCATTTTCGAAGAGTTGTGCGGACGAGTTTTAATTTTGTCTCCCATCTGAATAAAGGAGACCCTTTTACCTGCGCTTTCCATGTTCTTTCAACAATTGCTTTGGCCTCTTGGAAGTCACCCGAAGTTTGATTGCGCGCCTAAAAACATAGAGACAGGATAATGATCCGAAGCTAAGCACGATAGAATAGAGGAGGTGGCAACGTTTAGAAGGGAGATGAGAGAGACCACCAAAAGATAGCGATCCAGTCACTCCATGATGTTCCCTGGAACAATCCTGCGGTTGTTCCAGGTGTAGCTTCGATTTCGTGGTATTATATCCACCAAACCGTGATCTCTCATAATGTGTTCCAGTTGATCTCTTGAGGTATCAGGAGTAAAAACTCCCCCTCTTTTCTCCTTTTGGTTCAAAACCAAGTTCAGATCACCTCCAATGATAAAATTATTGTTGTCTTCACTTACCATATCAGTCTGGAGAGAACGCCAACACACTTCTTTGTCACGATAGTGATTTGGCCCATATATGTAGTAGATTGTGATCACGATGTCCCCTTGCACATTTTGTAACTTGGATTTTATCCAATGATGGTTCTTTGAGATTATTTGATGTTTCCATGTATTCTTGTTCCAAATAAGAGTTATTCCTCCTGATGCGCCTTTGGATCCTACAGCTATGCCTGAATAGTGCTTGAGTCTGCTTATGATTTTTTCCATATCATTTTCTTCCTATGTAGTTTCTTATATGAGAATTATGTCTGGTTGTTCTTGATTGATGAGGTATTTTAGGGAATTGGTTTTGGAGTGGTGCCCAAATCCCCTACAGTTCCATGTGAGAGATTTCATTGCATAAGGGTTGAGGGTATAGACCCAGACTTCCCTCCTAAGATTTGCTGACTTGGTCCTTTATTACTATGCCCTCCAATAAAATAGTCTATCGGTTGTTGTGTTCCTAGAGCTATATCTTTTTGAGCTGCCTCATCCCTGTGGTGCTTTGTTGTTTTCCTTCCTGGTCTTGATTTTTTTTATAAGTCCAAGATATATCCCAAATCCTTAGCCGCATTTCTTGTGATAATCTGGGTGAAGGAGGGCTTGGAGGATGAGGGAGGAGCATTTTTGGAGGGAGAGGGAGGGGGAATAAGTCTAGAGGGGGCGGGTCGGGGGGGAGGAGGAATGTAATGGGGGATCTTCTTTAGAAGATTCCAAAGCATAGAAGGGGTTTGAAGTGATGGTTTTGGATGAGGCTTGAGAGGAAACCAATGAGGGTTCTAGAGGAGGAGGGTTGCTAGGGCCGATCGACATGGTGGGGGGGGGGGGGAGGGGGGGGGAATGAGTGGTCGAAGGCACCGAGTTTTTGGAATTGGATGAGGGTTTCTTTCTTTTTGACAACTTCTCACTAGTGTTTGCGATTGTCTGAGTTTGATATCTCAATCATTTTCAGGAATCTATTTGCAAAATGACCATATTCGCGACATGCATTGCATTTGAACAATAATTGTTCATAATCCAGTTGTTGTATGTGCATCCAGTTATCCACCTTCAACTTGATTACTTCCGGAAATCCTTTGCCAAGATCTACTTCGACATAGATTCTGGCACAAGCCTGCATGTTTTCCTTCAGTTCACTTTTGGGTTCACTTTTGTCTATGAAATTTCAGACTACATTCCTGATTGCTGTTACAGAGTCACCCCCCCAGCAATGGAGAGGTAATTGGGGGAGCAGAACCCAAACCAGGACATCATTTGGGACATCTAGCTCTGGGTCAAAATCTGGCGTCCATTTATTCAGATAGAGCCCCCTAGTATCCATGAAATAAGGACCTATTTTGAAGATAAACTCTTTATCTTCCTTGGCTTCAAAATGAAAGGTGAAGAAACCCCTGCCACAAAATTTGATGGAGATTTTTCCTTGCGTTTTGTCCAGAAAATTACGCTCGACCCATTTCTGGACGGTCTTTGGCGAAGTCCATAGACTTGTAAATTGTCCAAAAAGCCCTTTCTCAGTGAGGGAGAGGATTATCATTCGATTTATTTCCAGGGGCAGAAAGACTTCATGTATTCCATCCAACTTCTTCACAAATTTCGTGATTGTAGGTTGTAGGCGTGGGGCGTCCAGGGAGGCGATAAGGGCCGAGAAGGCCGAGGCATGATCAAGGGGGACAACGTCCTCTGGGATGGACTTCGGAGAGTCCATGAGAACCTGAGGTGAGAGCAACAATGGGGGAGGCTAGGGCTCGGGGTCGGCTGCGCGGGAGCTCCAGCGAAAAATGTTTTCTTTAGAGAAAAAGTCTTCATTCACACTCTGTTTTATTAATACCCATTAATTATTTAATTTCCCTAAGTTTAGACATAGGGTCCCCATTAAAATAATTAATTATTTTAATGAAACATTAACCTAGTGGAATTTCCACAAACGGTTTCAGGGTTATTTGGAATACCAGTGTCTAAGCCTCTCCAGGAAATTTGAGACTTAGAGCACTTTTTGATGTTACAAAATTCAACATAGATAGCACTAGCCTGACCACGTAAGGAGACCAATTGAAGAAAATTGAAACCAATTATTACTTACTGCAATCCATGGTGGCTCGTGAGCCTTGAATGGCTCTTGTATACAATAGAGGGGAACTTGATAGGCAAGGCCATGCATAAACTCCTAGACTTGTTGAACATGCCTAAATTGCTCCAATTGAGCTCTGTCACCCCTCTCCAATTGCACCAACTCTTACCGAATTTATCATTAGACATAATAGTCAAGAAATAGATAAAACAGACTGAGACTTGCCTCTTTATAGCTAAATGTCGTGAATGATAAGAAAGCATAGGAGGTTTTGGGAAGGTTGGATGAATACGGTGAGCCAGGGGGTCATTGCGGGTGTGACAAAACATCCTGCAAACATTAGAGGTCGGTGATGGCTAAGAATACAACCAATTGCGACAAAAACATTCCACCTTTGAGACAACCATAGTATACTCAGGAACAAGCCAAGTCCCGAGTGCGAAGAGAGTAGCAACATTAAAGGCATTTTTTCTTTGCATTGAGACCACCAGACACATTGTATGATGAGACGACTTGCCTCCAATGGAGGTAGCGGGGATGGAAATGTACTGGAGGGAGGGCATCAAATTGACTCATCTTGTATAGCAAGAAACAACGACAAGTCATCATGAGAAACCATTATTATTGTGTAGGGCAAGTTCACTGTGAAGTACAATAACCAAGATTTCACCAGTGCAGCCATGATTTCAAGGTTAATCTAAGCATGTTAGAAGGTAGCCATCTTGGCCAGATATCCGTGGATCTCCTCTGGCCTTGAATGCATGCTAATATTCATTAGCATTGGGCACCGATAATGGGGGAACGAGAAATAGATAATCATATAATAGTGTAATAAATAATTATTGTGTCTAGAGGTGGTCTCCACTTTAGTATAGAAAAATGTTGTAATTTCTTGTTATCTTACATCCTCTCCTATTATGTTATCTAAACATCTTGACTCGGTTAATTTACATAAAAAATAAAAATAAAAATAAAATTATATTAAATTAAATTATATATATATGTATAATCAACGTATATCCATCTTAACTATGGATCTATCAAGTGTTGAGAGGGATTGAATCTCTCAAGCTGCAAACCTTTTGTCAAGTTTTGCACTAAAAAAAAGAGGTTTGCACCTTGAGGGATCTGATCCCTCTCGATGCTTGATGGATCTAGAGTTAAGATAGATCCATGCTAGTAGTATTAATTTTCAGGGAGAGGTAGTAATAAGTTTGGTAAAAAATATTTTAATTTGGAAATTAAATATAGTTGAGGTGGTTATTTTTTTTGAGTGAAAATGTAGAATAATGTAGATGGTGTATGTTGTTATGTGTTTACTTATTATTGGTATATGTGGGGGCATATTAATAGGGAATTTTTTATTACAGTTTACAATATATTATAACAATTCATGGAAAATTATTTTATTGAGATATTTTGTCAAACAATTTGTGTATATCTTTCAAGTTGTCAAGTTTGGTATACATTTTTATGATGATACTCTCTAACTTCCTCCACTCCTTCACATCAACAACCTAGTCCTTAAATTTTTGGGTTTAGATCCACATGCATTGGCATATCATGTTCAATTCTTCTAGTAACTCATAATCATGGCTCTGATACCAATTGTTAGAAATAAGCAATTACGATGGGAGAAATAATTATCTAGCAGCATTAAAATGCATAAATCATGCACACTTATTGACATTGGTTTACCTTGAAAATCTAGTCAAAGATATATTTATTCCCTTTACCCAAGTTGGACAAGTGAGCCTTCACCACTCACCTCCAAATCCGTTACAATGGAGTATCCCAAGCCTTTTTAGAGACTTCATTACATGCAATACAAAGGCATAATACCACAAAATACCAAAACCAACGGCCCAAAAACCACCATGTTGACCTAAAACAAGGCCTAACATAATGACTCATTCAACGAGCCAAGGTTAAACTAACATTCCCCGCTTTAAACTTGATTTAGGGTAATTATCCAAGGGATATGCCCCTCAAATTTTATAACCAAGGTATCTACAAATCCAACATGTCCCTCTATCACGTAGGTCTACATCCAAACTTTACCAATAATTTACAAGGGGTACACATGCCTCGCTAGGTGCTACAACCATATGCCCAATTACATGTAATTAAAAAAAAATCCATTATAAATTTATTTTTATTTTTTAGAGTTATTATTTCCTTCGGGACTCCATGGGAATGCACTCACCAAATTCATTGTGTCTTTTATGGGAACTTACAAATGTTGTGATCCTCTCACCTCTCTATTGCTTTAATCACATCCTTTAGCACCACCACAACTCTCCATAGCATGTTTTTCTATATATGTGTTTTCCACTATAAGTTTTGCCACTGCCTTGAATCTGATTAAGTCCATCCCCATCATGTGATTGACTAGTCAAATTCAAGGCAATGACAAAGCTTATGGTGGAGGAAGCACATAGATAAGAGGATGTTATAGAGATTTGCAATGGTGTTAAGGGATGTGGTCAAATCATTGGCAAGGCGAGAGGATGGTGTCATTTGTAAGCGTTTGTAAAAGAAATAATGGACATGGTGAGTGCATTCCCATGAAGTTTTAAAGGAAATAGAAACACCAAATATATATATATATATAATGGAGTTGAAATTTTTTAATGACAAGTAAATGGGCATACGATTGTAAAACCTGGTGAGGCATGTGTACCCCAAGTAAATTACTAGTAAAGTTTTGACATAGATCTAGGCAATGAGTGGTGGGGAGGCATGCCAATTTCCATGATACCCTAGTTATAAACATTGAGGGGGGGCGGTGTTGGGTAATTCAATTGTGAGTTAAATTACTTAACACTAAATTATCAATCCAGGTTCATACACTTGTGAAACACACTTCACAATATATGCTAGGAAATTGACTTTCAATTTTAAAAGGAAATCTAACCCATTGAAAGAAATTGTGAGATTGAAATAAAATCATAATCATGAAATGACATCCAAAATGAGCACACATAATTTCTTATTCTGGGAAAGCAAAACACAACTATTTTAGAAAGGTAATAATATTTAAACTAGAAAGCAATGAAATTTTATTCTAAGTGAAATTAAGGCGCAATTCTATTCTATGAAAAATAAATGTGATTATGTTATATGAAACCAATTCTATGCTATGAGAGACAACTATAATTATATTCTACGAAAGCAATCAATTTCTTATGCTACTTTTAACGTTCTTACTCCAATCCTATGTTATGAAAACTTTTAAAATCTCTTATTAAGTCTATTCTATTAAAAACTCCTTAAATTCTATTCTAATGAACATGAAGATAGATTTATTCTATAAAAAACATAAGTATATTTTATGAATACTCAATTGAAAACTTTGTTTTGGGAAAGCATTTTAAACTCTTTTTTCTAGAGAAGCAATTAAATTCTATGCTAAGGAAAGTAAATACATTTGATTCTATAACAATAACAAAATGCTATTCTAGGAGATTGGATCAAAATACCATCTATCTATGAGATTGAAATAATGAATTGATTTGTGTGTGTGTTCAAGGTTCAGAGCTCATTCACATATGCACATTATCTATAAATCTGAGTTTAATTGAATGCAAAGGTAAAATACTAAAATCAAGAAACAACTAATAAATGTTTGTATCGTTTTCAAAAGTTTATTCAAGCGTTTATATCTGCGAAAAAGCAAGAATTAAATGAGCAAAAGACAATGCATAAATAAATAAAAGCATATAAAAGAAACTAATTTATCTTGTATAAATGAAACATAAAGAAAACTAAGACACACTTGTACTCAACAATGGCCCCTCCTGAGGCACACGAGAGATGGAAAACTCAAGAAATGTACTGATCAAACACCAATTTCTTTCATGAAGGCATAACCATATAAAAATGATTGTATTAACTGAACAATGCATAAATTTCAATAGTATTCAAAAGTATTCATAACATCCAAGCATACTCAACATATCCAACCTTATGGTTCGCTTCTAAGTGAAGCATTTTATAACATTTTAAAATAACTACTATGAGAAACTAATAGGTAAAGGCTAGCTCTACATATCGACATCTCAAACTTCTAGCTCTATTAAGACTCGTATTCACATGATTCGTTATTATGGAATCGAATGATGTGGGAAATACATCATCGTCCTTCAAATGCTTCGTGATCTCACTCACTTGATAAGGAGTCGACCTCACTTGATACTTCCTTCCGATGCCTAGTGTATTTCAAATGTACCATGTCATTGTTTGACTATAAGTTTGGCTTTGAGAATGTGGTCAACTAGGCTTTTTATGTTTGCGTCCAATAAGTGGAAATCCACATAGGCACCATTTCACATATTCCCATTTATCTCTCATGGGATTTATTCGAATCTTAGATTCAGCTGCAGTATATTAGTGAGGATGCTAAATGTGTAAAATTTTGTAACTCGTGCAAATTAAATCAAATTTACAATAAAAATGTATATAATTGAGAGAATATTGGACCTTTACCTTATTTCTTATTTGTGTAGCTTTGATGGATTTTTATTTCAAAATAATAGTGTAGTGATATGAGGATGAGTGGAAAATGAGTGAAATAAAGAGGAAACAAACTGTCAAAAAGACGCAATTCATGTGGCCCAACATTTCCCCATGCTCAGGGTTCTGCATGGGCACATGCACCCATTGGTAGCAAAATTTCGAAGTTATAGTAGCATTGATATTCAAGGAACTGTTTTAGAGGCTTGAATTAAGATGTCCAAGTTACTTTGAACTCCTTTATTCTGCATGGAAACTAACCACCTGGGTGTCTTCATCAATATTATATCCTTCAATGCCTTAAATTTATGTTAGAGCAATCGTTGTTAGCCTTCTTAAGTTTTAAATTTTTTTGATACTAATAATACATGTGTTTGAGCATTCTGCCATTTTTTTCTTTAAACAATTTATTCTCTCCTTTCACATGATTTTCTACTATCTCAAGTTCAACTATCTCTTCCTGTAATGTTTCAATAACTTCTTGCTCTATATGGAACAGAATGATATCATCTTGTACAAGGTTATTGTATATTGGAATATCATCATTAAAATTTTGTTCACAAAAAGGGTTTACCTTATCCTGATGTGATTCCTTCTCCAACGATTCGAAATAATAGTATACATGTTGTTGATTAACATCTATCTCTAGAATTTTTTCTTTTAGAACTCATGGCACTTGTGATTATGAGTCCTAGAGGTTTATAGCTTCTGATGAAGAGAAATTATCTTGTTTCAACATAATCCTTGTAATTCTTTGACTCTTCCTTCAATGATCTAGTTCTCGATTCTTGAACATTTTTCCTCTTAGTATTTTGTTTTTCTGGCTTGAATGAAACAATGGTCTTCGACTTCTCCTCTTTAATTTTTGTGCCTATAATATTCGATATATTTCAGGATTTTGTTCTTTGACATTATGTTTCTTTTTAGTTGTTCCTCTTTTCGGCTTCATTGGAGTATTAGACAGACATGGAACCTTTTATGGTTCATTTGTATATGGATTCCCTTTTACTGGACTTTCTAGAGTATTGAATTGCTTTGTTCCTTTAGTATGGATATCCCATGTTTATGCTTGCTCATTGTTTTTTGTCTCTTGTATTGGAATTTCTTCACTCCTGGCATTTTCTTCTTGAGGGTTAGGGTTTGGAGGAACCCTACTTTTTATTTTCCTTACTTTTGGGATTGTTTCTTCATTTGAGACTTTGACAAAGTGATTCCTCACTAAAAAGTATTTCCAATTGCATTTTGGACTTTCAGTTATGCTTCCACAACAATCTTGACCAATCCATGTTGATAAAGAGATCTATCAGCATTTCTTGAGTTTCTTTGAATATTAAAATCCATTTTCCTCAAACTACTCAATAGATAGTATGGAAAATTTAACTCTTTACCCTTTATAAAATGCATCAACAATAGAGCATGATAAAATAGGATGACTCCATATCTACCGTGACACAATAGACCATAGGGTCTACACTTAATAATTAACACACACAGTACTAAAAATCCTCACCATAAGTATGCACATAAAATCTCAAAAATAATTCATTAAAGAAATAAAATATTTACAAGAGAATTCTTGGCCTACTCATTGGCTTCTCATTCCTCATTGCCACTCAATTCTACTTACATGCCTCATTGGCTCACCTAGATTTATATAAGTGGATCTGACCCCAAAGTAGGTTCTAGATCCTAAACTAACTCCCACAATATCTCTCGTGATCCATAAAATATCTCACATAATCCATTATCCCTAGATAAGATATAACTAACCCTCAAATATCTCAACTCTTCCAAAATACTCTCAAAGCTTCTCCTATTACAATAATTCTCATTCTCTCCTAAAAATATAGGAAATTATAATAAATAATTAAATGATAACTTAGGGAACTAACACCTCTAGTAAACATGATACCCTAGGTTAGATGCTCCTACATGACACTCCCTAGGTAAAATAAAATCATGGTCTCCCGACCATATGTCTTTATAAGTTGGATAAACTCCTCCTGGATACCAAACTTTAGTCTGTTGTTTATCATCGATTCTTTGTTGTTCTACATCAATTATTATTACTTTTAATTCCCTGGTTTTCCAAATCTTGGTTTGCAGTCTTCCATTGGTTTTGTTGATGTACACCTTGAGCAGTTAAATGTATCTTGTTGTTGTCTTTCTGCCTCTTCTTGCAATATATTGGTTTAAGTGTCTTTTACATTAGTTTCCTTAATTCTTCAATTTCAATATCCAATCTAGTTTCCAGCTAAAATTTATTATTATTGCCTTGGAATATCAATTCATCCTCATTTAATTGCAAATTACATTCAGGTGCCACATTTTCATTGATTAAACATTTATTTTACTTATCTGCAACTTGATTAGATTTAGGTTCCATCAACATATTTTCTAGCAATTATAATTCTTCTTCACATTTCATCAATATTTTATGATCTCTTTCAGAAACCATTTCAAAAGACTAGCCTTCATCCCTGCATGAAAAAAAATCGATGTCCTTTCCATAATTTGCAACACATCATGCATCCACACATTAATTGTCAAATTTAAAAACATAAGGATTTATATTCTCGACAGATGATTTTGTCATCGAGTCTTTTGATGATCTTCTAAACAATTTTTGGTGCCATTTGTGGGAATCGAACCCACGTTCACATCAACAAACTTCATTTCAGCATCATCATCATCCTAACTAAGCATCAGTCCTTGTTCTTGTTCACAAATGCATACATTCATCTGGAGTGTTTCCGCTTACCTTAACAAAATTTTGAACTCGTGTTTTTGTCTCCTTGCAATCAATTGCTTGATTGGCCATCTAATTGTATTCTTAATTATCCATCCATGTTTCTCATTTTGTAGCAGCTCCGTCAACACATCAAGTCGTGCTTTCAATTCAACGACCTCTTTCTCGAAATCTTCATCACTTACGCCAACTGGTATGCCATTGTTGTGGATTTTATCTAAATTTTGTAAATGACTATCCATAGTCATCTTCATCTTCTTCTTCCCTTTCATAAGCTCCTTTGTACTCTACTTCCTTTTGCTGAAAAGAACTGCAATACCCAAACTTTTGGGTGCCGAGTTTTGCCGATCATGCACCCAATTACGATTAACAACTCAAACTTAAATGCACTTTCGACTTGACTTATGACTCTTTAACTCTAGACTTATAATTTGACATCAACTCTTTAACCGACCTTGGGTGTCAGATACAACAAAAAATGCACTATTTACAAAATATCTTTATGACTTGACAAAATTGATTAACTTCAATCTTACTTTGGCTCTTCAACTTTACTGAGTCCTTATGTGAATTTATTCATCATATGATTTTACATAACAAACACACTCAATCATTTTCATGTTCCATTCAAGCACTTATTCACTCTCGACTAATTATATAAAACCCATAGTAATCTTATATGATTTTACATAAGAAACACGCTCAATCATTTTCATGTTCCATTCAAGCACTTATTCACTCTCCACTAATTCTATAAAACCCATAGTAACCTTTTACAATTTTTTTTGTGACACTTTACAACAAATAAATGATGCAGGCCATTTTTTCTTCTTGGACTATTAATGCCACTAACAATTCTTCCATGCTCACAAACACTTACTTTTAATTTCTTGGTTACAAAAAATAAATGTGACTAAAAACCATTCTCAATCCAAATGTATTATTAGAGTTTTACTTTAAAGTCTTACCTCCTCTAATTTAGTCTACACATCTCTTAATTCTTCGAATTTGCAGTCCCATTTGCTAACACTTTATATTTTTCCCTCCTTAAGAAAGGTGTCTCCATTGATTTGGCACACTAGATTCACGCTTGTCAAGGTATCAAAATGCTCTCGGAAACAATTATCGTTCTCCTTGCTGTTGAAATATGACAACAAATGTAATTAATGTAATTTTGGTCAAATTTACTTATTATTTGGTTGTATAACGAAATGAAGTTAGAATAACAAAGTTTCCCATATTAAATTGGGATGGCCCGAGAGGCTTGTATGAGGAGAATCATTCTTGATTAATAGAGTTTCCAATCCCTTGCCCCGTGGATGTTTCCTTGACACCCTGTCAAGGTTTTACCATGTAAATCCTTTGTGCATTTACTTGTGTATTTTACATTCATTTTTCATACAGTTTATGTTTCTCTCTTATTTAATGTTTTCCCAGTTCAATAAGTGGTATCGGAGCCTGGTGGAGTAAGGATCTGGCTTTGAAAAAGAGTCATTATGCCCGCTATGTTAAATATCATAATGGTGGTATCCATTTTTTTTAGCCCGAGAAAGATTGACTGAGAAAAATATTCCTTGCACGCTAGAGAGAGAAGAGTCGTTGCCGCCGCTGGAGAAAAAAAAGAGGTCATTGAGGGAGACTAGAAAAGTCAGCTGACTAACCGCCGTCAAGGGAGAAGAGCAGTGTGTGAAAAAGGGGAATGTAGCTGAAAATCCTGCCTGCACCTGCTCATCAAAACTGAACTGTCTCTTTAACACTGCCATCTAGATGTGCCTGAAAGGTATTTTTATTTTTATGAAGGATTCTGTTACCTTCATAAAAGTTAAGGCTCAAAAATATATTTTTTAAGACAGATTGATAAGATGGAATAGATTGATAGAAGGAATTTATTTTTTCTGTCCGTGTGGAAGAAATTGAAGGAATCTATTTTTTCTATTCCTATGGAAGAAATTGTTTGTTAATAAAGGGCTTAGAAGTCTGAAAAATTGATTTGCAGAAAAGGGAGAAAAATATAAATTTTTTGTTTGTTAATAAAGGGCTTGGATTTCTAAAAAATTAATTTAGGAGAAAAGGGAGAAAATTGATTTTTTTTTTAAACCCTAGCAAAAGAAGGAAAATCAGAAACCCTAGCAGAAGAGGGGAATTTTTTTTTTTTTTTTAAACGCATAATAGGGGAAATCTTTTTTTTTAACCCTAGTTGGAAATTTAAGTAAGAAGGGAAAATTAGAAATGGCCAAAATGACGAATGCAAAGTTCGAGGTGGAGAAGTTCACTGGGAAGAACAATTTCGCATTGTGGAAACTAAAAGTTAGGGACTTGCTGGTGCAACAAGGGTTGCACAAAGCATTAGACGGGGTAAAGAAAAAACCTAAAAGCATGATAGATTCGGACTAGGAGGACTTCGATGCCCGAGCCCTCAGTACCAATAGGTTATGTTTGGCATATGAAGTTCTCTTTAATAATGTTGAAGAGAGTACAACTGAAGGGTTGTGAGAAAAACTGGAAACCTTGTATATGAATAAATCATTGACAAATAGATTTCATTTGAAAAGAAAATTGTACAGTCTTCGGATGAAGGAGGGTACAAAAGTTGCAGAACATTTAAATGTTTTTAATACACTTATTTTCCAGTTGTCAAATATGAAAGTTAAAATGCAGGAAGAAGACAAGGCTATAATTTTCTTGTGTTATCTACCCGAGTCATGGGACCACTTCGTAACTTCAATCAGTTTGAGCACTGCTAATTCTTTGAAATTTTAAGTAGTTATGGGTGCTCTCTTATCTGAAGAAGTACGAAGGAAATCTAGTATTGAGACATCTGCACCAGAAGCCATGGTAGCTAGAGGTCGGTCAAAGGAAAGAGGGGAGAAAGCAACGGGATCTTCTAGATCAAAATCAAAGGGCAGCAAGAAATGTCAAGCCAAGTGTTGGGACTGCAACAAAATGGGACACCTCAAGAAAGATTGTTGGAAACGGAAGGAGTCAGAAAACCAGAATAAGGAAGCAAATCAGGTTGATTTAGGTATGATTGATAAAGTTTTAACTGCTGAAGCTCGCCCTATTTGTAATGTCTCTCAAGATGCTGAAAATTGGCTATTAGACTCTGGTGCTTCTCATCACATGAGTCCGCACTAGAGTTGGTTTACTTCATATGAAGCTGTAAATGGTAGTTCTGTATTCATGGGAAATAATGCATGTTGTCAGACTGTTGGGATGGGAAATGTAAAAAATAAAATGTATGATGATACAGTTAAAATATTATCTGATGTTAGGCATGTACCTGAACTAAAGAAAAACTTGATTTCTTTGCGAGTTTTGGATTCAAATGGGTATAAATTTACAGGTCAGAATGGAGTGCTGAAAATATAAAAAGGAGCCTTGGTAGTTATGAAGGCTGAAAAGGTCAGAAATCTGTACAGACTCAAAGGAAGCACTCAAGTTAGTCAAGCAACGATCGTATCAGAAAAAGAAAAATAAGTTTCTCGTCTATGGCATCAGCGGTTAGGTCACATGAGCGAGAAAGGTCTTCAGGTACTGATGAACCGCAAGTTGCTTCCTAATTTGAAATCCTCGAAGTTGGATTTTTGTAAACATTGTGTGTTTGGAAAACAATGTAAACAAAGGTTCAAGACTGGTAATCATAATAGTAAACAAATTTTAGAATACATTCATTATGATCTGTGGGGACCATCTCCTACTGTGTCTTATGGAGGTGCATTATATTTCTTAACATTTATTGATGATTTCTCCCGGAAAGTTTGGGTCTATATGTTGAAAAAGAAAGTTGATGTATTTAATGTTTTTAAACAATTTAAAGCAATGGTGGAAAATAAAACATGCAAATCAATTAAATGTTTAAGAACTGACAATGGCGGTGAATTTACTTCTTTAGAATTTGAACAATTCTGTAAGGATGAAAGGATTGTCAGACATAAAACTGTTGTTTATACACCTTAGAAAAATGGCGTTGCTGAACGGATGAATCAGACTCTTATGGAAAGATCTAGAAGCATGATCAACAATGCTAACTTGCCAAAGGAGTTGTGGGAAGAAGCAATATCTACTGCTTGTTACTTAGTTAACAGATCACCTTCAGTTGCCATAAACTGTAAAATTCCTGAAGAAGTTTGGTCGGGTCAGTCTTGTGATTATTCTTATTTGAATATTTTTTGTTGTGATGCCTATGCTCTTAATCCTAGAAATCAACGTTCAAAGTTAGATCCAAAATCGAAATGTTGTGTCTTTGTTGGGTATGATTATGCAGTGAAAGGATATAGGTTGTGGGATCCTTCTTCATGGAAGATAGTCATTAGTAGAGATGTAACATTTGATGAATCTTCTCTTCTAAAATCAGATGTTGGAAAAGTTGAACAGGAACAAGTATCGCCAAATCAACAAATTCAATTGGAGACTAAACCTTTTCCGGAAAGTCGAAAGGAAGGAGAGACTTATGATGAAAAAGGTGAAGAAGCAAAGGAAACTAGAGAAATTCTAGAACCAATTCAACAACCAGTCACTCTAAGAAGGTCTACAAGGGAAAGAAAAACACCTAAAAGGTATGAAGATTCTGCTTCAAATTTTGCATTGATTACTGAAGATGGGGAGCCTTATTTTTATCAAGAAGCAGTAGATGATGCAGATAGTGAGATATGGAAAAAGGCTATGGAAGAAGAAATGGATTCCTTAGCCAAGAACAATACCTGGGATCTTGTAGAACTTCGTGAAGGGAGAAGTGTTGTTGGGTGAAAATGGGTCTTCAAGTTGAAAAGAAAAGTTGATGGAAGTATTGAGAGGTACAAGGCGAGACTGGTTGCAAAAGGGTATTCTCAGGTTGAAGGTATTGATTTTCACGAGATTTTTTCACCAGTAGTTAAAATTGTTTCTATTCGTACTGTGTTAGCACTAACTGCTTTACTTGACCTTGAGCTAGAACATTTAGATGTTAAAACAAACTTTCTTCATGGTGATTTGGATGAAGAGATATATATGGATAAGCCAGAAGGTTTTGTACAAGGTCGCAACAAAAGATTAGTTTTCAAGCTCAGGAAATCATTGTATGGCCTGAGGCAGTCGCCCAGGCAATGGTGCAAGAAATTTGACTCCTTCATGGTGAGCCAGAATTTTATAAGAAGTGAGTATGATCATTGTGTATACTTCAAAATTTTCAATGGCATATTCATTATCTTGGTGTTTTATGTTGGTGATATGCTTATTGCAAGCAAAATCATGGAAGAAATCAACAGGTTAAAGGCTCAGCTCTCTAAGACGTTTGATATGAAGGATCTTGGAGTGGAAAAACACATCTTGGGCATGGAGATACACATAGACAGGAAGAATGATAAGCTTTGGTTATCACAACAGAAGTATGTGGAGAAAGTACTTGAAAAGTTAGGTATGAACAATGTGAAACCTGTTAATGTTCCATTAGCTTCCCATTTTAAGCTTTATTCGGATTTAAGTCCTAGAACTAATGAAGAAAAGAAGTATATGTCTCATGTACCATATCCAAATGCGGTAGACAACTTAATGTATGCGATGGTATCTATAATACATGACATTTCACATGTAGTTGGAGTTGTCAACAGGTTCATGGAAAATCCAGGAGAAGAACATTGGCGAGCAGTGAAATGGGTGCTTCGGTATTTGAGAGGCATAAGTGACCATTGCATCAGCTTTGATGGTCATGAAGGTTCATTTTGCAGATATGTGGATGCTAATTATACAGGTGATTTGGACAAGAGGAGGTCTACTTCAGGTTATGTTTTTACTCTTGCAGGTGGAGCAATCAACTGGATGTCAAAGCTTTAAGAGACAGTTGCTTTTTCCACTATTGAAGTAGAGTATATAGCTGCTTCATATGCTTGTAAAGAGGCAATCTGGTTAAAAGTTCTGCTTAATGAGATTGGAAGGACGCAGGATAAAGTGAATGTGTTTTGTGATAATCAGAGCGCTATTCATTTGGCTACAAATCTAGCCTATCACAGCAAGACCAAGCACGTCGATGTAAGGTATCACTTTGTGAGACATGTAATCGAAGGCGGCAAAGTAGTTCTCAAGAAGGTCCATACATAGAAAAATCATGCAGATATATTCACGAAGCCAGTTATAGTAGAGAAGCTGAGATGGTGTCTCACTTCTCTTGGCTTGCATAAAAGATGATGAATGGGCATGGGCAAGGGATTAGGAAAATTGTTGTCCAGGTGGAGTTTGGTGAAATATGACAACAAATGTAATTAATGTAATTTTGGGCAAATTTAATTATTACCAGTTAGTTGGTTGTATAACGAAATGAAGTTAGAATAATGAAGTTGCCCATATTAAATTGGGATGGCCCGAGAGGCTTGTATGAGGAGAATAATTCTTGATTAATAGAGTTTCCAATCCCTTGCCCTGTGGAGGTTTCCTTGACACCCTGTCAAGGTTTTACCACGTAAATCCTTTGTGTATTTACTTGTGTATTTTACATTCAGTTTTCATACAGTTTCTGTTTCTCTCTTGTTTAATATTTTCCGAGTTCAATATTTTCATAGCGTTTCAACACTATTAAATATCTAAAATTGAAATTGAATTTCCTAATTTTCGAATTTCCATTGTTCTATTTCTCCACTGAATTGCACATAGCTTTCCTTTATTTTGTTATATAGCTTAATAAATAGAATCTATAGTCTGAATATTTGACTTATGTGAGCCTTGATATTCTCCTGCAAGAAATATTTGTGCCAACGCCTTGACTATTCAGTTTTTCCAACGCACAAATTTAGTGATTGATGGTCGACCTCTTAATGAACCTGAAGATTATGATCTCCATGACCAAATCATTATATATCACTTGCATCCTTAGTATTTCCACGCATGAGTAGACTAATGTGATGTTTCTTTACTTTCATTATTGCTTGAAGTTTCAATGCACCACGAACAAATGGATTCCATGTTGGATTCACCAGGCAGAAGTTTCCCAGAAATGTTAAACACGTTGGACATATGATTCACTCCTCAATGGATTGGACTGCATAGATTCACATCGCACATGATTTATACAACAACAAGGCTTACCTCAATGCCACCTCACAGTGAGTCGTTCCAACGCTTCAATTTTTTTATGCTTGCATAATAAATCAGATGACTGCAGATCTAAATCTAAGGATAAGAACAACTGCAAATCAAGTATTTGTGAAGGGTTTTTGTTATAGAATACATATTAATGCCCATAAATGTCACTTCTCAAAACTTAGTGAGCATACCTTTTATACGTTCAAAAGAAAACTCTTCCAATAGGATCAGCTATGTTACATAATAAAAAATTTCATCCACAACATCATCATGTCATATTTCTAGCAACAAAGAGATAGCATGTTTAGAGTTGGCCGTGTTAGCCACCTATAAAATTTGTTATATCAAAAGGTGGCTAAATCAATTTTTTTTTAGCCTTCAAGAAACAAGTTTATTGCTAAAAATGTTATCTCTTGAAGACTCATGGAGACATCATGCCCTTTAATCAAATTTTCACCGCTGTTTCCATTTTAAACTCTGAAATTTTGCTGATTTCATAGAGGAAGGACTGCTACAAAATCCATTTTTCCCCTCCCTCCACTTAAAACTAACATTCATTTTTTACCCCTTTTCATTCCCATGAAATTCCTCCATTTTCCATGTATTTCCATTTTCCCCTTCATAAAATCCTCTTTACAGAGTTTAAAACTCCTTTTTTAACTCTGTCGAAACCCCCAAATCCATCAGGAAACTCGGAAAATTTCATAAAAAATAATTTTTTTCACTAAGGGTTTAAGCCCCTTTAGGCTAAGTCTTAACCACTTTCCCACCATATGCCTTGGTGCTGGAACCAAACCCTGGGTAGTTTTGGCGCTTATCGCATCGGAAAAAATAGAGCGCGCAAGTCTTTTTGTTAAGTTGAGACCTCCGATGCGATTAGCCCCTTGTTTTATAACCCCGATCTTATTATCGCCTCATATAACCCTTGTGCCCACAATCAGGCGCTAAAACATTGTATAATTCCATCTCCAATGCATTTTTCCCTTTGTTAATTCATAAAACCCACTTTCCTAAGTTTTGGTCTAAAACCCGTCGGAGCGATGTTTTTAATGTAAATGGGTAGATTGAAAGACCCGAACCAAAGTTCAGATGCGATTAAGCCCCATTTGTATAAAACTCCCGCCCTCCGCTTTACTCCATATAACTTATGCCCGAGACCAAGGGTTAAAGGTACCAAAGCGCTAATCGCATCGGAGAAAATCAAAATGGTTAGATTGAAAGACTGGCGCTGAAGTTCCGATGCGATTGGCCCATATATAAATAAGCCATGGGCCTATCGCATTCCATATAAACCAATGGCCCCGCAGTCCGGTGCCAAACCATTTCATATATATATATATATATATCCTGCCCCAATACATAAAAACATTGTTTTAATTAAATTTTCGTTTTTCATGTGTTATAAAGGGTTTCTTCCGGTTCGTTATTTAAAGAAATCTCGACTGTTGATCTAAAGCCGATCAACGATCAGCGCAAAATCGCATCGGAAAATTTCAAAGGGCGCATTTCATGTTCTTTTTACCTCTCCCCGATTGGCCTTTCCCTGATCGATCATGAGCCGTTGATCTCCTCCCCGCCTTCCCAGATCTAACGACCCTCATTTTCTCTGATCATAAGCCTTCCTCCGCCTTTTTGAACCCTTCTGATTCACTCCCCACCGTCGATCTGATCCTCAGATCGACGGTCAGCACTCAATTGCATTGGCGCCATACGAGTTTTTCCCCCCGCCGATCGCATGCCTCCGATTGCATCTGGACCGTCCACGTGTCCAGATCGGACGGTCTAGATCGCATCTCCCAACTTTGGTTTAAAAACATGCAGCCCCGCTCATAATGTTTCTTGGCCAATTGCAGCCATTGATCTATGCGGATCAACGGCCCTCATCAACCCATTCTCCGCCTTTGTATCATTTTCATTTCATCCCCAGATGCAATCTCCGCCGTTGATTCTTAGATCCAACGACTCATATATAACCCGATAGGCCTGCCTCCTGTGGGTCCTGCCTTCTTCAAAATTTGATCTCGGCCGTCCATCTTAGATCCAACGGCTCAGATTGAAACCGCCCATCTTCCTACCACCCGCACATGTTGCCAATATCACACTCGCTTCCCCACCGTTAGATCTGAGACCCTAGATCTAACGGCCGACATTCTATATCGCGTGACTTCAAGCGCGAAGGTTAATTTCCTAAAGGCCGTGCGATATAAGCTATTTTTCAAGGACACGTGTCAGGCGGGAACGCATATCGCGTTCAAAAACGCAAAATCGCCTCCCTGCCTTTTCACCGCACGAAAACCCTGGTTTTACCTCCCGAAACCACTTTCCCTTTTTTCCGTTGTGTTATCGCTTGCGCCTCCCACCGTTGATCTCTGCAGATCAACGACTCAGATCTAATATGGCCTTTCACCATCACCCTCTGCCTCTGCCAAAGGTTTTCAACACACGATCTCCACCGTTGATCTCGCGGGCCGATCTCATCCAACGGCCCACGATCATCCCAAAGCCCCATTTTATTTCCTTTGCAATTTCCTCCGCCAAAGGGGTTTAAACCTTATTTCTTCGCGTTTTCTTCTATTTTCACAATAATGTGACTCCTTCACATTATTACTTCACCGCTGATCTCGACCGTTGATCTCCTTGATCAGTCATAGATCGATGGTTCTAACTTAATTCTTCCCCCGCTTTCCTTTTTGACCTCCCTCAAACAGATCTTCACCGTTGGATGCTGCCATCCAATGGCCATGCTCTTCCCCACAACCTCTGAAGAAGTTTTCCCAAAAACGTAGGATTTCATAACATTTGTCTGTATTTTGTAGGATTAAATGGCTTTTCCATTACATCAAAGGAAAACCAAAGGCTGGGGATGACGATCCCTTGTGCCTTTGTGCTTACAAAAATATCATTCCACAGGGTTCGAATCCACGTTTCGTCGATGCTTCATGGAATTGATGCCATATGGGCCCTGTGAAAACCTGCACATCAACAAGACACAGTATAATTAAATCAAATCAAAAGAGTATTAGTGTTGAAGACCTACCACAGCAGAACTGAAGATTCAAGATGAATTCCATAGTTTAATGGATTACGGCTAAGATTGATTATCCAAAGCCTAATCCATTGAATTAAACACAATTAAAGACAATTCAAAAGATCATCAGACAGAAAGGCCTCCACCGCCACAACAGAGGCCAATTGATTCCTCTCAGCTACCCCAGTGCCACCTGTTGCCTCAAAGCATTCAAACAGAGGAAAAATTTATTGATCAAAAAGAAGATATTTTGCCTCAGCGCAGCCGAATAGTTAATTCTTCCAAAGGAAACTAATGCAAAAAATATCAGTAGAGTTATTACATCCTGAACAGAGCCTAAAAGTCAACAAAAGCTCCCACCGAGCTTAAATATTAAATGTAAAACATTAATACAGACAAAGTATCTGTAAACTTCTCCATCAAGCCCCTCAAAGGCCGAGAAGTCTTAAAGACTATATTAATTGACCCAGGGATCTTTTATCAGATCCCACCTCTTCATTCCTTCTATAAATACTTCTGTAGAAGATGAGAAAATGTCGGTTGTGGAATTTTGAAATATACTTGTGTTAAAAACTTCTGATTGTAAATAGTGTTCAAAGGCTCTTGAAGCTCTTCTTGTGATAGAATAGTTAGGCTGAGAAGTGAAGATGATTTCTGACCTGAAACATTGGACTTAAAGCTGTAATTGGTGTGAAGCATCAATACAAGCTGATTTATGGGATCCTGGTCTATGTCGACGATGATGTTATTTCTTATTGTAAATTGTTATTTTATTTCGTTTTCGCTTTGTCCATCTTTTCTAAGCCAACAAATGCTACAGAAGTTTAGATTTATTACATACATCGCACTTTCTTCCGACTTATGATAGCTTGATTCCATGTTTTCTTCCAAATTGTGTTATTTAGGAATGATTTAATTCAGTTTAAGCAGTAAGGAATGCTGGCGTTCCCTCGTCCTACTGTCTGAGCTAATTGTTATTCTTGAAAGTTATTTTCAGCTTATGTTAAGTAGAGATGAACTAAGGAAGTTACGGTGAGCCCTGTCCTAGTTTTATCCCAAAAAACTATCTGAAAGTTTCCCTAAGAATGTGCTGAAATCTGGCTAGTTTCAAAGTACTTACTAGATCTTAGACTTTTCTTTGTTATCTTATGTGTTTGTCTTGAAAGTTTACCAAGTAAAGCAGAGCTAGGAGAGGTTTATGGTGAGCCCTGCCCTCTAGTTTCTTCTCCAATAGTTGCTTTTAAAGTTTCCCTTTGTGTTTAATGTGTTTTTCTATTGATAGTGCATCAAAAGCTGGCTAGTTTCAAAGTACTTACTAGATCTTAGATTACTTTTATGTCTTTCTTAAGTGTATGCCAAAAGCTGGCTAGTTTCAAAGTATTTACCAGATCTTAGGCTGCTCTTTTTTCTTCATTTGTTTAATTCCCCTTCTTGTTGTATCATTTCATTCCATAAAAGTAACTTTAAAGAGATCCTTAGACATAGATGACTTGCCCCATGGACCACTCTTGAACCTTGTTGTTTCAATTAAACCTTATTATGACTCCATAGCCCAATGGACTAAAACCAACGTTATATCTATCTTTTTGGCCAAAGCTTGTTCTGATTGCTTGCAACTTCACACCTTTGAAACTCTTTACATTTAGAACTTTCCACTCAAATAATAATCATGCTCAACCATCCAAAACAAACAAAAACCTTGGCCTTCATAACTAGCCTAATATCATAACCCAAAGGCTTTTAAGGATAAATCAATCTTTGCACCTTATTAGAGAGATCCCTCTCCGGATTTAGGAGGGCTAGATCCTAGAATCCCAAAGTGGTTGAAATAAGTGTTCTCCCTGCGGTTGGACTTTGCCAATCTTGCTAATTACAGGGTGCTAACATCTTCTCGTGACTCCGCTGGGGAATTCTGAGTTAATCATAGTCTAAGTACATCTTAACACTCAGGAAGACCCTTGATTCAAGAACATTGTGCAATGAGTAAAAAGCAGCCTTTTCAAGCACTACCAAGCAGATGGTAATCATGGTAAAACTTGTTTGAATCAGTGACAAACTAGGCAAACCCTAGGATTCTCATAAGAGTTTATCTAACCTTGAAACATCAGCTAGCTTAGCCCTAAGAGTAGGCTGTCTTTGTCTCATCACCGTAGCTAAATTTTGAAACAAATTTAGGACGCTCTTAAACAACCAATAGGACTGAAAAATAACTCAGAAAACCCAAAAATATTTCAGATTGGTATTCAATAAACATGGTGGTGGACCATAAAACCTTTTACCTCCAAAAGAGCTAAAAAATTCCACTTGGCGACTCCACAATCCTAAACAGACCTTAAGACTCCATTGGGAAGACCCATAATCTTTGTAACATCATATAAACTCAGTCATAGGACTGTAGGATTAAAATTTTGTATAAAACAGACCAGTTAACCTCTTAAAGATTGTCATATTTGGTTAAACTGTTCTTGTTTAGTAAGGGTTTGAAGAACACAACATAGTGGCTCCTAGAAAGATTCATACTAGAGCCTACCCTGACCCAAACCCACCTGAGATAGTTGATAACCCAGAAAGTATACTTAGGAAGTCTCCTAAGATTGAATTTTCAACTGTTTTTAGATCACCCTTGAGAGCTAATTCAATTCCTGAAAATATTTCAGCTCTACAACAATCACAGGTTGACTTAGTAAATCCATTTAGAACTAGGTCACTTGATGATATAATTTAGATAGACTCTGAGTCTTCACTTTCATCACTGGAAACAAGTGAGCATCCTGGTAGTAGAGAAACAACACCGCCTAATTTACATTTCCTTCACGATTTAGGTGTCTCTCATCCAAGATCAGCTCAACAATCTATTCCTGGTCCATCCACATCTATTCATCCTACATCCACTGTTCAAACCACTCCACTTCAGCCCACTTTTTCTCTCGTTAATCCACCTCCACCACATATCATGGCAGCATGGTATGCTCCCTTAGTCCTTCTTGTACCATTAGTCAATATTCCACAGGACTATCAGTCCAAAATACCATTATATGATGCTAGTAATGCTACTACTGCATCACAACATGTGGATAAAATGAATGACTACTTTGACAGAAATGAAATTTATGATGATTCTGTCAAAATTAGACTATTTGCTCAGATTTTGGGGGGAGAAATAAGAAAATGGTTTAAAGGCTTAGCCCCCCATAGTATCAATGATCTCCAAGCCTTCCATCAGACATTCTTAAACAAATGGGAAGTGAAGAAATAATCATCCATATTTATTAAGAAGAACTCTCCCAAACACTGGGAAAGTGTACGAAGCTACTGTAATAGATAACAATGAAGCAGGATAACAAATGAGTATCCCCCAGATCTAAAACCTCCACAAGGCTCAGCGTTAAACAAGTTTCCTGAAGGGTTTGACCCTGAAATGGCTTATCAACTGAGAGAAAGAGACCCTTTAACCCTTGAAGATATGCAAAAAAGGGGCTTTTACTGTGGAAGTTAACTTAATGGAGAAAAGAGCAAGAATGAGGAATGAGAAGAGAGTGTCCTTCATAAAGGAAACTACACATTCTACTTTCATCTCTAAGATGGAAAGAATGATGGAGGAGATGATGAAGAAAATGAGCATTCTTGAGAGAGCACAAGCAAGTCAAAACCAAACTGCTCCTCAAAACAGGAATCAAAACCAGAATCAGAATTTCAGAAGAAATCGACCTCCAAACAGACCTAGGGAAGATGATCAACAGATCACTCCTCCCTTTCATCAAAATTATGTGAGTGAGGTTGAAGAAACAGATGATCAAACAGAGGAAGATGATATCAACATGCTGGGAGTAGATAATGATGACTTTGAGGTTCATTATGATAGAAAAGAAGGTCTATACACACCTTATGATGACAAAAGAGATAATGATGAAAGTTATTATCAAGACATGGAGAATGTCATCATTGAATCTCAAAGGGAATATGACCTTAGAAGTAAAACCAATCAACAAACTCCCAACAACAAAACCTCTGACAAATCTTCACAAAGCAGCACTGTAAACAAACCCAAAATTGTCAAACATAAGGACAAATCAATGGCTGGAAATTCTGATAAAGGTAAAGAGAAAGGCACTCAAAACAGTACCAAACAGAGTGCAAACCTTAGCAGTACTAACACTTCAGCTAGTACTCCTGTTAAAACCATTTTGTCGAATGTAAATAAAAGAAATCAACAAACAGATTTTGCTAACAAAGTGGCAGTTAGGAAGGCTGAGATAAGTATTTCGAAGAACCAAATCCCTTTCAGTTTAGAGCAGGAAATTTCCAAAATTAAAATCTTTGTTCCCCTGACTGAGTTAGCTGCCCAAAATGTGTATAGAACCCAAATTTTGAAGGCTTTAAACATAAAGGATAATACTGACACAATCAATCTTAATGATGACCAGCCAGAGCTTATTTTTGGTCCAAAGATTGAAGGTAGATATCAAGAGGGACTTGTTCCTCCCTTTTATGTAAGTTTAAACGTTCATGACAAGATTTTGAATAACGCTATGCATGATTCCGGGGCCTCTCATAATTTCATGCCCAAAGCAGTGATGGAGAGCCTGGGTCTAGAAATTAACAGACCTTATAAAGACCTTTACTCCTTTGACTCAAGCAGAGTAAAATGTTTAGGATTAATCAAAGACCTCTGCATTAACTTAGCACAGATTCCAGCCAAATCTTTAGTAATGGACATTGTTGTGGCTGGTGTGCCCCCAAAATATGGAATGTTGTTATCTAGATCTTGGGGGGCTAAGTTACAAGGAACTATGCAAATGGACATGACATATGTGACTATCCATGTTTTCAATCAGACCAGAAGACTTTACAGGGAGTCCCATATGCAGTACATGGTGACTAGTCAAGACAAACCTCAAAACACTCCTCTGTATTCTATAAATATAGGTCTCGATTCATTTATCCTATTTAACGATGAAACATTCACTAAACAAGTGACTTTAACAGAACTGATGGCCGATAGAGAGGAGGAGGATACCACAGAACCATCAAAACAGTTTGCTGCATTTGAAAACTTTAGCAAACCAAATACAAGTCTTGAACTACAAGTCATGCATCCTTTGCTTTTTAACCTTGAGAGTAAAGAAATCATTCCTAAAAACAATGAGAAACTAGAGGAATTAAAACAGATTCAACAAGAGGCCATAGGTACATGAACGATCCGGGAAAAGAACATTATTTTTTGAAAAGATCAAGACAACCACGATCAAAAACTCAAATTATCTGTGGGAGTATTAACTTATTTGCCTATCAGAACTCAACGTCAGAAGGGGGTCTGATACAACAATTGAAGAATTGGGAAGTAGAGCTTTTTCTCAGATGGAGATTCCGCTGCTCAATAACATAGTGGAATATGAATCCCTGCTTTTAGGCTTGCATTTGCTGAAGAAATTAGGAGCCAAGAGAATTAAAGTTTATGGGGATTCGTGATCACTTAGCAAAAGTCACACTGGGAACATAACGTTAATCACCCCGCACTTAGGGCCTACTCTAAATGATGTCGTGGGACTTGTTGAAAACTTTTGAGAGTCCCAAGACTTTTGTCCCAAGAAAAGAAATATCACACCACAACCAAATCTTGGCAATAGAAATATGTTTAACGCCATATGAAACCAAAGAATGCACAACTCAGATTAAATCCAGACTAACCGTTCCCCGGGAGAATGAAAAATATTGCAAAAGTTGATTTAAGACAACAATAGAAGACTATGCATCATCTGAAATGACTTGAAACCAAGGCTAGCCTGATTCTATTATGAAATGTACTCCTCAATAACAAGAAAATTTTCTAAGGGGAAGAGGAACTGCCTCCCCGGAGTTAACATATAAATCTATTAACAAGCAAACAACACCTAAAACAGTAGATGATTGCAGAAAGAAATAGAAGACTTAGAAACTTCCAATCTAATGATGTAACTTTTCCAAAGGGTCTGCCTTAGAAGAGTTTGCCTTCACTTTAACAATGTGGCTAAGAAGCAAAATTAGAGCCTATAGACCCGAGTCATGCCTTCGAAATAGAAAGTAAAGAACTCTGAACCGAATGATCAAACTGTCCAAAACTTTTCCAGCTCACATTAAACTCAAATACATAGAGCTATTCAAAGATTTTTCTGATGTTTTTGCGTGGAGTTATGAAGATCTTAAACTACGTACATCAAATAATTCGAAGACAAAATACCTCTCGTTTGAAACTAGTGTTATTCAATAAATCAAGATGGACAAACCCTTGTTCATTGTTTTTGAATGACAAGAAATCAAGAAAATGTATGAAGCTGGTATTATTGTCCCTATTAGATATTTTGAGTGGGTGTCTAATCTGGTGTCAGTTAGGAAGAAAACAGGAGAGATTAGGCTTTGTATAGACTTTAGAGACTTAAAACAAAGCTTCACTAAAATACAACCACCCTTTACCTAAGATGGACCATATTTTACAAAGGGTAATTGGGTCCAAAAGAATTTCTTTGCTCGATGGCTATTCAGGGTACAATCAGATTTTAGTCCACCCTGATGATCAACTAAAGAAAACTTTTACTACACCTTGGGGCACTTTCATGTATGTGAAAATGCCATTTGGTCTAATGAATGCTGGTGCAACTTTCCAAAGAGCCATGGACATAGCATTCTCGGAAGAATTGGGTTTCTTCATCATTATATACCTTGATGATGTTACTGTTTTTTCAAAGACAGATGAAGAGCACTTAAAACATTTAAGAAAAGTTTTCGAGAAATGCAGAAAGTTTGGGATATATTTAAACCCTAAGAAAACACTATTCGGTCTCCAAGAAGGTAAACTTCTTGGGCACATCTTTTCAGAGGAGGGTATAAAGATAGACCCAAAGAGGATTAAGGCCATATTGCAAATCTCTCATCCTTGGAACATCAAGGAACTACAATCTTTCATTGGAAAGATTAATTTCTTGAGAAGGTTCATCCCCAACTTGGCTGAGCTCCTCAGAAATATAACACACATGCTGAAGAAGGAGCAAGGGGTAAAATGGACCTTGGAAGCAAAGAAGTCCTTTGAGATGGTGAAACAAGCGTTAACCAAAACACCAGTCCTAATAAGTCCCGATTTTTCAAAAGATTTTTATATTTTTTCATTTGCATCAGAACATACAATAGCTGCTGTCCTTTTACAGAAAAATCCACAAGGACAAGAGCAGCCTATTGCATTCTTTAGCAAGGCATTGAGGGATGCTCCTTTGAAGTATAACATTATGGAAAAGCAAGCCTTTGCTTTGGTTAAGGCTTTAAAAGACTTCAGAGTATACATCTTACACTCGCACATCATTGCCTTTGTCCCAAATTCAGTTGTGAAAGACATTCTAACACAGGACTCGGATGGTAAGAGAGGTAAGTGGATTGTTGTTATCCTTGAATATGATTTAGAGATAAAACCCACTAAGCTCATCATAGGCCAAGGTCTAGCTAGATTGATGGCTGAATCCAATTTTAAAGTTCTTGATATTAACATGATTAATTCTTTAGATGATCAAGAGGAAATATCAACACCCATTGTTGAAGAACATTTTATGAATTCCTCTTGGTATGCTGATATTCTTTATGTTTTGCTTAATTTGAATACACCTCCTGGTTTGACAAAAACAAAGGCAAGGTTTCTAAAGTTAAAAGCTGTAAACTATTGCATTATAGATAAATGTTTTTATTGGAAAAATGCAAGTGGTATATTGCTTAAATGTTTGCCTGAGTATGATGCAGAGAAGGTTAAGCACGAGTTCCATGAAGGGGAGTGTGGAGGCCATTTATATTGGAAGACAACAACCAAAAAAATCTTGAGGGCTGGTTACTATTGGTCTACTCTTTTTCTTGATGTACACAAGATGATCATTTCTTGTCATAAATGTCAAATTTTTGAAGACAAAAGGAAGCTGCTACCCTTACCTCTGCATCCAATCACTGTTGAAGGCCCTTTTCAATAGTGGGGACTTGACTTCATAGGAGAAATCCATCCATCATCCTCTTCCCAACATAGATGGATTCTCACTGCCACAGACTTCTTCACTAAATGGATAGAAGCCATCCCTTGTAGGCAAGCCAATGATTCTGTCATTATAAAATTCATGGAGACTAATATTCTCTCTAGATTTGGCTGTCCTACCAACATCATCACTGATAATGCAACAACATTTGGATCAAAGAAGATGGTTGAGTTCTGTCACAAATATTAGATAACATTGGGGCATTCCACGACCTATTACCCTTAAGGTAATGGACTTGTAGAATCCTCAAACAAGAGTTTAGTGAACATAATCAAGAAGTTGTTGGAGGATAACAAGAAGTCTTGGCACACAAAGCTGGTGCATTCACTTTGGGCTGACATATTGACTTTGAAGAAATCTATTGGTATGTCACCCTACCAGCTTGTGTATGGCACTGATGCAATTTTTCCTACCAGCCTTGGTGTGCCAGTTATGAAGTTGATCCAAGAGGTTCAGTCTGAAGAAAATGACACGATCAGAAGGATAAATCAGACTATTCATCTTCAGCAAACCAGAGAGAAGGTTTATAACAAAACATTGCAGAATAAAGACAACATTAAAAAGCTTTTTGACAGAAGAACAAAGGCCAGAAATTTCAATGTTGGGGACAAAGTTTTAAAGTGGGACTCAAGGAGAGAAGACAAGGGCAAGCATGGGAAATTTGACAACTTATGGCTTGGCCCTTACTTCATCATTCAGCTACTGGTAATAATGCATTTTTCTTACAAGAGTTGAATGGAGCAGAATTGTTTGGGGGTCATGTCAATGGCAGGATGCTCAAACATTACTTCTCTTGATCCATGTCATGTTCTGGAAGCCTTTTTATCTTTTTTCTCATTATAAATATTTCATCCATCATTGCATTCAAAGTTAGAAAAATAAAAAATACAAAAACATTGAAAGAAAGAAAAGAGGGCAGATTGTAAAAACAATAAAGGTACAGCCCCATACCAACAAAAAGAGAAACAAATCTGAAAGTGTGCAAGCTTAAATGCCACTCCCAAAAAACACACTTCTAGTTAGTCATACCGCCTAATCTTGACTGATTAATTTTAAATTTACTGTTGATAGGTTAGAAAATTCGATTTGCCAAACTATTTAATCTTGGCTTATCAGTAGGTAGATTAGGATATAAATTAAAGGTTCAAACATGCTCAAAATCTGAACCTAAGCTTCCAAGCAGCAATGACTCAAATCTGTTTATTTCTTGAGTCAAGAACAGAGGTAAAAAATGGTTCTAGTCAGCTCAAAATCTGAACCAGTCAACAAAGGAAAAACAACTCAAATAAAAGTCAAAACAGAGCTGTAAAAAAGATGAAGGAAGTGCTTTGAACTTTCAGATCTTAAGCTTTCCATTTTGATTTAATTTTCTGCAAAATAAGATCTATGTGCAGCTTGTTTTTTTATGCCATAGATCAGCATCAAGTTACATTGTTCAATCCTGACTTGTATGCTTTTTAATTCCTGTTTTAGAAATTAGAGAATCAAAATCCGTTAGACTGTTTAATCCTAACAGATCGGTAGATTAGGTAGAGAAGCATATGAACTCAACTGTTTAATCTGAGTTCATGGAGAAATAAGGAGTAGAATTAGATTAGTTTTATGCTTTCAAAAGAATAAAATGTTGTAAAAAGAGTTTTCCAATCAAAGTGCACTCTAAAGAAGAAAAAATGTTAGATCTGTAGGATTGGGTAGGTAGAAAGCTTATGTTGATGAAGATCCATTGTTTTCCATGGCTGCTAACATTTTTCAGAACAAAGAAGAACATCCAAGTAAAGAAAGGCAGCCCAATGGATAAGGTACTAATCAGCCTCCTAGAGAATGCAAGTCTGAAGTTCTTGATGCCTTCAAGAAGACACCTCCCTAAGTGGAGCCACTGTTAGCCACCTATAAAATTTGTTATATCAAAAGGTGGCTAAATAATTTTTTTTTAGCCTTCAAGAAACAAGTTTATTGCTAAAAATGTTATCTCTTGAAGACTCATGGAGACATCATGCCCTTTGATCAAATATTCACTGTTGTTTCTATTTTAAACTCTGAAATTCTGCTGATTTCATAGAGGAAAGACTGCTGTAAAATCCATTTCCCCCCTCCCTCCACTTCAAACTAACCTTCATTTTTTACCCCTTTTCATTCCCATGAAATTCCTCCATTTTCCATGTATTTCCATTTTCACCTTCATAAAATCCTCTTTACAGAGTTTAAAACTCCTTTTTAAACTCTGTCGAAACCCCCAAATCCATCAGAAAACCCGGAAAATTTCATAAAAAATAAGTTTTTTCACTAAGGGTTTAAACCCCTTTGGGCTAAGTCTTAACCACTTCCCCACCATATGCCTTGGCGCTGGAACCAATCGCTGAGTCCTTTTGGTGCTTATCACATCGGAAAAACAGAGTGCGCAAGTCTTTTTGTTAAGTTGAGACCTCTGATGCGATTAGCCCCTTGTTTTATAACCCCCGATCTTATTATCGCCTCATATAACCCTTGTGCCCGCAATCGGGAGCTAAAACATTGTATAATTCCATCTCCGATGCATTTTTCCCTTTGTTAATTCATAAAACCCACTTTCCTAAGTTTTGCTCTAAAACCTGCCGGAGCGATGTTTTTAATGTAAATGGGTAGATTGAAAGACCCGAACCAAAGTTCCGATGCGATTAAGCCCCATTTGTATAAAACTCCTGCCCTCCGCTTTACTCCATATAACTTATGCCTGGGACTAAGGGTTAAAGGTCCCAAAGCGCTAATCGCATCGGAGAAAATCAAAATGGTTAGATTGAAAGACTGGCGCTGAAGTTCTAATGTGATTGGCCCATATATAAATAAGCCCTGGGCTTATCGCATTCCATATAAACCAATGGCCCTGCAGTCAGGCGCCAGACCATTTCATATATATATATATCCCACCCTGATACATAAAACCTTTGTTTTTATTAAATTTTCGTTTTTCATGTGTTATAAAGGGTTTCTGTCGGTTCGTTATTTAAAGAAATCTCGACCATTGATCTAAAGCCGATCAATGATCAGCGAAACATCGCATCGAAAATTTCAAAGGGCGCATTTCACGTTCTTTTTACCTCTCCCTAATTGGCCTTTCCCCGATCGATCGTGAATTGTTGATCTCCTCCCTGCCTTCCCACATCTAACGACCCTCATTTTCTCCGATCATAGGCCTTCCTCCACCTTTTTGAACCCTTCTGATTCACTCCCCACCATCGATCTGATCCTCAGATCGACGGTCAGCGCTCAATCGCATCGACGCCATACAAGTTTTTCCCCCCGCCGATCGCATGCCTCCAATTGCATCTAGACTGTCCACATGTCTAGATCGGACGGTCTAGATTGCATCTCCCAACTTTGGTTTAAAAACATGTAGCCCCGCTCATAATGTTTCTCGGCCAATCGCATCCATTGATCTCTGCGGATCAATAGCCCTCATCAACCCATTCTCCGCCTTTGTATCATTTTCATTTGATCCCCAGATGCAATCTCCACAGTTGATTCTTAGATCCAACAACTCATATTTAACCCGACAGGCCTGCCTCTTGTGGGTCCTGCCTTCTTCAAAATTTGATCTCAACCATCCATCTTAGATCCAACGGCTCGGATTGAAATCGCCCATCTTCCTACCACCCGCGCATCTTGCCAATATCGCGCTCGCTTCCCCACCATTAGATCTGAGGCCCCAGATCTAACGACCGACATTCTATATCGCATGACTTCAAGTGCGAAGGTTAATTTCCCAAAGGCCGTGGGATATAAGCTGTTTTTCAAGGACACGTGTCAGGCGGGAACACATATCGTGCTCAAAAAGGCAAAACCGCCTCCCCGCCTTTTCACCGCGCAAAAACCGTGGTTTTACCTCCCGAAACCACTTTCCCTCTTTTCCGTTGTGTTATTGCTTGTGCCTCCCACCATTGATCTCTACAGATCAATGGCTCAAATCTAATCTGGCCTTTCACCATCACCCTCCGCCTCTGCCAAAGGTTTTCAATGCACGATCTCCACCGTTAATCTCGCAGGCCGATCTCATCCAACGGCCCACGATCATCCGAAGCCCCATTTCATTTCCTTTGTAATTTCCTCCGCTAAAGGGTTTTAAACCTTATTTCTTTGCGTTTTCTTCTATTTTCACAATAATGTGACTCATTCACATTATTACTTCACTGCTGATCTTGACCGTTGATCTCCTTGATCAATCATAGATTTACGGTTCTAACTTAATTCTTCCCCCGCTTTCCTTTTTGACCTCCCTCAAACAGATCTTCACCGTTGGATGCTGCCATCCAACGGCCACACTCCTCCCCACAACCTCTGCAGTAGTTTTCCCAAAAACGCAGGATTTCATAACATTTGTCTGTATTTTGTAGGATTAAATGGATTTTCCATTACATCAAAGGAAAACCAAATGCTGGGGATGACAATCCCTTGTGCCTTTGTGCTTACAAAAAGATCATTCCACAGGGTTCGAATCCATGTTTCGTCGATGCTTCATCGGCATTGATGCCATATGGGCCCTGTGAAAACCTGCACATCAACAAGACACAGTATAATTAAATCAAATCAAAAGAGTATCAGTGTTTAAGACCTACCACATCAGAACTGAAGATTGAAGATGAATTCCATAGTTTAATGGATTACGACTAAGATTGATTATCCAAAGCCTAATCCATTAGATTAAACACAATTAAAGACAAATCAAAAGATCATCAGACAGAAAGGCCTCCACCGCCACAACAGAGGCCAATTGATTCCTCTCAGCTACCCCAGTGCCACCTGTTGCCTCAAAGCATTCAAACAGAGTCCAAATTTATTGATTAGAAAGAAGATATTTTCCTAAGCGCAGCCAAATAGTTAATTCTGCCAAAGGAAACTAATGCAAAAAATATCAGTAGAGTTATTACATCCTGAAACAGAGCCTAAAAGTCAATAAAAGCTCCCACCGAGCTTAAATCTTAAATGTAAAACAATTAATACAGATAAACATCTGTAAACTTCTCCATCGAGCCCCTCAAAGGCCGAGAAGTCTTAAATCTGTATTAAATGACCTGGGAGATATTTTATCCCCTCCCACCTCCTCATTCCTTCTATAAATACTCCTGTAGAAGATGAGAAAATGTTGGTTGCAAAACTTTGAAATATACTTGAGCTTGAAACTTCTACTTGTAAATAGTGTTCAAAGGCTCTTTGAGCTCTGTTTGTAGTCACATAAGTTAGGCTGAGAAGTGAAGATGATTGCTGAACTGAAACATTGGGCTTAAAGCTGTAACTGGTTTGAAGCATCAATACAAGTTGATTTATGGGATCCTGGTCTATGTCGATGGTGATGTTATTTCTTATTGTAAATTGTTATTTTATTTCTGTTTTCGCTTTTTCCATCTTCTCTAATAAAGAACAACAAGCATAGAGTTATGATTTACTGTATATCAGTACCCTTCTCTGACTGATAAGCTTTATCTCCATGTTTTCTTCTAAATTGTGTTATTTAGGAATGATTTAATTCAGTTTAAGAAATTAGGAATGCTGGCGTTCCCTCGTCCTACTGTCTGAGCTAATTGTTATTCTTGAAAGTTATTTTCAGCTTATGTTAAGTAGAGATGAACTAAGGAAGTTACGGTGAGCCCTGTCCTAGTTTTATCCCAAAAAACTATCTGAAAGTTTCCCTAAGAATGTGTTGAAAGCTGGCTAGTTTCAAAGTACTTACCAGATCTTAGACTTTTCTTTGTTATCTTATGTGTTTGTCTTGAAAGTTTACCAAGTAAAGCAGAGCTAGGAGAGGTTTATGGTGAGCCCTGCCCTCTAGTTTCTTCTCCAACAATTTCTTTTAAAGTTTCCCTTTGTGTTTAATGTGTTTTTCTATTGACAGTGCATCAAAAGCTAGCTAGTTTCAAAGTACTTACCAGATCTTAGGCTGCTCTTTGTTCTTCATTTGTTTAATTCCCCTTCTTGTTTTATCATTTCATTCCATAAAATCAACTTTAAAGAGATCCTTAGACATAGATGACTTGCCCCATGGACCACTCTTGAACCTTGTTGTTTCAATTAAACCCTATTATGAATCCATAGCCCAATGGACTAAAACCAGCGTTATATCTATCTTTTTGGCCAAAGCTTGTTCTGATTGCTTGCAAATTCACACCTTTGAAACTCTTTACATTTAGAACTTTCCACTCAAATAATAATCATGCTCAACCATCCAAAACAAACAAAAACCTTGGCCTTTATAACTAGCCTAATATCATAACCCAAAAGCTTTTAAGGATAAATCAATCTTTGCACCTTATTGGAGAGATCCTTCTCTGGATTCAGGAGGGCTAGATCCTAGAATCCCAAAGTGGTTGAAATAAGTGTTCTCCCTGCGGTTGGACTTTTCCAATATTGCTAATTACAGGGTGCTAACAGGCCGCAGGGATTTCAAAGATTCATGCTGAAATTAATTTCAGTTACATAGATAAACACTAGTCAGCAGCTGAAATATCCCACAACGTGTCACATGTTTAGCCTGGGACAAATTTGAACAATCAAACTTTGCTGCAGAGAAAAATATTACAGGAAATCTCCTGTCATAGAAAAACTTCCTGTAACAAAAATTTGATGTCCCAACGAATCTCTTCAATAACCCATTTATACAGGTAGCCCAAAATTCATGAAAAGCTTCAATCCTCTTTCAATCACTGATCCACGAAATCTCAAATCCAATTCAAGTCTGTCATTGGTTAAAAACACTACTCCATAGGGCTGAGAGATCAATCACTTATTTTGTTCAGAAGTTCTGCGTTAAATATATGTATATTTTCATTGATTCGAGTTTCTCTGCATAAGATATGTGGGGCAAAAAATTTGTCACCCTCGGCTTACACATTAACGTCCTATAGTCAACAAAGCTCATGACATCTAAGCACAATGTTCACGAAGAAAATGTCCCACGACTTCATCGCTCCAACTTATAATTATTTTTACTCCTTCTCACACAAAGAGTTCCATGCTCAACTGACTGGTTCTCCTTCTCGACATATGCTGCACAAGATTTCCATTTCCATGATTTCAACCATCATACGTAGGTCTCCACGTTGGCTCCATCATACATAGGTCTCCACGCTGCTATGGAGAAGCATTGAGATATAAGACTAAATATGACATATCCGTTGATTAGAAGATGTGGATAAGTCAAAACTCTATAATTTATTTGGCAATACATTCTTTGATATGTTATGTTTTCTCTACTCCTTTTACTGCGAGCGACATCTTCAAGATTGCATGGTGCAAACATGGATTCAAGTGCAAAAATATACTCATCCCTTAAAATAATTTAAAACACTTTAAATATTTTTGAGAGGATTTCTGTGATACCTCAATTGACCTGAGAAATGGATAGCAGGAAGGACGGTCTCTGCCAGAGATCGCATAGTGGCAACCATTTTCACCGCTCAGAGAGCACCATCTCCATCACAACAGAGAACAACCACGCCACAATACAAACAATGACAAACATATCAACACATATGATATCACCTCCAATGGTAGTAGGGATCCACAACCTACCGTAACTAGTAGTAAAACCAAACACACACTTTTTCCTTCATTCTCTGCCCACACAAAACTCCAATATAGGACCACAACAAAACCTAAGCTCTGATACCAAAAATGATGCAACAAACCATAGGGTCTACAATTAATAATTAACACACAGAATACTCACAATCCTCACCATAAGTATGCACATAAAATCTCAAAAATAATTCATTAAAGAAATAAGATATTTACAAGAGAATTCTTGGCCCACTCATTGGCCTCTCATTCCTCAACCTCACTCACTTCTACTTACATGCCTCATGGGATCACCTAGATTTATACAAGTGGATCTGAACCCAAAATAGGTTCAAGATCCTAAACTAACTGCCAAAATAGCTCTCATGATACATAAAATCTCTCACCTAATCCCTTATCCCTACATAAGATATAACTAACCCTCAAATTTCTCAGCTCTTGCAAAATACTCTCGAAACTTCTCCCATTTACAATAATTCTTATTCTCTCCTAAAACTATAGGAAAATAAAATAAATCATTAAATACTAACTTAGGGAACTAAATCCTCTAGTAAATATGATACCCTTGTTTAGATGCTCCTGCATCATACCTTCACATGTGAGAAATTTTTGCAAGACAAATAACAAATTGTGTCATTTCCTTTTGAATGCAGATACTAGAATACCTTTTTTAAATGTTGAGACGTCCATGTTTGGACTTTGCATAGAACATTTCCATGATTTGTCTTTAATTTTATAGCATTTGAACCAATTTTCACTAACTCTTGAGAGCCTTGTAGCCTCTGCTAAGAATGATTCAATCACTTTCAGTCTAATGTCCCCAATTTCAGCCTCAACTCCATTGAATTCCCTTGCGAATACTTTCATGACCTTTGTGTCGTAACCTTCAGACTTGTCAAAGAATTTCAACCTTCCAACCTTTTGTAATTGCTTTATGACCTTTGGGTAAGCATCCATAAACTCCACTTCTTCATGTCGACAACGGATTATGACACCCATGTCTATAAGGGGAGCTTGGCCTGTAAATCACACTTCAACAGTTGTTTCAGGGAATGATGAAAGACAAATGAAATGGTTTGGTGAAGTGAATGAGGATGGTGTATAATAATGATGGATATTGGGTTATTGATATATATATGTAAACTTGAGAATTTATGGTGAAAATTGCAAGTGGAATGTTTATGGTTTCTAGCCAATTATCTCAATTTCAATAGCACATAAACATGTTTTTAAACTCAGTTTTGAAAAAAATAAAGAAGACATCAATACCATAAAAGTATACACAAGACAACAAATGATGAAGGAGTTCACCCCTCCTGGGCTACATCTCGTGGTCCAACTTCCAATGTTGGGCCTCTTTCATTATGTTAAAAAATATGTGTTTACATCAAGTTACAATGCTCAAAATGATAAAAAAATGTCTCCGATGGCTCCAGAACAAAAAAAAACCCCTAGTTGAGTTCCTTTTTCACTCCAAAAGGTAAAAAGCTAACTGATTTATGCTCCATAGAAGGTTTTATGCTCACTGTCTTACAATTCGCACTCACTTGCAAATTGTTCTACAAATTCCGCCTTTTGTGGTCACGTGGAGCAACAATTTTGCCCCACGCCAACGAGATTCTCATGTTCGGGTGCAAATTGTTGAACACTTAAATGCACTTGGTTGGCACATGAATCGATAAAAATGTTCCACGTTGTGTCATTGGGGTCGTTGGATGCGAGGTTTGTTTCAAACTATTGGTGCCGAAAACCTTGACTACACTTTGAACTTGAATTTGATTCGGGTTAGGTTTAAAACCTACTAGGTTTAGTTTAAATGTCACACCAAACATTTTAACGAGACCCCGTAGTGAACTGGAGTTGGTGGTATGGTTTCCTCCATGGTTACCATAACTATGCCATAACATAAAAAATTAACACCGAAACCTGTCACATGGGTTAACCTCCATTTAACTTACCGTCGGGTTTATTAAACTGCTCTAGCATTAAAATTCACCGCACCTCCATTCACATGTCATAACCATTGACGTATTAACTGTCGGTGGTATCTGGTGGTTAATTGTGCCAACACATAAAAATTTACGTTCGACTCTAAATCGTAGCATATGTTTGTACACATGGTGTAACATATGTTATCACCTTGTTACATATGCAATCCCTTCTTTGGAAAGAAGAGATACCTATATCCCAATGACTAGGTGTAGTAACAACCGTGATAAAGAATGTAAGATTTCCTAGTTTAACTTCAAAATAAAAGGAGAGAGGGAGATGGCCTACCTCACTCCTATGTAACTTCTTTCTCGATGTCGATGTTGATCCTTGTGCTTCTAGGCTCGCTCCTCGCTATACCTTCTGCGTTCGAATACCTGTAAGAAAGATCATACGACGACAAACGAAAGAGACATAACATAGATATATTTAAAAGTAAACCATATGAAAGATCAAGGAGCATCATACTAAACAAGTTAATATTAACAATTTCATGGAAAGCAAAACACACTTTGTATTATTGAATAAACAAAGGCAAGCTTACAACTGGTGACTTGATGTCTGAGGCCTCCTTCGGAATGGAAATCCAAGTACAATCCAAGCTCTTCAATCTCTTCTCCTTTCTCCACAAATTGACAACATATAGGCGCAATGAGGCATAAGACTGGCAACCAGCAATCACCAACCAAGACTAACCCTTTGGGGAAGGCATGGTACTCTTATATAACAAATCTGGAGAAATTATGGATCCAAAAATGAGGGGGGAAAGTCCTTATATCAAAGAGGAAAATCATTAGAGATAGGATCAAAGGTTGAAAATGGGAGAATTCGACCATATCCTCAATCAGAAAGTACTAGACTTCCGTTCTTGAGAGTTCTAGAGGACAAAGCTTTTGCTCCATTTTTGGAGAATCTGCCTGAAGAGGACCAACACAGCTTTACTGTTGAATTCCCGCGCTGCCAGTGCTTTTCACATGTTAGAGACATGGTTATGAGCGTGAGGCTATTTAGGGGAGAACCACGTTGGGCTTGAAAATGAGGGTTTTTTACAAAATTTTTCAAAAAGGCTTCAAGGAATTTCTCTTGTAGGTCTTCAGGGATATTTTAAGCATGTTATCTAGGATGAATAAGTTTTCACAACTTGTGTCACTTTGCGACGTTTGTGGCATGAGTGAAACAAAATACGACACTTAGGATAAGGATTGAGGAATGCGACAAAATATTTTGTAACAGATGCACCCTAAATCATGAAAACATAACGAGAAGTGAGGGTTGAATATCTTTATGAGCCGAGGCAAGGACTTTGGAAAACCACCATCAAGAGACCTGTTAATCAAACATAATACAAATTTTGACATCTCTGATAAAAACATGCCTAATAACATATATATGAATAGGAATCACATAACACATGAATCCATAGTATGGACGCAACCATCCGTCTGAAAGGGACCATGGAAATGGATTGACGACATGGTCGCATTCGTTCATATAGAAAGGATCATGTATACAATCATGAATACTCAATAACTCCATGCAGCCTAGATAACAACATCTATGTTTTAGGGTCTTTGTATTTATCTCGTTCCACCCACTGTACGAATTTAACCATGTGAATATATGTACTGATGTCGAACATGGTAGAGACCACTTGATTATCAGTCGATGAGGTAAACCATTAATAGGTGCGAGATAAATCACCAATAATGATGATGGGCCTCAAGGTATGACACTTCTACAAGTTTGAATGAATGAGCTGAAGTCGAACACTTGCAGAATCATTCGATCGAAGACCAATGATGTGAACCCATCGTCGAACGCGAAGAAATTGCCATTGAGGCATGCAAGCTCCAAGGTACTGAGAATGAATTTCTAAACCACCTTCCTGGATAATGAGCTGAAGTCAACATGAAGTGATCCATCAAATGAGGTCCATAATGATTCCCACATTATCGCCGCGAAACAAAGGATTTCCCAAGATTATAGGAGTGATTCAGGATTGTTGCGGAGAGGGTCAAATAAGTAGATGATGTTTCATTTTTACATATGGGACTTATCTTGAACATATCGGTGACACGGCTCTAGAGTTTGGCAACATTTGACTCAAAATGGGATCAAAGGTCATGGTGACAACATATGTTGTTTGAATGAGAGGTAAATTGATTTACCAAACCTAGGAAGGCAAATGACAAATGAAGGATATCCCCAACCCAACACGAAATGCAGATAAGCGTCATGTTTAAGAGCGATATGCTACCTTTGGTACATAATACAAAACATGCTTTACTTTCATTTTCCCTCACTATTTCTCGTGAGTACCTCTTTATTTTTGATAGCAAGCTTGAAGAGGATACCATATGCTTAGCATATAAGTTTATCCTTCAGATGAATCCATCCTAGTAAGTTTAACGAGTCCTAGGATGGAGTAAATCGATCTTGTCATGGTGACAGGTTCTTTGTCATTTAAGTTTTACGAGTCCAAAAGAGGGATAACTCGACATATATTTTTATGTTTAGGGATTTTGAAAAGGTAAAAAAAAAGAAAACTCCAAAGATCCCTTTTCGTAGATAGTCCCTCAAATCTGAAAAGGTAGAAAACAATATCCGAGAGAACCTCCTGATCATGTTTGACCAAGATATTCCTTTTTCGTAATTAGTTATTCCTCAACCCAAAAAAAGGGTTAAAAAATACTGAGACGATGTTAATTCGTTTATTTTAACGAGATCGAAAGGGCAAGTGCTTGGCAATATTTTCATGTTTCGAGAGTCATAAAAGAGCTTAAAGTTGAATCCAAGGGGGTTCCTTTTTCATTTGTTTTCACGAGTCCAAAAAAGTGATAAAAGGTAACTTGTTGTTCACCATTGACCAAATTGGATTCATAATGAATTTCTTCTGGACATGAAATCAAACATCACATTGATCGAGAAAAAAGATATAAATATGGGTAAAATTACTTCATAAAACGATAAAAATCATTTTTTCATAAAACATTTTCGGCAAAAGTCTTTTAATAGCTAAAAGTGAAAAAAAAATACTTTTACCATTTGAAATTTGACAGAGCACTTTTGCCTCCATTTTTTTTTTCGAACTTCAGACAAACCATTCGACCAATCTAGGGCACCATTTTCTGATTCATCTGTTGTAGGTAATAACTCTTCCCTCTGCCTACATTTTCCCTATATTTTCAAGCAATTTTATCCTTTCTTGTTTTTGGTTATGGAGCCCTTAAAATCCCTGGGCACACAGGCGACCAACGCGTGTTTCACCTATCGGGTACGCATTGTTCACCCTGATGCTTAAAGTATCAGCGCGCTTCTAGCGCGTGAATTGCTAGACAGACACGCTGACACTGAGAGCAAATTTGTTTTGATAAATGCTTAATTTTCACCTAATGTTTTGCCAAATTTCCTCCATGAAAGATATTTAATTCTTGTTAATTGATGTTTTGTAGAAGAATCATGGAAATAGAGTGGAAATAAAGGGGCCACGAGGCTGAGGATCGAGAAGTAGCTCAGGATCCAAACTATATAAGAGCATTGCGTAACTGCGGTTTTCTCAAATTCTTCCAAGCACCTGGGATGCGATCCCAAGGGGATCTACTGCAGAACGTGATGAGATGGTGGGATATAGACCGCGAATTATTCGTGATCACCGGTCAGGAGCTAGAGATCAATGTATCTGACATCTATTTCATCACCGGTTTGTCCAGGAGGGGATTGTCAGCCCAAATATCAAGATCTAGACCAGGTGGCGATAACACATACATACTTATCACCGTACATTGTAGTGATGGGTCTAAAAAGACCAAAAGCAGGAAAATTGACATTAAAAACATTAATGATCCAACTCTTAGGATAGTCCTTTACATTATTGTTCGATTGACAGGGGTGAAATCCTTTCATGAGGCGAGAAAATCTCATTTCTAGTATGGAGTGGATTGTATGAATCCAACAATTTTTAACTAGTGCGAGGGATTGCTCGTTAACATGAAGGATTAAATCACCAAGTGTAAAATGATGAAGTTGAAATAGTTTTGATATGGTTTGATCCTCGTGACTCTCTTCTTAAAGAAGGTGTCATTGTTCCGTTGCTAGCAGATAGAGGTGGGACCTCCTGCGCCGAGGGATCCACGACTTCAGAGATGGAGTGAGTTGATGCCTTGCCATGGTGGCGGGTAGCAGATGTCATTCCTCCCTTCTTTCTTCTAGTGGATACGCCAACAACTGATCATGATTGATGACTGGCCATACATAAAGACTGATTTCAGGGGAGATCCTGATCTTCCTCTTCCACCAGCAAAACAGTGGGACGACCTTAGTAAGAATTGTTTTTAAAGTTTATTTCAATATTTTTATTTTTTTATATGTGTGCCGAGGGTTTAACTTATGGTTATTCTTTGCAGATGTTGGAGCGGTGAGGCCTCTAGGGCTATCTCAGGTAGTGCGGCTGGTTGTTCATGAGATCGAGGAAGTTGTTTATGATGAGGGTGCTAACCCTATAGTTGAGGTGTAGCGTAACCTCTCAACTCTGACCGGAGGCATACCAGATTATGCTTCTGTCGATGATATCCCACTGTGATATCAGAGACACACTATGGGGGTTGCAGCTAGACTATGTTGAATATTAGGTCAAGTGGCCAGAGTTGTTACATACTACCATCAACATCATGCCAGAGGATAGATATGCCTCTTTAGTTCTTTTTACGACACTTATGTAGGCTCAAGAAGCCATGTGTCTTGGAACACAGATTTTTACATTTTGATGTACCACACTTTTTGAAAACTCGATACACACACACACACACACACACACACACACACACACATGTTTCTAATACTATCTAATGTTCTCATCATTGTGATGTTTTGGTTTTTACATGTGATGAAAATGTCTGTCTAGCAAATATTTCACTAATGTATCAGTTAATGTATTCAAATGTCTTGGAATATGTTGATAAGTAATGTAATCAATTTTTCATTCCAATAATCGAACATGTGGATACATTCGTAATATATGAGGTTTTCTAACTGAACAATGTCCATTCAATTGTAGCACAACGAGTTGCAAATTGAGTTTAACAACCAATTCCATAACACCAAGAACAACAACTTCCGATAATAGTTCAATAACTGCACTATATTCAACAATGTTGTTAGTTGTTTCACCCAAAAATATGCCTTGTAAATTCACGTTAGCCACTAGGAGCATAAAGTTCCCATGCTAGGGAAGACAAGTTTCATGTACTACGACAAGCGCCATCAACTAAACCAACATAATGGTTTAGTGACATTCGCAAACCAAGTGGAACACAAGGTAAGAAGAAGAAAACATGTATAAAAAAGAAAACAATCACATCAAAATCCAACTGTACACTAATGAATCACACACACTAATGTACAAAGTATTTATGATAAATCAAGCATAGTACTTTTAAAGATAGATCCTGTTTCGGGGCTCAGCCAATTGATTCCCTTCATAATCGACCAACTCATAGGTTCCTTTTTCTAATACTCGTTTAACGATATAGGGCCCATGCCACATCGGTTTGAGTTTTCCAACCCCTGGCTTGTCATGGGCTTCATCATATAGCAAGACGAAGTCACCTTTGGTATAAACACGTGGAATCATGGATTTATCATACTACGCTTTAACTCATTTCTTCTGAGCTTCGATAACCAAAGTGACAATTCGTAGAGTCTCATCGAGACATTCTAGGTAAAGAAATTGTTCCTCTTCTGGTGAAGTACCAAGGAGTAACTCAACAACTAGCTTCAATGAAGGAATTTCACACTCAATCGGGAGAGTGGCTTCTAGACACCAATTGAAAAGGTGTGAATCCAGTTGTTGTCTTAGCTAAAGTTTAGTACGCCCATAGAGATGAAAATAGCATAAGATGCCAATTTCATTTATGCATCCCAATGGTTCGCTGAAGCATTGTGACCAATTTTTTTTTAACAACTTCAACTTGGCCATTGGCCTATGGATAATAAGGAGTTGAGTTTTCGTGACATAAACCCAATTGAGCAGTAAGCTTTGTCATCATATAATTTCAAAAATGAGAGCCATGGTCGGTGATTATGGCTTTCAGGACAACAAATCGAGATATGACATGATTAAAAAGAAATTGCACCGCATTTTTACCTTCAACATCGTATGTAGGCATTGCCTTGGCCCATTTTTTGAAATAATTTACGGCGAAGATAATATAAGCATGCCCCTAGCCAAGTGAGGGTTACAGGTCATGTAATCGATGCCCCATTTCGAAAAGGGTCCAATGGTAACAACTGGGTGCAAGGGAGTGGGTGGGGTGCGTTCTTTACGAGAATATATCTAGCATTCGTGACATTTTTGAACAACAAGAATGCAATCCGTGAAAATATAAGGACATAAATAACGTGCGGGAAGAATATTTTGAGCAGTAGCATAACCTGAAATATGATCACCACACGCCCTAGAGTGATAGTAATTTAAAACTTTCTCAACTTCTTCAAGAGTCAAACATCGACGAAGGAAAAATCGACACCACTATGTTATAAAGTATCCCCAATAATGCGATAAGGCTGGGACTGGTGACAAATTTGGTGTCGCTCAGAGTGAGACAACTCTACTAAAAAAATTGGGTTTGAAGAAAGATAATGATATCGCCATACCATGGGTCGAGTGTACTAATGAGAAAGAGTGATCCATCTGGAATCAATTTAGTAAAAGGAGTAGGTGGAACTGCAGATGGAAGAGCACAAATCAACTCTGCAAAAACTAGTCATTTCTTCAACTTAGCTTTAGAAAACTCTAAATTGAACTCCTGTTAGGATGTAAGTCATGGAGTTACAATAATAAATCACAATAGCTTTGTGTAGGAGAATATAATGGTGAAAGCGTTGGGCGACATGAACAACTGCCAAAGCTAGCTTCTCTACATGAGTGTAATGCGTTTGAACATCAAAGAGATTTCGACTCAAGTAGTAGATAACATGTTCATTCCCACCATCATCGTTGTGAACAAGCACCAAGCCAATGGTAACGTCGACGGTGGATAAATATAGGAAGTAATCACAATGATAGTCAGGGGGATGCAATAAAGGATAAGTAACAAGGTTTGTATTCAAAGCATCAAAAGAGGTTTGAACAACTTCATCCCAAATAAATGGCAGCCCTTTTTTCAGAAAAAAAAATTAAAAAAATGAGTAAATCCTTTAGCAAGCTCTGCATAATTTATTAATGGAGACAGTTCGCTTTCCCCTGTAAACTCTACAATTGATGTAAAGAAGATGGAGGAGGAAAATTGATGATAACCTCAACTTTCAGTGGATATATCTGGATGCCTTCCTTAGAAACCAAATATATTAAGAGACGACCAAACTCAAAACAGAAGACACACTTATGAGGAATCAATCGAATGTTGTAGTGTCGACAACAAAGAAATATTGCTCGAAGGTGAGCATGATGATCCTGATGTTTCACAGAATGTGCAGGAAGATCATCAAGATATGGCTGGAATATATGCCTAATATCGTGAAACACATAAGACATAGCCCGTTGGAAGGTAGCACCAACATTTTTTAAACCAAAAGGGATATTTTTATAAGAAAATGTCCCCTAAGGACTAATAAAGGCGGTTTTATGTTGATCGGCGAAGAGAATGTTAATATGGTTATAGCCAGAAAAACTATCCATAAAGGAGAAAATCTCACTCTTGACACATTCATAAATTATCTGGTGGATAAAAGGAGTGGGATAATTATATTTAGGATTATCTCGATTGATATCATGATAAATAACATAAACACAAATTGTTCCTTGTTTTTTGGTAACAAGAATGATATTAGAGACCCATTTTGTCAATGGTATAGGGTAAATGAATCCAGCTTTAAGAATTTTTTCAACTTCCCCCTTTATGGTAACTACCTTTCTCCGGTGCACTAGACGGAGATGTTCACAAATAGGTTTTGCGTTTGGAAAGGTAGGAATTTCATGCATCACGATACTACGTGTTATCACTCTGCCAGATCTCTAAGGCTGAAGAAGAAATCCCAAAAGAGGTAGCCACAGACCAATCTTTTAGCTTGGTAGCTAGCCCCACCAAACCAGAGAGGGCTCTTTCCACAATATGACAGCCAAGAGGGCTGGATGGATTAGGGTTTTAGGATAGTTATAAGTACAGGGGTTTGATATGGTTGAAATTGGTTTCTGAATGGGTGAATTAGGTCAAAGAAGCTAGGTCAGGGAAAATAAGATTAGGTTATAGAGATTCAATGGGGCAAGGTAGGTAGAAAACCTAACACTTTAGGGTTTCTTGAGTGGGATGTATCAAACATGTGAGGAGCTAGAAAGAGCAAGGCTAAGCATGAATTCTTTCAAAACTGAAGAGGATGGACAAAATATGAATGTTTTCCAAAATAGAGCATGAGAGATGTATTCTGTTTATCAACTTAAAAACCAACATATCATAGAAATGAAAATGGATCATGAAACAAAAAATTCATACATAATGAGACATTAGAAGAAAAATTCTAAATTCTCATACCACAAGTATCCCAAAGAAATAGCTGCAACCTCTTCATTAATTTCCTGCCAAATAGATTACACAAGAGTCTCTGATCAATGCATTAACATCCAACCTATGAAATGAGTCAAAAAGTACATGATATAGACCTCAAAACAACTCTTCCCATCCTCAGGGGTCGAATCCGTGAGAGGAGGAGCAATTCCACCAAAAACAGAGTTGAATACCTAGAGTGTAGGGAGGTCAAACTGACTCGTCCCTAACTTAAGTGAACTGATTCATTACATGTCATCAAAACTTTTCACCTAATGAATTTACCGTAGGTAAGTGTAAAAAAATCATAATTACATTTATTTCCATCAATTACATCAGTAAATACATGATTTCTCAAGGTGAAAATCAAAATTGCATAGAAAACTCAGAAAAATCAGACATTGGTAAGGTGCGGAGCGCTAGTGTTAGGTGCACAATGCCATCTTCAAGCTGAGTTTTGAGGGGGTTCCCAATGTCGAAACTGAGCTCAGGATAAATCATTGGAAAGATGATCTAGTCTACTTTACAAATATATGTTTGGTTTGAATATTTGACTTGATTTGACCTCCCAAAAAGTGATTCTCCCAAGAATTCTCTATGCGCAATGCCAAGGTGAAAAAAGAGGTAGAACTGTGATTTTTTGAAGGTTTTTTGACTTTTTCACCTACCAGTTTGACTAAACAAGGCTAGAAAAGTGGTTTTCTTGCATGTTTTCTTTGTTTTTAATCCAATGGTGGTCTTTTTTTGACCAAAATATGCCTCAAACAGGTGCAGCGTTGCACACCTAACAGTCCAACTTTCACATGACTGTCGAGGAATGAAAAAAAACTTCAAAAATTTGTAAAAATGTATCAAAACTTGCCAAAGTTTGCTAAATGATGGATGATGATGAGGATTAGGTATGGAGTGAGGCTTCAGCAAGGATATGAAGACTTTTTTTCTCTTCTTGCATGGTGAAGGTTTCAATTTTTGCATTGTCTTGTTTAAGTTTTGACCTTGCAATTTTGTTTTTCTTGGCATAGTGCTTTGCCATCCTTCTTCGAATAGCATTGTCCTTGTTTGATTTCTCCAGGAGCTTCTCAAGATGTTGGTTAGCCCTGTCAATCCATTGCTCCCTGTTCTCATTGTTTACCACTGCAAATTGTTCATTAAGAGTGAGCTCATCTGCTAGTTCTCTTTCTTTCTGCCTTTCTAGTTCTAGGGCTCTTTTCAAACCTCTAGTTCTCGACCTTCTTTTTGGTACTTGTTCTTCTAGTTCATCTAGCACACCATATTTTTCTAGTGTCTCTTCAAGCAAGACTTTAGCTTTTTCTCCCTCTCTTTGAGCTTTGATGAATTTCACTTCATCAATGAAGTGTTTTGTCTTTAGCTGTTGGTTCTCCTGCTCAAGAAAGGTAATGAAAAATATAGATCTCTCAAGATTATTTTGTAGCTCTTTAATCTTGGCCTCTTTTTCCTTGATGACTGTGCTACTGATCTCAGAATCATCTTGATGATTCAAGTCAACAAGGTCAAACTCCATTTGTGTCTCATGAATATTTCCCTCCTCATGCCTAATCTCTTCCTAAATATCTGCCTTTGTCATCTTTTGCTTTCCTTTGTCTACCTACTTTTCCGATGAAGAAGGCAAGGCCCCTTCCACAATTTGTGGAGCAAACACTTTCCTATGACCTCTCTGATATGTTTTCGCCAATGTATCTATCTTAGCCACTTTGGTCTTTTGAAGCTCATTGTTCTTAACCATGCTATATGACCCAATATAAGTGTGAAATGGTGATGATGGTGGTGAAATGGTGAAGTAGTTTGAGCTGATGAAGAAGTAGGTACAATGGGCTGAGATGGAGGAATGGATGTGGAAGGATGAGATGGTGGAGACACATCTTGAGCATGTTGAATTGGTGGAGCAGTAAATATGTCATTAGCTATGAAAGTGTCCCATGAGATGTTCAATTTATCAAGTTGATGGAGGACAATGATCTTGATGAGAGAGTGGTGTAAAAGAATTCTCATTTGGTGGTAATAATCTCTGTTTTGAGCAATGTATTCCATTTTTTTAATGTCCCTGAAGAGAAAATAAGGTATGTTGAGCATTTCGATCCTTGTGAATTGAGTTAATAACCTGATATGGTAGGTGTAGAGTCTAGAGAACCTTCCTTCACAAGAAAAATACCTCATGATGATTTTAATCATGGGGGCATACCTATCCAGGAGGTAAGAGAAAGGAAATAACCTTTTCCCTTCATTCTTGTACCTTGGCTTGATATATGGGTCATAGTAATGGGTCTCCAAGTATTTTTCCTTGTACCATTTTTCACCAACATTTGGAATTCTAGTGGAATATGCTATAATGGCTTTGGATACTATAAAAGTGACACCAACAAGGGTTACCTAGTTATCATGAAGATTAGAGATAAAAAGACTGCTCAAAACAAGGTGATGTTGGATCTTTTGTATTTTTTCACAAAATTCAAAGCATCCTACATGCTTGAAACATGTCACAGTCATGGGAGAGGCCATGAGTTCTTTGGTGTATGTAGGTCCAAGTCTGAGGATCTTCCCTCCTTTGTGTGGCCTCCTATCTTCCCTTTCTTCTTCTTCACTGAATTGTCTATTTTCTTCTTCCATAGTGTCTTGGCTAGAAACCCCAGGGAGATGAATTTGGAGTGAAATATAGGTTTAGGGAGTGGGGAATGGGATGGAAAAAATTAGGGAGATGGGGGAAGGGATTATTATATTGAGGGAGGTGACAGGGAGTAGAAATGTTGTGGGATTTGGGAATAGGAATTTTATTACAGTTATGGGGATTTGGGAGCCTAGGAATTTGAAATACCTAGGTCTTAGGGTGTAGGAGATAAAGGGTTTTGGGATAGGGATTTAATGAGACAGGGGTAGGGATAAGATTTATTGTGATGTGGGAAGGGTAAAAGGGGTCTTCAAGGATCAAATTTGGGATTAGGAAGTGAAACTGGGGTTTCTATCTTGAAAAAAATAGAGATTTCTCATGAAAATATTGACACCATGAAATTTTCACTTAAGAAATACAAGGAGGACATAATGATGTCTTACTTGCTTGTTAGGAAGTGGAGAGACCCTTTCTGAAGGTTTGTAGGACCTGCACTAAGTTTGGAAGCTTGCAAGTGAAATATGCCAGGTGTGTAGCGCATCTGCTCTATGTGCATCACCTTGGCTCTATGTGCAACACATCTGCTATATGTGCATTGCCTTGGCTCTATGCGCAGTGCCTTGGCTCTATGCACAACGCCTTGTTCCAGGTGAGAAACGCCTCCAAAAATTCCGACCTTTCACCTTTCAATTTTGATTTTTTGAGCTATGTGAGTCATGGCTTGATAACATATAGAGAAAATGAATGTCTTTTGATCTTTGAATGGCCTTTATGCTTGTTGGATTGGATGTTTCGAGCTTTGGGACCCACTTTTCCTTCTTGTTTTCACTTTAAACTTTTGAAACTATACCTTTCACTTTGACTTCTTTCCTTTGACAATTGATCATTTTGATGGACTAGGAACTTTTTGCACTTTGATATTTGCTTTGTTGGCATGTGGAACTCTGAGTTGGGAGCTTGGGAACCTTGTACTTATTACATATTAAATGACATAAATTTACAAAATAAAAATAAAAGCTACATCTTTTTTGAACAAAAATTACATTTTAGGATGAAAATCACAACTTTGGAATCATAATTACATCTTTGTAAATCATATTTACATGGTAAAGAGATGTTATTTTTTTCACTCTCTTACTTTTCTAGCTTTATGCAATGGAAATGGTGTGTTTATTAGACCTTGAAAAACCCTAGAGACTTAATGAAACCTTGAACAAACCCTAAAGACCTAATGAGACTTTGAAGGAGTAGTTTTCATGATGACATTAGCTTTATAGATGATGTACAATTAACAAGGTATGATATTGAGCTAGCAAGTAATAGAAATTGAGGAAAAGTGATTTTTTTTTTTTACTTAGGGCTACCATTAGTGAGTATATTTTTGCATGACCTAGTGGAATGAATAAAATTTTCTGAGTGGGACTCCTAAAATGATATGAAAAGGAGGGTTATTTGTGTCTAATTGATGATGTCAATTAGAGTTTAATTTAATGTCAACCCGGGAAGGTAAACTTAGAAGTGCTTATCTAAAATATATAGATCTAGAAAGATTCCTAATTTGTCCAAGATCTTTGGTTCTCTTACAAGAACATATTCGACAAGATCTCTTCCAATAACTAAACAAACCTAGATCTAATAATTGTTTGAGATCTATGGTTCTCTTACAAGAACATATTCTACAAGATCTCTTCCAGCATTAGAACATCTAATAAGAAATTAAAAGCTGAAATGAAATAAACCTAGATCTAATAATTGTCTGAGATCTTATGGTTCTCTTACAAAAACACTTTCAAATAATATCCTTCCAATATTAGAACATTTAACAAAACTTAAAAGTTGAAATCAAACAAAAACATAAATTAAGTTATACCTAAAATAAACAAATAAGCATGCAAGTGAGGCCATGGGGGCCCTCCATAACTCCACAAGCACACCACTTCAATGGAGACTCAGATGTAGAAGCAAAATTGAAGTATGATCCTTTATTTCAAAATCTCCATTACAAACCAACTCTAAGATTACAACTCTAAACTTCTAAGATTACATACTCCAAAATTCTAAGATTACAAAAACTTAAAGATTACAAATGGAGGATATTGTACTCCTATTTATACAATGGGATGAGTAACAAACTCATAATGATCATCCACTAATCTCTCTTTAGTTCCATACATCTCTCAACCATCTAGACACATAACCCCCTTTTGTCCTTGATCTTCTCCATGAGGTTTATCTCTTCAAATTCGAATTTGATCATTCAAGGCCACATAAAGGTGTCTTGGAAACTTCCTTGGCACCTACACATGTCACAAAAACAACCCACTTTCCATATATAAAGTTAAATATATTATTTTTTAATATTTAATCAAGAATTTCTCTTAAAAATGCTTAAAAATAAATAATATTTGGAAAATATAAATGAGACCCATTAATGGTGAATAATAGGGAAAATGAAGTGACATGGTGGTGAATAATGGGTGATATAATGGAAGCATAGGTGAAAAATGTATGGTAATGAGTGACATTTTGAAACCCAAACATACTCCCCAATTGAAGCTCTTGCATGTCCTCATGCAAGCTACTACAATGACTTATCTGATTTGATTCTTAGATGAGCTTCCTTTTACAAGATGCTTGGTTCTTGTGTAACAAGCATCTTTCAATCATGGAATTCCTTTTAACTTTGCACTTCTTTGGATAACTTTTATTTTTGCAAAGTATTTGCATATTTTAATGATTGGTTCTTGTGTTACAATCATTATTTACTTTGTTGAGATCAATCATTTTAAGAAGTCATTTAATATGCTCATCATTTTGTAGTAGTTTTTATTGTGGGAAGACTATGTGGGTTAAGATGTAATATGAATAAGAGAAAAAATGAAGTGTGAAATTCCCCCCTCCCCAACTGATGGTTTTTGGCAATTTTTAATGAGAAAGGGAATGGTGAAATAGTGGAATATTTTCCAAATATCACCATTTTAGCATCTAAAAATAATTTCAAGATTAAAGGTTAGAAAACATCATACCTTACTTACCTACAGAAGTGGATGAATCATACATGTTCAGCTGCTATAATTCTGATCTGAAGCTTCTTCTGCAAGTTGTGGATGAAAGATGGATCTGTATTGTCGTATCTGCTGCTGGATAGTCTGATGAATCTGATGAGTCTGCTGAATATGGATGAAAATGTATAAGGCTTGGAAGGTATACAAAATATATAAGTTACATTTTCCTCCCCCCAGCCTTATTTATTGACTTGTCCTCAAGTCATGACAAACTGAAAAACAATGAAAGGAAATCTGCTTCATCTGCTACAAAATATGGGTCTTCAAGTCTTCAACGCTCAATGGCACAAATCTTGCTATGTGAATAAATGTCTTGTTGTCGAACATAACAAGAAGTTGTTGACTTAGTGGCCATTAATGAATGCCACTAGCCAACACGAGAGCTCCCACCATTGATTCCAATGGGAGTCAAGATGCCTAACACATCTTTGTAGGTACGAATAAGTTTGTTGTCGTCGAGTCACCTACAAGATCCAATGAACAAGGGATATTAATGTACTCCCATTGTTCATTGGCAAGAGTACTTGCCATTAAGGCATGCAAGCCTCTAGGTGTTTTTACAAAGATAATTAGACTCTAGGACTTTGACTCAGTGATATGTAGAAGCAGGATTTTATTGGCGGAAGATGAAAATGGTAGGAAAAAGGAAATGGAAATGACAAGGAAAATGACAATAAGTGAGCTTCTTGTAAGTGAGCTTCTTGGTTTTATTTTGTGGGTTAGGGGTGAATGAAAAAAAGTGCATGAAAAGAAGTGGATTTGACTGCATGATTGAAACTTGCTCGGAAAAAGGGATTTTGGCTTGCATTGAGGACTCATTGGGATTTACAATTTTACAAAGGGAAGAAAAGACTGGTTGTAATGAATATGGACTTATTCACATGATTCATCATAAAATTGATCTGTTGGAAGTCCAACTGTCGACAAATTAGACTCCTTGAATGATCATCTGATTAACGCAAACCTGCAAAAACTTGGCATTCACAAAACATAAATATATCCAAGCAAAAGTGATCAATTTCTACTTGGTTTGTTTATGAAAAAATTAAACACCAATGAAACAGATTTAAGTAAAATCAAATGTGTAAGTTGGCTCAATTCTATGACTTTTTATAAATCCATTTTAAAATATGAAATCAGTATAATTAATTCCCTTCTTATGTAAATAAAATTTATTTTCGTTGCAATTATGCAAATCCCGACTATCGTCGAAATTGTTTCATGATTTGCATTTATGATATCGAATTTCACATGTCGTCATCGATCGATCTTGTATTTGCCAAAATCTGCATCATTTAAAACTTGCAAGATGTTAATACAAATGTGTCAAATAAAAATAAAAATAAAAATAAAAAATTTAAGAAGAAAACTAATTTTTCCTGTGTCATTATTTTTTTGTGCAAACCGTGCAGATATTAAGCTTCCACAAGAAGCAGTGCTGCTAAGTTTAAGGCAGTATAAAACTTCTTCGTATGAGAAATAAAAGGTATAAATAATACTACTTCAAAACTGCTTCAAATCATCATCAAACAGATTTCAAACACTTCTACAATACATCTACAAAGTCCTCTCAAATCTGCTTCAATAAGCCTTCTAAAGGTTGTTCCAACAAAGGATTCAAGGTCTGCGCAAAAGATCTTCAATCTGCTCCAAAACATCTGCTTTAAAAAAAAAAAACTTTTCAAAAACTGCTCAGAGAATGTCAAGTTTGTCCACAAGAGAGAAGATTCAAAGCTCCAAATGTTTGTTCATTAATTATTCAAGATTTTCTGCTGAAATGAATGGGTTTGACCGGAATTGACCGACCACTTATGGTCTTTGAATCTGAAGGTAAATAGATTTTTCGCCATCTTTGTACATTCCATATTAAGTCCTCAACCTTCGTTTTGGCGCACCTGTCACGCCACATGTCAGAACATAAAGTCGTTACAGGAAGTTAGCAGAACCTGAAAATCTGATAGAAGGACTGTTTCAAGTCTACTCCTAACTTGGTCCAATATTTGCTTTAATTTAACTCAAAATATGCTCATAGAATGATCCAATTATGTTCTCAAAATAAGATAAAATTTCATGTCTGATCTGCAAGAAACCCATAATACGAATTCAAATTTTGTCATAGTCCTAGCAGTCAAGGAGGTCGAAAGTTTTAGGGCCGAGGAGTGCACGAGACTGAGGTCTATGCTACCTTTCCATTTCACATTCCCATCGAATTTAAAACCGCAATTTGAATTTAGCTGTATCTTATACTCACAGCAATAAATCCACTTCGCTGCTCTCAAGCTATAATTGGTGGAAAGATGGTTCTAAGTCGGCCGAAAATATGTGCAGAAAAATTCCACAAAAATATCTACCATCGGGCCGTCAAATATAATCATGGGAAATATAATCTGAACTGGATAAGCATGAATGAAGAAAATTACAGGAGATATAATCTGAACTGGATAAGCATGAATGAAGAAAACTATGGGAAATATAATCTGGACTTCACGTTCCCTTTACTATTGATAGAATTTGAGCATTGTCACCAATTATACTCTCGATTCTCAATTTCTGTATAAGAGATTTTCTGTGCATTAATTTTTCAAAAACCGTTTTTTTTCTTCATGCTGTCACCAAAAAAGTGTCCCAAAGAACCGCAATTTCCCCTCAAACCGTTAAGAATCCAAGGAAACAATTTTTGGGTTCTGTAATTCATTCCGTTCCGGAAAAAACCCATGTCTTCATTTTTTTTAATTTTCCTTGGTTCGATCAGAAACGGCTTTTAAAAACTGTCATTTTGCAGAGGTTGCGTTTCTCTGTTACCTAATGACTGCATACAGTTTGGTAGTATTCATACGAAACACTTGCTCACTGTATTGCTCATCGATTCACCATGAAGTCCGTGGAATCAGTGCAAGATCTGTAGCATTGCAGCACTGTAATATCGACAGTGTCTAACTGATATCTATCGACGTAGATTGTTATTAAGCCGAAGATGCTCTTGCATCATATTGTTCAATAGAAACAGTGGCATCAGGTGGTTTTATCAGCATTCATGGTCAATAAGATTCTGTACAGTCCGCAATGGTTTTAATAGCCCTTTTCTTCTATGCTTGTAGCTTTTAAAAACATTATAATTCAATAAAATAAAGAGCCAAGTGTTTCTTAAATGTTGGTAGTAAAATGTTTCAATCGTTTATAGATGTCTCAATAGCAGTGCTTCTAGCTGGAAATCCCTTTATTTATCCCTTGATCTTGACAGGATTATTACTTGTTTTCCTTTGCATTTAAGTTGTCAATTTTCTTATTCGCATCACATGCCATGCCCATTGCAGGTTCGTAATCATATTTCAAGTTATTCTTCATTTTGCATTAGTCTAAGGTTCAAGGCTCGACCGCAGAGAGACAATGGAAAAGCAATGTTTCCTCTTTTTGAGCAAGACTAGTTTTTAATTTCAATTTTCAATTTTCTTTCCTATTCTAGTGCCTTTGCATTTCCTTCCTTTTCAAAGAATTGAATATTTTCATTCAATCACTAAACTATCCAAGCCTTAATACAACTTATCAAGTAGATTGAATTGAAGTTCTGAATCAAATCACTCATTAGGAAGGAGCTTTAATTTCAAATGTGCATGTTCCAAAATTGAACACACTTCAAGCCAATGCATCAGTGTTCATGTTTTGATAGATTATTGTAGAAAAATATGCAATGAACCCAATGTTAAAAATTTATGATCTTAAGATCCTGATGATGCTTGCTCAAGCAAAATTTCTGCAAAATTTCAAAGTTCAAGTTTTGGAATTTTAGACATTCCTATGCTGAAATAATTTAGATCTTTGTTGGAATAACAAGTTTACAAAGGATCGGCCTTCCATATAGCTTCTAGAATTTCCCTGTATTGTCAATCTACCAGTATGTAAGAAAATATCCATGAAAACCGAAAAAGTGGTTCTTGTAATTCAAGTTGATAGCTTAATATAGTCACGTGCTTGCAATTTCTTATAATCATGCACAAATCAATTTTTCAGCGAGAGTATTTTTATTTGAAATAAATCGATAGATTTTATGATCTTCCTGATCGCATGTAGCGCAGGAAGAGAGCATACTAATCTCTTGATTTATTTTTATTTATGCAGGTTAGCGTGGATTGATAGACACAATTAAAATTTGCGACAAAACCTTGCATTATCTACACTCTTTCTGCAATGTCGCGGGGGCGTTTAGACTCTCGGAAGACAAGGCTTTCCGATAATCAAGCTCCTGGCTCACCCGTGATACAGAAACAAGACATAGAGATGCAAAGATGTGCCACTGAATTTATTCATGATGATTTATTTTTTTGAAAACAAGACTAAAAAATTCTAATGATAATGACTTCTAATGACTTCTAATGAGATCTCATTTTTATTTTTCTAATCTATTCTACATTAACTTGAAAGATGTTTTATTTTCTAAGTAAAAGAATGCTTCCAATGAAGCCATCTACGGACTAAAAGTTCGAACATGCTCACATCAAGATTTAAAAATTTTACATTATGTTTTGCAAGTATGTGAGAATCCTGTCTTAGAGTTGGCTCAAGGTTATTGTCCTTGCTCTCCAAGAAGTACCTGTTCAACATTGTCAAATTCATCATCCGTAGATGGATTAGTGAGAAATGGGGGGTTTAAAATAAAAACTTAATTTAAATTAACTATGTGCGAAAATAAAAATGCTCCAAACTTTGAACTCCTTTATGAACCTGCTGTCACCAAGTTCCACAAATTAGCCCATTAAAAACAAATGCATAAAATAATTACTAAATCCTTCTAGTTGCACTTCCCCGGCAACGGCGCCAAAATGTGTGGTTCTAATTGATGATGTCAATCAGAGTTCAATTTAATTTTCAACCCGGGAAGGTAAACTTAGAAGTGCCACCTATAGGTCTAGAAAGATTCCTAATTTGTCCAAGATCTATAGTTCTCTTACAAGAACATATTCATCAAGATCTCTTCCAAACCTAGATCTAATAATTGTTTGAGATCTATGGTTCTCTTACAAGAACATATTCTACAAGATCTCTTCCAACATTAGAACATCTAATAAGAACTTAAAAACTGAAATGAAGTAAACCTAGATCTAATAATTGTCTGAGATCTTATGGTTCTCTTACAAAAACACTTTCAAATAAGATCCTTCCAATATTAGAACATTTAACAAAACTTAAAAGTTGAAATCAAACAAAAACATAAATTAATTTATACCTAAAATAAACAAATAAGCATGCAAGTGAGGCCATGGGGGCCCTCCATAACTCCACAAGCACACCACTTCAATGGAGACTCAAATGTAGAAGAAAAATTGAAATATGGATCTTTATTTCAAAATCTCCATTACAAACCAACTCTAAGCTTCTAAGATTACATACTCCAAAATTCTAAGATTACAAAACTTCAAGATTACAAATGGAGGAGATTGTACTCCTATTTATACAATGGGATGAGTAACAAAATCATAATGATCATCCACTAATCTCTCTTTAGTTCCATACATCTCTCAACCATCTAGACACATAACCCCCTTTTGTCCTTGATCTTCTCCATGAGGTTTATCTCTTCAAATTCGAATTTGATCATTCAAGGCCACATAAAGGTGTCTTGGAAGCTTCCTTGGCACCTACACATGTCACAAAAACAACCCACTTTCCATATATAAAGTAAAATATGTTATTTTCTAATATTTAATCAAGAATTTCTCTTAAAAATGCTTAAAAATAAATAATATTTGGAAAATATAAATGAGACCCATTAATGGTGAATAATAGGGAAAATGAAGTGACATGGTGGTGATGGATGGGTAAATGTCAACAAAAAATAGGTGAAAAATGTGGTAATGAGTGACATTTTAAAAGAGGCCCAAACAAGGGTTTCTTCCGTTGATGGCGGGATGCAAAAATGCGTATAACGTGGCTTGTATTGGGGATGATAATAAAAGAGGACTGGCTCTACACACTACTTTCTGGATTGACGAGATCGATGCCTTATCCGTGGGCGATACGTTCGTCGACTATGTATAGCTAAAAAGCGGTAACGAAAAATAATTGAATCGAACAAACTCGAATAGGCCCGGAAACTTCGACTCAATAATGACTTAACACATTTGGCCCGAACTTTTGAAAATGGCAGAAAATCAGTGAAGCTACATGGCCTTCACTTTGGGCTCCGAACTCCAGTGATTCTCTACTTCACACTTGCAGAAAATGTAACTGATATTTACAACGAAATGGAAAACTGATTGAGAAATATATTTAATAAAATATAGTGTTTCAGGAGCCTACCATTGACTGGTCCTCATATACACTCTTATCCATTCATCTCTCCATGTAAATAAGCATTATGTCCCCGACAAGGTGAAATCTGATATGGCCCTTTCCATAAATTCTCAAATTTTCCATGCTTACCCTTGTCTTCATTTTTGGCATCCCAGTGGAGTACCACATCTCCAGACTTGAAGTTGTCTTCCTTAGCCTTCCAGTCATAGATCTTCTTTATCCTGTCGTGAAGTTTTGAAGTATTCTGAAATACTTCATCTCTTGTCTACTGAAGGTGTATCATTTGATTAATACGACGTTGTATATCATTTTCCTCAGTCCCTAATTCTTGTAGCAGTTTCATTACCAGGATTGCTAATGATGAAGGAAACACAGTATCGACACCATACACAACTTGAAAAGGAGACATACCAATATATTTCTTATTACTTACCCAGTCTTCCCACAATGCATTAACCAAATTCTTATGCCAATTCTTTTTATTCACCTCTAACATTTTCTTAATGATACTGATCAAGGATTTATTAGAGGACTCCACCAATCCATTACCTTATAGGTAGTAGGATGTAGAGTGTCCCAACTTAATGTTATATCTTTCACAAAACTCAGTCATATTCTTAGACTTGAATGTTGTTGCGTTATCTATGATAATATTAGGGGGATAGCCAAAACGATACAAAATATTAGTTTCTAAAAACTGAATGATGACAGAATCTGTTTCTTGCTTGGTCGAGATCGCTTCGATCCAATTTCTAAAGTAATTTGTGGCTACCAATATCCACTTTATTGTGCGAATGATGTTGGGTGAATCTCACCTATGAAATCTAGGCCCCATTGCTGAAATGGTGCATGTACTGAAATAGGTTGAAGAGGTAATGGGAGAAGATTTCTCTTGCCCTAAAAAACTTGACATTTGTGGAAACTCATTACTGCTTTGTAGACATCTGCAAAAAGTGCCGGCCAATAATATCCCACTCTCAATATTTTATTGGTAGTGGTCTTCCAATATAGGTGGCCCCCACAATCTCCTTTGTGGAAGTCATTCATCACTTAGATTCTTCTTCGACCAAATAGTTCAACAACACACCTCTGGGATCCTTCCAGTAAAGTGCATTGTCCAGTATGAAATACTTTGAAGCTTTGAGTGTCAAATATCTACCTTGAATCTTAGTCATGCCTACATGAGGGTTTAGGTGTTGTAAAACATAAACAACATCTGAATATCGTGAAGATGACAAAAAGATATCAGATACCTGAATGAGATTCACTTCTTCTTCATTTTCGGACAAGGCTGAAATCAAGTTAATTTCAAGAGCATGAAGGTTTGACTCAACCACGAGCTTGGCTAAGCCCTGACCTTTGATTACCTTGCTAGGCCTGATCTCAAGGTCATATTCTAGTAAAGCTGCTATCCATCTCCCTCTCCTACCTTCTGGGTCTGTCTACATGAGAACATATTTTACAGGTGCATTAGGTACATAGGAAAGAGTATGTGAATGTAATATGTAAACTCTGAAATATTTCAACGCTTTAACTAAATCCAGAGCCTGTTTCTCTATGATGTTGTAGCGAAGGGTGGCATCTCTGATATTGAGACTGAAAAATGCAGTTGGTAGCTCTGTTTTATCCCTTTTCTACATCAAGTCTGCTGCCATGGTGTCCTCAGAAGCAAATGAGAATATTATGAAATCCGTAGTATAATCAAGACTTATCAAAATCGGGGCATTAGTCAAGGAAAACTTATCTGAGTTGAAGGATTTCCAGGAATCTTCAAACCACTTCACATCATTATCTTTCCTCAGCATATTTGTCAATTCTCTAAGATGTTCCTCCAAATCAGGAATGGATATACGTAAGAAATTCATCTTACCATTGAATGCTTGTATTTCCTTTTTGTTGCGAGGGAAATCAATCTGTTGAATTGCTTCAACACGGGAAGGGTCAATCCAGATCCCATCCTTGGAGATGATGTGACAAAGAAGTTTTCCCTCCTCCATGGGAAAAAGGATTTTCTTTGGGTTGAGAGATATTTTGAACTTCCTCCATCTCTTGAAAACAATTCTTAAATGGTGCATGTTCATCATCAGAATGTGAAAACATAGTCAAGTCATCTAAATAAACAACCAAGAAAACATATTTTTCATTGGCGAATGCTATGTCCATGGCCCGATGGAATGTGGCCCCTGCATTTTTCAAACCAAATTGCATTTTTACATATTTAAACGTGTGCCAAGGTGTAGTAAATGTTGTCTTGTCCTGATCATCCTCGTGCACCAAAATTTGGTTGTACCCCGAATAGCCATCCAACAATGACATCCGGGAAGAACCAAAAACTATTTGAAGTATATGGTCCATCTTTGGAAGTGGATAGTTGTCCTTGAGGGACAATTTGTTCAATTTTCTGAAATCTATGCAGAGCTGGATTTCTCCAGTCTTTTTTCTTACTGGGACTAAATTTTAACCCCAATCATAGAATCTGATCGGGACAATAATACCAGACTTGAAAATTCTATTTACCTCTTTTTCAATCTGGGATTTATCCTTCTCAACTTTTTCCGAAAGGGCTTTTGATCAGACTTGATTGGAATAGTGTGGTGAATGATGTTCTTGTCATATACCTTTAAATCTGCATATTCCCATGCAAAAACATCAGAAAATTCAGAAAGTAATTTAACATATTCAGCCTTTACCTCGGGAGATAATGACTTGGATAGTTTAACCATATTTGGTTTGTCGGCAGTCCCAATATTTACATCTTCAACACCCTTTTTCGTAGGTACCAATGTAGGCTTCCTTGCTACGCCATCTTGGTCAAACAATTCTTCCAAAGGTATGAGACCTTTTAGAAGTCTTTCAATTGTAGTATATCCATCTGATTTGCTTCTATATACTGGTCATATTTATCACAAATTTCATCTATGGAACAACTCTCAAATTCTTCTTCACCTTGGAAGAAGTTATTTACCTGCTTATCATCCCAGAAAACCTGCCAATATCGCAAGTTCTCAGGAACAGTGGGCTGGTGTTTCACATAAATCTCAAACTTCCTGTTTGAAAAGATGGGGATCTTAAAATTGCTTGGAGCTTTAGCCAATGAACCTGCCATGAGATTTTTATTCCTTGGCACCACTGTAAGTATACACTCCTGAATCATTTTCAAAATATCTAGTACAACATTCTTATATTGTCTCATTCGAGGATGGTTAGCTTGATATTCACCTTTAACTTGCTTGATCACAAGTTCTGAATCACCATACACATCAATCCTTCTTGCTCCCAGTTTCTTCAAGATCTTTAACCTAGTAATCAGTGCTTCATACTCTGCTTCATTGTTAGTGCAATCAAAAGCTTACTTTTAAGAGCATAATCTAACATTTGCAGGGACCTTATTCTGCTGACGAAAAGGGTTGTGGACCCAAATTCCAAAGCATGCCCCGTCTTTTCCTAGGGCACCATCACAATCCATGGACCATAGACCATTCTCATCCTCCAAGTGCTGAAACTACGGTTACTTGTTTTGACTCAATTCTGTTTTCTTGCTTCACTTTAATTTCATGTGCATTTTGTCAATGGGGTTTACTGAATTTTCACTACTTCATCTTATTGTTGTTAGGTGGTTAAATCCAGTATGTCTAACTTCTCTAATCGGTGTGGATCTAAGACTATTGCTACCATGCTCTGTTTGCTATCTACATCATTTAACCGCTATCATTAAACAAAAAGAATGACTCTAAATATGTATGTACAACATTTATCGAATGATTTTTAGGCTTTTCTTTGCTTGCGATCATATATTTGATCTTAGTTTCACGGTATAATTTTCTCAATTTCTCGAAAATAGGGATAGTTGCATAAGAAAAGTCTAATTGCAATGTGCCTCGTATTTTTTCCCCCCAGCATCTTGACAACAACATGCCAAACTGTGGTGGTATGTCAGCTACCACCACATCCATTAGAACATTCTTTGCCGGAATCTGCTTTAGGGAGACTACCAAATATTTAATAAGGCTAATACAACAGACTCTACCTAAATTGAAGGAGTATAAGTCATGGTAGGGATGAGTGATGTCAAGGCCCAACTTTTCCATAATGGCTTTTAGCATTAGATTGTGTGAGGCTCTGGAGTCTAACATGGAATTATGTAAAATGCATTAGTGGATTCTTAGACTCGAGTAAAAAGGAGGAACCTCATTATCTTCTAATTGACCGTCAATAGCAGGACCAAAAAATGAGTTCGGCCTGATCATCTTCAACATTGACCATGTCGGACAAAGGATCTACTTTAAGCATCTTGGAAACATGGGACTTATACTGATTATTATGAACAAGCTCAGTTAAAGGAATAGACACTTTTAACTTTGAAATTTTTGTTTCTAGGCTAAAGGGAGTGGTTTTGTCTACCTCTTTAATGACGATGTCTCGTTTTCCAGCATGGTCCTTTGATGGAACTTCTTTCTTCTGATTGTCCTTTTCCTTATTTGCTGAACTTGTGGATGGTTGATTTACCTTATTCATATTTTTGACTGTAGGCTCTTTTCCCTTACTCTGATTTCTTGCAGGAGTCTGCCTTGTTTGAGTGTATTTCTGTTGAGATGCTCTCTTTTGAATGGGATTAACCAGCACATCTTTGCTCCTCAATGACATATGCCTATTTTGTGAACTAAGTGAATTCAAGTACCCCCGCTGATAATCATCTTATTCGGTCTCCAATTCATGATCATTGACAAGGATAAAATATTCATCTTTAGGCTGATATTTCTTTTCAAAATAATCCTCATCTTTGGTCAATAACATAGGCAGATCATCAACTTTGAAAAGGAGTTTTTCCTCAACAATTGTGTCTTCATCTTCTTATTCTCCTTGAGCATAGTTCTGCTACAAGGGTGTCCAAATTTTATGCTGCTGCTGTGGTGGTTACTCAGGAGCCCACTGTTCTCTATGCTTAATCCTTAACTGAGGTTGATGTTGACCTCTGTAGTTAGGATTTCTGACCTCAGGCTGTCTCTTAGTGATTGAAGTCCTATCAACCATCCTTTCAATAGTTATTATCAGTGTATCCATCTTAGCATCGGAAGATGAGGTGGATGGTTCATCTTTAATAAGTAACTCTTCTCTCATTTCTATCTCTAGCTCTCTTCATCAACAGATTTGATTCAACGCTGACCGCGTTCTTTTGCATATCCTCCAATTTAGTAGGATAAAATGCATCTAGATAACGTATGAGAGCTAAGTTTGGAGGAGGCTTGATCTCAATGGGAATTGCATTATAAATTCTATTGAAGCGAGTATTGAAATATTGGACTGATTCATTGAGATTTATTTTAATGTTCTCATACTTAGGAAGCAATTATAAACAATTTTTATTTACTTCCCACCGAGATATAAATAAATCAATGAGCTGGTTTGGAGTGGCAATGGAATTAGCAGTCAAGTACCTAAACCAAACTTTGACATCTCCAGAGAAGCTCTAGGCTATAACCCTCATTTTTTCATTGTTAGCATCAACTTCCTCCAAGTCTATGATGTCAGTGACCTTAACGATATGTTGTCTTGTAGATATGGTAAAGTTTTCATAAAAAATGGGAGTCTTTCACCATAACCCTGAGTTAAATCATTCAATTGGGTAGGTAATATAAGTGGGGAAAATCTTTCCATGATTTCTACTGAGTGAAGTGTTGGATTGACAACAGGAGGGATTGGCTGAAAAGGTAGGGGAACAATAGTTGTAGGTATTGAAGTAGTAGGTATGAATGATGAGGTCGAAGGTGCAGATGAAAAAACTACAATTGATTGAGTTTGAGGTTGAGTTGAGACAAGAATTCCTCTTGATGGTAGAATTGGATCCAATCTTTGATGTCAAGGTCAAATTCGGGTTTAATCTCTTCGAAAAACCAATATTTTAGAGGACTAAGGTCTAATTCAGACAATGAATTGACCTCTTATAATCTTAAAGGATCGAAGACTATGTCGGATAAAGAGGTTTTAGACTTGGATTTAAACAATGACAATTCAAATTTCATATCATACGATATATCTTCAAGAGAAAGTAATTTAGCAGGTAGGGAAACAAATCTTACCAATGGAACTGGTCCTGACTGAATGTTTTTAGATTGATATCTATGCCTTCAGAAAATATTCTTTGGATAATCTACTGGATTAACTAGATCAGGATCAGGATTTGCTCTGGTATATCTTCTCGAAGCCAACTCTACAATCTTAGCACTGCAATTATTGAATCAGCCTTTCTGAAACTTAACCCTATCATCCAAAGAATAAAATTCTAATGTTTCTTTGTTGTATACCCAGAGAAAATAAATCTTTCGTTCCCCGACAATGACGCCAGTATGTTATCACTCCGCCAGATCTCTAAGGCTGAAGAAGAAATCCCAACAGAGGTAACCACAAACCAATATTTTAGTCTGGTAGCTAGCCCAACCAAACTGGAGAGGGCTCTCTCCACAATGTCACAACCAAGAGGGCTGGATTAATTAGGGTTTTAGGCTAGGTACAAGTATAGGGGTTTGATTTGGTTGAATTTGTTTGTTGGATGGGTGAGTTAGGTCAAAGAAGCTAAGTCAGGGCAAATAGGATTAGGGTTGCAGAGATTCAATGGGGCAAGGTAGGTATAAAACCTAACATTTTATGGTTTCTTGAGTGGGACGGAACAGACAGGTGAGGAGCTATAAAGAGCAAGGCTAAGCATGAATTCTTTCTAAACTGAAGAATATGGACAAACTATGAAGGTTTTTCCAAAACAAAGCATGAGAGATGTATTCTGTTTATCAACTTAAAAACCAACATATCATAGAAATGAAATGGATCATGAAACAAAAAATTCATACATAATGAGACATAAGAAGAACAATGCTAAATTCTCATACCACAGGTATCCCAAATAAATAGCTACAACCTTTTCATTAATTTCCTGCCAAATAGATTACACAAGAGTCTTTGATCAATGCATCAACATCCAGCTTGTGAAATGAGTCAAAAAGTACATGATATAGACCTAAAAAAAACTCTTCCAATCCTCAGGGGTCGAATACATGAGAGGAGGAGCAATTCCACCAAAAAATGAGCTAAATAGTTAGAGTGTAGGGAGGTCAAACTGACTCATCCCTAACTTAAGTGAACTGATTCATTACGTGTCATCAAAACTTTTCACCTAATGTATTTACCCTAGGTAAGTATAAAAACATCATAATTACATTTAATTCCATCAATTACATTAGTAAATACATGATTTATCAAGATGAAAATCAAAATTGCAGAGAAAAATCAGAAAAATCAGACATTGGTCAGGTGTGCAGCGCCATGTCAGGTGTCCAACACCATCTTCAAGCTGCATTTTGAGGGGGTTACCAATGTCCAAACTAAGCTTAGGATAGCTCATTGGAAATATTATCAAGTCTAATTTTCAAATATATGCTTGGTTTACATAATTAACTTTATTAGACTTCCCAAAAAGTTATTCTCCCAAGACTACTCTATGTGCAGAGCCAAGATGAAAAAAGAAGCAGAATTGTGATTTTTTTGAAGGTTTTTTGTCTTTTTCACCTGCCAGTTTGACTAAAAAAGGCTATCAAAGTGGGTTTCTTGCATGTTTTCTCTATTCTGAACCCAATGGTGGTCTTATTTTGACCAAAATATGCCTCAAACAAGTGCGCAGTACCTAGGGCGCTACGGACTTGATAGTCCAACTGTCACATGACTATCTAGGAATGCACAAAAACTTCAAAAAATTGCAAAAATGTATCAAAAATTGCCAAAATTTTCGGAATGATGGCTGATGTTGAGGATTAGGAATGGAGTGAGGCTTCAACAGGGATATCAATCCTTCTTTTCTCTTCTTGCATGGTCAAGGTTCCAATTTTTGCATTGGCTTGTTTAAGTTTTGACCTTGCAATTTGTTTTTCTTGGCATAGTGATTTTCCATCCTTCTCTGAATATCATTGTCATTGTTTGCTTTCTCCAGGAGCTTCTCAAGATGTTGGTTAGCCCTGTCAAGCCATTGCTCCCAGTTCTCATTGATTACCACTTTAAATTGTTCATTAAGAGTGAGCTCATTCGCTAGTTCTCTTTCTTTTTGCCTTTCTAGTTCTAGGGCTCTCTTCAAACCTCTAGTTATGGGCCTTATTTTTGGTACTTGTTCTTATGGTTCGTCTAGAACATATTTTTATGATGAATAGTAATTCCTTCCTTTGTGATGGACAATATTGAAGGACTTCCAAAGTCGACATCACCAAAGGCGCTTGAGCTAAATCTTCCACAATATTATAATGTTGAGCAGCTTGCGCATTTGGATTATACGAGGATTTCTGGAGAGCACATTTGGGAGGTGGTCAGATAATGGAATCGTTACTAGGTTTCTTAATATGAAGAGGATCGAAACTAAGCGGAATAGAAGAAGAAGGTACATCAAGGGCATATTTTTCAACAACAAATTTGGTAGGATTCATATATTATTTTGAACGAGTAGTGATAGAAATGGGTTCTGTACCACTCATGAAAACCTGAAAGCTTCCAGATGCATGGGATTGAGGTTGGTCTAAAATTTTCATTTGCTGAGATGGAAAGGGTTCTTTCAAAACATTCAGCGTTCCTGGTGTGCATTTTAGAATATGACTAACCTCGACACAATGAGGACAATCCTTGGTGTAATGATTGTCATCACATATAATATAAGGATATTTAGGCTTAGGTTTTGATGCGTCATCAATAGATGACTTAGAGGAATCTTGTTTATGGGTATCAGATTTGGCTTTTCCTTTCCCCTTCTTCTTAGCTTTTGAGGATTTATTTGCTGTGACAGACTGGACAACGTTAACCTCAAAGGTTTTACCAATATTTTTGGAATCATTTGCAGGAATGGAAGGTGCAGTGGTCGAAGTAGAATTAGGCTTGGAAGAAGATTTAAGAGTACTATTAGCATGTTAAGCCACTTACCTGATAAAACCACCAATAGGTGGCGTATCAGTAGGTTTCAAAGATGATGGGTCTGTTGAAGGTCGTGGGGCATTAAGTAAAATATCATATAATATCCTAGACTGGGAATAAACAAGATCTAAATACAGAGCGAGGGCGATGGAATGTTCCTCAATCACACAACCACCCATATCGATGTCTTTGGAAATTAACAGAATGAATAATTTGGGAAACCATTCAGTCAACATTTGATCAGGAATTTCAAACTTGATCAGATGACGCTTGCATCTCCATTCATGGATGTGATCGGAGATATGGGTAGAAATTGTCTGTTCCAAAGACGTCAAGAGATGGGTGTCAGTTTCATACCAGACAGGTAATTGAAAATGAGTAAGAAAGGCCATGGCCAACAATTTGAAATCATGAAAAATGTCGCGAGGAAGTTCAATGTACCACTTGGTGGCAGCGCCCATTAATGTGCGTTGGAAAAGACGTAATCGAATCGAGTTGTCAACCCAAGAGTTAGAGGAGCACCATAAATGGTATGTCATAACGTGAGCTTGGGGGTCTTCTCCAGATTTACCTTCAAATTTAGGACAATCCACAGGAATTTTAGTTGGAACCAGAGGCCAATGCAACATGTGTTGTATTGGGTCATTTGTAATCCTTGACACATCCGAGAGTTCCAACGTAGCCAAGAATGGTAACTGAGGATTATAAGGAGTAAAAGGTATTTGGTAATTACCCATTTGAGGGTTCCAACTTGTTGGTATTGGTTCTTCCCCCATTGGGGTTGATTTTGAACACAAAAACCATATTTCCTCCAATGTTGTTGTAAAGGTATTTGTTGCTGGTAAGGACCTTTTGAGGCTAGGGTTGCTGATAGGGTCCTTGTTGCAACAACTGTTGAAGGTAAGGTCCCTGGTGGGGTTGTTGATAAGGCCCCTGCTGCAATGTCTATTGAGGATTAGGTATTGAATGGACATAAGGTCCTTGTTGTACATAGGGTCCTTGTTGGGTAAATTGCTGGAACTATCCTAGTTGGAATTGCTGGTATTGAATACCAAGTCTAAGAGGGTAAGTTCCAGCTTGTCCTGAAGGAAGGTTAGGACCATGTTGCATTTGAGGACTAGACTGTGGATTGGTCACAACACCCAACAATGGATTTTTTGGTTGTTGGACGTACTGTTGTTGAATGTTCGATTGTTGAACATATTGATGTTGTACATTCAGTTGCTGAACATAGGGTTGTTGGATATGCGATTACTGAATATGGGGTTGTTGAACGTGGGGCTGCTGATAAACAAGTGGAGTTGAAGAAGGTTGAGCACCTTGTAAAGAGGTACCCATGACAAAACTTATTATGGATGAAACCAAAGTTCCACTAAGACTAGATATGGTTGTCCCTCCCCTGATACAGTTTCATAGTTCAGATTGCCCCCACCTGAAATGAGAGGTACATATAAGGGATGTGATTTCCCACGTGACACAGATTAAACCATATATTTTCCACTTAGAGGAGGAACATCAGTGATTGTAGATAGGGACGAAGGAGAGGATAATCCAAGTGAAAATGACATTTGACCCACATAAACTACATGTTGAGTATAAGGTTGTGAAACTGTAGCTACATTTGAAACAAACGACCCAAAAGTTGGAGTAACACTAGAAGACCATATTGGATGATGAAAGAGCAATGTGGCCCCAAATTCTTCTGAAACAAGGTTTTCAAGAGAAGTGTAACTTGGCGGTAGCGAAGATGCAACATGACTAGAGGATACATTCGTTCCACTTCCTAAATCATAAGAAGCAGAAACATACAAAAAACCTTCTGGAGGGAAGATGGTTTCAACATTAAATTCTGGGGCGTGAGTGCAGAAGTTTCCATAGGAATAATTTGAGGAGTGCTCACAATTGGAGTATCATCTGTATTCGACGCCATATGTGGTGGAAACAAATACTAAATGGTAGTTCAAGATGTGACGGGAGAAGCACTGAAAGGAATGCTGGGATTGTCGAAAGGACTATATGGATGCTCAGGGTATACCACTAATGAATCGTAGAGTGGATTAGGAGGAAAGACCTCAAATTGTGTAGCGGGTTCAGGATTTTCCGGCTCAAGATCCTCAAATGACAAAAGCCAATCATTAAGCGGTGGTCGAGAAGAGAACGGTTGGATACTTTGGAAAATTCCAAGTTCAAAACCTTGAGCTTGAAGAGGCCTAGGTGAAAAATGTGGGATCTCAGGATGAGCTCCTTGAGTTCCTTCAGGGGATGAGTGAGGTGATTCTGAGATTCAGCCACGATAACCTTTTGACAAGATCAATCAAAGGATAGATGAAATATTTTTGAGTAATTAAAATTTATAATTAACAAGTCATGATGAGGCAAAGGAGCACTGCATGGGTAGGATGTTTTCGTGGAAAATAAATTTTAGAATTAAACAAAATAAATCAAAAGGGGTGATCTAGGAAAAATGGTTTACCAAGTATTCGTGAACTACAATATACACCTTGGAAAACCAAGGACTTGACATACGACAACCAATCTCCCTGAATGTTGCATTCGGTGTATCACATCTACAAGGCAACCAAATCGGTGAGGATTGCAACCTAGTGAGGTCTCCCAAAATATAAACGACGGTACATGGGAGCTCAGTCCGTAGTAGCATTGTTTAATGTGTAACCGTTTGATGAGAGCGCCCCTATATACTTACCATACATGGAGCATAGTACTCTACACTTCCATACGTGGGACAAGATATCATCGTATGGATGCAACACAGGTTGTCAGTGACAGTTGCTATGCTTAATGGAGCTGAAACACATCTCTAGCCTAGAACTCTAGATGTTTGCATTAATTCCAAATTCTCCTTCAGTTAATTCAGGTTAATTTTATTTTTTATCTTCAATTAAGTTTCGATTTTGGGTTCAAAACGATGTCACCTGAACACCTAAGATGCAACTATATGAGAAAATGATTCTTTTCTTTCCAATGAAAATTATACTAATAAGGGAAGAGATCGCAAAGAATAATGCATCAAACAAAATGCCCCCAACTGGCTTTCACTTTTCACTTTTTGAAATGCAAATTCTAAAAAGTAAAACGATTTCAATTTCACTATCCCAAATGCAACTCTTTCAAAAGTAAAATGACTTCTACTTTCATTGAGATGCACTTATATAATTTTGTTTTTTTGTTTTGTTTTGGTTTGCACTTTTAAGTTTTTAATTATTGAAAAATTGTGAACTATTTCCAATAATAAATTTCAAAATCTAACCTTTCAATGCAAGTATTCTCATGCACTTAATGAAAAGTAATTTTTGAAATAAAAACTAAAAAGATGCAAGACCCAATTTCTTGGAAATGCACAAAGGTTACTATTGTTATATAGCAGAGAATTGATATTTCTTGAATGATACAAGTAGTAAAAAAAGATTTTAAATGACCTAACACAAAAATATCCAATCAAAACACAAATTTTACCACTTAAATCATAATACCAATTTTCACTTTTTCAAGAGACTGAAACCACTAAAAGCAAGAAATAATGCAATCAAGGCAAAGAAAACATTTCAAGGATCAAGACACTCTAAGGTTTTTCCAGAGGAAACTTTAACAATCTCTATTTTCTAAGAACAACGTGGACCTCTAGTTAACACCAGTGGTTTGTAGCACGAATTTTTCAACAAAAAATAGTGCTGGAAACACGACTGTATCTATTAAAAAATGTGCTCAACAAGGAAAGGAGGGATAAAACAAGCAATTCTTGAGAAAAAAACTTTAGACTTGATACCTTAAAACACTTACAAGCCAGAATACAGACTGAAAAATAGGCCACACAAGTGGTCATTCAGGTTAGCCAAACTAAGCATGGAGACAAAAAATGAGAAGAGGGTGAAAAGGGTGTAGTATTCCCCAGTGGAGTTTCCAATTTGTTACATAGGCAATCCATTCTTCGGAAAGAAGCGATCCCTCTAGCCAAATGAGAGGGTCTAGTAACAACTGTGAAAAATAATGCAAGCTTTCCTAGTTAAACATTGAAATAATATGAGAGAGGGAGATGGCCTACCTCACTCATATGCAATCACTTTCTCGATGTCGATGCCGATCCTTGCGCTTCCAGGCTCGCTCCTCGCTATACCTTATGCGTTCGAATACCTGCAAGAAAGATCATACGACGATAAATGAAAGAGACATAACATAGATATATTTCAAAGTAAACCATATGACAAATCAAGGATCATCATACTAAACAAGTTAATATTAACAAGTTCATGGAAATCAAAATACACTTTGTATTATTGAATAAACAAAGGGAAGTTTACAACCGGTTCCTTGAAGTTGGAGGCCTCCTTCGAAATGGAAATCCAAGTCCAAGCCAAGCTCTTCAATCTCTTCTCCTTTCTCTACAAATTGACAACATATAGGGGCAATCAGCCAGAAGGCTGGAAACCAAAAATGACCAAACAAGACTAACCCTTTGGGGAATGCATGGTACTCTTATATAGTAGAGTTGGAGAAGTTATGGATCCAAAAATGAGGGGGAAAGTCCTTATCTCAAAGAGGAAAATACTTGTAGATAACATCAAAGGTTCAAAATGGGAGAATTCGACCATATCCTCAACTAACAAGTACCAGACTTCTGTTCTCGAGAGTTCTAGAGGACAAAGTTTCTGCACCATTTTTGGAGAGCTTGCCTGAAGAGGACCAATGTGACTTTATTGTTGAATTCCTGCATTGCCAACACTTTTCACAGGTTAGAGACAAGGTTACAAGCGCGAGGCTATTTAGGGGAGAACCACATTGGGCTTGCAAATTAGGGTTTTTTACAAACTTTTGTAGAAAGGCTCAAGGAATTTCTCTTCTAGGTCTTCAAGGATATTTTAAACATGTTATCCAAGATGAATAAATTTTCATAGCTTTTGTCGCTTTGCGACATTTGTGGCATGAGTGACACAAAAGATGACACTTAGGATAAGGACTAAGGAATATGAAAAAATACTATGTAACACACACCTCCGCTCCCTGAAATTTGTATTAATGTTATAATATATGGTTTGGAACTTTGTATTTATCGCCAATTTATATGGTTTCAACTTTGGATATTGCGTATAATATATGGTTGGGGAACTTTGCATACTCATCGATTTATCATATGGTTCAACCTTGACATTCGTTAAAAATATATGTTTGGGGCCGAGGTTAACCCCGAACCCTTATTGCCTGCCACGTGGTGTGGTTGGGTGGACCAGGGTCGAGGGTTAATCCTGGTCCTGACCCCAAAATCTGCTCCCAATAAACTTTAAATAGAATTTGTGAAATATGATAATTAGGAACAATGGTAGGAGAGGTGGTAAAGAGCTTTGTTGTTGAACTGTTGGTCGTGTGTTCAAATCGGTTAGAGGTCGGTTGGCTATATAAAAAATTTTACACGACCAAGAGGAGGCCACGTGGCAGCCACCGATTGGCCCACCACACAAACCTATGATCCACTAAAAAAACACAAATTTGAACCAATGAAATTATGGCATTTTACATTCCACCATAGGCCCACATAATACACAGTCAAAACCAGTCAAATGTCCAATCAACATATGAACTGCTGACTGGGTGTACCTGTACCCAAATTCCAAAATTTTAGTTGTTTTCCAAATCGATAAGAACGCGATATCGAGAGCATCTGATATCGATTTTGAGTGAAATGAGTTGCGTTGGATTCAAGGTGACTAGATATTCGCTTTGGCGCTGATTTCGAGCCAAATTGAGGAATTTGAATTTTGAGCATTAAACTAATCCATCAGATCATTCCTCCCCACTCGAATATTTTGGACCTCAAAAATCTCTTTATCAGTCAACAAATAGATGAGGGTATAGATCCCTCGCCCTTCCAGTCTTAATCCAATGAACTTTACTTGAATTTGTGGGTTTGGGATTTTCATGGAAGTACATCACTTTCCCTGATTTTCAAGTCCTTATATTGTTGTCAACAATGACATCTTACTGCAATTTGTCAAGATTTTTAGAACACAAAATTTCCCTTGAAGGAATATGAACATTCCCTCATCGGTCTTCAATCAAAGGAAAATTATGTAATTTCAAATTCACTTCACCTTGAACACTTTCGTCATGGTGATGCTTACCATGTCTAGCCTTGCACTTGGCTCGACTCTTTTCTAAATTTGATTGACATCACCATGCATCATCCTTCTTCAAAGCCAAAACATTATGAAACCCACAAGAAGATGTTTTGGGACCAATGTCCTCTTTTTCAAATAGCTTTTTCATTTTCTTTTTGACCCCTGCATTCTCTAACACTAGCATCTTGTTCACACCAATGTTCAACAATGATGCATCCTACTGCAAATTCACTTCATTTTGTTTTCATCTTTTAGGAGGCAACGTGTTAGACTCCTGAAACATCTTATCACATGAATTATAAACCTTAATGAAATCATATTTCAAACTTTATTTATATCCTTGAAAGTATTTATATGACTCAACATCTTTATGCTTGACCATTAATAATGCAAAATTCTGACTAGCATTAACCATCCTCTTTATTTGTTCAACATTAACAAGAGACAAACTCAATTTCTTGCTATGCACTCTAACAATATACTTAATCCCATTATTGAACAAATAATATTTGTTCTCATAGTGATGAAAGATGGCTCTCCTATCATACAGATATGGGCTTCCTAAAACAATACCACATATATCAAGCAAAACTACATCAAGTTCAACCTCGTCAAGAAAGTTTGCAGTGATTGAAAATATAAGTATGCACTTCCTTTTCACTTGCAAGTTTGCATTCTCATATACCCAACCTAAAGGATGAGGTTTAGGATGAGGAATGGTCTCTAAATTCAACTTCTTGACAATGTCTTTAGAGGTAAGATTTTCTTGTGAACCACTATCAAACAATGTGTCTATTTTGGTATGTTTTGAAATAACTCTAATGTGGAAAAGCTCTATTCTTGTTTTCTAATATTGAGCGTCATTGAGACAATTTGAAGAACTAGTTCTTGAAATGTCCTTACCTTTCAAAACCATGGTTGTGATATTTGTTTTATCCCCGAAAAATAGAACCTAAATCATGTTGTGTAGTTGCAGCTGTCTTTTCATTCTCATTGTTTTTAAAATTTTTGGGTCTCATCTCTGGATGAAGTTTCCAAAAATGATCTTCATCATGAACCTCTTTGGAACAATGTTTGTATGTAAGTTTTTCTTTCTCCATCTTGATGGAAGCATTCTTCTTTCCTTTTCCCTTGAACTTACTCTTTCCTTTTTCTCCAGGCTCAAAGGTGTTCTCACTTGTTTCATCAGAAACATGTTTCCCTCTTTCTTATAGATGTGTGCCCTATACACAAACTTCATCTAAACTTGTAGGGTTAAACATGAGAATGGTATGTATCAAGTAGCTATGCAAACCTCTAATGTATTTCAACAAAGTATATTGAGATGACAATTCTACACTCAATATCAATGCTCTCCTTCTAAACTATTCGATATAACTTTTCACACTTTTACCTTTTCCTTGCCTAAATTTGTTCCAATCCATGATAGCTTTATGCATGTATGCTAAAGGATAAAATTGTCTTCTTAATGCAACAACACAATCATTCCAAAAGTAAAATACCTTACCATGTTTCTTCATGTCCTATTGAGTTTTGGCTTCCCACCAAATGAGTGTTGCACTTTCCAACCTCGATGAATCAAGTTGAATATTGGTCTCATCATCCTTAATCCTTTGTATCCTGCAATACACTTCAAGCTGACGAACCTGATTATCTAATCTCTCAGCATTTACCTCTCCATTATACATAGGCAATTAAAATTTTATGTCAAGTTTTAACAATGGAGTTTTACCATGTCACTTTGGAGAATGTGGAGGTGTTTGTGAAGGGGTTGATGTAGAAGATGATGATGGTTAATATGGAGGTGAGGATGGAGGTGAAGAGAAAGGTGGCGTTAAAGGTTGTTTGTCACCATTCCCTCTATTCTATTTTGGAGGCTTGTCCCCATCTCCTCCATCTCCTTTTGGAGGCTTATCTCCATGTCCATTTGGAGGATTGAAGATCTAACCTTGTTTCAACCTTGTATTCCTATCTTCATAGAGAGATTTCACCATTTGTGTCATGTCAAAGAATGCTTTTCTGAAAGACTCCTCATCCTCTGACATATTGTCAGGCTCTCCTTCATGTGTCATGCCTTGTGAGGCTTCTGGTGAAACTTGAGGTGAAATTTGTGGTAGAGATTGTGGCAAATGTGCTCTCCTTGTCCTAACTTGAGGACTTGCTACCACAAGATTTCCTTCTCCTCTTTTGAGCTTCAACCTTGTAAGCATTAGAAACACCTGCAACAAAATTAAACCCTCAAAACAAATGAAGAAACAAAGCTCTGATACCAAACTGTTTTGTAAATGTAAAGAGAGTTTATGGTGAAAATTGCAAGTGGAATGTTTAGGGTTTTTAGCCAATTATGTCAATTTCATTAACACATAACACATGCTTTTAAACTTAGTTTTGTAGAAAATATAGAAGACATAAATACCACAACAGTATACAGAAGAAAAAAAATGACGAAGGAGTTCACCCCTCTCGAGCTACATCTCTTGGTCCAACTTCTAATGTTGGGCCTCTTTCATTATGCTAAAAAATAAGTGTTTACATCAAGTTACATTGCTCAAAATGCTAAAAAAATGTATCTAATGGCTCTAGAATGGTAAAAAACCCCTAGTTGGGCTCTTTATGCACTCCAAAAGGTCAAAAAAAATTGAGTTATGCTCCATAGAAGTTTTTCTACTAACTGTCCTACAATTCACACTCACATACAAATTGTTATACAAATTTTTCCTTTTGCGGCCATGTGGAGCGACAATTTTGCCCATGCGTCAGCGAGATTCCCACTGGTTCGGTTGTAAATTTTTGAACACTTAAATGCACTCGATCGGCCCATGACCCGATAAAAATGTGCCACATTGCGCCATTGGGGCCGTTGGATGCGGGTTTGTTTCAAACTGCTCCCACCGAAAACCTTAATTGTACTTTGAACACGAGTTTGATTTGGGGTAGGTTTAAAACCCATCAGGTTTAGTTTAGATGTCGCGCAAAACATTTTAACCAGACCCCGCAGTGAATTAGAGTTGGTGGTATGGTTTCTTCCATGGTTACCATAACCGTGCCATAGCATAAAAACTTAACACTGAAACCTCTCACGTGTGATGACCTCTGTTTAACTGACCATCGTATTTATTAAACTGCTCTAACATTAAAATTCATCGCACTTCCGTTCACATGTCATAACCGTTGACGTATGGACCGTCAGTGGTAGCTCGTGGATAACTATGGCAACACATAAAACTTCACCACCGACTCTAAATCGTAGCATATGTATGTTCACATGATGTAACATATGTTATCACCTCCGCTCCCCAGACTCTGTATTAACATTACAATATATGGTTTGGCACTTTGTATTTATTGTCAGTTTATATGGTTCCAAATTTGGATATTGCGTATAATATATGGTTGGGGAACTTTGCATTCCCGCAGATTTATCATATGGTTCAACCTTGGCATTCGTTTAATATATATGGTTGGGGCTAGGGTTGACCCCAGACCCTGATTGCTTGCCACGTGGTGTGGTTGGGTGGACTGAAGTCCAAGGTTCACCCTATTCCCGACCCCCAAATCCACGCCCAATAATATTTAAATAATATTTGTGAACTATGATAATCAAGGAACAATGGTAGGGAGGCGGTAAAGAGCTTTGTTGTTGAACTGTTGGTCATGTTTTTGAATCCATCGGAGGTTGTTTGGCCATATAAAATTTTTTTACACGGCTAAGAGGAGGCCACGTGGCAACCACGGATTACCCTACATGGCTCTCCCTCATTGGGCCACCACATAAACCTATGATCCAATAAAAAAATGCCAATTTGAAATAATAAAATGATGACACTTGTCATCCCACCACAGGCCCACATAATACATAGTCAAACCCAATCAAATTCCCAGTCAGTGTACGAGTTGTTGATTGGGTATACTTGCACCCAAATTCCAAAAAAAATTGTATGTTTGCCAAATCGATCAAAACGTGATATCAGGAGCATCCAATATCGGTTTTGTGTGAAACGAGTTGTGTTGGATTAAGGGCAATGAGATCTTCGCTTTGCCGTTGGTTTCGAGCTAATCTAAGCACTTTTAATTTGAGCATTAAACTGATCCACTAGATCAGTTATGATAAGACTATAAACAAAGTCACCGATCAAATGAGAAATATTAGCTTAAAAGAAGAAATCTAGCCAAAATCCCCCAAAAAAACATGAAAAAGCAGTCCAAAAATGAAAAGTGTTGATTCAACATCACCATTTTTTTCGGGTTAAATTTTCAACATTTAAAAAAAATGAAAGTCAAAGGCAAATTTCTTGGTGCAAAAATCACCCTGAAAATGAAAAGTGTTGATGCTCAAAATACGTTTTTTTGTTTTGTTCGGAGTAAATTTTCAACATTTTTTAGCAATGGCGTTAAAGTTAAAATATCATGACTGTGAAAAACCTTAAAATTCCAAAATTTTTCATGCATGGCGTTAAAGATAAAATATCATGTCTTTGAAAATCCTTAAAATTCCAACAATTTTTAGCCATGACGTTAAAGATAAAATACTTATAATTGTTTCCAACCATAACATTAAAGATAAAATATCGCGACTAAGAAAAACCTTAAAATTTTGACAAATTTTCAACCATGGAATTAAAATCAATTATCACAACTACAAAAAACATTAAGTTTTCTATATATTTCAACCGTGACATTATGGAGAAAATTTTATGACTAATTTTTTTTTTTTAAAATGAACACCTGAATTAAAGAGTCATTATACTAAGAGTAATTTTTTTTTAAATGCTAAAAGTATAATTATTTTAAATTCTTAGCCTAATACAATTTGACACATTGCAGCGAAAATTTAAAATCAACCATCAAATTGACATGTAATGTAGGCGAACTTAATCCATTGCAATGAAATCTTAAAAATCAACCATGAAATTAACACATTGTGGCAGCATACTTGATCCATTATAACGAAAAATTTAAAATCGACTATCAAATTGACACATAATAGCGTCGGGTTATTAGTCGAGAATCGATATAGACCCTACAAAAAATAAAAATAAATAAATAAATAGATAAATAAATAAAAATGAAAAATAGAAAACAAAACAATGAGAAAACATGTGGTGTTCTATGAGCAAACGTATGGTGTTGCCATGGGTTCCCCTCTTTCCTCTATGTTATCACTCAGTAATTTCCAAGGTTAAAGAAATAACTCACTGAGGTAACCACAAACCTACTTTTAAGATCAGGATCTAGCCTTCCTAATGCTCAGAGAGGGCTCTCTCTTTATGATTTAACTTTGTTGTTTTTAGTTGATTTTAGGCTAGTTATTTAAGATTGATTGGGTTTTATTTTGTGTTTGGTTTGGTGGAATTACTGATTTAGATGGATAATTGTATTGTCTACTTTTCCATTGGGATATGGAATCAAAATGTTAAGAAAACAAGATAAGATCAAGTTCTAAAGGAAGTGTTCACAGGGCAGGGTAGCTAAGCAAGATCAGATCTTTTAAGGCTGATTGGTGAAGTGGTTTTCAATCGGGATCAAGGAGCAGTTAAGGATTCTTTAAACCAGAATGGTGAAGGAAGGAGAAAGAGGTCAACTGAGATGGGAGAGAAATTAAGGATTCTCAGATCTAGATATCAGAAGAAAACATTAAAATGAATAATCGTTTAGAACCAAGTGTACTTAAACAATTTCTACAATAATATTCCTGTTATAACACGTAAATTTGGAGAAAACACAAGTTTATGGAATACTTTAAGAAAATAACAATTTGAACAATTGAAAGATAGTTCAGTGAAGTGGCTCAACACATGAATCCTGTAATGCAATGCCTTTATTACTTGTCTAGTCTGCTGACTTGAAAATTGTACAATGAACCCTCAAGTATTTTGATCAATAACAACTAGAGAAATGTTCAGGAATCCACACTCAATACTTCGAATGGATGAAGTATTTATACAAAACTAATACAAAATATCCTATTTAACTAATTAGGATTTATTTAAGGAAATAAAATATCTGGATGCAAAAAGGTAGTGACACCTTTCTAACTAACTGAAAGCTGCCCCCGTTTTATCTGATTTGATGTTATCTGTTTGTTTCTCTTATGGTGGCTGCCTTTGACTGTTGAGTGTCCTTTACACTGCTAGTCATCTGACTCTCTTTAACTCCGTCTTTCATCTGTATTCAATTTCACCTGTAGTAAATCACATTTGAAAAACTTTGTTGTTGCTGCTGTAAATGTTTTTATCTCTGTTTTAACATTACTGTCTCTGTGAATTGTCTTTCTCTGATGTATTGCTGATTTTAACTTGTTTTTCCTTTTGTGCATAGAAATTTTGCTGAATGGAGCCTTTGAATTCATGCCCTGTGAGTCTTGGAGTAAACAATTTTGAACTAGTATCAACTGTTTATCCAAGCTTCTGTCCTTCTAATAATCTGCTAAATAAAACAATTGTTAATGAAAATAGGTTTTGCAGAGATTTGAATGGGTTTCTGCAAACTGGGAAGTTCGTGGAAAGAGTCCTGACTGTGGATGGTTTTAATTTTGTTTGGAAATGGCCTTTTAGTTTTGTGGGAAAACGAACAAAGCAGTTGGGATTTTGAAAACTCTGTTTATCACATAGTGCAAGGTGAACGGGAGGTCTAAAGCAATGGCGCGGTATTTATCACGGTGGCTCAAGGTTTTTTGCATTTGTTTATCGCATAGTGTAGGGTGGGCAGGTGGTTTTAGCACAACACATGTGGAATTATCACATGGTGGTTTTACCGCATAGTGGACAAGCGGTTTGTGGTTTATCGCACAGTGGAAGAGTATTTTGGAGGTTTTTGCTTGAGAGGTGCGATAAAATGAATGAACGCCGCGTGGCAAGGGGAAGGGGGTGCAAAACCACACATTTCACACCCCTCCCATGGTGTTAAACATTTAATTGTTGGGGAGTGTGAAACTGATAGGGGCCATTGGATGTGATCTAAGGAAATCAGGCGGTGGACAGATTGTCGAGGTTTCAAATAAGTGGGAGCCGAGATTGTATGGGCGGGGTGATATAATGTATTATGTGAATGAGTTTAATATATGAATAGGGTTTAAAATGTTATGGGGTCATAAAATATAATGACGGAGGGTTAATAAAGTCGGAATATTATTATAGTGGGAGGGTAAAATATATAAAGCAGGTGGATGTATGAACTATAGGCTAAAATATAATAAGGGGGTCGGGTATATAATAAAGTGGAAAAATATATTTAAAATGGGGTTAGTAAATTAATGCGGCGGGATGTTAGAAATGTATTTAAACGAAATGTTAGAAATGCATTAGGAGGAAAGTGAAATGAAAGAGGGGTTAGTAATTAAATATTTGGCACCTTTTAAACTATGGGAAAGTGGGTATCAGTAAAAGGGAAATGGTTAAAATGAGGGGAAAGGGATATTTTACAAGGGAAATTTTTTAGAAGGATGTTAGTAATATGAGATGAATCAATAGTGCTTTCCATGACTTGCAAAAAGTGCTTCTGCCTACCCTTTATTTACCCTAACATTTTTATTTCCTTTGTTGGGTGCATTTGAGCTTGCTGACCCTTTTATTTTCTTTTAATAAACAAACTATTTACTTCTAACCTTATAACTTCCAAAGGCTCAGATTAAACTGATGAGCTCTTTTATTCTCTACCTAACTACTGATTTGCCAAGGTTAAATGGTTTGGCCAAATCTTATTCACTAATTATCAACATGAAATTTAAAAGCATGAATAATCAAGATTAAACTATATGATTATCATGATTTGTGGCATTTTGGACAAGCTGCACACAATTTTATTTGCATAAAGTAAACTAAAGTAGTGGCTTTTGAATGTGCAACACTTTCATGATCTTATTTTTATCTATTTTTTGGGGGTTTATTTTAATTTTTTTATATCCTTTTTTGATCTTTTTCTTTTGGTCCTTTGATTTTTCTTTTAGGACTTACCCTATTTTCATTTTTCAAAATATGGGAAAACATTTGCAGAAAGCAAAGGTATGTATAATATTACAAGGTTTACAATAGTCAATTCAAAATTATGAATCCTATTATTATAGGACCCTAACACCCTGTAGTTGCTAACTTATGTATGGAGGATTTTGAAATGAAGGCCTTGGCCTCAGCTCAATTTTGCTCGAAGAAGTGGAATAGGTTCATGGATGATACCTGTGTCATCTAGCCCCATGGTCACGAAACGTTAGATTTGTTTCTTGGTCACCTGAATTCCCAGTCTGATTACATCAAATTCACAGTGGATGTGGAGGTGGATGGTTTCCTTCCCTTCTTAGATATTATTCTCTCTGGAAGGGATGATGGTTCTATCGCTCACCGGTGTTTTTGCAAGAAAACTCACACTGAGCAGTATCTTCAGGCTGATTCTCATAATTTTCCAGCTCAGAAATTTGGTGTTCTCTGCACTCTAGCTACCCATGCTCTTAGAATTTGTGATGATAGCCACTTGGATTCAGAGAAATCCCATCTTCTTGACGTGTTTGAGAATAATGGGTATAGTAGATCTCAAGGTCTTAATGCCTTTCATAAAGCCTCTAAAGGCTTAAGAGACAAGTCTACTCGGATAGATCCTATCTCCAAGGTTAATCTTCTGTTTATCCAATGGACCATGAACATAAAAGAAAAATAATGTCTCCTCTTCATTCAAACCTCTCTGTACTATCAAGAATTCTCTCGGATCCGTCAAGGATCCTATTGACCCAAAGGACTTGAAAGGGGTTTATATGGATCCCTGTTCCTTGTTCTTGAATTAAAGAGTCATTATAGTAAGAGTAATTTTTTTTTTTAAATGATAAAAGTATAATTATTTTAAATTCTTAGGCTAATACATTTTGACACATTGCAATGAAAATTTAAAAATCAACCATCAAATTGACATGTAATGTAGGCGAACTTGACCCATTGCAATGAAATCTTAAAAATCAACCACGAAATTGACACATTGTGGCAGCATACTTGATCTATTACAACGAAAACTTTAAAATCGTCTATCAAATTGACACATAATAGAGTTGGGTTATTAGTTGAGGATCGATATAGACCCTACAAAAAATAAAAATAAATAGATAAATAAATAAAAATGAAAAATAGAAAACAAAACAATGAGAGAACGTGTGGTGTTCTATGAGAAAACGTATGGTGTTGCCATGGGTTCCCCTCTTTCCCTTGTGTTATCACTCAGTAATTTCTCAAGGTTAAAGAAAGAACTCACCGAGGTAACCACAAACCTACTTTTGAGATCAGGATCTAGCCTTCCTAACGCTCAGAGAGGGCTCTCTATTTATGATTTAACTTTGTTGTTTTTAGTTGATTTTAGGCTAGTTATTTAAGATTGATTGGGTTTTGTTTTTGTGTTTGGTTTTGTGGAATTAATGATTTAGATGGATAATTGTATTGTCTACTTTTCCATTGGGCTATGGAGTCAAAATGTTAAGAAAACAGGATAAGATCAAGTTCTAAAGGAAGTGTTCACAGGGCAGGGTAGCTAAGCAAGATCAGATCTTTTAAGGCTGATTGGTGAAGTGGTTTTCAATCGGGATCAAGGAGCAGTTAAGGATTCTTTAAACCATAATGATGAAGGAAGGAGAAAGAGGTCAACTAAGATGGGAGAGAAATTAAGGATTCTCAGATCTAGATATCAGAAGAAAACATTAAAATGAATAATCGTTCAGAACCAAGTGTACATAAACAATTTCTACAATAATATTCCTGTTATAACACTTAAATTTGGAAAAAATACAAGCTTATGGAATACTTTAAGAAAATAACAATTTGAAAAATTGAAAGATAGTTCAGTGAAGTGGCTCAACACATGAATCCTGTAATGCAATGCCTTTATTACTTGTCTAGTCTACTGACTTGAAAATTGTACAATGAACCCTCAAGTATTTTGATCAATAACAACTATAAAAATGTTCAGGAATCCACACTCCATACTTCGAATGGATGAAGTATTTATACAAAACTAATACAAAATATCCTATTTAACTAATTAGGATTTATTTAAGGAAATAAAATATCTGGATGCAAAAAGGTAGTGACACCTTTCTAACTAACTGAAAGTTGCCCCTGTTTTATCTGATTTGATATTATCTGTTTGTTTCTCTTATGGTGGCTGCCTTTGACTGTTGAGTGTCCTTTACACTACTAGTCATCTGACTCTCTTTAACTCCGTCTTTCATCTGTATTCAATTTCACCTGTAGTAAATCACATTTGAATAACTTCGTTGTTGCTGCTGTAAATGTTTTTATCTCTATTTTAACATTACTGTCTCTGTGCATTGTCTTTCTCTGCTGTATTGCTGATTTTAACTTGTTTTTCCTTCTGTGCATAGAAATTCTGCTGAATGGAGCCTTTGATTTCATGCCCTACGAGTCTTGGAGTAAATAGTTTTGAACTAGTATCAACTGTTTATCCAAGCTTCTGTCCTTCTAATAACCTGCTAAATAAAAAAATTGTTAATGAAAACAGGTTTTGCAGAGATTTGAATGGGTTTTTTCAAACTGGGAAGTTCGTGGAAAGAGTTCTGACTGTGGATGGTTTTAATTTTGTTTGGAAATGGCCTTTTAGTTTTGTGGGAAAACGAACAAAGCAGTTGGGATTTTGAAAACTCTGTTTGTCACACAGTGCAAGGTGAACGGGAGGTCTAAAGCAATGGCGCGGTATTTATCACGGTGGCTCAAGGTTTTTTGCATTTGTTTACTGCATAGTGTAGGGTGGGCAGGTGGTTTTAGCACAACACATGTGGAATTATCATATGGTGGTTTTACCGCATAGTGGACAAGCGGTTTGTGGTTTATCGCACGGTGGAAGAGTAGTTTGGAGGTTTTTGCTTGAGAGGTGCGATAAAATGAATGAACGCTGCGTGGCAAGGGGAAGGGGGTGCGAAACCACACATTTTTCACCCCTCCCACGATGTTAAACATTTAGTTGTTGGGGATTTCGAAACTGATAGAGGCCATTGGATGTGATCTAAGGAAATCAGGCGATGGACAGATTGTCGAGGTTTCAAATAAGTGGGAGCCAAGGTTGTATGGGCGGGGTGATATAATGTATTATGCGAATGAGTTTAATATATGAATAGGGTTTAAAATGTTATGGGGTCGTAAAATATAATGACAGAGGGTTAATAAAGTCGAAATATTATTATAGTGGGAGGGTAAAATATATAAAGCAGGTGGATGTATGAACTATAGGCTAAAATATAATAAGGGGGTCGGGTATATAATAAAGTGGAAAAATATATTTAAAATGGGGTTAGTAAATTAACGTGGCGAGATGTTATAAATGTATTTAAACTAAATGTTAGAAATGCGTTAGGAGGAAAGTGAAATGAAAGAGGGGTTAGTAATTAAATATTTGGTAACTTTTAAACTATGGGAAAGTGGGTATCAGTAAAAGGGAAATGGTTAAAATGAGGGGAAAAGGAATTTTTTTAGAAGGATGTTAGTAATACGAGATGAATCAGCAGTGCTTTCCATGACTTGCAAAAAGTGCTTCTTCCTACCCTTTATTTACCTTAACATTTTTATTTCCTTTGTTGGGTGCATTCGAGCTTGTTGACCCTTTTATTTATTTTTAATAAGAAAAATATCTACTTCTAACCTTATAACTTCCAAAGGCACAGATTAAACTGACGAGCTCTTTTGTTCTCTACCTAACTACTGATTTGCCAAGGTTAAATGGTTTGGCCAGATCTTATTCACTAATTATCAACATGAAATTTAAAAGCATGAATAATCAAGATTAAACTATATGATTATCATGATTTGTGGCATTTTGGACAAGCTACACACAATTTTATTTGCATAAAGTAAACTAAAGTAGTGGCTTTTGAATGTGTAACACTTTCATGATCTTATTTTTATCTATTTTTGTGGGGTTTATTTTAATTTTTTTATATCATTTTTTGATCTTTTTCTTTTGGTCCTTTGATTTTTCTTTTAGGACTTACCCTATTTTCATTTTTCAAAATATGGGAAAACATTTGCAGAAAGCAAAGGTATGTATAATATTACAAGGTTTACAATAGTCAATTCAAAATTATGAATCCTATTATTATAAGACCCTAACACCCGGTAGTTGCTAACTTATTTATGGAGGATTTTGAAATGAAGGCCTTGGCCTTAGCTCAATTTTGCCCGAAGAAGTGGAATAGTTTCATGGATGATACCCATGTCATCTGGCTCCATGGTCACGAAACGTTAGATTTGTTTCTTAGTCACATGAATTCCCAATTTGATTACATCAAATTCACAGTGGACGTGGAGGTGGATGGTTTCCTTCCCTTCTTAGATATTATTCTCTTTGGAAGGGATGATGGTTCTATCTCTCACCGGATTTTTTTGCAAGAAAACTCACACTGAGCAGTATCTTCAGGATGATTCTCATAATTTTCCAGCTCAGAAATTTGGTGTTCTCTGCACTCTAGCTACCCGTGCTCTTAGAATTTGTGATGATAGCCACTTGGATTCAGAGAAATCCCATCTTCTTGACGTGTTTGAGAATAATGGGTATAGTAGATCTCAAGGTCTTAATGCCTTTCATAAAGCCTCTAAAGGCTTAAGAGACAAGTCTACTCGGATAGATCCTATCTCCAAGGTTAATCTTCTGTTTATCCAATGGACCATGAACATAAAGGAAAAATAATGTCTCCTCTTCGTTCAAACCTCTCTGTACTATCAAGAATTCTCTCGGATCCGTCAAGGATCCTATTGACCCAAAGGACTTGAAAGGGGTTTATATGGTTCCCTGTTCCCTGTTCTTGAATTAAAGAGTCATCATACTAAGAGTAATTTTTTTTTTTAAATGCTAAAAATATAATTATTTTAAATTCTTAGCCTAATACAATTTGACACATTGCAATGAAGATTTAAAAATAAACCATCAAATTGACATGTAATGTAGGCGAAATTGACCCATTGCAATGAAATCTTAAAAATCAACCATGAAATTGACACATTGTGGGAGCATACTTGATCCATTATAACGAAAACTTTAAAATCGACTATCAAATTGACACATAATAGCGTCGGGTTATTAGTCGAGGATCGATATAGACCCTACAAAAAATAAAAATAAATAAATAAATAGATAAATAAATAAAAATGAAAAATAGAAAACAAAACAACGAGAAAACGTGTGGTGTTCTATGAGCAAACGTATGGTGTTGCCATGGGTTCCCCTCTTTCCCCTGTGTTATCACTCAGTAATTTCTCAAGGTTAAAGAAAGAACTCACCGAGGTAACTGTTGTGCTCAACTTAGTGTTCCTAAATTGAGTTCATTAATTGTCAACCAAGGCTAGTAAACTGCTGAAGTGTGGTGCACTATATGTGCCTAGGTATTTGTTTCTCACTACGTTGTGTTTAGTGTTTTTATGATGTTTTTGGTTTTATGGTTTTTTATGTTGAAAAAGAGCTAAGAAGTTTACACTAAAACAGAGTGAAACTATTCTAAACTAGGTGTGCACTAAAGGATAGAAAATGCAAAGCTTGATAAGGACTCACAGTAAAGAAACAAATCACAACATGAACTTAGTAACCCATATCATGAACTCATCCAATTCATTCATTTAGAGATATGTTGGAATAGATTGAGAAAAGGATAAGTTTTTAGTGCAATTGAGGTTTTCCTAAGTCAACAATCAACTTACAATGTTACAACATCTCATCCATGGTTAAAGGTTTATTGGAACATAATTGGAAAAGAACATTTGTAGCACAATAAGATTTCTATTCTAAACTAACTTCTAATTCTATTCTGCAACTCAATTTAGCACTACTAGGCCTTATTCAAAAGTTACAGATTTCTTTTTAGAATAGTCTTTGAGAGAAGGCTTGTTTGTGAAATTGTAAAAAGGTTGCAAAATACTCAAGGCCTTAAACTGACATTACTAGCTTCTGTCCAGATGATGATGTATTAATATGAAGTTAGAACAAAAGAAGTTTTGTAGATAATGAAGACCGTGGTATCTAAATTTAACAACTAATACAATTTAAAATGCAATGGATAACAACTAAACTAGAATGCTAATACAGTGAACTAAGACTAAACTAGAGTACCATGATCAAGCTTGAAATATAGTGACAGAATTAAACTAGAATGACATCTACCTTCGGAGTATTGAATGAGCTAAAATGCAACTAATTCTATGAAATACTACAACCCTGTCTTGTTCAAGATGAGTGATATTTTGGAATAGTTTGTACAAACAAGTCTGGCTGTATCATTCAGTGCAAATGGGCATAAAAACATAACAATACGCAGGTAAACGAAAACACTACAGCTAAGCCTTATCCAGAGTTAGTGATATTTTGGAAGAGATCAATGAGAATAAGACTAGCTGTAACAACTAATTACAATTGAACACAAAAAAACGTAAAGTTTTAAATTGCTACAATTATGCCTCATTCCGGATTAGTGATCTTTTGGAATACTTCAAGAGAACAAAGCTAAATTGTAGTATCAACTGTAAGCAAAGTTCAGAAAACTATTTAGATTGAGAATGAAACAAAGCTACGACTACTTATCTAAACCAAATGCATAACGCTTCACGGGCAGTAGGGGCCCTCTACCACCGGATCAGCACGCGGATCTACTCAAGATTGACTCAGCTCGTGCAATAAAATGATGTCACTTTCATTAAAGGAGAAATTATTCAAAACAAAGTATTTACAGCCTTCCAAAATCTAGCAATAGAAACACAATCTAACCAACAGTTTCTCGGTCTCCCGAGTCATACTTATAATGAAATTACATAACTACTTCTTGAGAAAAACAGGGATAAGTGTCTTTCCCATTCCTAATCAAATTAAAACTCTTATTAACAGTCTTGTGCTTTACTGCGGACATTTGTAGAGTCCGTGTGTTGATAGGAAACTCCCTCTCTTCTTCTTGCATAACCGCTTTGATACTTTAACTCAGACTTCGTGGGGAGCAACAAATGATAAGGGAATGATGTGGAATACGACCATATGTGTTTTTCCCTGAGATGACATCTGGAACCTGCGTAGACATGAAGACAACTGCAGAATCGGCAACTAGCTACAAAATGTCTGCATTCTGTAGCTAGGTGTAGTCAAAAAGTACTACAACAACGAAATCATGAAAACATAGCAAGTTAGACATTATATACAATCTCAAAGCAATTTTAACTAATCTTATTGATAATTTAAGCCTGAAATTAATAATGGACAAAGGAAATGAAGTGGAATGTGGTGGCAGAGAAGAACATCTTTGAAGCTCAACAGTAACCACAAACCTACTTTTGAGATTAGGATCTAGCCTTCCTAATGCTTAGAGAGGGCTCTCTCTTTATGATTTAACTTTGTTGTTTTTAGTTGATTTTAGGTTAGTTATTTAAGATTGATTGGGTTTTATTTTGTGTTTGGTTTGGTGGAATTACTGATTTAGATGGATAATTGTATTGTCTACTGTTCCATTGGGCTATGGAGTCAAAATGTTAAGAAAACAGGATAAGATCAAGTTCTAAAGGAAGTGTTCACAGGGCAGGGTAGCTAAGCAAGATCAGATCTTTTAAGGCTGATTGGTGAAGTGGTTTTCAATCGGGATCAAGGAGCAGTTAAGGATTCTTTAAACCAGAATGATGAAGGAAGGAGAAAGAGGTCAACTGAGATGGGAGAGAAATTAAGGATTCTCAGATCTAGATATCAGAAGAAAACATTAAAATGAATAATCGTTCAGAACCAAGTGTACTTAAACAATTTCTACAATAATATGCCTGTTATAACACTTAAATTTGGAAAAAAACACAAGTTTATGGAATACTTTAAGAAAATAACAATTTGAACAATTGAAAGATAGTTCAGTGAAGTGGCTCAACACATGAATCCTGTAATGCAATGCCTTTATTACTTGTCTAGTCTGCTGACTTGAAAATTGTACAATGAACCCTCAAGTATTTTGATCAATAACAACTATATAAATGTTCAGGAATCCACACTCAATACTTCGAATGGATGAAGTATTTATACAAAACTAATACAAAATATCCTATTTAACTAATTAGGATTTAAATTAGTAGAAATTCTTTCGGTAATAATCACATGCAAAAGAACGTTCTTTTGCATGTGATTATTACCGAAAGAATTTCTACTAATTTATATTATGGATCACAGAAGCTTAGATTCCAATAATTAGGATTTATTTAAGGAAATAATATATCTGGATGCAAAAAGGTAGTGACACCTTTCTAACTAACTGAAAGCTGCCCCTGTTTTATCTGATTTGATGTTATCTGTTTGTTTCTCTTATGGTGGCTGCCTTTGACTGTTGAGTGTCCTTTACACTGCTAGTCATCTGACTCTCTTTAACTCCGTCTTTCATCTATATTCAATTTCACTTGTAGTAAATCACATTTGAATAACTTCGTTGTTGCTGCTGTAAATGTTTTTATCTCTGTTTTAACATTACTGTCTCTGTGAATTGTCTTTCTCTACTGTATTGCTGATTTTAAACTTGTTTTTCCTTCTGTGCATAGAAATTCTGCTGAATGGAGCCTTTGAATTCATGCCCTGTGAGTCTTGGAGTAAACAGTTTTGAACTAGTATCAACTGTTTATCCAAGCTTCTGTCCTTCTAATAATCTTCTAAATAAAACAATTGTTAATGAAAACATGTTTTGCAGAGATTTGAATGGGTTTCTGCAAACTGGGAAGTTCGTGGAAAGAGTCTTGACTGTGGATGGTTTTAATTTTGTTTGGAAATGGCCTTTTAGTTCTGTGGGAAAACGAACAAAGAAATTGGGATTTTGAAAACTCTGTTTATCACACAGTGCAAGGTGAACGTGAGGTCTAAAGAAATGGCGCGGTATTTATCACGGTGGCTCAAGGTTTTTTGCATTTGTTTACCGCATACTGTAGGGTGGGTAGGTGGTTTTAGCACAACACATGTGGAATTATCACATGGTGGTTTTACCGCATAGTGGACAAGCGGTTTGTGGTTTATCGCACGGTGAAAGAGCAGTTTGGACGTTTTTGCTTGAGAGGTGCGATAAAATGAATGAACGCCGCATGGCAAGGGGAAGGGGGTGCGAAACCACACATTTCGCACCCCTCCCATGGTGTTAAACATTTAATTGTTGGGGAGTGCGAAACTGATAGGGGCCATTGGATGTGATTTAAGGAAATCGGGCAGTGGACAAATTGTCGAGGTTTCAAATAAGTGGGAGCCAAGATTGTATGGGCGGGGTGATATAATGTATTATGCGAATGAGTTTAATATATGAATAGGGTTTAAAATATTATGGGGTCGTAAAATATAATGACGGATGGTTAATAAAGTCAGAATATTATTATAGTGGGAGGGTAAAATATATAAAGCAGGTGGATGTATGAACTATAGGCTAAAATATAATAAGGGGGTCGGGTATATTATAAAGTGGAAAAATATATTTAAAATGGGGTTAGTAAATTAACGTGGTGGGATGTTAGAAATGTATTTAAACTAAATGTTAGAAATGCGTTAGGAGGAAAGTGAAATGAAAGAGGGGTTAGTAATTAAATATTTGGTACCTTTTAAACTATGGGAAAGTGGGTATCAGTAAAAGGGAAATGGTTAAAATGAGGGGAAAGGGATATTTTACAAGGGAAAGTTTTTACAAGGATGTTAGTAATATGAGATGAATCAACAATGCTTTCCATGACTTGCAAAAAGTGCTTATGTCTACCCTTTATTTACCCTAACATTTTTATTTCCTTTGTTGGGTGCATTTGAGTTTGCTGACCCTTTTATTTTCTTTTAATAAGCAAACTATCTACTTCTAACCTTATAACTTCCAAAGGCTCAGATTAAATTGATGAGCTCTTTTATTCTCTACCTAACTATTGATTTTCCATGGTTAAATGGTTTGGCTAGATCTTATTCACTAATTATCAACATGAAATTTAAAAGCATGAATAATCAAGATTAAACTATATGATTATCATGATTTGTGGCATTTTGGACAAGCTGCACACAATTTTATTTGCATAAAGTAAACTAAAGTAGTGGCTTTTGAATGTGCAACACTTTCATGATCTTATTTTTATCTATTTTTGTGGGGTTTATTTTAATTTTTTTATATCCTTTTTTGATCTTTTTCTTTTGGTCCTTTGATTTTTATTTTAGGACTTACCCTATTTTCATTTTTCAAAATATGGGAAAACATTTACAGAAAGCAGAGGTATGTATAATATTACAAGGTTTACAATAGTCAATTCAAAATTATGAATTCTATTATTATAGGACCCTAACACCCTGTAGTTGCTAACTTATTTATGGAGGATTTTGAAATGAAGGCCTTGGCCTCAGCTCAATTTTTCCCGAAGAAGTGGAATAGGTTCATGGATAAAACTTGTGTCATCTGGCCCCATGGTCACGAAATGTTAGATTTGTTTCTTGGTCACCTGAATTCCCAGTCTGATTACATCAAATTCACAATGGACGTGGAGGTGGATGGTTTCCTTCCTTTCTTAGATATTATTCTCTCTGGAAGGGATGATGGTTCTATCTCTCACTGGTTTTTTTGCAAGAAAACTCACACTGAGCAGTATCTTCAGGCCGATTCTCATCATTTTCCAGCTCAGAAATTTGGTGTTCTCTGCACTCTAGCTACCCGTGCTCTTAGAATTTGTGATGATAGCCACTTGGATTCAGAGAAATCCCATCTTCTTGACGTGTTTGAGAATAATGGGTATAGTAGATCTCAAGGTCTTAATGCCTTTCATAAAGCCTCTAAAGGCTTAAGAGACAAGTCTACTCGGATAGATCCTATCTCCAAGGTTAATCTTCCGTTTATCCAACGGACCACGAACATAAAGGAAAAATAATGTCTCCTCTTCGTTCAAACCTCTCTGTACTATCAAGAATTCTCTCGGATCCGTCAAGGATCCTATTGACCCAAAGGAATTGAAAGGGGTTTATATGGTTCCCTGTTCCTGTGGTACTCCATATGTTGGTGAAGCTGGTCGATCCATTAGATCAAGAATCCATGAGCATGCTGCAGACATTAGGGACAATCGATCCCTCACTTATACTCTTGCAAAACAAGATGAAAAATCGTGTCACCATGTATGCATTGAAGACTCCAAAGTCATTGCTAAGGTGGATCATTTCCATCATAGGAAGCTGAGGGAGGCTATTGAAATTGAGAGGCATCCTAAGAATCTCAACAAAGATGATGGGTGGAAATTAAGTAGCAGTTGGACTCCGACCCTCTCTAAGTGATTCTCCCCTTTGCATTGGATTCCTTTCGTCTTTTGTCTTTATTTCTTTCTTCTCACTTGGGTTTTTTTTTTCCCGTCCCTTTGATTTTTAAATTTCCTCTCTGATCTTTATCCTTTAGTTATCTTTTTCGTCGGTTGTTTTTTTTTATATAATTTTCATTATGCTATATACTATCCCTTTAATTATATTATAGTAATGATTCTTAAATATAAATAAATAGATACATACATACATACATACATACATACATATATATATATATATATATATATATATATATATATATATATATATATATATATATATATATATATATATATATATATATATATATATATATATATATATATATACACACACTATTTCTCCACTTATTATCATAATTGATATTTATTAAATTATTCATTTTTAAATTATTCTAGATTATTTATTAGCCTTTTTTACACAGATAGGCGTTTTCTTTGTTAGATTGGGGTGGGAAAACAGTGTTCACCCCAACCAATCAAAAGCCTTTATTTTCGTCCTTTAGGCAAATATATATTTGACACTTGGTCACCATTTGTAGAGAGATTCGTCGTTTATCCTTCTGCAGGGTATTTATTCTAGTTTTGCATAATTGTTTATTTGTGTTTATTTTGAGCTTCAAGTTTCAGGTGTGCTAGGGTTCTGTTGCTTTATCTGTGTCTATTCGAGTTTCAGGTGTGCTAGGTTTCTTGCTTCAAGATACACTATTCAACAACATCATGGAAATTACCCAAAGCATTTAAGGTTAGTGGCCAATGTCATGCTCAGGCAAGTGTTGCATTGACCCAAAGGCGAGGGCTCTTGAGTTTTCCTCCTATGGTATGAGGTCATCCAATATACATTATTCAACAACATCATGGAAATGACCTAAAGCGTTTGAGGTTTGTGGCCAATCTCATGCTCAGGCAAGTGTTGCATTGACCCAAAGCCCAAGGCTCTTAGGTTTTCTCCTATGGTACGAGGTCATCCTGTGTTACAGGGGATGTCTGATTCTACAAGGAACCAGATGGTAGCCTAGGAGCAACATAACACAATTCAATCTGGTCCACAACCACAACGTTTCAGAGAAATGTAGAGAACTCAAAGCACTAGTTCTGGTGAGGGAAGAAATGTCACAGATTCTATCTGGTAATGGAAGCTTTCATTCTCTTCCCGCTGGCAGTTCTTCCCATAGCAATACTCAGCCACCTTCCTCCTAGAAATTGAATCAAAATATATTCCCACTGGTAGTTCTTCCCATAGCAATACTTTGTCGCCTTTCTTCCAGCAATTGAAACAAAATAAAAAATAGACTATGGGTTGTACAAAATTTGTGCCTAACCAAAATTTACCACACCCAGTAGCTTCAACACAAACTACTCTATCCAATTATGGGGATTGAACTGGGAGGCTTCAAGCATCTCAAGCATCACCACCTTTTACAAGCTAGAATCTGAAATAGGGACAATGGTGTGATCAATGGAAAATAAGTCCCAGAATGCCATCAATTATGCAAACGGCTACAGGTGCTCCATCTCAAGCTGCTCTCGCTCAATGAAATTTTTTTTGTAGTAGGGATGAAATCAATAGGGAAACCCTAGTATAGGGGCAAGTATATTTTCCCCATCTCAAGCTTCATTTTTTACAAAGAGTTATGGACAACCACCAGTTAATAAAGTGATTATTTCTGCCTCTATCATGGCACCAAGGTTACCTTCAACGAATTTTGTGCCCACTTCAGTAGTGGGGTCACCTCCAGTTTCAAAGTATGTGAGAACACCAACATTAAGGAGTGAAACTGAGAGCAAAGGACCCATCTCACAGCAGAAATATATAGCTCCTATCTCTAACAAAAAGTGATTTCTGGTTGGCAGTTAGAGCACAACATCTATTTTGGGGCCTTCGCATATCTCTCAAAGTTCGTCAGGAAAGTATGCAAATAAACAAGACCAACAACAACCACAATGGTCAGTCTCCCTCAATCCAAAAAAATTTCTTTTTACCTATAGTCTGTATGTGCAAAAACAAGTGATACAAAAATCACAGTTTTCACCTGAATCTGCTCATCAAGTATCGACACTCCATCAGAAACAACAAATGCAGGGTCAAATTCCCCAAAAACATCTTTTAGTAATCCTCATCTACGTTAACATCAGGAACAACAAAAAATAAATCCAGGTTCATCAACATCATCCAATTCTGGGACATTGTTTCTTGCCTCTCCAACATTAATGTTGGGCGGTAGCCCCACAAATATTAATCCTGTTAGATGTGTTGGAGTCAATTTACATGCAAAGTATAGTGCCCAACATCAGTCAGGTAGCCCACATGCAGTTCTACCTTCTCAATATAAGTAAACATTTACAAATGTATCTGAAAATCCCACAGAGCAAAAAAAAATGTAGGTGAAACTCCTATTTAGTGATTACAAATATGTTGACACAGATGTTTCCAAGTGTGTGTCATATATAGGTATTTTTCTAATAGGCTACTGATTGTTTGACTACTTTTGAGCACATATGTCTTGAATCAAGAAGATAAATGGAGTTCAAATGTTACAAAATCCTGCTAATTTATGTACATCCTCTGTTCAAAACAGAAACCCTTTCAATGCATCTTCTCCTCACACATATTTTATATGTTAGGCTTTAGGAAGCCTAAAAAATTCAAGAGTCAATATGGCAGAAGGGATGAGCATTCCAAGTGGACTAAGCTTGTCTATGGCACTATCCTATGATGTTAGAACTCACAACAGTGGATTGGCATCATATGTAAATGCAATGCAACATGCAAAAGAAATTTTTGTGAGTTGAACTGTTGTGCATTCTGGTCAAATTCCTCCAATTTCTATCCACCAGCCTTCAGTCCCATTAGCTGCAGGACCTATTAGCCTACAACTAGCACTCCTCCTAGATTGCATGGGCAAGTTGCAACAAGTGTGGTGCAACTTTAATCCAACAACAATCTTATTTTTGAATCCTTGAGAACCTTCGCTATCCATCTAACTTGTTGCTAGCAGTGTCCAGAGCTGCTGTGCAAGAACATACATTTATGAAAAAGATGAACACCATCAGATCCAAGTTCATCTAGACCAGCTAGCAGTAAATTGCATTGCACATGATAGTTGGCTTATTTTCATGTTTCCTTGTGACCTTAAAGGGTGCTCCATTAGATATTTGAAACCCAATCTCCAGTATGTTGAGAACCTTTTCTTTTGTCATTTTGTATTATAGTGCCCTGTTAACATGTATTGGGACTTACCTATTCATAAAATGTATATTTAAGTCCATGAATATGTATTTACCATATCTGATGTATGAATGTTTTCCACTTCTTACCACGGGTATATATGTTGGGCAGTTAACAATTGTCTATTGGGTTATTTTTGCCATTGATTTTAAAGGAGGCTAGGGTTTTGCCTTCAAAACCTAGAGTTCCATGAGTTTGGTCCAATTTTTTGATATTACATTGACACAAAATCTCTCAAGAGTTTGGTCCAATTTTTGTATATGACATTGACACAAAATATCTCAAGCTAACTGGAAGAATTCAAATATTTAATCTTTGGAATTTTATTTCATGGAGTGTAGTTATATGATCAAACAATTTTTTGTAGTTCCATATGGTTGGATGTTCTGAGTGAAGTTAACTTTGTAGTCACATTAATAGATTGTAAATGATTGCATTGATTCTAGTAACTGAATTTATTCCAATAACTTTGGGACTAATTTAGAGAGATTTGAGTTTCATGTTTATCCTTAGTTCTGCGCTTGACATGTGAATTGTTCTAAACAATGTTATTTTGTTTATAATAATACGTTTATTATTACGTTGATGGGGATATTAGGTGGATGTCACTTAGTAACCAATTAAATGGGGTGATATAGTTGATGAACGATTGAGAGCAAGGTTCAAAGCTAGAGCCTAAAAATATTATCCAAAAGGCTTTTTAATTATGATAAGTCCATGCTATTCATGTGCCTGAAAATGAAACCTCAGAAGCACTAGTGGAGTGGTAGACAGGGAGCTATCTACTTAAATGGGGAACATTAGTGATTTTAGATTTAATAAGGTTATCTCAGTAATAATTAGGCTAAAGAGTGATACTTCTAGGATTGAAAAGACATCACAATTTCGGTCACACTGATGTCCTTATCATTCAAGATTCCAAGGATATCATTCAATATTCTAAGGTCATTACAAGGCCGGGCCCAAAAATACTCCACATTGAAGCTGAATTTCTTAAATTAAATCAAGAAGATACGAGTTCCATTAGTATTTGCTAAACATAATGTACATGATGTTTTCGACATTATTACACTACAGATAGATTGGAATTATAGATTTAATGGAGATGCTTGTTATTCTAGAATGTGGGAATGAAAGAATAGCATGGATCATGGATACTTTAATTTCTGAAGTATCCCAACATTGGAGCAAAAAAAAATTGTGTGCAGTCCATCGTGCTGTGATTAATCAACGACCAATTTTTTTTTTTTCCTCTCGAGGAACTTCATTATTACTTAGTTTTATTGCTATTTATTCATTTTCAGTTCGATTAATTAAGATTCCATGTGAAGTTTGTAATTGTTGATGTATGCAGATTTAGCTTTGTGGTTCATAGAGAAATAAAAATTGCCTTCATGAAAATACAATTCCATCCATGGATATTTTGCAAATATTGTATTGTTGAATAGCGTCATTGATTGTGATAATGTACAAAGGTGGTTATAGCATGTAATTTTTTGAACTGAGTTTTCTGTGATTAGAATTGATTTAAAATTCATTTTCTGGATCTGTTGTATAGAAAATTTTCTATGTGATTTGTGAACTATTTTAATATAATGACTTTTACAGTGAATGTTTCCAACTGTAAATGTTTTGAATCATCGATTGTAGTTTATGAATTCTGCATTGTGTGACTTGTGTTTCTGGTTGACATTTCGAACCATCAAGTTCATGAAGTTAACATTATGTTTTTTGAAATTAGCACTGTGTTGATTCCGTCTGTGTATTCCTGAAGACGTGGAGCTGAAGGGTTTTCATGGCATTTATTTCTTTTCTTGTTGCATAATCTATTTGCATTATTATAATGGAGTGGATAGAAAAATTCCGTTAGAACTCACAATAGTGGATTGGTATCATATGTAAATGCAATACAACATGCATAAGAAACTTTTGTGAGTTCAACTATTGTGCATTCTGGTCAAGAGCCTCCAATTTCTATCCACCAGCCTTCATTCCCATTAGCTACAGGACCTATTAGCCCTGCAACTATCACTGTTCCTAGATTGCATGGGTAAGCTGCAACAAGTGTGGTGCAACCTTAATCCAACAACAATCTTAGTTTTGAATCCTTGAGAACCTTCGCCATCCAGCTAACTTGTAGCTAGCAGTGTCCAGAGTTGTTGTGCAAGCACATACATTTATGAAAAAGATGAAGACCATCAGATCCAAGTTCATTTAGACCAACTAGCAGTAAATTGCATTGCACATGATATTTGGCTTATTTGCGTGTTTCCTTGTGATCTTAAAGGGCACTCCATTAGATATTTGAAACCCAATCTCAAGTATGTCAAGAATCTTTTTCCTTTGTCATTTTGTAATATAGTGCTTTGTTAACATGTATTGAGACTAGCCTGTTCATAAAATGTATATTCAAGTCCATAAATATGTATTTACCATTTCTGATGTATGAATGTTTTCCACTTATTACCATGGGTATATATGTTGGGTAGTTAACAATTGCCTATTGGGTTATTTTGGCCATTGATTTCAAAGGAGATTAGCGTTTTACCTTCAAAACCTAGAGTTCCATGAGTTTGGTCCAATTTTTGTATATTACATTGACACAAAATCTCTCGAGCTATCTAGAAGAATTCAAATATTTTATCTTTGAGATTTTATTTCATGGAGTGTATTTATATGATCAAACTTTTTTTTGTAATTCCATATGGTTGGATGTTCCAAGTGAAGTTAACTTTGCAGTTGCATTAATAGATTGTAAATGTTTGCATTGATTCTAGTAACTGCATTGATTCCAGTACTTTAGGACTAATTAAGAGAGATTTGAGTTTCATGTTTATCCTTAGTTTTGTGCTTGACATGTGAACTGTTCTAAACAATGTTATTTTGTTTATAATAATACGTTGATTATTACGTTGATCAGGATATTAGGTGGATGTCACTTGGTAACCAATTAAATGGGGTGAGATTAGTTGATGAACGATTGAGATCAAGGTTCAAAGCTATAGCCCAGAAATATTATCCAAAATGCCTTCTAATTATGATAAGTCCATGCTATTCATGTGCCTCAAAATGAAACCTTAGAAGCATTAGAGTGGTAGACAGGGGGCTATCTACTTAAATGGAGAACATTAGTGCTTTTAGATTTAATAAGGTTATCTCAGTGATAACTACGCTAAAGAGTGATACTTCTAGGATTGAAAAGACATCATGATTTTAGTCACACTGGTGTCCTTATCATTCAAGATTCCAAGGATATCATTCAAGATTCTAAGGTCATTATGAGGCTGGGCCCTCCACATTGAAGTTGAATTTCTTAAATTAAATCAAACTTGATACAGGTTCCATTAGTATTTTCTAAACATAATGTGCATGATGTTTTCGAAGATTTCCCACAAGTGGGTTTATCCCAATTTTGATTACGAATAACTATTTCTAATGAACATAGTCACACTCATTTGTTTTTCTGTTGTACTCTTGAACCTTCAGCATAATTGTTTTATAAAGAGTATGTCTAAACCCGTAGAAGTCTATATTTCAAGTTATGTCAAATTAAAATGCCGATTTGAAGGATTTTGATTGTGGTAATGTTAGTTAGTTTTAGTTGACATGGTGTTAGAATGATATGAGCAACCATAATGAAGAAGAGTTTGGTTTGCCAAAGTCAGGTGTTCTCCCTTCGATAATGGCTACAAGGCCTTTGTCTGGTGGGGATTTCCCTTAAAATTCCAACCAAAGTGGTTAGTCCGATTGCTTAGGTTGCAAGGTTTAGTAATTTGGGTTGCATGAAATTTATTAAAAACATAAAAGGGTCTTATGCAACATAACCTAAACCTAATAACATCCTTAAATGAAAAAATTCTACCTCAAAACTCTTCGTAAACCTCAATATCATAAATCTTGCTGCTTCATTTGATAATTCCACAATTCTGTATCATAATTATTCCAATTCTATATTTTTCCGGTGTGGATTCACATGTGAGCAGTCACAAAGGCCTGTAACACTCGTCTAACTTCCTCGAGAAATCGGTGTTTAAATATAAATCCTCTTCTCCGACCTACTTTTCATTGAAATTTTGAGAGTCTAGGCTCATTTAAAATTGAATGTAGCACTATGCATCGTTTCACTTCAAATTTCATGGAATGCAACAATTTTGGCCTAAATTGTTCTAAATAATTATTTAAATCACACACAACCAGGAACCTGGAACTAGGAACTTTGACTTGTTTTACACTGGAAGTTAAGAATATGGAATTCTTGACATCAACTGTAATGCTAAGAAATGTTTTCGTCCTCAATTTTCGTAATATGTAACAATTTTGCACTACATAGTTTGAAAGAATACTTTAAATTGCATCAGTTCGGAAACTCCCACCTATTTTTCACTTAGATTCAAGGATATAGATTTATTTAACATCAATTGCAAAGCCATGCATTTTCTTACCTCAACTTCCACAAAATTGTACTAGTTTCCAGCCAAATTGTTTGAAAGAATACTTTAAACTGCAGAGAGCCCGACAATAGGAACTGCTCTGATTCAAATGTAACTGCTTTGTGGGAAGACATTAGTCAATTGAAAACTTAACAAGGATAGAAAATCCATAAGTAGATGAAGCGTGCAAGAATTTTCCAATTTAATGCTTCTAGGTTATTGTGCTAAGATGTTAGATGCCCACAGATTATGCATAATGAGGAAGCCGAGTATTGAACAATGGGTTTGAAATTAGGTACTACATATTGATTCTTACATCTCACGGAGAAAATTTACACCATCTTGAGCCAGTAAGTTCAGAGTATGAAAAATTAGTGATAAGATCCCCTTGGATGTAGATTAAAGTGGATAAAAAAACTCGGATCTGAACATCCTGAGAAGAAGAAATTTACAAAAGATCCCCAAGAATGTGAAACCCCACAGATTAGATTAGGAGACCTGTTTCATATAAGCAAAGGAGAACAACAAAATACATTGTAATTTTGTTACAATTTATAATCCCGGAGTTGAAACATTCGAGTCTCAACAACAAAAATTGTTGTTGACAAGTTAAATCCACTATTCTTGTTAAGTGTACAAAACTCTTTCAATTGAGAAAAATATCTTTGCCAAGAAGAACAAAAATTTCTCATAGCTCAAAAGTTCAACTACATGGTGCAAATTTCTATCCATAGTATTCAAGATAACATGCACAATTACAACCTCTCCCACCATAAAAAGGTCCACCCATGGAAACTGAAAGTTGAAAAACAATGGTTGCTATTTAGATTGAGTCACATGTTTTATATAGTAGGTCATGCGAGTGTTTTTTTTCCCTTATGAAGTTATTGGTCTCCTACTATGCAGCTTTTGTAAAACATGCAGTTAGCCAATCTCCAATCTCACTATGAAAAAGCCAAACACCTTCTATTTTCCTAAAAAATTGTGCCTTCTTGAAGAAGTAAATGAATACAAGTACCTCGGGATCGATTTCAACGACAAACTTAATTGGGAGGATTGCAGAAAAAAAAGAATTTTAGGAGGGTGGAAAGCATTATATGCAATATGCACTTCAAAATAGATGCGGAGAGGTAGAATTATGGGATTGGAACACGATCAAAGTACTTTTTGGACTCCTAGTTTGTCCAATGATATTATATGGGTGTGAATTGTGGCTAGCAGCATCCCTGTTTCAAAATTGAAACAAATTGAAAAAATTCAAAAATGCTTGATCATGAGCAAGTTCAAAATAAAAAGTTCGGTTCCCTTTGAGATAATGTTGAGTGAAACAGGGGCAGCTCCCATTGAAGCAATTGCCATGGTGCGTCTTATAAGGTATCTAAATAGAATTGAGCAAATGGGAGGAGGTAGATGGCTGAAAGTTATCTTCAATGAAGGTATGAGTGAAAGAAAGAAATCATGGATGAGACAAAACAACAAATGGATGCAAAAATTGAATATTTACCTGAATGCATGTCCCACAAATAGCAAGGAGTTAAAGAACTTTATGCTGGAGAAGTTCCGCAAGGGTATATGGGGAAAAGAGTTGGGTAGAAAGAAGAAGTATTATGTTCAGGAATTCAACCCCACTTGTGATCTCCAACAAAAAGAATACATTGGAGCTAACATTCCGTGGAGAAAAAATGTTCTTATTGCTCAATTAAGAACTAACTCACATCAACTTCGGTGTGAAACGAGATGGTGGAAGAGACCTAAAGAAGCTTGGGAAGAAAGAGTATGTATTTTTTGTACTTGGGCAGTGGAATCAGAAAAACATTTCATTTTGGAATGTGATGTTTTCAGAGACATCAGGGACAGTTACCACAGTATGTTAGCATAAATTCCGTGGCATTATTTTTCCAGTGATGGAACTGTTAGAAGGTTGGGTCAGCTCATCATCAATTTTGATAAGAAAAGGATTGAATTACAGAAGGCGAAAAACAAAGAAACTGATGGTTCCATGGACTATTTTTAGTTTCTTAAATGTTAAAATATCATTCATACTAGTACATAAAAAAATGTTAGCATATTTACATTTATAATTAGATATAAGCAAGACGGCGAAGAGGGTTCATAAACAACATTGAAAATTTGTGTCTGGTGCTGAATTGTCCGTGTACAGCACTTTGAAGAGATTAATATCAAATTCCCTCTATTTCAATTCCAAATCTGTGATTATCCAGTTATGGGGTCGAATTGGGAAGTTTCAAGCATCTCCACCTTTTACAAGCCAGAATCTGAAGCAGTGACAACGGTGTGATCGGTGTGATCAATGGAAAATAAGTACCAGAATGCCATCAACTATGCCCACAGCTGCAGGTGCTTCATCTCAAGCTGCTCTCGCTACAATGAAGTTTTTTTCGGAGTAGGGACGAAATCAACAGGGCAACCTTAGTATAGGGGCAAGTCTACTTGCACTATCTCAAGCTTCATTTGTTACTAAGAGTTCGCGGAAAGGGGAGCAGTAGATTGAGCGCTTCGTGGGCTCCATTGTCGACTCTTAGGCTGCTCTGTTCAAGCAGTGAAGAAAGTGAGATGATGTTTGGGAACTCTCTGTTTTCCATCTTGGGCAGATTTTATCAATTTGGACATCAAATTGCAGGGCATGGAGTCTAATACTTGAAGAATTCGGTACATGGGAAGCTTCAGTCCTTTTGTGACAGAAAATTGATTGACGTTAAGAAAATTTGAGGCATTTTTTTGCCAGAGAATTGATTGAGGGCATGTCAAATTTCAGTGGGCCTGTGACAGAGCATTCAGTGATTGGGTCTAGGAATGAATAAATGTTAAGCATAGATGTCCAGTGGAGAATTGATTGGGGGTTGAACTAGTGCAGGGTTTGAAACTAGTTGGGCTCATGCTGGTTTTTGGGCTCTGGAGGCTTCAGGGTTCACTGCTAGTTTGTGCCTATTTGGAAGAGTGAAAATATGATGATGCCATGTTCCCGGGCTGCTTGAGGCTTTCTGGCTTAGGTTTGAAGCTACTATCAATACAAGGAATAGGGGATTTTTTATGTTTGGATCCAGCTTCTTGATGTCCAGTGCAGGTCATGAAATGTGATCAGATCAGTATTTCAAGAACATTGCGACTATCAACACTATAGTATTTCCATGAAATCACAGTTTTCTGCATCCATGACGAGTTGCTTGCACTCCAGTATTGCTTCTAAACTAAATGTAACGCTTATTGTATTGCTCATAGCTGCAGAGTTGTGTATTCAGAGCAAGAGAGCTCTGGGAATTCGTGATCTAAACATGCTACAAAGGTAGGCTGGTGGCCATGGTGAACATCTGTCGAGGAAGGATCAGCTAATCCATGGTGCCTCACAGAGCAAAGGCTTCTCAAAAATTTAGAGTGGAGGTAAATTATAGAGCAAGGCCACCTGCTAATGTTCCTTCATCATCAGAGCATGAATATTATTATGACAGTAAGAGGAGGGTGCCAAACTGTCCGGGTCCTCTCCATAACAGGTAATGTCTAATCATTTTGAGCTATCAAGATTCAACCCACAATACTGATTCCGAATTGAGAAATATAAAATAAGCATTAACACATATAGATATATAGTCAGTGAACATATATACCAGCCTAAATTTATATTACTATGGATCTATCATGAGCCCAAAGTTTATTAGAGATTATTACACTACAAACAGACTGGAATTATAGCTTTAATCGAGCTGCTTGTTATTCTAGGATGTGGGGATTAAAGAATACCATGGATCATAGGTACTTTAATTTCTGAAGTATCCAAGCATTGGAGCAAAAAAATTTATGTGCAGTCCATCGTGCTGTGATTAATCAACGGCCGGTTTTTGTGTTGTTTCCCTCTGTGTATTCCTCAGACGTGGAGCGAGCTGAAGGGTTTTCATGGCATTTATTTCTTTGCTTGCTGCATAATTACGCCGAAAGGCGTTCCCTTTACCGGCTTTAGTCGAATGTGACTATTCTTTCAGCCAATGGGAGGGCTTTCTCATCGCCCTTCTAACCGGTAATATCTTGACAAAGGTAAATAGATTATTGGTCGTAGTTGTCAGCAGCGGTCGTGTCAGCCGCGTCTCCAAGTGGGGCCGAGGAGTTCCCTCAGCGCAGAGTCGTGGTTAATGAAATTGCATCTGGTGCAGCCTCGGTGGACGTCACGGCTGGTTGCTGCCCGTTGGCGATTGTATATTCTGTAATACTCATCATGGGCTGCCCATGTTCTCTGCGCTTCAAATTCGCTCGCAAAGCCAAGACTCGATATCAGATCAACAGGCGCAACCGAAAATGTGAAGGGGAAAACCCGTGCTTTTCGCGCTCCAAGAAGAAAAGGCCACGCTGCTCCACGAAAATATTTCAGATCTCTGGCCTCATTTCCCTACCCACGGGTGGAAACTTTCATTTAGATTTGACATCAAAAGCGGGGGAAAATTTATAGAGTTTCATGCATCGACTGCAACAGGTTTCTGTCGAGGGTTCCAGAGAGCAATTGATTGATTTATTGGTTGAGGGAAGAACCAAAATATAGATAGCTACAATGAATGAATGGTTACAGAGTTATTATTGGGATAAATTTGATTCTATTTCAATTTAATCTCTATGTAAATTCTATTTATATCGATCTTGATAACATATTAACTAAAAACCCAAAACACAAATATTTTCTTAGTGACATGGCGCATTTGGAAGCGTGGATTGAACCGACTAACCCTTTTAGCCCTTGAGTTGTAATGATTTTCCTGAAAAATGTGCGGGAAACGAGTCTCTTGTACCACCATCATCATTAGGTATCCGTGGAAGAGAGAACTCGACCTAAATTCGATTTAACGCCCAATAATTCCCACGACAAACTCGACCACTGATGTTAGTAATGTTTGTGTGGAGGTAAACGATAAATGAGTTGTTTGACCTCTTGAAAGGAAATTTTCATACTTTCCAAACTTTTTTGTAGTGGTGGGAGCTTGCTGATCTTGGAATTGGTTGTGAATGTCGCCAATGATGTCCTCCATACTGGTGAGGTATTCTACCAAAAAATGGAGTTTCTTCTCGGACTTGATAGCATTCTTCAAGTATTTGACTAGTTCAATAATGGCAAAACCTCAAACAAAACAAAATCACTTGCAAAACCTCAAACATAACAAAATCCATTCCAAATGTCTGACACATACAATAGATGATTCACCTTGTCCTAATCTGCCAATTCATGTGATATTTAAACATGACAATTGTCTCTTAAATAAGCCTCAGGTGCTACGGTCCACTAAAAATTCGGCCGAGCTTTGTAAAATTACAACATTCAGGGAGCGAGTAGTTCAGGAAGATTTTTCATTTTCTTTTCTATCTTTTTACTTTTCCTTTCTCATTTTTTAAGCTTTTTTTAAAGCAAAACTGAAATTAAAAAATGGTAAATTTTCTTATTCCAGTATAATTTTTCATTTTCTTTTGTATTTTCTTACCTTTTATGTGTAAATATTTCCATTAATATCATTTTTTATTGAATATTTCTAACCCTCTCATTGATCACTAAATTCGTTTCATATGCAATTCTTCATTTCAAAATGAATGTTTTTTGTATTTTATTAATTTGTGGCCACATGATGAAATAATATTAAATTAAAACGAGATTGTACATTGCAAGAGCAATGATTTTAGACTCAGTCGCACTTGAAATTATTATATAATCTTTATCACTATGTTATTATCATCACAGTTGCAAGTTGGCATTATATATATATATATATATATATATATATATATATATATATATATATATATATATATATATATATATATATATATATATATATATATATATATAATTTGAGTTTTGTAATTTGTTTTATACAAATTTTATATAATATATTATTTTAAAATTTAAAATTTGAATAAATTTTAAATTTGAGTTTTTGTTGCCGAGCAGTTTGATTTGGTAACATTATTTAACAAAAATTTTTAAATTAGAAAATGGTAAACTTTCTTATTCTAATACCATTTTATGTGTAAATATTTTATGTGGTTACATTTTATGTTTTTTTTTATTGGATTGTTTATTTTGTAAAATTGTAAACAGACGTATTCATGTCCTCACAATCACATGTTGTTCTAACCAATTTCCAATATTTACATGATTAGCACATGGCTTTTAGCGTTTTGATATTGCATTAGCGGGATTATGTGCAGGTCCCACATGGTTACAAGGGGAGGATTTCTGTTAATATTCGAGCGCTTTATAAAAAAGGGAGATAACCTCGGTGCATTATTCAAAGGATATTCAATTGTTTATATTATTATCGAATAAACTAAATGTTAAAAGTAATTAAATAATATATAAAGTTTGAATTTATATATTTATTCTATTTTTAATAATTACATGCTATGATAAGAAAACATTTCAAAACCAATAATAAAAAATAATAATAATAATAATAATAATATTTCAATAAATAAATAAAATATGAATAAATAGATAGAAATAAAATAAAATAAAGATAAAATTAAAATTAAAAATAAAATAAATAAATAAACAAATTCTTAATTGCAAAAATAAGAATAAAATAAATAAATAAATAGAAACAAAATAAAACAAAGATTAATAAATAAATAAATAAAATGAAATAAAAATAAAATTACATAAATTACAACTTAATAATATTAAATTAAAAATTAATCTTTTTATTAAAATAAATATAAATATTTAAAATTCAAATTATAAACTTTGATCATTTGGTTTACTTTTCCCTAGCATTGTGTGATCAAAATCCAAGGCATATCTCACTGGATTTAACAAGCGCACCTCAAATAAAATGCATAATTCATGAATCTTACAATGACAATGGCTCCATGAACCAATATGGACCACTTGCAAACTCAATTGGTGGACTTGTGTACAAGAGAAATCCAAATACAAGAATATTCTGTATAAGCAAGAACTAGTCATGACCAAGATGATCTTCTTTAACATGTGCCTGAATTATCAATTTTCTTTACATGGTCCAAAAAGGCAACCAGGACCACAGAGAATCATAAAGTCTCTTGCAAAGGAAAGTGATGCCTGTCATTTGTTGCAAGCCGAATGTGTTACCAACTCAACAGTTGTTGTTTTAACTTGGAAAAATGGCACCCATTCAGCTAAATTTTTCTGTCCAATTAACATGGCTTAAATGGTGCATAAGTTTTGAAATAGTTCTTCAACCAGTATTTGCAAAATATGTTTTCAGATATGGTACCATTTAATGAAACGCTCGTACACTGAGACTTGGCCTGATTGATTTGATCTAACATCGCTCAGCCCATGTGAATATCAGAAGTCCTGTTGTATCCGATATCCATCAATGTTTAGATATTTTGTGCATCCATCCAACGCCCACTGTGGTTTCTCATTCATTGCCCTCGGGTTGGGGTTGGTAATTCACTGCATTCACGAAGTTTCCACCGGTGACGTCCTCCATTTCTCCACCGTCTTCCATGAGGATGTGGCGCCGTTCTCCCTGTGATGCAAACTAATTTCCTTCAAATGCTTCTGCCTTTCTCCTTCAGATTCCAGGCGTTCAGGTTCAGTCGCAGATAACGGGTGGAGGAACCGGGCAGAGGCAGCGGCAAAAGACATTCACAAAGTTTCCCGCTCTCACTCTTCGCATTGTTGTGGCATTCACCACACTCATGCGCATCCACCTCACGTTGGAACAGGAAATTTGGAATTCTTGTCCGATGTGAAAGTCGTTGGAGAACACAGTTTTCTTGCTTCTGCAAGTGATCGACATTGTTCCGGCGTTGTCTGGGAGCGAGCTTTGGTGGAACAAAGTTTTTTACATCAAGGTTTTCGGCTCGGTTCATTCTACTTACATTTCCCTATTGGATGAAGAAAACCATCTTATTTTGACAGACGAGCTACAACTAGCACCGTTATTCTATGCAGACCGGCTTCAGTCGGTTTCCCTTGTTCCATGTTTGCGCTGCATTCGACCTCTGCCAGGTAGGCACCCCTGTATAGGTAACCCAGAGGATGTGGTGGCCAGGGCTGTGCCTTCGATGCAGAATGGATTTTTTATATAGTCTGTGGACTCGAACTTGAATTCGAATGTGAATCTGACGTCACTGGTTTGAATGCAATGGAAGGGGTTACCAGCTACCAGGTTATGGCCCGAAGGCTGAAGTCTGATGATAAGGTGCCCACTTGCAGCATCGAGACGGTCAACCATAAATATTTTGAGAGGCCTGCTTTGAATGAGAATGCTTTTGCTTGTGAGAAGAAAAGCAGGCCAATTTTGTCATCTTCGAATTTTTTTTCGTCAGATGGAAGTAAAGTGGAGGCCTGAAAGATAGAGAAGCGGTCTGTCTGCTGGAAAGTCCGGCAAAAACAGGGTTATTCGAGATAATTTCCCTGCAACCAGGGCTACTTCAACGACATCGTCTCCAAAACCCCAATGTCTTGCGCTTTACTCTACATGTCCAGACCACCATGCATCGAGAACAACCTCGTTGTCTCTTTGCCACCTTCAATACGTGCATCTTTCCAACTTCGATCGCCCATAACATCAAGACCGCTATCAAGAAGATGGCGAGCCTCAGGCAGTTTCTATATCCAACTCGTCATACCGCGCCATATTTCAGGACGACAGAATACAGAAAAGCTTTGGAAGGCGAGCATTCAGCCATTCATCTAGAAGCATAATTCAGTTGTGCTCTGATCACAATGCAGGTTGAGATGGAGAGCGCTAAAAAATTGAGGGAAAGCTTGCAGAAGAGTCAGGCTGTAACAGACGCCATGCTTAACGTTCTGGGTTCCTTTGATCGGCGCCTCTCATCTTTGGACTCTGCAATGCGCCCCACAAAGGTGAATTTCGCATACCCAACTGAGTTATGTGCATTAGGGTCTCATGGGGTTTTGAAATCAACATAATCAATTGATCTATTTCTTGCGGAATGGCTGTTTAAGGTTGACCCAAATGTACGATTTCAAGTTTTATAAATAACATTGAATTAAACTAGATGAAATGCATTTATATTTCAGAGCTTCTATGAGCCAATGCACAATGTGGATTAGCTTATGCAAATTGAAGTGTGCACTTTTTTCAAGCTAAGAAAACAACATATCTTTCATTAATTAAAAAACCGTTACATGTACCTGTTAAGCTTCAATGCCCCCAGAATGTCTCCAAAAATTCAAACTAATTGCAAGCATAGTAAGCATAGTGTCATACAAGAAAGTCGATAAAAAAAGCAGAGCCAATAATGACGGAAAAAACCACTTGTCCTGCAAGGCTACCAGGAGGGAAAATAGGGGCTAAAGAGGCCAGCATCAAAACAATAGTGTATTGCCTTTGTTGGAACAGCTATCCTCTCAGAACTCTGAACATGATGAAATAGACTTTGACTTCTTGGGCAATAGGTCTGGACAACCTTACATTCTCCAAACTAATGTTTTCAGTGGAGGATAGGGGGACAAAGATCAACGCACATATCTGATGTCCCTATCAGAGTTTTCAAGAACAACAAGGATTTAGGAGTGAGGTATCCATTCAACAGTGAGTCTTATGCTTTTAATATTCACAGGACTTGTACTGCTGTTTTTGTCATATCCAGTTGTTCGCTTATTTGTGTAAATTTGGTTTTTAACAGGAATTGCACTTAAATGTATCCATCAATTGTTAAAAGTTTATTCATCAATGGTCTTATATTTGCTTTGCTTTTTTGTTTTGCAGCTTTAGAGAGGAGCGAAGCAAGTTAATCAAAATTTTGGACTGCTATTATGGGAGGCGTTCTCCTAATATTTTTGGACTTGCCTTCATATTGCTAGATGGTTTCAAGAGTACTATGCGTGTGTATATATAAATAGCATATTCCAGTTCCTTCGATTGTGCTCAATGATGATAGGTCATTGTTCTTGGACAGGGATAAATTAGTTACGAAGTTAATGGTTACGATGTGAACATTTTCTTAATATTTGGAATTATTGTCATATCTATGGATGGTTTGGAATTATTGTCATATCTATTAATATTCGAGCGCTTTATAAAAGAGGGAGATAGCCTCGGTGCATTATTCAAAGGATATTCATTTGTTTTTATTATTATCAAATAAATTAAATGTTAAAAGTAATTAAATAATATTTAAAGTTTCAATTTATATATTTATTTTATTTTTTAGAGTTACATGCTATGATAAAAAAAATAATAATAATAATACTAATACTAATAATAATAATAATAAATAAATAAATAAATAAAATATGAATAAATAAATAGAAATAAAATAAAATAAAGATAAAATTAAAATTAAAAATAAAATAGATAAAAAAAAATTCTTAATTACAAAAATAAGAATAAAATAAATAAATAAATAGAAATAAAATAAAATAAAGATTAATAAATAAATAAATAAACACGCTTCAACCTAATCTACTCTAATGTGATCTTCGCAAAGACATTTAGTACATTTGCTTTACTCTTTCTAAAATAAAATAAATTACTTTCTAATTGTTTGAGTCAAACTAGCCATTTCAATCTTTTTTTTTTACAAGAATGGGTATGAGTTTCTATTAAAGAGTGGCTAAAGCCTTCATCGGTTACAAAATGTCGGGGCTAGCCCTTAGTCTTTCATCTTCGGTCTGATCGTAGACCCCAAAATTTGGAAATCCACAGTTTTTACATGAGGCTAGAGAGTCTATCTTTGTTATTTTTCCTAGCTTATAAAGACACACAAACTGTTGTGAAATGATGCGGAAAAACATTTCAGCGTTATGGGATAGAGTCCCACTCCTCAGTTTCGTCTACCAGGAGGGAACCTTCTGAGAGGGACACCGCCCTGTTGGCTTCCAAATCTGCATCTTTATTGTTTACTCTCAGTACATGGAGGAAGCTTGCTATTCGGAAAGATTTCAACATGTTTCTTATTCTTAGGATTACTCTAGCCAATCTAAGATCTACCGGATTGGAGTCCTCCACTAAAACTTTAATGATGGACTGAGAATCTCCTATTACACTTATATCTGAAATACCGGTTGCCTTTGCTTGCTTAAGGCCCTGCAGGAGTGCCAAGGCTTCTGCTTGGATGCTGGTGGAGTGCCCAAGACCCCAAGCATATTTGATCACTGTTATGCCCTCCTTATTCTTTATAATTCCTCCTGCCCCAGCCCAACCGAGGTTGCCTTTCGCAGCCCCATCAAAGAATAAACAGGATCTGGCTTGTCTGGTTAGCAAGTCTGACAGCTCTTGCTCATTTCCTCTGAATTGCCACTCTTTCATGCTCTTGGGCTGCCTTATTTCGCCAGAGAACTGAAGGCCCAACGAGTCTCCCCAACCTAAATCATTTGGATTTAAGTTGACTTCCGATAGCTGTTCACCCAAAGTTTCTTTCCAGAGGCTTTTAACTTTGCTGGTGATGAGCTGAGGATTCAGTTTTTCATCCCTAAAAACTCTTCTGTTACGCTCGAGCCAGATTTTCCAGCATATGAATTTTGGTAAGGAGAACCATGCTGCTTTAAATCTTTCATTTTTTGGAAGAGTTCCTGGATAACAAGTGTGCCAATTAGCAAATAAGTCAGTAATATTCACAGGGAGAGTGAACTCGGTCTTCCAATAATTCATAAGGGTCTGCCAGATTCTTCTTGAAAAATTGCAGTCTAACATGATGTGCTGGGCACTCTCTTCGTTTTCGCAGCAAAGATGGCATCTTGATGGACCTTGGAAACCTTTTTTCTTCAACTTGTCATCTGTTAGTATTCCTCTGTGGCAAAGCAGCCAACAGAATATGTCAACCTTTGGCATTGATTTATATTTCCACAGAGTTTTCCAAACAGCAGGGTCTGGGACGACATAAGGGCGTTCATGGAGACAGATGTACCCCTGCGCAACTGTGTATTCACCTATAGCGGGTCCCCAACCCCTAACATCTCTCTTACCTGTGCGTAAAGGCGCTTTTCCATTTAAGAGCTCGAGCAACAGTTGTTTGGCATGCGCTAGTTCTGGTGGCGTTGGAGGAAGGCACCATTGCTGCCAAACGCCATCGGACCACTGTGATATATCCCACAGCGTGGTAAACCCTGCGCTGTCCAACCAATTTCTCAGCGCATGCAGAGATCTGTTCAACGCTAATGGAGGCTGCTGCATAATACTGTCGTCCCATATCTTAATGCATTTTCCATTGCCCGGTATCCAGAACGCCCTGTCATTGATGAGAGAGATTGCTTTATGACAGCGTTTGACCAAGTGTGATCCTGTCGTGGGATGAAAATTGTCCAGAGCTCTTTTCCTGCTCCCTGTGAGGTATTTCCTCCAAATAGCTCGTTGCGCCCAGCCTGGATGAGGAGCAATGACTCGCCAGAATAGCTTGGCCCACATTGCGATATTTTGAAAGCCAAAATCTTTAAAATTAAGACCTCCTTCCATCAGAGGCTTACACAGTTTCTCCCAACTGACCAGAGGAATTTTTCTGTCATTGAGGCTGCCTCCTTTCCAAAAAAACTTTCGGATGAAGCCTTCCAATTTTTTAATAATGCCAGCGGGTGCTAGAAGCACAGAAAATTGGAATATGGGAAGACTGTTGAGGACTGAATTGATTAGAACAAGCTTGCTTGCGAGGTTCAACCAAGAGAAGCCCCAGGCCTGGAATTTTGCCTTGAATTTATCCAAAAGAGGGGCCCAATCTCTGCTATAAGCCAGATTGTGAAAGATGGGAAGACCCAGGTAAATGAAGGAGGACCAGCTTATGGCAGCAGTTCACCCCAGAGTTCTGGAGATGGCAGAAAGAGTGAGAGCAGAAATATTCCAGTAGAAAGCTTTACATTTCCCTTTGTTTAAACTACTTCCTGATGCTTCACTGAAATCATCTAAGACCTCCTTAAACCTTAAGGCAGATCTAGCTGAGGCAGCTCCCAACAGAAGAGTGTCGTCTGCAAAAAGAGTGTGGTTTACATTTTTCACCCCTCTGGCTATATTAAGCCCCAATATCTCCTGTTCTGCCAATTTCTGATCAAGGAAGAAACTTAAGGCAGAGACTTGGAGAACGAAGAGCATCGGAGAGAGGGGGCAGCCTTGCCTGAGCCCTCTTGAAGCTTTGAAGAAGCCAATTGCTCTTCCATTCACCAAGGGGGCGATCCATGGGTCAGCAATACTTGCTCGGATCCAATTTAAAAACCCCAGCCCAAAGCCAAACTTTTTCAGAACTTCCCAAAGGAAACTTTGCCTGACACGATCGAAGGCATTTTCCAGGTCTAATTTAATCACCATACCCTTCTCTTTGCGAAGTTGACTCGAATGGATCGCCTCTTGTACCAGGATGTAATTGTCGACAATCTGTCTCCCCTGAACAAATCCACCTTGGTTCTCAGGTATGATCCCTGGAAGGATGCCTTTTAGCCTATTTTCTATTACCTCTGTGATTAATTTGTATCCAATGTTGCAAAGAGAGATTGGGCGGAACCGGTTGAAATATTTTGCACCCTTTTCCTTGGGGATAAGGGCGAGAAAGGCAGAGTTGGTGCTGCCCCCAATTTTTTGACAATTTTGTGATTTCAGGATCATCTTGAAGAGATCTTTCTCCACGATCTGCCAGCATGTTTGAAGGAATCTGGCCATGAAGCCATCCGGGCCTGTGGCTTTGTCAGGCTCCATACTGGCTAGAGCATATTTTATTTCTTCGGTGGAAATCTTCTCTTCGAGCTGCTTGTTAATAAGAGGGGAGATCCTTGTAGGTATCACCTCCAGAAATTTGGAATTTGGATCAGTCTCACCCTCTTCTTTATACAAGTTTTTGAAGTGATTGTAGGCTGATTTCTTTATACTCTCAAAGTCTTTGTGGATCAAATTGCCATCTTTGATTTCTGTTATGGAATTAAAGCTTTTTCTTGCTTGAGCTTGTTTATGAAAGAAGGCAGAATTTATATCTCCCGCTTTAAGCCATAGACTCCTAGATTTTTGTCTCCAATGCTCTTCCTCTGATAGGCAGGCTTTGTGGTAGATTTGTTGAAGCTCCGCCTCCTTGTTTAAAACTTCTGTGGTGATTTCTACATCCTCACTTTGGGCTTGATGCTGTGTAAGGTTATCTTGGGCCTGCTTTCTTTCTTTTGCAGGGGTGGGAAGGCCTTTGGCCCATGTTTTGAGGGAAACTTTCAATCTTCTAAGTTTTTCTTCCAATATGAAGAAGGGAGAACCCTTCACTGGCAATTTCCAGCTGTCCTGGACCACATTCAAGAACTCAGGCTCCTTAACCCAAAGAGCATTGAACCTGAATGGGATGGGACCGAGATCCTTGTGGCCTGACAAATCTAAAAATATGGGCTTATGATCTGAGACACTGCATGGGAGGATGTGCAATCTGAATTCTAAACCTAGCAAAAGAAAGGAACTCTGCACCAAACATCTATCTAGTCTAGCAGCAATATGACCAGGGCCTATTCTCTTATTGGTCCAGGTGTACTTACCGTTATCTGGAGGGGTATCAAGCAGATCCCAGTCCTGCATGAGATCTTCCACCCACTCCCTTGTTGGGTCCCTTACGATTGTGCCTCCTCGCTTTTCATCCGAGCGTAGAGTGAGATTTAGGTCCCCTGCAATAATGATGTTTTCCAGATTCTCGGTCTCTGCCAGCTGTCTTATGGAGTCCCAGCACTCCCTTTTCTCCCCTATGTTATTAGGAACATAAACATTGAACAGGCAGATAGTCTCCCTTGTTTCTACTGAGTGTAATTTCAAGAGTAGCCAATGGCTATTGTGTGCTTCCAGGACCAGACTGAACTTGAGAGGGTTCCAGAGAGAGCCCAGTCCCCCAGAGGCTCCCCTTGATGATACTGCTAGTCCACTACTTCCCTTCCAGATCTTTTTGCTGATTTGGAGAAATTCATTTTCCTCCATTTTGGTCTCCTGGATCAGAAGAATGTTCGGGGTTTCTCTTCTAATAAGACTTCTTATTGCTTCTTCTTTTACTGTACTCCCCATTCCTCTGCAGTTCCAGGAGATGGTCTTCATCATTTGTTTCTTTGATGTGGGGCTCCCCTGGAGCCATGAGCTTGATTTTTAGCTGCCTTCGGATTCTTGCCAAGGAGTTTTTCCAACGTAGGCTGGCTGCCCTGAAGCTTGTCTTTGTAGGTTTCCTGATCTCTCTTTTCTCTTGCAGATTTTCGGCCCCTTGCAGATCTTCTAACCGAAGTCTGCGTATCTCCGATTTCTCCATCTTCCTCGGACTCCTCTGAGTCTTGTTCCTCCTCGGAGGCTTCTGTTTGCTTTTCCTTATCCCTTGCCATGTTACTCTCTTCGGGTCTTATTCCTGCTGAGTTCACTTTTTCTGCTGGATTGACAGTCCTTTCCTCTTCCCTGGGAGTTTCTTCCGCTGAGCTTAGGATCTCGAACCTATTTTCTTGACTTCTTGATGAGGATACATTTTGGGCAGCGGCAGGAAGAGCTCCTTGTGCCCCGGATTTCTTATGATTTATCTTTGATCTCTTAACTTGGTTCCATCCTTCATCCTTCCCTTTTTCTGTTTCATTTTTATTCGGGCATCCTCTGGAAAAATGGCCGTAGATGTGGCATTTGCGACATTTGAAAGGAAGCTGCTCGTAATCCAGCACTTGAACATGCGTCCAGTTGCCGACCTTTAGTTTGATGGCCTCGGGAAGACCTACCTCTAAATCTACTTCTACACATATCCGGGCGCAATCATATTGGTCATTGTTGTTGGCTCTGTCGATGAACTTGCCCAATGTGTTGCCAATATGTTTAAGGGAGTCCCAGTTCCAACAATGAACCGGTAGGTTAGGGAGCCGAACCCAAACAGGGACAGCCGATGGCACATCCACAGCCGGATCAAAGTCGGGAGTCCATTTATTGAGGTAGAGACCTTGTGGTCCCATGAAATAGGGCCCATTCCTGAAGATCAGGTCTTTATCCTCCTTGGTGTTGAATTCAAACAGGAAGTAGCCTCTTCCAAGAAAATACGAGGTAACTTTATTCTTGATCAGCGGAATCCAATTCTTAACAACCCAGTTTTCCGTTGATTTAGGTGAGGGCCAGAGACCCGTGAATTGACCCACCAGGGCGCGATCTGATAGAGACAAGGCAACCTGGATCGGTCCCTCAGGAGGTAGGGTTACCTCCGGAACATCTTCGATCTTCTTCACGAACTTAGATGCATCTGATTTCTTCTTCTTGGGCAGCGAGGCGATCAGGCTTGAAAAGGCAGCAGAGGCATCCAGAGGAGGAGATTGAGAGGGCCCTAGAGGCGATCCTTGAGTCTCCATGGTCAGTAGAAAGTTTCAGCGGCACACCCGACCTGCTCCAGACATCGCCAATAGCGAGCAGCAGATCAGATCTGAGAAGCAGCACTAGATCTGGGCAGCAGATCAGTGCAAAGGGCGCAGGTCTGTAATGTCCAGAAACAAGATCTGAGAGGGGGATCCAATCAGATCCAACCAGGATCGGGGTCCCCAAAGGCCGAGAGGGCCGAATCAGCAGATGAGGGGCCGTGGGCAGCGCCCAAGCATGGCCTGCGCAGGCTTGCAACTCGTTCTCACGAGCAGAGCATGCACGGGCTCCAAGCGCTCCGTTGATTTTTTCACCCTTAAAGTCACAACCCTAGCCATTTCAATCTTACTCTCTCTACTATTTAGTATTTACTTAGTACTATTTACAACTTCAATCAATGTTTTTCTTTTTCTGTATACGCACACGTTTCAAATTGTGATGTGCATATATCATTTCAAATATGATTAACAATAATTTCAAAAAAAAAAAAAACTTCGAATATTACAAATATGCACTAGCAAGTCACTCTTTACTAATCTTATGCAATTTTAATTCGCTGTTTCAGGCTTCGGTATCTACTATTTAGTGTTTGCTCAGTACCATTGACAATTCCAATCAATGTATTCCACTTGCTTATACGCTTACGTTTCAAACTGTCATGTGCATGTGATAGTGCCCCCGCAAAATGGTTTCGTTTAAACCATTATTTGCAAAATCTATGCTTCTCATGCATTGCGGCACCACTTAATCTTCTCTCAAGAAACTGCTATAAGTACTTCTGTAAGCAGTTTTTTGTTTTCAAAACCATGGGTGCGTTTCTCAAAAGGGTGTGACAGTGGGACCCAAAATACACCATTCGTCTCCTTTCGGCGTTCCTTTGCACCACAGGTGCAATTGCTAGTTACACCGAAGGTGTTCTATTGCTGGCTTTGCTAGGAGAAGATTCGCCCTTCATTCCAATTAAAATTTAACACGTACCATGATCAGCTGCCTCCCAACTCCACCGCGATCCGTTGCCATGTGGCGCCGTGATGGATCCTTCGACGATTCGGATGCTTCGCTCGCCTCCTTCGGTGTCCCGTCGGCTCATTTTAATGAGCAAGTACTAGTATATATGCATTTTTATAATGCAGTGGACAGAAAACATTTTTATAATGCAGTGGACAGAAAAATTGCATTGTGAATATGTTTGGATATATGTGTGAATGTTGTCAAGGAATAGAAGACACCAAGACACAGACAAAGGAAGTACGAACCAAAACAAATGCAGACGCGTAAAGGGTTGTGGGGAAGCGTGAGAATTGGGAGAGACATTGCGGTTTTGCAGTGTTGAGGGGCTTTTCTTCCATGACACTGAGAACAAAAGTTAAAAGAGAAACCCGTGACAGCAGAGATTTGGGTGATTGATGATGTGTTCTCTAATTAATGCGTGAATAAAAGAATTGATGTGCGTATTGGGTGGAGAGAAGGATGTGATTGAGTCAAAATACAGAGTGATTGGACAGCAGAGATTTGGGTGATTGATGATGTGTGTTCTAATTAATGCGTGAATAAAAGAATTGATGTGCGTATTGGATGGAGAGAAGGATGTGATTGAGTCAAAATACAGAGTGATTGGCATTCAGCCTTGGAAAGCTACTCACAGAGAAGGATGTGATTGAGTCAAAATACAGAGTGATTGGCATTCAGCCTGGGAAAGCTACTCACAACTACTCTCTGATTGTTTATTGGGTTGGTTTTAATGTGATTTTTTAAAGAAATTTTTAGATTTAATTTGTTTAAAATCTGGCAGGAATTTATTGAAATTATGAATTTGATGAGTAAGCTCTTCACAATTGAAATATCATAGGAATTTCACTGAATCTATATATACAGTAAAAAAATTAATATAAATAACACAAATCAATATTTCACTTCAAAATTTTCAACCGGATTCGAGCAAAAAAATTCACTAAAAACTCCAAAATCACATTAAAGACAACTCCATTGTCTACACTAACTTCACGTTTTGTTTACATGTATGTCTTCTATTATCTACCTAGATATCTCTGTGTGGTTTCTCCTCTTCATCTATGGGATGCTAAAATTAGTTTATTTATATTATTAATAATCATACAATAAAACATTTCTGGTATAACTTGCATATTTGTTTTATATGTATTTAATGAGTTGTAAGTAAAATAATGAATAATAAATGGTATAACTTGTTATGATATTAATTTTATATATAATTATTCATTTGTAATTAAATGAATAGGAATTGGGTTAGTTAAAGAATAATAAATGGTATAACTTGTTATGATATTTATTTTATATGAAATTATTCATTTGTAATTAAAGGAATAGGAATTGGGTTAGTTTTTTTATTAGTATGATATGTAGATTTCTATCATTATTATTATAAGTTTTAGATTTTTATTTACTTATTTATGTTATGATATTGGGTAGGTTTTTTCAATTACCATTATAAATTATAGATGTCTATTTATTTATGGATGTTTCTTTATAAATATAAGTTAATTAATCTTTGTGTAAATATAAATTAATAAAAAACTTTAAATCTTATATCTTATAATTTATCTTCCATGATTTCCAATTAAATTTTCTTAAAAATTATTATGAATCTCCAATTTTTTACTAGAAAATATTTATATTAATTTGAAATTTAATAAAATTAAAATTGTGATGGTTTTTATTCAAATAGCTAATGTAATTTTATTATACTGAATGGTTATTTTTTATTTACATATGCATGTTTACATTTTTCATAGATATAACTAAATTTTGGTTGACTACTAGTTGGTTAACTAAATTAGAACACCTATTTGAAGGGTTTTGAACTATGGTAATGTTAGTTCATTTTAGTTGATATGGTATTAGAATGATTTGAGCAACCATAGTGAAGAGGAGTTTGGTTTGCTAGAATCAGGTGTTCTCCATTACCAAATGGCTACAAGGCCTTTGCTTAGTGGGAATTTCCCTTAAAAATCCAACCAAAGCAGTTAGTCCCATCGCCACTCCAACCAAAGCAGTTAGTCCCATCGCTTAGTCTCCAAGGTTTAGCAATTTGGGTTGCATGAAATTTATTAACAACATAAAAGGGTCTTAGCAAACCTAACCTAAACCTAATATCATCCTTAAATGACAACTTCTACCTCAAAACCCTTCGTAGACCTAAATATCATATAATTTGAATGCTTCAAAGAATAAGTGAAGGGAGTGCACAAGCAAGAGAGCAGGTAGACAAAGGAGATGAAAACTCAGTCAAACCTTGCAAAATATGTTGTCTATTCTGGGGGAGGATCAATCCCTAAATTAAATTATAATAAGGACTTGAGCTGACTAATAATGGGACAAAGGTGGAAGATAGATGACATGAGTTGAATGCGTCATCTTCCATCAATCTATCATCACACGATAATGGTTTACTATTTTATGGAAAAGATAGGAACTAAGTTGTAAGGATATCATTTACTTAAATTCATTTATAGGAATCAACTGATTTGTTTAAATTTACTTCATAAGAACTACCTTGTAAGGAGATAATTGATATTGAAATGAGTCTTAAAGGGGATAAGACCACATGCAACTCACCAAGCACAACTAATCCTAAGATTCTGGTGTAATAGAAGATCATTGTACCAAACACACCTAATCCTAAGTCCATTTTTTTGCAACACAACCCTTGCTGAAGGTGCTTGAAAAACTTAACCTTCATTGTGAAGAAGTTGAAAATGGAAAAGTAGTCGTGAATTTCTTCAAGCAAGGCAAAAATTATGATATTGTGTTAATGGAAAAAAGAATATGAAAATGGAAGGTGAATTTCTTTAATGCTTTCTTGTGTATGTTGCAACCTGCAATACATTGACCCAACATTTTCCAAGTACAAATTAAAAAAAGGAAGATCCAAATAATTTCCTAGGTTCAATATATGCTCCAAGCACTATGGTTTTCATTCTCGGGCCAACATATCCTTCCGCCTCTATTTCAAATGTTATTGTATATATATTCAAAGGATTAAAAAACCCATTATCGATGTATTTTTGCACCTACTGGTGCAAATGCTAGTTTAATAATATTTCTTAAAAACATAAAATTTGAAGATTATTCCTTCTATTATCATTTACCCCTTCCCTTATTATAATAACTATAATTTAATCATTTTATTAAATTATTAATTTTTTCTTTAATAAATTTTTCTTAAAATCTTAAAAACTTTGAATATTATAAATTATTAACTAACCAAGTCAAATAATGGCTAGTTTTAATAGCAATTACCGGGCAATAACGCATCCTTACTATTTATTCAATGAGTTCGGTTTCCTTCTTTACCTTGTCCTAAGGATGAATCACATTAGATGGTTTGAAACATCGACCAAATCCTAATGATGTGATTAATTTGAAAGACATTTATCTGCAAAACTTAAAAGAAATATTAAAATCAAACATTAAAAAAAAAATACAAAATGTCTTCCAAAGAAATCACAAAGTAGTTTTACCACTTAATATAGTTCATCATGGGTCCAAAGTAGTTTTCATGATCGAACCACTTAATATGATTCATCATTGGTCCAAAGATAATAACATTTGAAAATTTTCTTTTCCAAAAAAATTCACAAAATAAAAAATATATTTAAAATAATTAAATAAATAGATAAATTAATTGATTAATTAAAAAATAAATAAACATAAAAATTGTTTAAAAAAAATCAATTAAAAAAATATAAAAAATAAAAATAGAATAATTTGAAAAAACCAAAAATATTAAAATAAATGCATAATTTAAAGAAAAAAATGTAAAAATTTAACACTAAAAACAAATGAATAAATAAAAGCAATAAAGATAATTAAAAAAAACACAAATTAAAAACGATTATTAAAAAATATTTAAACATAAAATAAATTAATATAAAATTAAATAAAAACACTTATAACCCCAAAAAAAAAGAAAGAAGTTGACCTATTTTTTTAAAAAGGATGGTTTAAAAAATTAAAAAAAAATAAAATAAAAGTAAAAAATAATTAAAAAAAACAATGAAAAATATAAATTAAATTATTTTTTTTTTCAATTATTTTTTTTTAAATTTTTTTTTACGTTTGTCTTTTATTTTTAATTGTTATTTAAATTTTTTTTTTTTTAAATTTTTTTAATGTTTATTTATTTAAATTTTTTTTTTTCATTATCAAGAATTTGTTTTTTATTTATTATTATTATTATTATTATTTTAAAATTGTATGTTTTTTTAACATTTTTTTGTTATTTTTATTTGAAATTTTATGTGATTTTTTTTGGAAAAAAAACTTCAATTGTAATTAATTTTTGATATAAAATTCATAAAAATTTCATAAAATTTACTATTTTTTCAACTTTTCTAATTCAAATTTTTCATAAAATAGTTTATTTAACTTGACAATGAAAATGTCCTAAAATAAGTATTTTTTAAATTATATCTATATGTAAAATATGTATTTTTTTTGGAAACTTTCAAATTATTAATTTCTAGTAACAATTATTTAAGTGTATTGAAGTATTGATTAAAGATATATAAATTTATAAAAAAATCATAACCTCAAAATATTAATGTTATTATTATTTTTTAAAATTTGCAAAAAAAAATAAAAAAATTCATTATAAAAAATATTGCAAAGAAAAACAAATAATACATGTTTGGAAAACTCTAAAAAAATAATATCTTAGGACGAAAAACCAGAAGAGGAATAAGACAACTTGAAAAATGGTTAAATAATCAACATTTAAAAAAAATTGTACATACTTAAGACATCAGAAAATTTAAACTGTAAAAAATATGCCCTAAAAAAATGTTGATACTTTTCAAAATACGCATCACCAACATTAAAAAAAATACCCATACTTAATACATTAGAAAATTTAAAGTGTCAAAAATGTGTTTAAAAAAAAGGTGTATTCTGAATCAACTCTTCTTCAAAACTGGATGATTTTTTTGCTACCTTAAAAAAACAGGTGATCAGTAAAGTTTTTGTTTGATTGATAACTATGTTTATAGTAATAGTGAAATAGGACTTCCCTATGTTGAGAAATCTAGGGGCAACTAGATTAAATGATTTTTCTTCTTTGATAAGTGCTTGTGATGTATATTACTTAACTTGATTAGCTTTTTCATTAACTTGATTATAATTAGTGTTTTTATCATCAAAAAACTACCAAAACACTAAATAAAAATGAGGCAAAACGACACAAGATATAGGCGATCAGCCAAGGACAAAACCTCTCTTGATGAGAGGAAAACCCGTAAGAAATCTTCTCTTCTTATAGAACTTCAATCCAAGACCTATGACCCTTGTCAAACAACCCCTTGAAGACTAAGCCAAACTTTCTCCTTGAATTGATTTCTCAACCCAACTCAAACTTGCCTTCCAACGACTTCCACTTCACCTTTGACCAAAATTTCGGACCTACAACTTTGACTTCAATTTTGACCTGTAGTTTTCAGCCCCTGCTGTAGAAACCCTAGGAGAGCACTTGTGAGAAGAAATGGAGAAATTTGCCTTCTTTTCCCTTTGCTTGGCCTCCTTCTTTTCCTTGTGTTACACAACAATTTGTCACCGTCCCTGCAATTCCCCATCCTGCACAATTGGAGGGCTCATTTCGTGACCTGTGAGCAGTGACATAACTTGAAAACAATTTCATGGCATTCCCCTAAACATGTACTCTCATTTCCCTGAAGACAAATCCTTGTGAAAAACCCTAAAAAAACCCCTTTTTGCATTGGCGCGGGTAGCGAGTTCATTACCCGTGCCAATGGGGGAAATCCTTCAAAGAGGGCGTGCCAATTGGCACTCTGTCCCAGAGTCACACTTGCACTAGCCATTTTAAGGAGTGTTTTTTTAAAAATAAATGGTGGAATTTTTGTCCTAACTGATCCAAGAACTGGTATCTAATTTGAGTTGGGAGGTTTGGCTCTAGATCTCCATGTAGAGGAAATGTCTTGCCACCTCTCATGGAAGCTTCCTTGAGGATAGGGCCAATCCCATGATTATAGGGATCCCAACTCCCCTTCCTCCATCTATAAAAGCTTTCTCATCTCATTTGCAAGCTAATCTCCAAGTCTCCAAGTTCCCAAGAGCCTAATGCTGCAAGAGCTTTGATCCATTCCCTTAAGGCCAAATCCAAGCAAGGAGATCATTGTCGAGACCTCCGAAGAGAGAGGTTTGTCCCATCCCTGACAGGATTTATCGAGACGCATTCTGCTGACGACCCTCCGAAGGAGAATTCAACGTCAGAGCTATGGTTGCATTCTTCTCTTGATTGATTAATGATAAGCGAATATTGGTTATGGTTCCACTCTTATTGTTGATTATGATGTTGAGTTATGTCTTCTCTGACTGACATATAGTTGCATATACTGGATTTTACGCTTGCGCTTGTTTTGTTTCTGGCGTGTGTAGGTGTCTGATCACGGAGATCATGAGGATTGTGATCTGCCAGAGCTAAGGAACGGGAGCGTTACTTTCTCTACAAGCGACAACATTGGATTCCAGGTAAGCCTTCATCGCTAGTTGGTTTATTTGCAATTAGGAACCTGCACTATAGCATGAGCGATTGTTGCTAGACCCAGTCTGGGCTAGTAGGGATCACCTCTGTCCGCAGAGGGGATTTACCTCCACAACAAATTGGCGACTCCACTGGGGATCATTGGCTTGTTTTTGTTCTGCTTTGTAAGCTACAGATGGAGCCTAAAGTTAGCCAGATAGCCTTCGAAATGCTTTTTCTCTGCATTAGCGAAGTAGATAAACGCTGCTTCAGTCAATATCCGGTTTAGTTTATGAACTGAACACTTGGATTGTCGTCTTGTCTTTTCGGTTGATTCTTGACCTTGCTTGCTTGGTCAGCTCTTTGGGTTTGTTTTTCTGTTTGTTTGGCCTTGTCATCACTGGTCTGTGTCTGGACTGCTCTTTTTATTTTTACCATAGTTAACTCAACTGGCGTGCTTTTTAGCTCGACAGTCGCGCCCATTGGCGCAGGTTGCTTGTGTATCACCCGCGCCAATTCCATTCTGGCGCTAATTTTAGCCTCACAGTCGTGCCAATCCTGTAAGGTATTAGGGTTTTCTGTGTTTTGAGCCTTCTGAGACTGATCTGTGACTTTGGCCTTGTTTTTTCGCTTGTTTGAGTGTTCTGGAGCCTTGTTTGACTGGCTGTGACCTTCGTCCTTTGGGTGTTTTCCCATTTCCATCGATTTCACTTTCTAGCCCTAGGGCATCTAGGTCCTCTTGTGTGTCGAGCCTCCCTTGGGAGCTTTGGGTTTCTATCGGTTTAGTCGACCTTGTGATTGCTTCTTTACATTCGTTTAGCGATTGATTATCACTTTATTCCGTTATTTGAGTGTTTGTTCTCTTCTTCATTCGAATTTCGCTTTGCCTCGTTTGGGCCTAGATTACATGGTCCATTTGAGTCTTTGGGATTCTTTTGGTTTTGAGGGATTGTTTTGTCAATTTGAGGTCTAATTGCGTGTTTGTCATTGAGTGATTTGCTCATTTTTGCTCTCTTACTATCGCATCTCAAATTGCTCTTCATTAGTTTTCATCTTGTTTAGTGCTTATTGCTATCAAACATTGACAATATTAAAAAATCTTTTTGCTTTTGATTCGTTAGTGCAAATTAAAATCTTTTCGGTGTTATCAGTGATTAGTGACTTTGAGAGAAAATTTTTTGGTTTACATTAGCTGCATTAGAGGCTTTGTTGGTTGTTTTCTAATCATTTTATTTGTGTGAAAAGCTCTCAACCCTTTCGTAGTTAGCTTTCATTGAATGAAATGATATACTGTGGCATATAGTGTGCATTTAGGAGATTTTGTGACATCACACTCGCTAGGGCCTGAAAACTAAAACGTAATTGAAGATAAACATTAAAATTTACTCAATTTACACTAAGGCAGCATTGAAACATTAACGCAACATTTAGTGGTCTAGGCTAGAGACGTGTTCCGGCGTCTTTAAACCTAGTAGCTGTCGTTCGCCTCTTGGCTTTAAACAACGCTAGTATGGACTTGTGCTCCCCGTACCGTCGAGTATATAAAGGGAGACCCCACTAGGTTTCTATCCTTTATCCATAGGAAGCCGAGTCTGCTGCCCTATATCCGTGATACACCGGACACAACATTCAGGGAGATTTCCTGCATGTACGTTAAGTCCTTGGTTGATTTCTCTTTCATTTTTGAAACCAAGGTGTATATTGCAGTTCACAGTTATTTGGTACACCCTTTGCCTAGTATTCCTGAGTAGTCATTTGATCTTTTCTGACTCCTTAAATTTGAAAGGATCACCAAGCGCTTGTCCTTTCACGCTTGCTTCAAAACTGAAAGAGATAGAGTCACCTTTCATCCGTTTCTCGACTCTTAAAACATGAAACGGTGAAGTTTCTAAGTTTCAATGTGGTAAAATAAATCACCCGCGATCACACGCCCTGTTAGATTTTGCTTATTGGCCGTTTGATTGTGTGTCTTGACTCTTTTTCAGCCCGTGTGTGTTGTGCTTGATCTTTTTTCATTGTTGTCACAGTGGCGGAACCTTCTGTTTCGTCTACTGGTAGTCCATATACGGACGATTCATCAGAGGCTTCTCAATCCTCTACTGAACCCCAGCAACCCATCGTTTCCGAGTTTCCCGACGAGGGACCGGTTCTGTCTTAGTAGCCCTTTGGAGGACCGGTTGAGTTCAATTGGCCCTTTTTCGACCCTTGGTTTGGATTGGGAGTAGGGGAATATTTCCCTCCTCTTACATCGGGTTCGCCTTTTATAGCTGATGTTATTCCTCCTAGTCCTTGCCGTCTATTACGAGATCTAGCAGCAGGCTCAAGCATGAGTGAATCTAGCAAGGAGATCCCCACGTCCGGTGAAGATTACCAGTTATTTCCTCGAAGATTATTTCCAGGAGACAACCCTGAACCATCTTTTATGTCATCACCTGGTCCCTCATTACCCGCCGGGTATAGATCCTTGGGTCAGATCATTGCCGCCACTGCCTCTATGGGGGTATCAGCTCCTACTACGAGGCCGGTTGTTCCTTCATTGGGGATGTCTCCACGGACGCCCGTTACATCATCCCCTTAGGTTACTTCTGTACCCTCCATGCCCACTGTTTGTGTGGCCGCATCTGCACCCGCCGTTACTACCCAGTCCGTAAGGACCACATCCCTTCCCAAAGATATCTACATTGCATCTGCTATGCCGGAGAACATCTCTCCGGAGGAGTATCGATTGTCTCTACAACAGTTGAACCCCGAGGTCGGACAGTCCTCTCAAGATCCCAACCGCTCGTACTTTTCGCATTATGCATAGGATGGTACACCCGTGTACGTTTTTCCATATCAGTACGATGAGCATGGGAACCCTTTACGCTTACCTGCTCCTGAGGCTCAACTTCATGCTCAGGGTTTACCTTATAACCAGGATGGAAAACCTTTTAACCCGCAAGGACAACCTTTTCAAGGCCAACCTTCGGGCCAGCCTGGATATCCTTATGACCCGCAGGGACAGCCCATACAAGGCTACCCTCCGGGCCAGCAAGGGCCATTATACGGTCCGCAAGGACAGTATTACAACCCTTCCGGTCAACTCGTGCAGCCTCTCCCTGGAGTCCCACCTGGGCAACCTCAAGGACTCACAGGTCAACCGGGGTACCAACCAAGGCCGGTATATGGTCCTGGGGGGCAAGTCCAACCTTCTCAACCTTTGCAACCGCAGTATCCTCTTGGTCCCAACGTTGCACATCAGCCAGGACCATCTTATGGTCCTACTGCGGGTCAAACCGGTTATAAGCAACCACCTAGCTCCCTTCCGCTACCAGGCCAACCGGCCCATCCGGCACAACCTAGTATCTCGCCACTAGGCCAACCGGCCAATCTGGCACAACCCGGTGTCCCTCCACCAGGCCAACCGGCCCATCTGGCACAACCTGGTGCTGCTCAACAGCCAGGACAACCTGTTTATCCAGGGCAGCCCGCTTAGTCAGGTCAGCCTGTTCAGCCAAGCTAGCCTGCACATCCTATCAACCCTGCCCAACAGCCGACTTATTCAATGCTGCAATCAAATCAACCGCTGCGCCCTAATTATCAGGCTCAGCAGGGTCCCACCTATCAGCAGCCCACTCGACCTCAAGGCGGTTATTATTCTCATGGTCAGTATCGACCGAATTATAGCCAGCCCCAAGGTTCTAACTATTACTCTCAGCAACCCGGCTACACCTATACTCAACAGCCAAATCCAAATGCTGCTTACACAGGGCCAACTTACAATCAGGGTCCATACTCTGGTTATCAAGCCCCGTACGCTAGTTACCAGCAACCGAATCAGGCTGGATATACGACCTATACCCCCTACAGTCAGAATCCTATGGGACAGAACCCCTGGGGGCAAGGTTATTCACAACAAGCGTGGAGTACAGGTACTGGTCCTTATCCAGGGACAGGTATTTCGTCCAATCCGCCATTGCCGTTTCTGGCTACCTTGGAATTACCGGATGTTTCGAAATTAACGAATGATCCAATTCTGCACAATCCTTATTGGCCTCTGGTTCCTACCAAGGTGCCCAGTGATTGCCCCAAGTTTGAGGGTAAAGCTGGGGAGGACCCCCAAGCTCATGTGATGACTTACCATCTTTGGTGTTCGTCCAACTCTTGGGTGGATGATTCAATCCGTCTACGCCTCTTCCAGCGCACTTTGACTGGTGCTGCTGCTAAGTGGTATATTGAATTATCCCGTGGCATCTTTCAAGATTTCAATACGTTGGCCATGGCTTTTCTGACTCACTTTCAGTTACCGGTTCTCTACGAAGCGGGGACGCACCTCCTGACTTCTTTGAAGCAGGACAAAGCCACCCACATTTCTGATCACATTCATGAGTGGCGACGTCATCGTAGACTGATCAAGTTTCATATACCTGATCAGATACTAACTCATTCGTTCACCACCTCCTTCGTTAACAAAATCGCCCAAGATATTGCTATGGGAGCGTGTGTGACTGAAGAACAAGCCATAGCGCATGCCCAATATCTGGATCTGGTATACTCTCAGTCCGGTACGCTTTATGATATTTTTCCTGATGCTCCATGGTCTGGAACCTCTAAAGCTCCACCTACCTCGGCGGTGGATGGTGTTATTGGTTCCGTGTCTTAGAATTCGAAGAAATCTTCGAATGGGAAGCAGAAGTCCAACTCATCCCATAATTCTTCTCCTCCCGCTCCTCCCAATTCTAGCAAAACTGCGGAGGTTAATGCCGTTCAGGCCAATCCTACGGAGAAAGCCTCCAAAGGGAAAAAGAAGGGCAAAGGTAAATCCAAATCCGACGCCCCAAAGCCAGAGTCCAAACCTCGTACTGAGGACGGTTCCCAACGCAAACCGAAGTACCCTTGCCTCATTTGTGAAGGAGATCATTATACAAAAGATTGTCCACGACGATCTGAAGTTAGTCAACTTCTAAAAGGCTCCAAAGGGACTCCGGCAGTTCTTAAAGAATCGTTCCCGTCTCAACAGACCCAGATGGTTGAACAACCTTCACCATCTGCACCATTTGGGTCTCAGGTATTTATGATGAATGGTGCTGCACCTATCTCTATTGCTACACGTTTGAAGGACTACAACGAATCGCGTCAGGCACCTGGGAAGGCAGTTGTGGATGGTTCACCTCCCCCACCTATCTCCGGTTCGTTGGAGATTGAGAAGCCTACTGCCGAACCTGTTGTGAGGCCACCTTCTAAAGGTGTTCTAAGAAGATCTTCCTACAATCCGAATGCCCGTGCCGCTCAACACTACAGTATCGTTGAGGATCTGGCATAGGCGCCTTCTACCATGTCTACATTGGAAGTTCTTCAAAGTTTCCCGTCACAACGGAAAGCTTTGTTGTCTGCAATCGGTGGGATCGATCCCAATGATTCTTATCTTCTCACCTTCGACTTAGAAAAATTTACCCCCCGACTTCCGCATCAGATCGCTCTTGTTATTCAAGTCGGGATCAACGATCTTAACATCCATAGGGCCATTGTGGATGAAGGCGCTTCTACCTGTGTCATGTCATCCGCTTGCTGGAAGGCCATTGGCTCTCCGGCCCTTTCATCATCTCCTAATGCCCTAGAGGCATTTGATGGTCGGGAATCGAAACCCCTGGGTGTTCTCGAGAGTTTAGCGATTACCTTTCAGGGGAAGACAGTCAACGTAGAAGTAGAAGTAGTTGACGCCAAGCTTAACTACAATATGCTTCTCGGCCGCAGTTGGACTCACGCCATGTTATGCGTGCCATCCACCCTCTTTCAACTTATTAAGTTCCCTCACGAGGGAAAAATCGTTACTGTGGATCAGTTGTCTTTCTTCACCTCCACCTCCGAGAACAACGTTCCATACGTGGATCAGATCCCAAATCCCCCTGACAGTGTAGGACCCGGTCTCTTCAAGGACCCCGTCCTCATGGGTATTTTTCCCGCACCACCACCACCACACACCGCTCAAGTTAATATGATCTCTAGGTCTGACGACCCATTGCTCATCCCTACGCCTGAGCAGGTGGCTGAGTTTGGAGAATCGATGCCCTTAACTCCGGTAGAGATTAACTACTATGAAATCTTCGCCGCATCTGATCCTCCCCCTCCTCAGCATGCTCCTTTGAGCATGGATTTAGACATCTATTCTCAATCCCCCTGGCTCGGCGAGGCCGACTCGCCTGATCCTCTTAAAGAGATTTTCCCTTCTGATGAAGCCATTGTTGAAACAATGTCTCTTGAGGAGCTGCCTTGGAGCGATGGACATCATCGTTCCTCATTCATGCCTATCTTGGGGGCAATGTCAGATTGTCTAGAGCGTTTTTCATCTCAGGTTCCCACTCCACCTCTCCAGATGCCCATATTGACACATGAGGTGCTTTCAGAGGGAAACCTGAGCAACATCACTCAAACCATTCCAATCGGCATCTCCGTTAAACTGGGGATAGTTGAGAACATACACGTGGGAGTGACTTGTTCTCCTGATGAGATACGAGTTTATTCTGACCTTTTTCGAGAATTCAGAGACGTGTTCGCCTGGTCCTATGAGGAAATGCCCGGGGTTGATCCCAACATTGTAGTGCACGAGATTCCTACCTATCCTGGTGCGAAACCCGTGCGCCAACGCCTGCGCCTGGTGCATCCTCGCAAAGCCGCTGCCATTAAAGCAGAAGTTGAAAAACTTCTGAACACTGGCATCATTTACCCGATTCCACTCACAGAATGGGTCTCCAACATTGTCCCTGTAGATAAGAAACAGGGCACTATTAGAGTTTATGTTGATTACCGAGATATTAATCGGGCCTATCCAAAGGAAAATTACCCCACTCCTTTCATAGATCAAATCATTGACGAATGTGCTGGGAGTGAGATTTATTCCCTGATGGATGGTTTTTCCAGGTACAATCAGATAAACATTCTACCTGCTGATCAACACAAGACTACATTCATCTGTCCGTGGGGTACTTTCGCTTATAAAAAACTCCCGTTCGGCTTGAAGAACGTTGGAGCTACTTTCCAGCGTGCTATGTCTTATGCGTTCCATGACATATGCCATATCGTTCAGCCTTATCTGGACGATTTTCCAGCTCACTCAGCTCGGCGAGAGGACCACCCAGAACAACTCCGCCAGATTTTCCTTCACTGCCGATGTTATAATATCCGGCTCAATCTTCATAAATGCATCTTTTGCATGGATTCTGGCCGTCTTTTGGGGTTCATAGTCTCCAAGGACGGGATTCGCCTCGACCCCCTAAAGGTCGAGGCCATTGTCAATCTCCCATCACCCTCTTCGTTATATCAATTGCATAGTCTACAGGGAAAAGCTAACTTCCTACGACGCTTTATACTGAACTACGCGGAAGTGGCCAAAGGATTCACGCGTCTTTTAAAGCAGAACATTCCCTTTCATTGGGACGACATTGCTCAACAATCCTTTGAGAAGCTGAAGACATTACTGGTTAATGCTCCGTTGCTCCGGCCTCCAAACTATCACCATGATTTCACTTTATACTTGGCTGCCGCGTTTAGCACCATAGCTATGGTTCTGGTACAGGATGACGACGATGGCAACGAACACGTTGTTTACTATCTATCGCGAAATCTTCTCGACACAGAAACGTGGTACGCTCACGTCGAGAAGCTAGCTTTAGCAGCTGTACAAGCTGTGCAACATTTCCGCCACTACATCCTGCTGCGTACCGTAACCGTGGTTTCAGATTGCAACCCCATGACATATATTATTTCTCGACAATTACTGGGGGGAAAATACTCCAAATGGATCGTCATCCTTCAGGAGTTCGACCTAGAGTTCACTATTTCTAAGTCGACCAAATCACTGGTTTTCGCGGATCTTATTTGCTCCCTCCCGACAGACTCCCCCCCATCTCATTCTGAAGAAAATATACCAGACGAAACCATCTTCCTTATCAGCACCAGTGACCCATGGTATGGCGATATTATAGTGTATCTTCAGACGTCATCCTTTCACTCTGAGTTGACCAAAGATGCCCGACGTCGGATTCGGCATCAGTCTCAACCCTACTGCATTGTAGGAGATACATTATACCGGGTTGGAGTAGATTCGGTGCTCCGTCGGTGTCTGACTTTGGAAGAGGCCGAACGAGTCTTAAATGACTGTCACAGTGGCGCCTGTGGCGGTCACATGTCTGGATATGCCACCGCCCAGAAGATTCTGTGCGCGGGTTACTTCTAGCCGTCAATCTTCAAAGACTGTATTGTTGCAGTCCGCAAATGTCACGCGTGCCAGGTTTTTCAGCGCAAGATGCGTGCGCCACCCCTACCTCTGCATCCTGTCATTACCGTCGACCCTTTCACAAAATGGGGCATAGATTTTATGACGTGTAACCCTCATTCGGCTGGGGGGCATTCATATATAATCGTCGCTGTCGACTAATTTACTAAGTGGGCCGAAGCGATGCCTACACTAGCCGCCGATGGTAAGCCAGCTGCCCAATTTATCTTCAACCATATCATTGCACATTTCGGGGTCCCTCAGGCCATTGTTACCGATCACGGTACTCACTTTCGAGATTACATGATGGCCGAGCTAACATCAATATTGGGCTTACGACACGATAGCTCAACGCCATATTACCCCGAGGCAAATGGCAGGTTGAGGATGTGAACAAGGTTTTGGTCACAATGCTTCAATGAACAGTTGGAATTCATAAGTCCAATTGGCACCTTCAATTGTTCTCAGCTCTATGGGCATACCAGACATCAGCAAAGAACGCGATCAGATTCACACCATTCCAATTGGTGTATGGTCTGGAAGCGACTCTTCCGGTTGAGTGCGAGATTCCTTCCTTAAAGCTAGCTGTGGAACTTTTGCCCGATACTTCTCCTGAAGAAGAGCGTCTCTTGTATTTGGAACGGTTGGATGAAACCCGCCGCTTGGCTGCTTTAGTCCTTGAAGCACAGAAAAAGCGGGTCAAAGCACACTTTGATCAATCAGTCTCTCCACGTTCCTTTGTCGAAGGGGACCTTGTCCTCCTATACGACCAAGTGCACGACAAACTCGGGGCAGGAAAGCTCCAACCCATGTGGCATGGGCCCTATATAGTAAAACGAGTATTGAAGAATGGGGCTTATGAGCTCATTGATTATGAAGGAGTTCCGCTGGCGCAGCCTAGAAATGGGTTGTACCTTAAGAAATACTACGCTTGAAGTTATTTTTGGTGTGGTGTGTGTACATAGGTGTGTATATTCATTTGTGTGCATGTGTGGTGTGGTGTGCCATGTAAGCATCTTTCTACTGATCAGATCTTCCTGATTGTGCAGATGTCCATTACTCTGTTTGTGGGTTTCGCGGATGGTGCCTCCCGCAGTACCAGGAATCTGTCTTCAGCAACCTGGGTAATCTATGATCCTGCTGTTGAGTTGGTCAACCTGCAAGGTGTGTGTCTGGGGCGTGCTACAAATAACATCGCGGAATATAGTGATGTTTTAGAATTATTAACTGAGGCTGTAAACCTTGGTATCCATGAATTACTTGTATATCTAGACTCACAACTTGTAGTATTACAACTTAACAGGCATTATTCAGTTAGAAATCCATCCATTTTACGTCTGTATCTGTGTATTCGTCTGCTAGAAAGAAATTTTGACTATATTACATATCAACACATACCCAGACATATGAATACATTGACAGATGCAGTGGCTAATTTGGTTCTAGATAGACATTTGCGCAATTTATAAACAAAACATCATCACATGTAGAAGATCCACCCAGAAATAGGTATGTATATATATATATGTGTTGAAATGTTTACATAGTGTGCATCACATAAAATCAAAATATACATGTTTGTCTTAATACATCCGGAGACGACATGTCTCTCAAAAAATATGCATGAAAGAAGCCCTAGGTGTCTAATCCGCATGGTGCTCGTGGTAACATGCTACCGCGCGCACTAAGTGTCTCAGTAGTCAGTGGAGGCGACTGGGCACCCCCACAGTGTGTCACTGGTATGCTAGCGGAACATCTGCTAGCCGTGCATAGTCCGGGATCCCCCGGGCAATGCCCTCCAGGTTCTGAATTAGTTCACCTCCCTCTCCACCCTCAGCTTGAGGGTCATGATCAGCATGGGTTCTCCGCGCAATGGGCGACATGCCCGCGGGTCTCTCTGGGCCGACATCTGCATACACATAACAACTGTTATTAGAACGGACATGTGTTACCAAAAAAAAATCATAAAACATAAAAATAAAAAAGAGAGGTCATACCCAACTCTTCATCCCAGTCATCCCCCTCCGGGGGCGGAAGGTCTGGGTCTCCGGTGAAATCGGTCCCGGCATAAGGCCAATCCTCGACCACGATCAACTACCACCGTAACCATCCAAAAAACTCCGGCCTCCGGGACATCTGTTGGCCTCCTCCTGATCTGGGCATAAGTGCTGCCCAACGAGCCATCCTTGGCTCTCTTGGTATCGGCTCATCAACTATGGCCCCTTGGCCCTGAAATATTGGTAATCGTTCCAGGATGAACGATACCAAAATGGAACCGTAGCCAAACCGTTTCAGCTTGGCTTGCTTTCACTTTGTAAGCTGCCTTTTGATATTGGTTGTCACTGCTGTAGCCCAATCAAATAGTGTAGGATTCATACACTCAGAGGCTAACAGGAGTTGGGCCTTGGTGGCCTCGTGTGGAGCTTGCGATCCCGTAGGTCGTGTGATGGTGTGTAGCACTACTCTCAGTGCTAGATCCTTGATAGTGTGGATATCCACCTTCCCGCTTCTTGATCCCGTCCGTGTCCTTGGGCACACCCTCGCCATTACTTGCTCCATATTTTCACCAGATGGTCTGCTGCCTGTCAAGATGGGCACTGGACCTCTGCACGACAGTCCGGTTATGAAGTATACATCAGAAACCTCCAGTTCCAGCACTTGGTCTCGAAGTTTGAACACTCCTTCATTTTCGTCCCAAATACTCACCAAGTACTGTATGAGCTCAGGTTGAGCTCGTAAGCAAGGTGTCAGGAATAAATTCTTGAGTCCACAGTTCTTAAGTGCATTCATACAGGCCTCATTCTCCATGGCCAGTTCATCCTCTTCCCCATGATCCCTTTCCTTCCATTTGATAACCATTGTGTTTGGTTGCCTGCATCAACATGATCAAAAACCCTTGATTAGACCTCTGTTACATGGAAAATCCATTGGATCATTCTCTGTTTGGAAATTTAAAACGGAAAAACCACGTTGCGCCATTGGCGCGATGCCTTTGTATGCAAAAGGCCATTGGCGCGGGTCTGTGCTCGATACCCACGCCAATGGGCGGAGCCCTAAAATTTTAAAAATATTCCATAGAAGCCTAATCCGCAATGGAAATCTCTATAAAATGGATCAAAATGGAGTTCAGGGAAGCGCCTCTTACCTGGGACAAACGAGGATATGAATGGTAGCCCGGATCAGTCGTATTCGCCGTCAGAAGTTTGCACACAAATGGACCATTGTTGCTCTCCAATGAGGTAAATAGTAAAAGTAATTTTGTTTTTACCATTTGAGACTTATTAATAACTTTTTGAAATCTAAATAGGTTTTAAAAGTCATTTTTTATTAATATTTTAATATATTTTGTCGAAAATGGGTTTTACACTATCCTTTTTGTGCAGCAATAGGTCTTTATGCGGCTTAAACGGTGACACGAGTTGTATTTTATACTTTTTCAGACTCGGTAAATACACGAAAAAGTCATTTTGGAGTCATCTTTCAGCTCTTTTCTGACTCTCTAAACATGAAAAGATTGCCGAGTTCCTTGTCGTTTCGATCTCGTTAAAGTGGACACGAAACGACATCTACCCAGTATACGTTTACCCCTTTTTTGGGCTGGGATAGATTATTTACGAAAAAGGAATACCCTAGCCTATCGCGACTAGGAGGTTTTCTTAGACAAAGTTTTCTACCTTTTCGGATCTGAGGGACTATTTACAAAAAGGGACCTTTGGAGTTTTCTTTTCCGCTGTCTTTTCAAACTCTCTAAATATGAAAAGACGCCGAGTTCTTCCTTTGTCAGACTCGTTAAACCCTGATGACATCGGATTCAGTCACAATGACGTTATTCGAGTCGCTCCTTCCTAGGGCTCGTTAAATGTACTAGGATGGATTCGTCCGAAGGACGAACTTATATTACAAGCATATGCTATTCCCTTCAAGCTTGTTATAAAAAATAATTGGGGTACTTGCCAAAAATGGTGGGGAAAAATGGAACCAGAATCATTGTCGTGTCGGCAGTATGTCGCTCTTGAACATGGCACTTTTCTGCATTCGTGTCGGGTTGGGGACATTTCATCTCATTTTCCACTTGCCTCCGTGGGTTTGGGTAATCCTTTTTGACCTCTCATCTGCTCTTTTCCTCGTCACCATGACCTTTGATCCGTTGATGTCGAATACTGCCAAACTCACTGTCGTGCCGCCATGTGTTCAAGAGAAGTTGACCTCTGCAAGTTTTCAACCTTCCTCTGATTCTCATCTGATCGTGATTCACAAAAACATTATGTTCCTCTGTCTCACGTCGATGATGTGGGAAACACTATGGCCCACCTTCGATCAAGGTCACTTCCTGTCGACTTCAGCTCATTATCCAGGAAGCTGGTCTAGAGACTCCCTTCTGATACCTTGGAGCTTGCATGCCTCAATGGCAGGTTCTTCGCATTCGACGTGAGGTTTTCATCATTTGCCTCCGATCGAGTGATTTTGTGGGTGTTCGACGTCAGCTCATTGTTCACATGCCATAGATTGTACCTGTAGTACCTTGAGGACCATTGGCATTAAAGGTGGTACCTCTCACATCTGTTAACAGCTTTCATCATTGGCTGGTAATCATGCGATGTTCTTGCATGTTTGACTTCAGCTCACATGTTCGCATGCTTGAACTTGTACTTTGTTCGGGTCGAGATGGAGCGCAAGACCCTGGATTCCTTTCTGTTACGATCTAGGCTGCGATTTTGTGGATTATCATGATTAGTTACATGACTCACTGATTGGATGGCTGCGACCATACCTGAGTCTATTTATCGATCCTCACTGGATGGCTGCGTCCATACCTGAGTCTATTTAACGATCCTCACTGGATGGCTGCGTCCATGCCTTGGATCTGGATTATTGTATACTCTGTTATGGATGGCTGTGCCCATACCACATATATCATGTATTCGAGGCATCAGTTGTACTTCTCTACGCAGGTTTTCCGACGGTGGTGTTTTCAGTTGGACACGTTCTCGTAAAGCATTTCACCCCTCTCTCTCTCTCGGGCCTCATGCTTTAGGGGGCATCTGTTACACAAAAATTTGTCACCATCCCTGAAATTCCCCATCTCGCACAATTGGAGGGCTCATTTCGTGACCTGTGAGCAGTGACATAACTTGAAAACACTTTCATGGCATTCCCCTAAACATGTAATCTCATTGCTCTGAAGACAACTCCTTGTGAAAAACCCTAAAAACACCCATTTTTGCATTGGCGCGGGTAGCCAGTTCATTACCCGCGCCAATGGGGGAAATCCTTCAAAGAGGGCACGCCAATTGGCGCTCTGACCCAGAGTCACACCCGCGCCAGCCATTTTAAGGAGTGTTTAAAAAAAATAAATGGCGGAAGTTTCGTCCTAACTGATCCAGGAACTGGTATCTAATTTGAGTTGGGAGGTTTGGCTCCGGATCTCCATGTAGAGGAAGTGGTTTGCCACCGCTCATGGAAGCTTCCTTGAGGATAGGGCGAATCCCATGATTATAGGGATCCCAACTCCCCTTCCTCCATCTATAAAAGCTTGCTCATCTCATTTGTAAGCTAGTCTCCAAGTTCCCAAGAGCCTAATGCTGCAAGAGCTTTGATCCATTCCCTTAAGGCCAAATCCAAGCAAGGAGATCATTGTCGAGACATCCGAGGAGAGAGGTTTGTCTCACCCCCGACAAGCTTTTTCGAGACGTGTTCTGCTGGCGACCCTCCGAAGGAGAATTCAGCGTCAGGGCTATGGTTGTATTCTTCTTTGATTGATTAATGATAAGCGACTATTGGTTATGGTTCCACTCTTGTTGTTGATTATGATGTTGAGTTATGTCTTCTCTGACTGAAATATAGTTGCATATACTGGATTTTACGCTTGCATTTGTTTTGTTTCTGGCGTGTGCAGGTGTCCGATCACGAGGTTCGTGAGGATTGTGATCTGCTAGAGCTAAGGAACGTGAGCGCTACTTTCTCTACAAGCGACAGCGTTGGATTCCAGGTAAGCCTTCATCGCTAGTTGGTTTATTTTCAATTAGGAGCCTGCACTATAGTGTGAACGATTGTTGCTAGACCCGGTCTGGGCTAGTAGGGATCGCCTCTGTCCGCAGAGGGGATTTACCTCCACAACACCTTGTGAACTCAATCCTCAAAACAATTCTTATTGGCGTCAGTGAATGACTTCATGATGATACTGCAACTCAGCTTCCCTGCAACATATAGAAGCCCTAATATCTTCGCACATGTGAGGTGTAGGAGGCCCAAAAACAGTCCCAAACTTTCAGTATTACTTCTTCTTTTCTTCGCTATCTAAGAGGCTTATTGTATTTCATTTTTTGCACTAATTGATTGTCCTTGGATGCTTGATTGGTGCTCCTTTTAATGAGGTTGAGTGTTCTAATAGGTCGATTTGTCCTTCTAGATAGGCCGACTTTATCTTTTTCAAGGTTGACTTGATTGTAGCACTATGATAAGGTCTTGGAGGGCCTTTGACTTCATTTTGACTCAAATAAAATTTTCTTTACAACATGTAACATGCCCAAGTGGGTCTTCCATACATGAAAATGACTCAACTGACTTGTAGACTCAATGAAAAGCCCTATAAGCACTCAATCAATGTTTGACCTAAAAATAATTTTCCCTTGAGCATTAAACCCATGCATCAAAAATAACAACACTAATTTTTATTTTTCTCTTTACATCAAATACATGAAATTATGATTACATATGTCATTATGAAGACTGAACCTAGTTACATATTTGAACACTCCATCTTAACCAGGGAGGTATTCATAATCCATATAAGGTACTTGGACATTCTCAAAATGATGAATTCTCATAAGAAGAGTCAGATTGGTAAGCCATCTCATAAGTTACTTTCTTAGCTTCTACCAGAGCATCTCATCATACCAACCAACATTGTCACATAGCAAGGCCTTGAATAATAACTATATCTCTCCACAAGATTAGAGCACAATGTTGGCGAGACCAATGACTGGTAGACACCGTCATCATTGTCTCTCAAGGCACATACCCCACTCGGGTGTTTACAAGGTATGTCCTTTTAGGAAAATTCCTATCTTGGAATAACACAACCTCAAGGAATTTTCTCTTTGACTACTCTTGGTTATTGGATTCCCTACCACATCCTCAAAGAGTATCAGAATCAATCTCATATGCTTACCCAATCATCTATTCTTTCTTCAAAATATTAAGACAAGAATGATGTGTATATCTCTCCCTCTCAAGTAGGGAAGATATACTCATTCCTATATAAGGAATATACCCAAGCTCCCTCTTACCCAGGGACTTGTCCAAGCTCCCTCTTGACTAGCGAATTGTTAGTAATAAAAAATATTTTCTCTTTGGTGGAGATCATGGTACCTTCAGTTGTTTGTAGAGCTCCTCCTTTCAATGTCATGAATTTTATCTTCATCATTATGGAGCCTTCATATTCTAGGTTTTCTTCGTATGTCATCGGTCATCCATCACTTTCCTTCATGAACTATATCAGTCATGTCATCCTTCTCTTCATACGAAAGATCTTCTAGTCCACATCTATTTTTTCTCCACCCAATTACCTTTTCCAATACATGTTACTTTCAGGATCTTCCATCCATTCTCAGTTGTAGGTGACATCTACAACTTTATTTCGGTAGCACTGTTTAAACCCAACCAAATGTTGTTCAAAATTCAAAATGAACATAAAATCAAAGTTGCATTTTATGATGGCCTTTCATCATGGCATATGCTTGCTTGCAACATCAATATTATGCACATTCATAAACACCTCCATTACATTCAATGTGAAGGGTCTCTTTCCTTTACAGACTTTATCAGAGTCTTCATACCTTCTCCATGGACATGTCTTAGCTATTTATTTTAGTCATCATATGTTGATCACCTTTCTTATCTTATGTGACCATATTTTATTTTCTCACGAATTCCTCTTCCTTTCTTCACATATTGTTCTGAGGAACTTTAATACATAGTTCCTTCATCTTGTCAATGTGAAAATTTCATCTATCACAACAACTGTAAATTATTTTCCTAATTGTTTATTTATTTGCAGTCTACTACGACAAATGCAAAATAATTCACACTGTGATTTTCACATATAAATACAATGGAAGAAAATAGCGTTGGAATTTGAGAAAATCTAGCACAAACACATAAAAAAATGACACAATTATTTTTGGACAAATGTCCCCAGAAAAACCCAACTTGGGAAAACCAATGCAACAATTGAGGGTTTTATTATTATGCAGTAGTGAGAAATTCTGAGTACAATAATATGGATGTCGAAATATGGCTATCCTGCATAGAAAATACTGGAAAACATATCTAGAGGGAAATTACCCCCACTCTAGACAATTTTGGCACTAGATTGCCTCTGAAAATCATTTCGTCCAACTAGGTCTACACAGGCTCTGCATCGATTTGATGCTACATGTTGCCCGATATGATTGCTAATCTAGTTGTCATGCCTGCTGCTGGCTGGGAAAACATCTTCCTTCCCAAAAAATTGAACTGCCTTATTGAGGCTCTACGCTACCTCTACGTAGCTTTCTGGAGAAATATCAGCCTCTTTGCAAATGCACTCGCTAGATCTAGAAAACTTCCTCTGGCCTCACTATCCCTGCCCCTCACTATCTCTTCTTTGATCTCTGGCTCTACGGAAACTACTGTTTCTCTCTGGAAATCAAGAATCCAAGGAAATCAAACTGCTCAAGTGTATTCTTCATCTACCCATCAAATTCTTCTTATAATCCTCTGTTGGGGCTCCAACGGTCAATATTAAATCTTAATCAAGGGACTAGATTAATTTCTTGTCATTCCATGTGAGTTTTTATAGAATTATTACCTTGAATTAAATAATTCTGATTAATTAACCAGTTTTTGTAAGTTTAGACTCATAAAACATTAAAAACAGGTTCATAATATAATTAAGTAATCTATATGTATAATTTCTAGAAACGATTTATGGATTATGGAGATCTCATGTACTCTAGCCTCTCCACCAAGTTTTGTGACTAGAACACATACGATGCTACAAAATCTAACACTCCCTATAAGCGAGGACTATGTTCTAGTGTTGCACACCTTGCCACAACATTGTCTTTGTACCATAATCTGCCACGTTGTTGATGTCTGGCCATACTACCGACCAACCACTGTGCAACTCTGATGCTGCATCCATGCTACTACCGACCCTGTTGTACTGCTTCCAACCCTGCATCTGCACTGCAAATACATCTCATATGTTGTTGCTGCAACTGCAACTATTACAATTGAGAAGCATCCAAAATACTGAACCAACCGTGTTTAGTATGATGCATCTATTTCCCGAGTCCAGACTACTACTAGCCTCTGCACTCTCCACTAGATAATTTGTGTTGCTTCCAAATCTGCACTCAGCCACCTCCTTTGTTGTCAACACTGAACTGCGCTCCTCAGCATATGACTGATTCTGGTATGAAATTGTCACTTTGGAATTTGACTGCATGAACCGACACTGATCCATCCTACTATTGAATATTGTGGGCCCTCGTAGCTAGGTGATGATCCATGAGGTGGACTCCTCTGTTGTGTAACCAGCTCCAAAAATAGAAGAAAAGAGATATCAACGCCTTAGAAATGAGCCACTTCGAGGGGGCAACCTCCAATACATTACATAAATGAACAATTCTTGGATGATACAATTTACAAAACCTCCTTTCTATATAGGAGTCCATGGGGCCATAATGTAATCCTAGTGGGCCACAATGTAATCCTAGCCGACCTAACAATAATAATTTAAGGGCACAATAATAATAAAATGGGGGTTACAAGGGTACAATAATAACAATAAGGGGGTTACACTAACAACAATAAGGGACTATACTAGTAACATAGGGACCTAACATGCCCCTCTCCTTCAAAAAAGTGTTGTCCTCAACGCTTGAGTAGCTCTGGGTGCTTCTGTATAAAATTCTCATCCTCCCATGTAGAATCTTCAGTGGGTAAGTTCTTCCACTTGATGAGATACTCTGAAATTGATCGATTCCATAAATGTCGAGTTCTGGTTTTCATGACCGTTTCAGGTTCCAATATGATTTTTCCTTCCTCATCAAGTTCTGGAAATATTGTTTGAACTGGAATTTTTTCACCTATAACCTTCTTTAAGCATGAAATATGGAAAATTGGATGCACTCGTGAGGAAGCAGGAAGCTTCAATTTGTATGCCATAGTACCAATCTTTTGCAACACCTTGTAAGGACCATAGTACTTTGGCGATAATTTATTATCCTTCTTAGCTTGCTTGAGGGACATTTGTTTGTATGGTTGTAGCCGTAAAAATATCCAATCTCCTACATCAAAACTTCTCTCGCTGCGATGTTGATCTGCCTGTTGTTTCATTCGATTTTGTGCCAAATTCAGGTTATCCTTTAAGAGTTGGAGAACTTCTTGCTGATGCTCGATGTGATCTTCCACCGCTTGAACCTTCGAATTTTCCCTTAAAGATGATGTGATCGATGGTGGATGATATCCATAAAGTGCCATAAATGGGGTCATTTTTGCTGCAGTATGGAAGGAAGCGTTATACCACCATTCAACGAGAGGTAACCACTTGACCCATTGTGTTTGTTTATCAGATACAAAACAACGAAGATATCCTTCCAAAAATTTATTTAATATCTCGGTTTGACCATTAGATCGAGGATGATAAGATGATCTATGAGCTAATTGAGTACCCAAACAAGAAAATAACTCCATCCAAAAATTTCCAGTAAAAATGGGATCTCTGTCGCTCACAACAACCCTTGGGTTTCCATGTAGCTTTTGAATTGTGTCCATAAATGTAGTAGCAATTGTACTTGCTTTAAATGGATGAGATAATGCACAAAAGTGTGCATACTTGGTAAGTCTATCAACTACCACCATGATGACACTCTTTCCTTCGGACTTAGGTAAACCTGTGATAAAATCCATTGAAATCTCCTCCCAACGTTGACTTGGAATGTATAAAGGTTGTAGAAGTCCCGGGGTCTTAATTGTCTCAACTTTATTCTGCTGGCAAACCAAACATTCCGCCACAAAATTTTGAATATCAGATTTAAGGCCATCCCAAAAAAATTCTTTCTTCACCTCGTGGTAAGTTTTTAAAAATCCTAAGTGTCCTCCTAAAGGAGAAGTGTGCAATTCCAAAAGAATATTTTGTTTTAGTTGGGAATTCTTACAAAGATATAAGCGATCTTTGTACCATAAGGAATCATTTTTCCAACTAAATGCATCAGATGTACTAGGATCTTGCTGCAACTTTTGAATGAGTGTCCACACTTCTTCGTCCTTCTTCCATTCATCCCTTGCTTCGGTTATCCAATCTGGTTGGATAATAGAAATGGCACAAAGCAATGCTTCCACCTCTTCATTCTTTCTTGAGAGTGCATTTGCAACCACATTAAGCTTTCCTTTTTTGTAGATTATTTCAAAGTCATAACCCAACATCTTTGTGACCCATTTTTGCTGCTCTTCTGAAGATAGTCTTTGTTCCAAAAAGTGTTTAAGACTATCATGATCAGTTTTTACCTTGAAGTGTCTTCCCATTAGGTAAGTTCGCCATTTCTTTAGTGCATGCGGTATTGCTAACATTTCCTTCTCATAAATAGGTTTCTGTAAATACTTTCCTTTGATTGGACGACTTTCAAAAGCAATGGGTCTTCCTTCCTGCATTAAAACCGCACCAATTTCATTTCCTGAGGCATCACATTCCACAATAAAGGTTTTTGTGAAGTTTGGCGTAACTAAGACCGGTGCTAGGCACATTGCCTCTTTAAGATGTTCAAAGGCCTTAGTTGCTTCAGGAGTCCATGAAAATGCATCTTTCTTCAATAATGTTGTTAGAGGTGCTGCTATTCTCCCATAATTCTTAACAAACTTGCGATAATACCCTGTTAACTCAAGAAATCCTCGCAACTGCTTTACAGTTGTGGGGACTTCCATTCCTTAATGGCTTTAATTTTGTTAGGGTATACTTTAACACCCTCGTGAGATACAATATGAACCAGATATTCCACCTCTTGTACTCCAAAGAAACATTTGAATTTTTTTGCATATAATTGTTTCTCCTGCAATAGTTTGAGCACCCTGTCAACATGTTGAACATGATCCTTCCAAGACCTGCTGTAGATTAATATATCATCAAAAAAATACTAGCACAAATTTTCTAAGGAAGGGTTTGAAAATGGAATTCATCAACCCTTGAAATGTAGAAGGTGCATTGGTAAGCCCAAAAGGCATGACCAAAAATTCATAATGACCCTCATGAGTTTGAAATGTTGTTTTTGGAATATCTTCAGTCTTCATTCTAATTTGATGATATCCTGAATGAAGATCCAACTTGGTAAAATAAATTGCTCCATTTAATTCATCCAATAATTCATCAATCACAGGAATGGGAAATTTGTCTTTAATGGTGAGCTTATTGAGCTCCCTATAATCCGGACACATTCGCCATGATCCATCCTTCTTGTGTACCAAAACTACAGGAGCAGAGAAAGAACTTTGACTAGGTTGAATTACACCCGCCTCTAACATTTCTGCAATCATACGTTCAATTTCGCTCTTTTGGAAGTAAGGATATCTATAAGGCCTGATGTTTGGAGGAACACTTCCTCGAATCAAATGAATAGCATGATCATGATCACGAATAGGTGGGAGTCCTTTGGGAGTTTCAAACACCTTGGAATGATTGTCCAAGACCTGTTGGAGATCTGCAGAAATAGATGATTTTGATGTCGGAACTTCTAGTGAGCATAATTGTGCAATTACGCCTCGTTGTTCTTTCTTTAGAAGCTTTGTCATGACATTAGAGCTTATTATCCTTCCTGGCTTTCCTTCAATACCCCGTAATTCGACTTCCTTTCCTTCTGAAAAAAATTTCAAGAAAATTTCTTGAAAATTAAAAGCTACCGTCCCCAAAGATTGTAACCATTGTACTCCTAGTACAACATCAGCACCTCCCATATGAATGGAAAGCATTGGACTAGTCAATACATATTCCCCCATGGTTAGCTTGATATTATGGCATTTTCCAGAGCAATTTATAGTTCCTCCATTTGCAACCATCACTTGAAATTCTGGTGTTGGTATAGGAAACAATTTAATTCCTTGGCTACCTTACAATGAATAAAATTATGGGTGCTACCTGAATCAATCAACACTATTACCTTTTTCTTCTTGATTTGTCCTTCTATCTTGAGAGTTTGAGGAGTGGTAATTCCTGCCAGTGCATTACACGATATGGTCGGATTCATTTCTTCCTCTTCTAGGGATGGTTCCTGGTGTATATCCTCTTCTTGTTCATTTTCTTCTTCCTCTTCACAATCTATGTAAAATAATTTCTTCTCAGCACACTTATGACCTTTAGTGTATTTGTTATCACAACCGTAGCAAAGCCCTTTTGCTCTTTTTTCTTCCAATTGTTGTGGTGTCAACCTTGTAGGTTGTGGAAATCTAGGCATAGCAACACTTCCTTCTTTATAGAAGTGAGTGGTAGGCTTCCTCGTCGCCATAATTTTACATTCAATTTTTCTTGCCAACCTGAATGCCTTCTCCAATGAATCAGGTTCCAAAACGCGAACTTCATGTTGGATGTTATCCTTTAAAGTACCTATGAAGAGATCAATCCTCTGTTCCTCTGGAATATCAGTTACCCTTATATTCAATTTTTGGAAGTCCTCAATGTGCTCCCCCATTAAACCCTTTTGTTTGAGATTTATCAATTGGCCAAAGAAGGTGTTGCTCTTTGTATCCTCATAATGTGCTATCATTTCCTCCGTAAAAATTGACCAAGTGACAATTTTTTTACGGGAGCAAAGCCATCGATACCATACAAATGTATTTTGTTCTAAATGTAAAGTTGCAATGCGTACCTTTTGTGTTTTGCACGTTATGGAGATCAAAATATTGCTCCATCTGTAGTATCCATGTTACAGGATCCTTTCCATCAAACTTCCTCATATCCATCTTTGGAATATGGTGGTTCTTCCCGCCAACATTAGAGTTTATGAAATCACAATTAACATTTATTTTGTTATCATCATGAGGTTCTTCTACTATCTTTTCACCATTAGGAAACCTTTCTTGTATCAACTTTGTCAAGCCTTCCATGTCTGCTTTTAGAAAATTCTTCATGTTTTCCATTTTCTCATCGATCTTAGCTTCCATGTCATCCATCTTAGATTCCATGGCAGACTCCATGCCATCCATCTTAGCTTCCATGCCTTTCTTCAAAACTTCCATTTCATTTTTTGTTGCTCTTTGCGAGAGTGAAATTTGTTGCACTTCCTCTTGTAATTTTGATAGATCATGTTGCAATTCTTCGTCTTCATGAGTCATAGTAGAGCTTTCCAAAGGCTTAGTGGGTGTTGAATTATTTTTTGGGGCCATTTTATAATCCAATACTGATATCTATTCTACAATATGCCCTTGCAATCAATTCAACTTGATTCTTCAAACAAGACTTATGCAATTCGGAAACAAAATACACACCTTTTACTTGCTTTTGAGGAGCTCGATATTGAAATTGTATTATCTATGTGATTGTGGCTCTTCTATATCTGAAATTCAGCACTGAAATAGCCCTCTAAATTCTCTTTTTAATGCCATAGGTCTGACCTAATTTGGATTCTCCAAGACAAAGTTGTGTCCAATCTCCCACAATGACCTAATTATGGACTGGTTCAGTAGAGCGAACTTGTATGACTTGCCACGTGTCACTGTTTTGTCCTTTGTATCTGAAATTTATAGCCAAGAAACTACAGTCCATGTAATTGCGACCAATTTTTACGGATCTCCAATCCGATGCCCAGAGAGAGAGTTATTGAACTTTTCCCACGATCACCTCTTTGAGATGAAATTCAGGATCCTGAAAAAGGACTACCTTCCACAGATCATATCTCCAAAAATATTGCGAACCAAGCTCTGAAATTTTTTGACGAATTTCCTCAGGATTTCAGCTTCGCACCATATGAATTTCAAATTTTGAACCTTTGTAGAAAAAAATTTATAGCGCAAATTCCACGATGAACTTTTTAGGAGCCTGAAAAAAGACCTAACTTCCACAGATCATATCTCCGAAAATATTGCGAACCAAGCTCTGAAATTTTTAAACAAGCTTCCTCAGGATTTTGGCTTCGCACCCTAAAAATTTCAGCTTCTGAAACTTCGTAGAAAAAAAGTTATAGCGAACATGCCACGATGACCTGTTTGGAGCAGCGAAACCCTAGAATCCAAACCTCTGATACCAAATGTTGTGTAACCAGCTCCAAAAATAGAAGAAAAGAGATATCGACGCCTTAGAAATGAGCCACTTCGAGGGGGAAACCTCCAATACATTACATAAATGAACAATTCTTGGATGATACAAATGAACAAAACCTCCTTCTATATATAGGAGTCGATGGGGCCACAATATAATCCTAGTGGGCCACAATGTAATCCTAGCCGACCTAACATTAATAATTTAAGGGCACAATAATAATAAAATGGGGGTTACAAGGGTACAATAATAACAATAAGGGGGTTACACTAACAACGATAAGGGACTATACTAGTAATATAGGGACCTAACATCCTCAATGGACCCTGCCCATATATGAAACTGTCTGGGACTAAAAATCCATGTCGCCCCACCTCTCTCTTGAAGGTATGGTTGCAAACATCACAAAATATGATCTACTCATACTATTGTTGTTACTGCTCTACTGATGCTTCTGCACTACTGCTGCAACTACTGCAATAAATAGTCTGATCTCCCCATATCCCTAAGATATAGCTTCCATAGGGATGATCCCTTTGAAGCTACACTTCCTCTGAGTCTCGATCTCCCTATGGAAAATATCTTTGCTCCCTCCTGGAAACTCACACTATCCTCTTGTACTAGAAACTAGATTGCGTAGCTTTATGCTGGGAATATCTACTGGCTGGAGCTGCACTTGCAACCTGCAATTGGGTAATTCTCACTACCCGTGTCACTGCATCTAGCTCTGCAACTGCCTCACGTGTACTGAGTGCAACTAGATCTGCAGTTGTCATATAAATGATTGCTAACGCCTATTGACACTTAATCCTGCTACTATTATACTGTGGAATCCTATAACAGAGGTGATGGTCCTACTGCAACAATCTGGAGTCGTTCTGACTGATATCCTTATTGCAATTGAGTTAGAACCTACCCATTCAGAACATTAGAGTTTCATACTCCTCCTCCTCCTGGATCTTGTGCCCAAATATATTATTTCAAGCCTAGTCCCTGGGTGGGACCATTCATTTATTTGCAACTCGTACTAGATAACTTTCACATCCTCTGACATTTGTCTTCGACAGCTGGAAGTCGAACTACTGCCTAGATTTGCATTCTGGCTAACTCGCACGACCTCCTCTGGAAATCTCGTACGATCATCCCCACAGAGTTGTAAAATATGGAAACTCAAAATTGGAGAAAATAAATAGGAATCTCCTCCTTCCTGCTCGACTACTAGCACTTTGATTCACACTCCTTTCTAGAGTAAGAAAATATGCCTGTTGTTATTGGCATTTGCAACTAGAAATTTGGATTTCTGAAGCTAGAAACCCTCTAAGGGAAATTCCTTTGTGTGTGTGATTTCTCTTCCACTTGACGTTGATTATATTATTGCAAACTGCTGCAAAACCATCTACGTCCAACCAAAGAATCTACTTAGCTAAAATTTGAGTTGTTGCTGCTCCCTTTGCCTACTGGAATCACTATTCTGGGCAACTCCAATTTTCTGCTAACCTGCAACTGAAAATCAAACCCTTTCCCAACAATTCGAATTGCCTGGCTTGGCCTTGCGCAACACCAGAAAATTTCGACTTATTGTTCCATCTTAACATCTAAAATTTCTTCTTCTGCTTTTGAGCTTCTCGACTGATCAATCACGCTCTGATACCATGTGAAAATTTCATCTATCACAACAACTGGAAATTATTTTCCTAATTTTTAATTTATTTAACAATTTATTTGCAGTCAGCTACAACAAATACCAAATAATTCACAATGTGCTTTTCACAAATAAATAATGTGGAAGAAAATAATGTTGGAATATGAGAAAATATAGCACACACACATAAAAATATGACACAGTTATGTTTGGACAAATATCCTGGAAAAAAACCTAACTTGGGAAAATTGGTGCAACAATTGAGGGTTTTATTATCATGCAATAGTAAGAAATTTTGAGTACAATAATTTGGATGCTGAGATCTAGCTATCCTGCATATAAAACAATAAAAAATATCTAGAGGGAAATTTCCCACACTCTAGGGAAATTCTAAAACTATATTTCCTCTGAAGAGAAAGTCGTCCAACCAGGTCTACGCAGGCTCTCTGTCAATCTGATGATGTTTGCTTCAACTGTTTCCCAAACTGACTGCTAATCTATCCATCCTTCCTAATGTTGGTTGTGAAAACATCTCTTTGGCACCCTAGAACCTCTATCTGACCTCTCAAATTGAAAACGTCTTCCTTCCCAAAAAATGGAACTGCCTTATTGAGGCTATGCACTGGCTCTACGCAGTCTCCTGGAGAAATCTCAACCTCTTTTCAAATGCACTCGTTGGATATGGAAAAATTCCTCCAACGTCATCGTCCCTTCCCCTCAATATCTCTGCTTCGATCTCTGGCTCTTCAGGAACTGTTGCTGCTCACTGGAAATCGATCTTCTAAGGAAATCGAATTGCTTAAGTGTATTCTCAATATACCCATCAAATTCTTCTTATAGTCCTTTGTTGGGGCTCCAATGACCAAGATTAAATCTTAATCGAGGGCCTAGATTAATTTATTGTCGATCTGTGTGAGTTTCTAAAGAATTCTCACTTTGACTTAATTAATTATGATTAATTAACTAGTTTTCCTATGTTTTGACTTAGGAAACATTAAAAAATAGGTTAATAACATAATTAAGTCATCTCTATGTAGAATTTCCATAAATGATTGCTGGGTTATGGATATATCATGTATTCTAACCTCTCCACCAAGTTTCGTGACTAAAAAACATCCGATGCTACGAAAACTAACATTAAACCACCTCTTATTTCATTTGAGGACATATTATGTTGGTATCATCTTATCAATATGTGAACTAGTTCAACACATATGCCTTCATGCATCTTACCAAAGGAAGAGATTCTTCTTCTAAGAGAATTCATCCATGTTTTCTACAACTATATGATGACATGACTTAATCTATCGAATATATACATACCTCTTTTCTCCTTTTGATCATCTAGACTTACTTTGACATCTTCCTCTCCTTGCTTGAAAGTTATTCAACCGTTTTGACATGTTGCACTCCTTTATCACTATACCATCATCCTTCTAAACAATAGATCCCACACAAGGTGCACTGATTAGCGAGACACTTGCTTCTTCCAAGTAGAGGTGAACCTTCTAATGAAGATTGCAACAAAGGATCTTGATTATCCTCATCCTGCAAATACTCCTTTCTAATGATGATGATGTATGATGATTCCTTTCTATCTTATATCATGCTAGATGAATTTTTTCCAACCATATACACTACTTATTTCAGTTTCCTTTACATGATTTCAATGAGGATATTATGAACTACTTCATTTCCATCATTATGACTGCTAAAACCATGTAGAATTCTACTTCAGCTATCCTTTCAAGCTTCTATATGTTGTCATGAGCTCTTGCTTCAATCATATACTTCTAATGTGGTTCCATCTTCTCATATGATGCATCCTAGCATACTTACAATGTTTTTCATCTTGACTACAATCTTTAGCCATAGTAGAGGTCTTTTCACCTCCTGCTTCTCCTTGCCATGTACCTGAGAGAAATTAATAGTGAAGATATATCCCTTCCTTCCTAATTTTTTTCTCATAAGGTTCTTCTACTTCTTCGGTGATATGGGCTTCATCCATTTCTTTCCTTTTCTTGTTGTCCTTATTGAGTTTCAAACAATCTCTCTTGAAATTCCCATATTCCTAACATCTATAGCATTGGATCTTTGACATATCGATCTTCTTCTTTTTCCGAGGACCAAACTTTCGAAACTTTCCTTTCTCTTAGCCATGAAAAAAAATGCTTGAACTTATTTATTCGATCCAACATCGCCTTTTGCCTTTAACCTAGTTTCTTCAATCTTACACAATGACCAAAGTTCACTGAATGGGGTGGCTTCCTTCTTTCCATATATGCTTGATATCAAGTTTCCCCAATCATCAGGTAGTGCATTGAGCACCACGTTGGTCATCTCTTTGTCAGAAATTATTTCTTCCAACTCTTGTAGTTGGTCTCGTATTTGTGACACCCTCATAAGATATGAGGTTATCCCTCCTTCCTTTGATACCTTCATCTTATATAGCTCGGTTCTCGAAGATATCACTTCTCCTACAGTGCTTACGGAGAATAATTTTATTGGTTTGTCATAGATCTCTTTTGGCGTCTCCAATTTTCCTACATAAGGTGATGCAGGGGCATTAGACACTAGCCAACAATGTAGGAGGTTTTGTCCACATGTTGTGGCTAGGAGGGTTCAAAATTATTGAATTGTAATAGCAAGGTGTCAATACCTTAGCTGTCTGTTTCATTTAGACTAGTTAGAGTCCATAGAAGTCGAATAGGTTTGGATTCGATCCATCTGTCATGTTTTAGTTATTTGAATAATTGTAATTAGGCTTTTGATTTACCAAAACGGTCCTCGCAGAGGAACCGAAGAGACAAATGCTTATGTATATATGTAACTCCCAGATTTCATGGAAGGGAGGAGATTTTCACAGTGATTTGTGTGTTAAGCTTTTGCTGTAGTTGAATAAAAGCCAATATTGTATTGACTATCTGTGCATGTTTGAATTAATCTCTATGTAAATTTGTTGGTCCCGAGCATATTGAATCCTCCGTCCTATGGCTAATTCAATGAAGGGAATTGCTGTGTAAATCTATGCCTAATCCCTGTCTATGGTCGATTGTGGACTCCTTGGAATGTCGCATTACATTTTGTAAGAAGCCGAGAGGATATCTTAAACCATTGCCACAGAACTGTAGATTCTGGTCGTAGCGAAGGAAACCACATACAGAGGTATTAGACTTGTTCAGCCGTTAACCGAGAAATCCTGCTCGAGGTTAGACCTTGAGTTGAGAACTGGAGTGAATCGAAAGGATAGTGTAACCCTAGCGTAAACCTGTGGTCACGTACTGTTCAAAAGCGGGAAGTGGTATTGATTGGACCGCTTTTGTGAGATAAGTGGTATTTTCCAATTCGGAGCGATTCCATAGACTGGAGGACACGTAGCATAAGGTGGGACCCTGAAAACCGCCTTTTTGCGTGCCATCGCACGTTAAAGTTCGGCTAAGGAGGCCGTGCGATATCGACTAACGCTGTCGATCTGGAGGAAGGCCAATCGAACGGTGATCGCATTCGGAAGTAGCGCGAAGGATAATCTAAGGTATGAATGTTTAAAAGTGTGAACCGTTGATTATATGTGTGGGCCCGGGATATACTAAAGTTTTTATTTAAAATATTTTCAGTTTATTAATGTAAGTCAGAGGAATTAAGGTTCGGGGATCTAATTAAGTTTTCCAAAGTTCGCTGAAGGTGTTATTTATCAAATTCTCTGAAATTGATAAATAAATTTACAAGAAATTATGTGGGAGGCCACGTGGAGGTGAATTGAGCTAATTGCGTGAAATTGTTGACAGAGCTACACTAGTAGGCCATCTCTCCTTAGGGGGCCCGAATTCGAATTTGTTGCTGTCATTTGTGGTATCAGAGCTGTTGTTTTTGAGTTGTTTTTGCAGAAGATTAACATGGAAATCCGAGTTGGTAGAGGTGCTGGAAGAAGGAGAGGCGGACCTATTGCCAATGTAGAAGTGTTGGGAATTTTGCAGAGGTTCGAGGCCAGAATGGATGCCATGGAGCGAAGACAACCTAGAGATCCTGAAGACATCAGTGAGCCTAAATTAGAAGAAGCGGAAGAAAATGCTGAGATTCCTCCTGACATGATGCTCCTCAGAACTGTTCTGGGGTCTGCAATTAAGCCCAAGAGTGAAGTATCAAGTTTTGAAGGAGGAATGAATCCAGAGGAGCTGGTGGACTGGATTAATGAAATGAACAAGTGCTTTGACTATGAAGAAATGAGCGAGGATAAAAAGGTCAAGTTTGCAGTAACAAAGCTGAAAGGGGCATGCTGCACTTTGGTGGGATGGAGTGCAAGCAGAAAGAAGGAGAGTTGGCAAACAGCCTATCAAAAGCTGGACCAGAATGATGGCTAAATTAAAAGGTAAATTCTTGCCTAGTGATTATTAGCTAACATTTTTTAGGCAAATGCAGAACCTGAGACAGAGGTTGCTGACAGTAAAGGAATACACAGAAGAATTCTATAGAGTAAGCATAAGAGCTGGGCAATTTCAAGACACACCAGAGAAGACTGCCAGATATGTGAATGGTCTCAAGCTAGAGATCCAAGATGAGATTGGTCTTCTGTCTCCTAAGACAGTGGAAGAGGCCTATCAGATGGCCTTGAAAACAAAGGATAAACTCCTGAGGAAGTAGTCTGCCAAAGGGAGAGGTACTTTCCGTGGAAAGGAAAGTCAGGGTGGTAGAGGAAAGCCTACTACACCCAGGGATGGAGCTAACAGTAGCTCACCTCTGAATGTATCTACAGAGGGTGATGCAAGAGGCAGAAGGGGTTCTTATAGAGGAAGAGGAGGCAAAGGCAGAGGTAGAGAATTAAGGTGCTATAGATGTCAGCAAGTGGGACATAAGCACTATGAGTGCCTAGATAATGTGGGTGTTGGTCCAAGAAATGCTGCTGTTACCCAGGCTGGAGAAGAGGCAAAAATTGAAGAAGAAATTCTACCAGAGAGGGGAGAGTCCTTGGTGGTTAATAAGGTCTTGTTGAAGCAAGCCAAAGAGGTCACTGAGCCTGCACAAAGGAAGACTTTGTTTAGGAGAATATACAAAGTCCAAGGGAAATGCTGCCAGCTAGTTATTGATAGTGGCAGCACAAACAATATGGTTTCCATTGAGGTGATAGAGAATTTGAAGCTGAAGACAAGGGAGCATCCAACTCCCTACAGGGTGTCCTGGCTGCATAAAGGGCACCAACTGATTGTAAAAGAACAATGTGAGATAGAGCTGCAAATGGGAAAATACAAAGATAAGGTCCTGTGTGATGTAATGCCCATGGATGTGTGTCACATACTGCTGGGTAGACTTTGGCAGTTTGACAGAGCAGCAGTGCATGATGGCAAGAAGAACACTTACAAGTTATTCAAGGATGGGGTACGTCATACATTGATACCCATGGAAGAAGGAGAGCCATCAAGCAGAGTGATTGATCCAAAGACCTTGTTGCTGAGCGGGAAGGAATATCTACAGCAGATAGAAGAAGAAGAGGTAAGTTTTTCTTTAGTTTGCAAACCTAAGGTAGTTCTTCTACAAAGATTTCTGATTTTCCAATAGAAATCCAAGAGATGTTAGACAATTATTGTGACATTGTTGTGGATGATTTACCTGATGAGCTACCACCTGTAAGAAAGATCAACCATCAGATAGATTTTATCCCTGGTTCAAATCTGCCAAATAAGGCAGCCTACAAAATGACTCCCACAGAAAATGAGGAAATCAGGAGACAAGTACAGAAATTGGTGGACAAGGGACTAATCAGAGAAAGTTTGAGTCCATGTGCAGTACCAGCGGTATTGAGCCCAAAGAAAGATGGAGGCTGGAGGATGTGTACTGATTCCAGAGCAATCAATAAGATAACAATCAGGTACAGATTCCCTTTACCCAGAGTTGAAGATTTAATGGATTGTTTGAGTGGTGAAAAATATTTTTCAAAGATAGATTTAAAAAGTGGATATCATCAGATTAGAATAAGAGAGGGTGATGAGTGGAAAACTGCCTTTAAAACAAATGAAGGACTGTATGAATGGATGTTAATGCCTTTTGGGTTGTCAAATTCACCTAGCACTTTCATGAGACTTATGAATGAAGTATTGAAAGAATTCATTGGTAAATTTGTGATAGTGTATCTGGATGATATATTAATTTTCAGCAAGACTAAAGAAGAGCATTTAAGGCATCTTAATTATGTCTTGAAGAAGCTGCATCAAGAGAAACTGCTGATAAATTTAAAGAAATGTTCATTCATGAAGGAAGAGTTGGTGTATTTTGGTTTTGTTGTTTCCGCAGAGGGATTGAAGATGGACCCAGAAAAGGTTAGGGCAATTGTGGAGTGGCCTTCACCCAGAAATGTTTTTGAGGTAAGAAGTTTCCATGGACTTGCCAATTTTTACAGGAAATTTATAAGAAAATTTAGTAATATTAATGCACCCATCATTGAGACAATAAAAAAGAGCAAAAAACCATTTAAATGGACTGCTGAAGCAGAAAGAAACTTTAAACTTTTGAAGCAGAAGATAACTGAAAAGCCTGTTTTGATTCTTCCTGATTTTGCTAAACCATTTCAAGTGAAGTGTGATGCTAGTGGAGAGGCCATTTGAGTTGTGCTGAGTCAGGATGATAGGCCTGTAGCCTATTTCAGTGAAAATCTGAATGACACCAGAAGGAAATATTCCTCTTATGAGAAGGAATTCTATGCAGTTGTTTAGGCATTGAAAAAGTGGAGGCATTATTTGATGTCCAAGGAATTTGTATTATATTCTGATAATCATGCTTTGCGGTACATTGTACAACAGCCCAAGTTGAATCATAAGCATGCCAAATGGGTTGAGTATCTCCAAAGTTTTAATTTTGTTTTGAAACATATAAGTGGCCAAGCAAATAAAGTAGCTGATGCTTTGAGTAGGAGGCACATGCTTGTTCAAGAAACCAATTTTGAAGTTGTAGGGTTTGATTTTCTCAAAGAATTGTACAAAACAGATTCAGATTTTAAGGAAGCATTTGAGGCATGTTGTAACCCTGTTCTAACAGATAGAAGCTAGTGGCTGGATTATTTCTTGTAGGAAGACTTACTATTCAGAAGAAACCAACTGTGTGTACCAAAATGTTCCATGAGAGAAAATCTGATCAAGGAGAAGCATAGTGGTGGACTTGCTGGACACTTTGGTACTGATAAAACTTATGAGAAGCTGAGTCACTTCTATTATTGGCCTAAGATGAGAACAAAAGTGGATAAGTTTGTGAAAAATTGCAAAATCTGTCAATATGCCAAAGGAAGGAGCCAAAATGCAGGATTTTATACTCCCTTGCCTATTCCAGACAGGCCTTGGGATATGGTGAGTATGGATTTTGTTCTAGGATTTCCCAAGACTCAGAGAGGGAATGATGCAGTCTTTGTTGTAGTAGACAAATTCTCCAAAATGGCACATTTTATTCCATGTTATAAAACTAGTGATGCCACCCATGTTGCTAACTTGTTTTTCAAAGAAGTTGTTAGATTGCATGGGTTTCCCAGGAGTATTGTTTCAGACAAAGACACCAGATTTGTGGGCCATTTTTGGAGGACCCTGTGGAAGAAAATTGGTACCAAAATGAGTTCCAGCTCATCTTATCATCCTCAGACTGATGGACAAACTGAGGTGGTGAATAGGAGTCTGGGAAACTTGTTGAGAAGTCTTGCAGGAGAGCATCCCAAGCAGTGGGACCATATTTTTCCCCAGGAAGAATATGCATATAATGACTCACCAAACAGAAGCACAGGGCAGAGTCCATTCCACATTTTTTATGGAATGCACCCCAGAGGAATATCAGAGTTAAGAAATCTGGGAAAGGCAGAGATGAGAAGTGCTGATGGTGAAGAATTTGCTTCAGAGATCCAAGCCATACATGAGAAAGTGAAACAACAACTACAAGGCAGCAACATCAAATACAAAGGCAGAGCAGACTTGAGCAGAAAAGAAGTCCATTTTGAAGTAGGAGATCTGGTTTTGGCACACTTGAGAAAGGAGAGGTTCCCAAGGAAGCAGTATAACAAACTGAAGTTAAAAAATATTGGGCCATGCAAGATACTTAGAAAGTTTTCTGCAAATGCTTATGAGATTGAATTACCTCCTGATGTTGGAATATCTCCCATTTTTAATGTTGCAGATTTGTACAAGTATGAAGATGATGGTGAAGAAGAAAGATCAGCAGACAAGGAACAGATTGAGTGGGAAAAGCAGCTACCTCCAGCACAACCATTGCAACCAGAGAGGATATTGGACAAGAGAGTGTTCAGGAAGACCAGAGGACAAGAGTACTTTCAGTACTTAATCAAATGGAAGGACAAGCCAGAGGAAGACGCCACTTGGATGACTGAAGGAATGTTGCAAAATATAGGTAGATCAGTGGAAGAGCTCATGGACAGGAGCCCATGAAGAAAATTTCCCTCGGGAGTCTGATGCAGGGGCATTAGATGCTAGCCAACAATGTAGGAGGTTTTTTCCACATGTTGTGGCTAGGAGGGTTCAAAATTATTGAATTGTAACAGCAAGGTGTCAATACCTTAGCTGTCTGTTTCATTTAGACTAGTTAGAGTCCATAGAAGTCGAATAGGTTTGGATTCGATCCATCTGTCATGTTTCAGTTATTTGAATAATTGTAATTAGGCTTTTGATTTACCAAAACGGTCCTCGCAGAGGAATCGAAGAGACAAATGCTTATGTATATATGTAACTCCCAGATTTCATGGAAGGGAGGAGATTTTCACAGTGATTTGTGTGTTAAGCTTTTGCTATAGTTGAATAAAAGCCAATATTGTATTGACTATCTGTGCGTATTTGAATTAATCTCTATGTAAATTTGTTGGTCTCGAGCATATTGAATCCTCCGTCCTATGGCTAATTCAATGAAGGGAATTGCTGTGTAAATCTCTGCCTAATCCCTGTCTATGGTTGATTGTGGACTCCTTGAAATGTCACATTACATTTTGTAAGAAGCCCAGAGGATATCTTAAACCATTGCCACAGAACTGTAGATTCTGGTCGTAGTGAAGGAAATCGCATACAGAGGTATTAGACTTGTTCAGCCATTAACCGAGAAATCCTGCTCGAGGTTAGACCCTGAGTTGAGAACTGGAGTGAATCGAAAGGATAGTGTAACCCCGGCATAAACCTGTGGTGACGTACTGTTCAAAAGCAAGAAGTGGTATTGATCGCACCGCTTTCGTGAGATAAGTGGTATTTTCCATTTCGGAGTGATTCCATAGACTGGAGGACACGTAGCATAAGGTGGGATCCCGAAAACCGCCTTTTCGCGTGCCATCGCACGTTAAAGTTCGTCTAAGGAGGCCATGCGATATCGACTAACGCTGTCGATCTGGAGGAAGGCCAATCGAATGGAGGAAGTAGCGCGAAGGATAATCTAAGGTATGAACGTTTAAAAGTGTGAACCGTCAATTATATGTGTGGGCCCGGGATATACTAAAGTGTTTATTTAAAATATTGTCGGTTTATTAATGTAAGTCGGAGGAATTAAGGTTCGGGGATCTAATTAAGTTTTCCAAAGTTTGCTGAAGGTGTTATTTATCAAATTCTCTGAAATTGATAAATAAATTTACAATAAATTATGTGGGAGGCCACGTGGAGATGAATTGAGCTAATTGCGTGAAATTGTTGACAGAGCTACACTAGTAGGCCAGCTCTCCTTAGGGGGCTCGAATTCGAATTTGTTGCTGTCATAAGGGACGAGAGAATCCTTGATTGATTCTATAAGGATTATTTGAGCACTTATCTCCCCTTTCATATACTTCGTTAGAGATTGAGTTTCTTCCTTTAGTGGCTTAGTGATTGAACCCTTAACATGTCCAATGAATTTTTCTGTGAGGATCAAATCTATCATCTTCTTCCATGCAAGGAAATTTGATGACCCAAACAACTTATTTCTCTCATTTCAGAATGAAGTCATTTTGATAGTAGATTCAGTCACAGAGATAAGGATACTTACATGTCAAGTGAATATGCTCCTTTGATGGCGATATCTTCAACTTGATGCCTTCTTGATTTTGATAATGATGTTTGCTTCCTTGAAGATGATAATACTTCTTCTTCTAGAGATTCCATTCTTCAAATAAGCTTGAGATGATATTATTGATTCAAATGGAGGGAGAATACCTTGATTCCTTTGATGATGATGGAAACGCCTCTTATTTCTTCCTTGAAGAGGAGACTTCAAGATGCCTCAAATGCGTAGTCCTTCTTTAAGTGGAGTTAGGGTCCTTAAGGTCTTTATTTTGATGATATTGTGTGATCTTTCCAGGAATGCTTTGAGTGTAGAACCCTTCCTAAATGAGCTAGGGTTTTTAGGCCTTCTTATTTCCTTATTTCAAGATGATGAGTAAGTTATTCCTTCTTGATGATATGATGTCCTCTTTGATGCCTACTTCTACAAGCTTCCTTTCCTTACCTTGTCACCTTAGCTCTGATAACATGTTGAGAAATATAGGGGCAACTAGATTAGGTGATTTATCTTCTTTGATAATTGCTTGTGATGTATATTACTTAAATTGATTAGCTTATTATTTCACTTTATTATAATTAATTTTTTTACCATAAAACTACCAAAACAATAAAGAAAAATGAGACAAAAGGACGCAAGATATAGGAAATCAACCAAGGCCAAAACCTCTCCTGATGAGAGGAAACCCACAAGAAATCTTCTCTTCTTATAGAATTTCAATTGACGAATTCAAAGACCCATGACCCTTTTCAAACAACCCCTCCAAGACCAAGTCAAACTTCCTCCTTGAAGTAATTTCTCAACCTAATTCAAACTTGCCTTCCAAAAACTTCCACTTCACCTTTGACCAAAATTTCAGACCTGTAACTCTCACTATAATTTTGACCTGCAATTTTTGGCCCCTTCTCTAGAAACCCTAGGATAGCACATGTGAGAAGAAATGTAGAAATATTCATTATTTTCCCTTCGCTTGGCCTCCTTTTTCCTTGTGAACTTTATCCTCAAAACAGTTCTTATTGGCACCAATGAACGACTTCTTGATGGTACTGCAACTCAGCTTCTCTACAACATATAAAAGCCCTAATCTCTTCACACATGTGAGGTGTAGGAGGCCCAAAAACAATCCCAAAATTTTGGTCTTCCTTCTTCTTTTCTTCTCTATTTAAGAGGCTTCTTGTCTTTCCTTTTTCACACTTATTTCTTATTCTTGGATGCTTGATTGATACTCCTTTGAATGAGGTCGAATGCTCTTATATATAGGCTTCCTTGAGTGCCTTAATAGATAGAATTGACCTTTTAGATAGGTAGACTTGCACTTTTTCAAGTCCAACTTGATTATCACACTATGACAAGGTATTGGAGCCTGGTCTTTGACTTCATTTTGACTCAAATAAAATTTTCTTTACAACATGTAACATTCCCAAGTGGGTCTTCCATACATGAAAATGACTCAATTGACTTGTAAAATCAATGACAAGCCCTAGAAGCACTCAATGGGTGCTTGAAATAAAAATAAATTTCTCTTGAACATGAAACCCATGCCTAAAAAATAATAATAATAATTTTTATTTTTCTCTTTACATCAAATACATGAAATCATGATTAAATTTTTCATTATGAAGTGTTGGGTATGTGTTATATTCTTTCCACGATTAATCGCACGTGTTGTAATGCCTCGAGATTTTTTTTTTGGTGTGCGGACCCACTCATAGGCGGACCTACCCGTGGTTTTGTGCATGAGTTTGCACATGGTTTTTGGGGGACGATGGTATTTGGTCCCTAGTATTTTGTAGATCCGGTCAAGGGAACTACGGGTATGTTCTAATCTAGGGTTAATGGATTAGGGTTTATGTATGCTTCGACATGTATATATGTGTTGTAACAATGAAAGGAATATAATGAAAAATCAAGCTGGTTGTCCCAATTTGGGATCCAGGGGAAAATATCTGTGTATATATGTTTTATGTTTTATGCTATCGCTATTATTTATTTTTTGTTTTAAGATTCATTTGTAGATAATTTCTTTACAGGGTTAAAAACTACATTTGGTATCAAAGTTGTTTCGGCTTCAAGGGGACGCCTTTGCTGCTGAGGGGTTTTTTGCTTGGGCCTGAGGTAGACCCTGTTTAGTGGGAGATCTACGGAATTGATTCTTGCGGTGAAAGAAGATGGTGAGTAGTGGAAATATAGAGATTGGGAAATTTAATGGTCAGATTTTTGAGTTGTGGAAGCTCAAGACGAAGGACTTCTTTTTGGATAAATATCAACGGATCGAGGTAGATCCAGGTACTAAACCAACGACAATGTCAGATGAAGACTGGAAGAATTTGGATCGGAAGGTGAAGAGCACAATACAGTTGTGTGTCTCAGATTCAGTATTGTTGAATGTATCTGGGGAAGCTACGACGAAGAATTTGTGGGACAAACTTGGGACTTTGTACTAATCTAAGTCTCTAGTGAATAAATTTTTCCTATGAAAAAAGCTGTATAACCTGAGGATGAAGGATGGAGACTCGGTGACAGAGCATCTGAACGCCTTCAATACCGTGGTAAGCCAGCTATCATTTGTTGATATTAAAATCTTAGATGAAGATAAGTGCATCACACAGTTCTCTACCAGATTCGTGGACAGCCTCGGTGTTATTGCAATAGGTAGCAATACAACTACCTTGAATTTTGATGACATTGTCTCAGCCTTGCTGTCGGAGGAAATGAGATGGAGAAATATGGAGGGTCAGAATGGAGATGCCTTATTTGTACGAGGAAGGTCCCAAAACAAAAACAAGAATAAGTTTTTGAGTGGGAGATCTAAATAGAGAGGGAGATCTAAATCTCCTGGAAAGTTTGTAAATATTGCTGGAAATGCGGAAAGGAAGGACACTACGAAAAGGACTGCAGATCTAAAGCTCCTGAGAAAGGAAAGGGATCTGATGATGCTCCTTCTGTAGAGGAAAAAACCACCTCGGATGAAGGTGGGGATTTGTATTTGGCTTCTTCTTCAAATACATATGTAGATCATGAGCCATGGTTGATTGAATCGGGTGCATCGTTTCACTTCACTCCCCATAGGGAGTGGTTCTGCGAGTATGAGAAATATGATGGCGGTGATGTCTTCTTAGGGGATGATAGGAAGGCCAGAATCGTCAGACGTCGAAAAGTCAAGCTGAAGCTGCAAGGTGAAAGGATTAAAACACTTCCTGGTGTTCTGCACATTCCTGCATTGGCCAGAAACCTGATTTATGTAAGCAAGATGGATGATGCAGGTGTAAAAACAATGTTCAAGAAAGATACCTGTAAGATGGTTCGGGGAGCACTGGTATTAATGCGGGGAGTTCGGATTGGAACTCTGTACAAGCTTCAGGGCAACACTATTATTGATGGGTGCAACAGTTCTGTGGTTCCCGAAAGTGGAGCGGAAAGCCTAGCGGTCTCTAGAGAAAAGACCATGCTATGGCATCAAAGGCTTGGACATATTGGAGAGAAGGGCCTTCAAATACTGCATGGAAATGGTATGGTAGAAGGTATGTCTAATAGCTCTCTGGATTTCAACTTCTGTGAACATTGTGTATATGGGAAGCAGAATCGAGTGAGTTTTCCTTCTGGTGCTAAGAGGGCAAACAATATATTAGAGTTGTGCACAGTGATGTTGTAATGTTCCAAATGCTATGGAACATTGATTTTTGTTAAGGAGATGAATAAAATGGGTAGGGGAACCATTCTTTGCATGATTAGGGAATAAAAAAAATCCTCTAAGTGTGAAAGAAGATCATGTTGGAGCTGGATTTCACACCTCCATGTGTGAAAGGAGGTTTTTGCATAAAGGCTTGGCCAAGGTTGACCAAGTCAAACTGCGTTGGCATGAGTTGGAAAGCACTAAGTGTGACAACGTAGGAGGGAAGCTTCTAGAGGAATGAAACCCTAATTCGAAGTAGGGCCCATGGAGGGAAGGCTCAATTGTTTAAAAAGAGCAGCAAGGCAGCCATTGAGATTATCTTTGGATCATTTTACATCCAAGTCTTAGAAATACTTGTTGCTGCCTCTTGCTGTTCAACAGAGCTGTAGTGCCTTAGGGAACGAGGGAGTCCTGTTGAGGATTTAATCTCCTTCTTGAGTAGCTCATGAAGGATTGCACTCCATTCCCCATATTTAGGCATTCAGGCCATAGCTTTAGCCATCCACATCAGCGTAGTTTCTGCAGCAGATATTGTGCAGTGTTGCTGGGGAGGTTTCCACATACCATCCGAAGCTAGTTTTCCAGTGGAGGGAGGTTCCATCATTTGGGAGATCAGAAAAGAGGGTTCTTGAGCATATCCCACCATATTTGGCATCAGGCCAACCACATTCCATCATTGGCAACGTAGTCCCTCTCTTAGACAACGTTTTCTTGGTGCATATTTGCTGTGAGGGATTAGTAGATTTTGGAGGGGAAGTCTTGGGTGAGAGGATCAGCCTTTCACTTCAAATTTTCATTGGAGAAGGGCTCTTCATATACAACAGCTATTTTAGCCTTCTCCATCCATTTCCAGCTCTTGAGTTGCAGCAGCTACTGCAACTCCGACATTTTTGTATTATAGTGTTTCTGCATAGATTTCAGCCAATCCTCTTAAAGGATTGATGTTATGTATTTTCAGGGGTTGAGATATTGCTCCCCCTTCTTTATTTGAGCCTACATTGTCATATCATTGTATTTTTATTGTTTATGCAACAGTCCCTCTCTATAATTGCGCAGTCATGGCTTAGGGCTTTCTTTATGCAGCAGTGTTTCTCATGCTTCCTTGTACAGATTTCTTGAGGCTTGTTGTGCCTTACTTGAGTGACCATTTCCTCAAGAGGTTGTATATTTTATTGCTGCTATGATCTAATATGATGGCCATTGTATTCTCCGGCATTTCATGTGTATATGATTCATTGCTATTTTCCATTTGATGTATTTGTTATTGTTGTAGCTGCAATGTTGGTGTTATCTTAAGAGATTCCCAATCTTGTTGTATTTCCCTCTTGGGGATATTGTTCTTTGACAATCACTTTATAGACAGAGTCTGCTACTGGGCCAGGTAGCCTCTGGAGCTCATACTTTGTTCAAAGGTGAAAAATCCAATAAATTCCCCTACAGTCTATCTCTGGAATAGATTTGCCTTGTCATTTGACAATGTTTCTTAAAAAAGAACATTACAGTGGTATCAGAGCATCAAACTGGCACAGCCTGTGAGTTTGATTTTAGAGGAGAATAATGAAGAAGATGAGCTTGAGCTCATATATTTTTGGAATAAATAAGAGCTTCCCTGAGGAGGAGGACAAGAAAAGGGGAGAAGAGGAAGGTCCATGCACTTCCTACTCTCTTGAAGACCAAGATGGAAGATGATTGGATTTCCAGATCTTAAGCAAGTACCTGGGTGACTATAAACCCCATTCTGTAGCATTTAGGAGAGCTACAACATTCTCACCATCTATTCAACAGATGGAGGAGAGAAGGCCCTATGGAAAAGGAGAAATCAGAGGAAATAGGCTTCTATTGTCTACATTTGATGGGGTTACTTCAGCTAGAGCTTGGGAGCAGAAGCTGGAGGCATTTTTATTGCTGCATCCAGTGGCAGAGAAAGAAGCAGTGGAGATGGCAGCGCTGCACATGGAAGCTAAAACCTATGTTTGGTGGTTCAAACCCTTGGTCCATGCAAGGGAGAGTTCTTTTGGAGACTTTTCTCAAGGGTTGATCCAAACCTTTGAGGGAGGGAGGACAAAGGAAGAGAAAGCCATTCCACCATGGGAGGAGAATTGCACCAACACTGCTACAACTTTGAAGGAGCAGCCTTCTACATCTATGGATGAGGAAGCCATTGGAGGAAAACCCATTGCATCCACACAAGGAGGTCCCAAGATCCACCAAGGTATGAGTAAAGTTCCACTTTATATTCCAACAAATAATCTTAAGGATGGTGGAATTTCATATGAGGAGGTCCCAGGATCAAATCACATGGCCACTTTAGGGCCTCATGATTGCACTGCGCTGTGCAAGGGGTTCAAGGAGAATATGAACCCTCATCCTCATGCACTATTGATGAGTCTCCTTCAGCCCTTGAGGTTGGTATGTGGACCATTGGAGGATGAAGTAAACGATGACACCTCCATAGAGAATCATGAAGCAAATTGTAAAACTGGAGGAAGAGACAACTGCTACATCATTGGAGGAATCAACAGCATTGTTGAACATGGGTGGAGAGGAGACATCACCTCCATCACATTTGGATCCTCATAGATCCAACACGGTCATGGGAGAAAGGCATTTCCTAAGAGGTCTCCAAGGAGCTGCATTTCAAACTCTCATGAAATGCAAAAAACAAGAATTGGTTTGGGAGAATGGTAGCCCTCATGAGAGGAGTACCAAAGAAGAGGAGAGGTGGCAGGATGTTTACATCATTGGGAAGGAAGGAGAAGGGATACATATTGCTGATATAACATATATATCAGTCATGATACCTTCATCACATAAGTCATATGATGTGAGCATGAGGAAGCAACAAGCACTTAAGTTGCTTGGGATTGATGGAAGAGAGTACAAGCAGATTTGCTCTCATATGATTGATGGTGTTGTAGGAGTAGAGGAGGGAACTCTCATATTGCAAAGGGATAAATACTTAGATGGGATTTATTGGGAGGCATTTCCCTCTTGGGAGAAGCTTCATATTTGCAGCAGCAGCACCAAAGTTTTTCTTGACAAGGAGCATGTCAAGGAAAAAAGATTGGCATGGGCAAGAGCCTTTTTGCATGAGCTCACAGCGTTGTCATTTGGGAGGAGGATCACATGCATAGATACATCTATCATCTCACTTCCAGCCTATGGTAAGAGTCTTGAATTTACCTTTTCTGATTTACATACTTTTATCATTATGATGCAGTGCAGGGCTTTTCAAAGGGGTAGATTTTTCATGTTGCTTCATGAGAAAAATTGGGCCAAACTGTGTGATGGAGACAACCATATTTATATGGCCTTGGGAAAGTGTTACCTTCCATGTATGTTCAGCCACTTACCATGCATTATCAGATGTAAAAACATACATTGTTATTCCTAAGACAGAAAACAACTTGCCATATCATTTCTCAAAGCAGCAGTTTGGGAAACTGCGCTGTGACTACTTGGGAGACTGTTGGTACAACATTGCACAACATGAAACCTTCAGTACTTGCCTCATTTTATTTCTGAGTATGGTCTCCTTGGTTGATATTTTTGTTATCTCAATGGAGGACATGATCAAAGGAGAGACACATGGGATGAATGTGTCCTTGATGAGGAAGAACTCCCATATTTTCTGCAGTACATGTTCTAAGGGGAACATGAGAGGAGGCATGGCTAAAACCACATATTTGCTTACTTGTGGGGTGAGCCATGAGATTGGTAATTTTATCCATCCATTTTATGTATATGGGCAGGTATTGGACCTTATGTTGCTGATTCACTCATCTATTTACTATTTAGTAGTAGATGTGATATTTGTTGTGCACTACTTGCCATGTTATTTTCTGCAGCTGCAGTGGATGAGGTTGCATTATAACCCTATGAGGCATTGTTTGCATTTTATGCACATGGTATAACCTACAACAAACATGTCATGGGGGAATTCTATGGTGATCTTGTCCTATTCATCATAGATGACATGTCTTGGGCCAGCTAGGTTATCATTGACGAAGGAGAGATTCTTGGGGAATTACTCTTCATTTTGCCATTTAAGGGAAATACATTTGCAGCCCAGGATCAACACACACTCCACAATAGTCATAAGTGGGGGAGAGGATAGCATGGGGTAAGTTATAGTGCTTGCCATGATTAGATTTCATCCCACCTTCATTTCTGGAGCTCAAGGTGGAGGGAGATTTTCCATGAGTTGTCTTGTTGGGAGGCAGCTTATTTTTATGACTGATGGCTTGGGGATGAGAGATTCATATGGGGGATGATAAGTCCAATTATATATCAGATCTCATGCATCAAGGAGGTCCTTGGACAACTCTTTGTTCCTTCATGGATATTGTTTCTACATGATAGCTATTTGGGAATGTTCACCCCAAGGCTAGATTGCATATGATGGAGGGACAGTTTGAAGACTTGATTGCCGATATGGAATATTTTCCTTGAGGAGATCATCACATAAGGATGCTACAGGAGGAAGGGTAGAAAGAAACTTAGTTCATCCTTGCAATTTCTTGAGGGCAAGCAATATTTTGAGAGGGGAGGACTGTAATGTTCCAAATTTTATGGAACATTGATTTTTGTTAAGGAGATGAATAAAATGGGTGGGGGACCCATTCTTTGCATGATTAGGGAATAAAGAAATCCTTTAAGTATGAAAGAGGATCATGTTGGAGCTGGATTTCACACCTCCATGTGTGAAAGGAGGTTTTTGCATATAGGCTTGGCCAAGGTTGACCAAGTTAAACTGCGTTGGCATGAGTTGGAAAGCATTAAGTGGGACAACGTAGGAGGGAAGATTCTAGAGGAAGTAAACCATAATACGAAGTAGGGCCCATGGAGGGAAGGCTCACTTGTTGAAAAAGAGGAGTAAGGCAGCCATTGAGATTATCTTTGGATCATTTTACATCCAAGTCTTAGAAAGACTTGTTGCTGCCTCTTGCTGTTCAACAGAGCTGGAGTGCCTTAGGGCACGAGGGAGTCCTGTTGAGGATTTCCTCTCCTTCTTGAGTAGCTCATGAAATATTGCACTCCATTCCCCATATTCAAGCATTCAGGCCATAGCTTCAGCCATCTACATCAACGCAGTTTCTGCAGCAGATATTGTGCAGTGTTGCTGGGGAGGTTTCCACATACCATCCGGAGCTAGTTTTCCAGTGGAGGGAGGTTCCATCCTTTGGGAGATCAGAAAAAGGGTTTCTTGAGAATATCCCACCATCTTTGGCATCAAGCCAACCACATTCCATCATTGGCAGCGCAATCCCTCTCTTAGACATCGTTTCTTGGTGCATATTTGCTGTGAGGGATTAGCAGATTTTGGAGGGGAAGTCTTGGGTGAGAGGATCAAACTTTCACTTCAGATTTTCATTGGAGAAGGGCTCTTCATCTACAACAGCTATTTCAGCCTTCTCCATCCATTTCCAGCTCTTGAGTTGCAGCAGTTACTGCAACTCCGACATTTTTGTATTATAGTGTTTCTGCATAGATTTCAACCAATCCTCTTAAAGGATTGATGTTATGTATTTTCAGGGGTTAAGATATTGCTCCCCCTTCTTTATTTGAGCCTACATTGTCATATCATTTTATTTTCATTGTTTATGCAGCAGTCCCTCTCTATAAATGCACAGTCATGGCCTAGGGCTTTATTTATGTAGCAGTGTTTCTCATGCTTCCTTGTATAGATTTCTTGAGGCTTGTTGTGCCTTACTTGAATGAACATTTCCTCAAGAGGTTGTATATTTTATTGCTTCTATGATCTAATATTATGGCCATTGTATTATCCGGCATTTCATGTGTATATGATTCATTGATATTTTCCATTTGATGTATTTTTTATTGCTGTAGCTGCAATGTTGGGGTTATCTTAAGAGATTCCCAATCTTGTTGTATTTCCCTCTTGGGGATATTGTCCTTTGAAAATAACTCTATAGACAGAGTCTGCTAGTGGGCCAGGTAGCCTCTGGAGCTCATCCTTTGTTCAAAGGTGACAAATCCAGTAAATTCCCCTGCAGTCTATCTCTAGAATAGATTTGCCTTGTCATTTGACAATGTTTTTGAAAAAGGAACATTACAGATGTGTTTGGACTTGTGTCGGTTCCATCACTGGTAAGTCTGTGTACTATGTTTCATTCATAGATGACTTCTCAAGGAATACATGGATATATTGCTTGAGGAAGAAATATGAAGTCTTTGATAGACTTAAATAATTTAAGGCTCTGGTGGAAAACCAGACAGAGAAGAAGATAAAGGTGCCGAGGACAGATAATGGTGGGGAGTTCTGCAAGAAGGAATTTGAAGATTTTTGTAAGAAGTGTGGTATAGCACACGAGAAGACTACTCCATACACACCTCAACAAAATAGAGTTGTAGAAAGAATGAACAGAACGCTGATGGAAAAGGCAAAAGCATGCTCAGTGGTACCGAGTTAGGACAAGAATTCTGGGCAAAGGCAGTGGAGACTGCATGTTACTTGTTTAACAGATCACCTTCATCAGCATTGGAGGATAAGACTCCACATGAGGTATGGACTGGTAAGAATCCCTCTCTTTCACATCTGAGGGTATTTGGATGTGATGCATATGTACATGTTCCAAATGAGAAAAGGACCAAGTTGGATAATAAATCTGAAAGGTGCATCTTTATTGGGTATAAGGATGGTTTAAAGGGTTACAAGCTTTGGAACCTAGAAACAAGGAAGGTTGTGTACAACCGAGATGTGGTGTTTAGAGAGGTGAAATATGTTGTTAAACATGAATTCCTACCAAAGGAACCTGAGAAGATAGAGTTTGAGCTAAAGGAGGATGAGTCAGACTGTACAACAGAAGAAGACTTAGAAGAGGAAGAGCCACAAACTCCAGCGGTGAGAAGATCAGTTCGGGAAAGAAGACAACCAGAAAGGTATAGTCCATTTGATTTTTGTTCAAATTTTGCTTTAACTATAACTGATGATGATCCCAGAACCATCAGGGAGGCAGTAGATTCAGAGGATGGAAAACTATAGAAGGAGGCCATGGTTGATGAAATGACATCCTTGCATTATTATGAGGCATGGGATTTGGTGGAGTTTCCGGTTGGAAGGAAGCCCATCGGGAGAAAATGGGTGTTGAAGAAGAAGATGAATGTGGAAGGCAAGGTGGAGAAATACAAAGCTCGGTTGGTAGAAAAAGGTTATTCCCAGGTACCGGGAATTGATTTTGGTGATATTTTTTCTCCTATTGACAAAGTTACTTATATTAGATTACTTTTATCTGTTGCTGCTACATTTGATTTTGAGGTAGAACAGATGGATGTGAAGACAACATTCATTCACGGGGATCTGGAAGAGGAGATCTACATGAAACAACTTGAAGGCTTTATGGTGAAGGGGAAGAAAGAACTGGTATGTGGGTTAAAGAAGTCTCTGTATGGGTTAAAACAATCACCAAGGATGTGGTATCATAAATTTGATACCTGTATACGGGGACTTGGCTTCATCAGAAGAAAGGAGGACCACTGTGTTTATTTTAAATTAATTGGTGACTATGTTATTTATTTGGTCTTGTATGTGGATGACATGTTTTTGATTGGAAATGATAAAGAAATTATCCAAGATTTGAAGACCCAATTGTTCTCCAAATTCGACATGAAGAATCTTGGTGCTGTAAACTATATTTTTGGCATGGAAATTAAGAGAGACCGGGCAAGAGTAAGCTCTAGTTAAACCAGAGGAAGTATGTCGAGACTATATTGCAGAGGTTAAATATGCAGGATAGTAAACTGGTGAATGTTCTGATTCCTGTAGGTGTAAATCTGTCTGCTGAACAGTGTCCCAAGACACAAGAAGAAGAGGAGGATATGTCCAGTGTTCCATATGCAAGTGCAGTGGGTAGCCTGATGTATGAAATGGTCTATACTAGACCAGACATTTCACATGCAGTGGGAGTATTGAACAGGTTTATGTCAAACCTAGGGAAGGAGCATTAGACAACAATGAAGCGGGTTTTCAGATATTTACGTGGCAATAGTGATTATGGATTGTGCTACCAGGGAAGACCAGGATTGGACAGAGTGTCGGAAATTCATGGTTTTGTTGATGCAAACTGGGTTGGAGATCTGGACCAAAGAATATCTACAAGTTGGCATGTGTTTAGCCTATTTGGAGGTGCAGTCAGTTGGATGAGTAAAAGACAGCCTGTAGTGGCTCTTTCAACTACAGAGGTAGAATACATGGCAACCACTCATGCAAGCAAGGAAGAAATTTGGTTGCAGATATTGTGTTCAAGTATGGGGTTGGTGCAGCAAGCTATAAGGATAGATTGTGATAGCCAAAGTGCAATTTTCTTGGCTAAGAACCCTGCTTATCATTCAAAGACAAAGCACATTGATGTTCAATATCACTTTGTGAGAGATATGGTTGAGGATAAAAGGGTGTTGCTGGTAAAGGTGGACACTTTTAAGAATGTTGCAGATGCATTGACGAATTCTGTAAGCACTCAAAAGTTCTCTTGGTGTATAGAAACAATGGGTGTTGCAGAGTTAGACTGATTATTAAGCTCTCTTGTGGCCCCCTGGGGAAAGAAAACAACAAGTGGGAGAATTTTGGGTATGTTATATATTATTTCCATGATTAGTGCAGACCCACTCATAGGCGGACCCACCCATAGGCGCACCCACTCATAGGCGGACCCACCCATGGTTTTGTGCATGAGTTTGCACATGGTTTTTGGCGGAAAATGGTTTTCGGCCCCTGGTATTTTGTAGATCCGGTCAAGGGAACTACGGGTATGTTCTAATCCAGGGTTAATGGATTGGGGTTTATGTATGCTTCCGCATGTATATATATGTGTTGTAACACTGAAAGGAATATAATGAAAAATCAAGCTGGTCGTCCCAATTTGGGATCCAGGGGAAAATCTCTGTGTATATCTGTTTTATGTTTCATGCTCTCGCTATTATTTATTTTCTGTTTTAATATTCATTTGTAGATAATTTCTGTACAGGGTTAAAACCTACATGAAGAACAAACCTAGTTACTTATTTCAACACCCTATTCATATAATAACTATCTATTGATCGCTTAATAAAGACTCTTTATTTGTGAGATAGGTTTTTGTTTGGAAATTTTCGAATGGGATAAGAGTCTTTTGGGATATATGGAACAAGGTGGTGGATTTTATTCAAGCCATCAATATAATTTGAGGCTTCTCATAAGCATCTTCTTTAAGCTTTATTTGAAAAATGATGGTAGATTATTCCATGTATATATCTCAAATATTCTAGTTAATACTTTAATAAATTGACCAATTGCACATGATATTACTTTTCATATTACCTCATATTTGTTCTTTCAAATTTTATTTGCTTGCAGGTCCAAAGGTAATGCTTTTCCGCTCCTTAGAATGAATCAACTACGTAAAGTTACTAGTCTTAAATATTTGCTTGAAATTATTCAAGGATACTTGTTGTTGCTAATATCAATGATGTTGATGATAGTGATGAGATCTCATTAAAAGAGAAACAAATTATTCAAACTGATTATTTTGAACTAAAAATTTATTTGCAAATATAAAGAGAAACGGGAAATCCAAGTTACCAAGAGTCTTGGTTTTCAACTAGGATTTCTTGCATATTTTATGCCAATGATGCTGATTTTCATAACTATACATTTTTTTGTCTTATTTTTCATTCATTTTTTTTGTTTAAAAAAAAAAATCAAACATCTTCTGGTAATAGAGGAGAATAATCCCATTTTCCCACCAATTTCAAATTAGAACTTTTCTGCAAATTTTGAACAAATTATTCTCTTGTTAAGTGCTTGTGATAGAGTTTTAATCTATGCCCATTAACGAGAAAAGTGGATCGTTATTCATCAATGGTATTAATCCTCATTTCTCCATTGTACCTTCATTGTCAAAAACAATTTATATCTCATAAGGGTCTAACCAATGTGTTTGAAATTTTCCTTGAAAATCTTTAAATTTGGAAACAAAGAGAGGGACCCAATCACCTAGTTTGAAATTTTTGACCTTGATAAAATTGTCATGCCATCTTGTCCTTCAGTGTTGAATCATGCTTGTTATTTGAATTACATCTTGTATAATCTTGTCCAATTTATTTAGATGTGCTAATCTTCATTTTTGGGCCTCAAAGAGATCTAGTCTCAATTTTGTTGTTGTTATGTATGTCTCCACTTGGAATACAATAGGAATTAGAACTTGCTTTCCATAAACAGGGTCATAAGGAGTATGTCCAATGGAATTTCTCCATGTGGTTTAGTATTCCCATAATTCTTCTAGAAGTCTATATGCCCAATCTCTTCTATGTAGATGTAGAGTCTTGGTTAGTATGACACTTTCTTTGCAATTTCCACTTGTCCATTAGCTTGTGGATGATATTGAGTGGATTTTCAATGCTTGATATTGTATTTCTCCATGATCTTTACACGAGCTTGAATGTAAAATGTGCACCTTGATATACCATAATTTCTATTGGTACACCAAAACTAGTGAAAATATCCTCAAAAATAAATGTAACAACAACATTTTCAGTGGAAAAATTTAGTGGCTTAGCCTCTACCCATTTAGTAACATAATAAGTGAAAAAAAGTATGTACCTCTTCTGCTTGGATGGAGGATTAAAGGGTCCAACAAAATATATAGCCCATTTCTCAAAGGCTATATTAGTACTTATGGTTGTAGAGGAATCTCATCAGATTGGATAGGTTTCCCCATCCTTTGACAACAATCACATATTTTGGCATATTCTTTGACATATTTGGAAAAGTGCAATAATATCCCAAAATAAGTACTTTGTATGTAATTAATCTGTCAGCAAAGTGTCCTCCACAATGTTCATCATGACATGCTTTAAGTATATCAGGTACCTCATATTCTCGAGCACATCTGCTAATGATTAGATTAGCTCTTGTTCAATATAGTTCTCCTTCTATCCAAGAATAAGGTGCACTGGATTTTATAACTCTTTGTCTTTCTTTTGATGATAGCCGAGGAGGAAAATTTCATGTGTTGAAATGTGTAACTAGGTCTGGTCTTCATAAATATGAAATGTACTATCGATTCTTGTATATTGTAAAAATAAAGAAAATTGTTATTGTTAATTTTTCTGTAGCACAGGTTTCATGCTCAAGGTCTTTTTATATAGAGGTAAATCACCCATTGAGTTCTTCTAGGGTTTCTCATAGAGTCAGGAAGTCAATAGAGTCATTTTCGTAGGAAGAAGACCCAATTAGAAATATTGTAACATGTCAAAAGAATTATTTTTGTATTTAAAGTGTCAAAATACCCCTCCAAGTCCAAGTCGGCCTGACAGCTAAGAAGTCGGCCTCATTAGGGCATTTCGTCCTCCTTGGTAGCCTATATGTAGGAGGGAACTCAACCTCCTATGGATACTCACTCACTTCTCATCATCCACGCAAAGGAGAAGCAGAAGAAACGAAAGTGAATAAGGATAAAAGGACGAAGGACGAAGTTCTTGAGTTATTTCTCTCTCTCTCTCTCTCACTCATGTGAAGATAAGGCTAGGGTTTTGAAACTGCAAGGTCAAATTTGTGAAAGTTATAGAAAGAAGGTCGAAGAAAGTCCTAGAAGGAGAAGCAACCCAAGGAAAGGTAAAAGGAAACCTTGGAAGCCCTAAAATTATTCACATGTGTGGAAGCAACAACTGTTGCAAGGGTCAAAATTTTCAGACCTCCAGTGGAGGCCGAAATTTTGTAGCTGGGGGTCGAAATTGTGTAGCTGGAAGAGTTTTGATTGGGTTCGACTTTGATAGAAGAATAACACAATAAATAAGGGATAGCTTGGTCTTGTAAGGGTATTGGTACTGGTGTAAAGGTCTTGGAATTTGTCATTTGAAGAATCTATAAGAAGGGAAGAGATTTGTGGGTTTTCCTCTCAAGTGTAGAGGTTTTGGCCCTGTCTTGCAACCTAAATCCTATTTTATTGTGTATTGTTGATCTTCATGTTTTTGGTAGTTATTTGATGATAAGAACAACATAATAATAAAAGAAGAAGCTACTAATCAAGAAAAAGTAAAAATACATCACAAACAATTATCAAGTTTAAGAGAAATCATCCTAATTGTATCCCTCTAGATTTCTCAACATGGTATCAAAGCTATGGTTGTCTAAGTGCATGATGAAGATCACTACATCTTTGAAGAAGTCGCTAAAGTAATTTTCTAAAATGGAAGGTCATCTCAAGTAAGGCATCAAATAATTTTGGGATCTTCTATTATCTATCAAGAATCATATGACCAAGACTTATACTACAAAGGAAAAAGGGTTATTATCAACATTTACAGGTACATTTGAAGATGAAAATATATGGGTAATTGAGAGTGGAGCATCCAGGCATATGACTGGTGAGAAAAAACAACTAAAAACCTAATCAAGAGGAAAATATTCCTACTTTGTTGAACTTGGTGACAAGAAGAGATATCCTGCAAGAGGAATTGGATCAACCTCGTCTGAGATGGAGAATGGAGAAAACATACATCTCAACAACGTTTTATTCATACTAGGTTTGCAAAAGAAATTGATTTCTATTTCATGTCTAGAAGATAAGGGAGATAGATTCATTTTTATAGATGGAAAAGTAATGGTATGGGATAAAGGCTCTAGCCTTAACAATGCAAAAATCATAGGAATTCATGAAGGAATAATATGCAGGTTACTCACACCTCTATCCCAATCCTTGGTTCACATTGAAGTCAGCCCATGTGAGATTTGGCATAGAAGGTTTGGACACCTTCGCTACAAAATCTTACCATCTCTCAACACAATGGTGAATGACATACTTGAACTTAAGGAGGATCATGAAGGAGTTTTCAAGGGATGTGCATTAGGTTAAAATGTTAAGAAATTATTTGGAAGCAGTGCCTCAAGAAATCCTAGATCTCATTCACTCTGGTGTTTGTGGTCCTATGTCTGCAAAGTCTCTAGGATGTCATATATACTATGTAAATTTCATTTGTGACCACTCAAGGAAAACTTGGATCTATTTGCTAAAGTCCAAGGATGAAGTATTCGAAAAATTTCAAGAATTCAAAGAGGAAGTAGAAAATATTACAGCAAGAAGGATACAAATACTGAGATTTGACAATGGACGATAATATACATCAAAGGAGCTCATATATTTTTGTAAGGAGGTTGGAATTAAGAGGGAGTTGATAGTTCCATACAATCCAGAGCAAAATGGAGTAGCATAACAAGAGAATCACTCAATTGAAGAAAGTGCTAGAGATATGTTGCACGACCAAGACTTACCTCAATTTCCATGGGGTGGAGCATCTAAAACAATTGTCTACATTAAAAAATCGAAGTCCTCACAGATCACTACAAAACATGAATCTTGAAGAAGCATTCACTAGGAAGAAAATAAGTGTAGACCATCTCTGGATATTTGGTTGTCCTTTTTACATTCACATTCCAAAAGATAAAATAAAGAAGTTGGATCCTATGAGCAAGAAAGGCATATTTATTAGATATAGTAACACTTCAAAGGCATATAGGATATACATAAAGGAAGGGAACCAAATTGAAGTAAGTCCATATGTGATCTTTGATGAAAGTGTTGCATATATGAAATTTAAAAATCTCCTGATTGAATTTGATGATGAAGAACTTACGATATTTGAAGAATTCTCTAGGGAGGATGAAGATTCCAATCATAAAGAAGAAGGTTCCATTAAATCTATGCAACAAGTCACCATTCCTTAAAATAAAATGAGACCTAATTGGTTGAAGTCTACTCTTCAAGATGTTGAGAAGGACATGGAGCAAGCAAGGGTACATTCAATGAAAGTAAGAAGCCTAAAATATATTCAGGTTATGTAGCTTATATTACAAAGTTGAATGAAGCAGAACCATCCACCTTTGAAGAAGTTGTCAATCATCAAGAATGGAAAGATGTTATGAATGAAGAATATCAATTAATAATGAAGAATGGAGTTTGGGAAATTGTTCCTAGGCCAAAAGACAAATCTACGGTGACTTCCAAGTGGCTCTACAAGATTAAGCATGCAACAAATGGAAGTAAAACAAGGTTTGTGGCTAGGGGTTTTCCTCAACAAGAAGGCATCAATTATGAAGAGAGATTTGCACCTACAACTAGATACACAACTATTTGATCATTTGTCTCTTTGGCAACATCGATAGGATGGAACATCTATCAAATGGATGTTAAGAAAACATTCCTGAATGGTACTATCGATGAATAATCCTATATAGAACAACCCTTGAGATTTGAAGTGGATAATAGAGAGATTCATGTCTACAGGCTGAAGAAGGAGCTTTATGGCCTTAAGAAAACTCCAATGGATTAGTATGAAAGGATGGACACGTACCTAAAAATATTGGGATTCTCGAAGAGTTATGTTGATCCAAATATCTATATCAACGTAGTGAAGAATGAATCCATAATAATTATTCTATATGTGGGCGACGATATTATCATAAAAAATGTAGGCAATCATATACAAGAATGCAAGAAGCAATTGGAAGCATGATTTAATATGAAGGATCTAGGGTTGATGCACTATTACTTGGGGTTGGAAGTTTGGTAGGGAATTGGTGAGATATACCTAGGTCAAGGAAAATATGTGATTAAGATGTTGTAGATGTTTGGCATGATGGAGTGAAAACCTATGAAAACCCCCATGATCACAAATTTGAAGAGTCTAAGAAGTTCTGATTCAAGCTTGTGGATCCTACTAGGTATAAACAATTGGTTGGCTCTCTGATGTATCTAGTAAACACTCTACATTTGTTTTGCAGTAAATATTCTCAATCAGTTTTAGATAGAGCCCAAGTAGGAACATTGGATAAAAATCAAGCATATACTAAGATATCTACGAGGAAAAATCCATTACTGCTTGAATTATGATAGAAAGAATGATTAATTGATTGGATATACAAGTTATGATTGGAGAGGCAGTGAGACAGATGGAAGGATCACTACTAGAGGATGTTTTAGTTTGGGATCCTCTATGATTTAATGGATAAATGGAAAGAAAGAGTCAATTGATTTAAGTAGTGCTGCAGTTGAATACATTGCAGCATGTGAAGTAAGTAGAGAAGCTGTTTGGTTGAGGAAGATGTTGTTGAACCTACTTAAAGGATCGATGGATCCTACAATTATACATTTTGATAACACCAATTTCATAAGTTTGTTTGAATACCTAGTGTCCCACGGAAAGACAAAGCACATAAATAACAAGTATCATAACATAAGAAATTTGGTGCAAGATGTGTTTATTTTTGGTAGCATCAGAAGTGCTCTAAGTCTCAAACTTTGTGGAGAGGCTTAGGCACATGTATTCCAAAGAACCCAGAAATCATTTGTGGAAATTCCACATGGAATATGTTTTATTAAAATAATTAATTATTTAAAGGGTATTAATAAAACCGAGTGTGGATCTTCTAAAGAACATGGATCAATTCAAGTTATGATATTAGATGTTGATTAGAGATATAATCGGCCATTGATATCTCAATGAGAAGAATATAAAGGAAGGCTTGAGGGCCATTTGGAAAACACACCAATGCAAATATTCAGTTTCCTAAGTAAAATCGATTTTCTTAGTGGTTGAAGTTCGACAAGAGAAAATCGATCTAGAGGGAGAGTTGCAGGTGGAGGAGAGACAGAGAGGGTTTAACATCATTATGGGGTGAAAGAATAGGTGATGCAGTGGCTAGAAGGGACAATGCAGAGGCAGGAAGGGAACAACGTAGAGGTGACGCAATTCTGCGCAGTCTCCACGCAAAGCCAACATAGTGGTGACGCAGGAGGCCTAGGAGAGTCCTTCCAGGGTCGTTTCTCATTAGAAAATTTTGTGAGAAATTTCTCCAGTGTTATCATAGAGAATTTCTCTTCGTTATTTCTAATTGTAAATTGTACAAGAATATTTTTCTGAAGAATAATAGAAACCATCATCTCCTGCATATATTTTCCCGCATTGGGTTTTTCTGGGGACAATTGTCCAATATATCTGTATCATTCTTGTGCTAATATTTCCTTATTGTTTTGCTCAGTAATTGTATGGTGAAGTCTACATTTAAATTTATTTCGATATTTATTGAAGAGATTTATGCAAATAACTTATTTTGAATAATAAGTAGAAGAAATAACATCAGATAATGCAGTAGGATTTCAAGTTGGAATTTTCACATGGTATCAGAGCCATGTTAGGCAAGAAAGTAGGAGGGTCTATGCCAAAGGGAACTCATGGTGCTGCCTTGGCAACAAATCATACTCCTAAAGGGCTTACGTATTCCTTCTACAAAAATTGCCAGAGAAGGGAAAAGCACGAAGAAGATGGAAGATCGAGTTTAGTCTGAGTTGGCCTCTAGGCTGGAAAAATAATGTGCGTGTTTATCTAGCACTACATCATTAGATAATTGGTATATTGATAGCGGGGCATCAGCTCACATGACTCGAGAAAGAGATCATTTCTCTTGCTATCAAGAATAACAAATGAACTTCCAAATTACTATGGGAAATAAGACAAGGTGTACCCATGTGGGAAAAGGGACCGTAGCATTTCAGATAGAAGTAGGAGAGAGTCTCCGAGCCACTAATGTGATGCATGTGCCAAGTATGGGAATGAATTTACTTTTAATGTCTCAATTTCAGGACAAGGGATACGACATATACTTTATTGAAAGAAAAGTCTATGTCAAACATCCAAGTTAGAAGAAGAAGGCTCAGATTGGGACTCAAAGCAACATTCTATATAGGTTGTAGCTCGAGTCTCTAATGGCACTGGTAGGCAGAAATCTACGTGGCGAGTCAGATCTGAATGAACTATGGCACAGACAAATGGGGCATCTACACTATGGAGCTCTGAGAATTCTCAAAGAAATAATTACGGGAGTTCCAGTTCTCAATACCAAACATGATGACGTATGCAGAGGTTGCGTTCTAGGCAAATATGTTAAGGTAGTGTATTCCAAGAGCAACAATAGGGTGAAGAGTGTATTGGGACTAATACACTCAGATATCTACGGACTGATGTCCACTAGAGCTCTTGGTGGAAGTGAATATTTTGTCACTTTCATAGATGACTATTAACATTGGAAAATCGTACAGCAGAAGACAACATCAATTAATGTCGAGCCCAAGGATTTATAGGACAAGAATACATTATGGAATCAAGAAGTATTTAAAATCTCTAAGGTTTTGAGAAAATCAGATTTGAACTAGTCATAAATGCTCAAATGCGTGCTTTATCCTTCGAGAAGAGCACCTTCTGTGCGCCTTTTTTCTCGATAAGCGCACATTCCTGGAAATGGAAAAAAGTCGCTTTCCAGGACCACACCAAGAAAAGGACAGTTACTCCTTATGTGAAAGCCGCCTAAGGACAAACACTAGCGCCTCCTTAGACATTATGTGAGCACACAAAGAATATTTGAGCACACAATGGAATCACACCTCTCCCTTGGGTCACCATCCATCATGTACCAAGGGAGGGAAGGAGGATTTGAAGCTCACCTATATAAACCCACCAAGAGATGAAGAAATGGTGATCACAGTGTTATGCTGGCCAAAGTTGCCCAAGCAACACCAGCATTGTGTGTGACCCGGAGCTGGAGCTAAAGAGGACTCGATAGTTGGCCACCCAACATCTTAGTCCACCACAGCAGAGAGAGAGAGTGAGACTGCATCAGAGGCAGAGCTTGGAAGGCAACATCCTTGCATTGGGACCTAGAGCCATTGCCTAGGGGCCCTTTGGAAAGTGGGTAAAATTTCTTCTCCATTTTGAACGTTTAATAAGAAGAGGCCATCGAGCCATCGTTTGCATTATTATCATTTGGAAATCTCTATATAGCTTTTGTATATTTGTGCTTTTAGTTTTAGTTTAACCAAAGCATACTTCAACATACTATTTCCATTAAGTTTTATGCTTTTGAGCTCCCCCACTTTCTGCCTGTTACCAATAGTTTAGAGAGTAGACCACACTCTCTAAGCTGGTGCAATTTCATACACCCATGCGACTAATCCACAACAACAGGATTGGTGACTCCACTGGTGTGTTCCAAGTTTATGTGGTTGTGCCATCTTTTGCAGGAGACCCTTTGTCTATGCTGGAGTGGATTTGACAGTCCTCTGACCCATCTTGAAATCCCTAGACTCACTGAAGTGACAGAATGAAGAAGGAAACTCCTAATCTTCTACTTGCAGGATTTATGCGCACATTTTTTCCACACAGAGGCGCATTGCGCGTGTTCAGGACTGATATGCATGCAGGAAGGCGCACCTGTCAAGGGATTTTGCGCAAAAATTGCAGATAGATTTTTTCTCCCTATTTTCTGCATTTTTTCTGCTTGTAAGTGTGTTGGGCAGCCCCTAATGTATATGCCAACACCTGTGTTGATACCCCACAACTTCTGAGAACTCACTTTTTGCTGCTTCTTGTAGGCATTTAGTTAGTTTTCATTTAAGTTGGTATTTGCAAAAAGTGTTCACATAGTTTAAGTAGGGGGCGAATTAACCATTGCTGTCCAAACAATTTATGTTTTTGTAAATTTTGGTATGCACACTTAGTTTAACTAGTCCAAGTAAGTGGCTCATGAGCACACATGCATAAGCTAGTGTAGAAATTGTTTAGTTTAAATTCAATTTTTGCATTTAGGAAATTGCGGGACTAGGATTGAATCGCTAATTAGATCAAGTAATCTCTACTGTCTTTGCACCATTGGTGACCCTAGACAAGCATATGAACGCTCTACATTCATGATTCTCCATCTCCCTTTAGTCACTCACATAGACTAACTAAGAAGATTTGGAAGTGACCCATTATCCGCAAATGCTTTCCATTTGAGCAAGGAACAACGTCACATAGTTTAACTAGGGGAATTTTGTAAAGGATCACTGATATCCATATGTTCAAATTATGAGATTTTTTACCATACGCTCACACACATTCACCCACTAAGAAAAGAAATCCACCTAAAAATAACTTAAACCAACTCACTAAATTCTCCCCACAGGGGCCACAAGAGTATTTATAGATCAAGTTAGGATCAAGGGGGTAGGCATCCAATAAGCCACCTTGATCACACTTCACATTGAAACATAGAAGTTGTGTATTTAGGGAGCTTTAAAATCCACCTATCAGCCCACAGAAAAGAAAACCCGAGCGCGACAGAGACCTGATTCAGAGGGGGTTAGGCTTAGGCGCAGTGCGTGCGGTATCAGTAGGGGCTACCTAACCCGGATGATACTTGGTACTGTTAGTTGACTACCAAGAAGCCCAAGACTCGAATGCTCACATGGGACGGTGGTTCTTAGTGGCCAAAATTAGGGCATCCTTTACCCTATAGGTGACGGTGCAGGCAAGCGCCAGACCCTCTACCCTTACCTTGGTTGATTCTCTTCGGCTGACTGGGGGCGTCGCCATCTCTTACGGGAAGTTTTTCCAGCACTCGCAAGAAATCCTCTCAAGGCCCAGTTACTTTTGAGTGTGTGAGGACGTAATAGGTCTTCTAGGATTTTGAGTATCATGCGCAAATAAACAAAACCATTTTTTTCTTGATTGATCACATATATTAAGTTAAAGGGAAAATTCATTTCATTTTCACTTTGTTTTATGTATGTGGCAATAAATTTGTCGTGATCACAGATTCGATCCCCTCAAAATTTTTCCAAAACCTAACCTGGTCGACACTCAAACGGTTCCAACGGAACCTCGTTGGTCCAGGCGTCTTTTGGACCTCCCCCCATTACCGGGAGGGGTTCCAAGTCTTTCGTCATTTAGGCATCAAAGACAGAACATTGCCACAGTAGTTGGTTCCTCCTTTCTTGGAGAAACCTTAGTTGGGAACCCTAATCGATCTCCCAACACCACACCACACACCACTCCCCCCTCGTCCCCTGGGGGCAGAGGAGCGCATCCCATACGGGAAGCCAGCTGAATTCACAATAGGGTACGTCACAGAATAACTCTCGTTCTAACCACAACTTCATGTCTTCACATGTTGCCATGGCGTAAACCTCCCAGTCACCCTTCTTAGTGACGTTGAATCTACTAGATTTGACCAAGTTCACCAACGACCCCATCACACACGATGCCAATTGGCCTCCCATGCCCACGAAGCTCCCTTCAGACATACCAAAGTTTGAAGGCAAGCAAGCAGAAGACCCAGGAAATCATATAATGACCTTTCACTTGTGGTGCTCATCGAATAGGATCATCGACGATACTATTTGGTTGAGGCTATTTCAATGCACTCTTACGAGAGTGGCCGCGAAATGGTACATGGAGCAACCCCTTGCTTCACATGGAACCTTTAGCACCCTCACTACCACGTTTCTCACATACTTTCAGTTGCCCATTCACCACGATTCAAGAATGGAGTTACTGACTCATTTCGGACAATCCCCCTCTACCCATATTTCAGAGCATCTCCATGAATGGAGGCGGCGTCGCAGTTTATGCAAAGTGAAACTCGACGACAGAGTCCTTTTAGATTTATTCTTGAAAAATTTGACAGCGGAGATTTCAAAGGATGTGGCGCAATGTAACCCCACATCCAAGGAGGATGAAATCAATAAAGGCCAGCAACTTGAACTGATCTAAACGCAGTCAGGATACATATACAATATCCTTCCCAACACCCTGCGTCTGCAATCTTATCAAGAGTTTCCAGGTGCGTCTAACTCTGCATACAGACTTATTGGGTCAATGACCCAAGGGTACCTAAGCAGCAGCAGTCAAAATCCCGGTTACACACATGGGTCTACCCAGAACATGTCTCAATCCGGATTTCAAAGTCATCATATGCAACAACAAAATTTGAATAATAGGGCGCAAGCGTATCACCAAGGAGGACCTTATCCTCCAGCTGAGGGTACCCAGTATGCAAGAATAAAGACTGACGGAAGAGCTCCCTCCTAAAGGCCAAGTGCAAACATGGGACAAAAATATGCTCAGTCCCAAGCACATAAGCCACCTACACAAAACAATGCACAGGTGAACTTTGTGCAGCCGTCCCAAAATCAACCACACCAATATGATCAGGAGAACTACCCTCCTAACATGGTTAAGAAAAAGGAAAAAACAAGCCCAAAAGGAACCTTGGATAGGGGGGCAACAACCAACAATGCCCACTGTGATCCTAGGCTGGAGGTAACTCCTCAACTCAAACCTTCCGTCATCACACTCAGAGCATATGACGGTCGTCCCTTGACCCCCGTCGGTCTCTTCCAAAATGTACCGGTCTGCTTAGCCGAGAAGACGATCCACATAGACATCGAAGTCTTGGAAGCTCACTTGGATTAGAATATACTCCTTGGGTGGAGTTACATGTACGCCATGTCTGCCATAGCCTCCTCCATCTTCTACATCATGATGTTCCCCCACCAGTATCGAATCATTACAGTAGACCAGCTGACGCACGGTGAAAAGCGTCCCTTGACCAACACGGATGTAATTCTACCCTACGTAGATACAGCCACAGATGGTATTTCACAATATCAAGAATATGGCCTTGGCCAATTCAAACTGTCGTCCGTCCTAGGGTCATTCCTAGGAGATCCTCCCATTATCCCTGAGGTATCGCCTGATGCCACAGGGGCCCTGGTATGCATGACGTCCACATCAAGCACCAAGGTTAGTCAAGACATGACTCAAGCAATAATGACACTGAGGCATCGACCACGACAGCCTCCCTAGTCTACGCCACCTCCCAAACCCCTTTCCTCTACCCACCTCCTGGCTTCATCTCCCAACAAGTTTTGGCAACACTGGTGTTACCCAACATATCGTTGGCATTCCCAGTTTGGTACCTCGTTCCCCCTTCAGGAACAATAACTACCAACGTTACTGCATTTGGGTTAAATCCCCCCAGTGCCGAGGATCCCAAACCTACCCAAGCAATGGTTGAAACCACCCCCGCAAGGGAAATTCCCATTGCGAAATCGGTGACCACGACCAAGAAAATTGGCAAGAAAGGAAAGAAAGGGGTGACCCCCACCATCCAAAGGGATTCATTAGCCTGTGCTATATGTGATGTCACAGGACACCTTGCCCACATATGTCTGAAGTTGGACGAATTAAAACCACTCCTCGGCTGCGAAGCAGGCACCTCGACACGATGTTCCCATAAAAAGGAACTTGCCACCAAAAGTACAAGCAAACCGCTGCATATCAATCACGCATGTGATATCTGTGACACCTATGGGCACTATACCCACCATTGTCCAGAAATACCATGATATAGGGATGCCTTACATGCGATCGAGCGATCCTATAAAGAGGATCCCTCCATCCATTCTATCAATGATGAGCCGTGTACCATCCTATACTTACAAGAGGAGCACAGATTCATAGAGTGCCCCCCAGTAATGACTATTATCTGTTGCATGCTATGCGATGAATGTGGCCACTACCTTGAAGAGTGTGCCACATTGGAACTCATTCACAGATGCTATCAAATCAAAAGTGTTTACTACGTGGGGCTACGGGAAACACAATTCAAATGCTCGTTATGCGCCAACAATCACCTATTAGAGGATTGTCACTACATACCTTGCTTCCGCCTACCCCTTGCTAGCCTCTGCTCAGCCATAGTTCGTCTTTCCCAAGAAGACGATATGGATGCCGAGTCGACCAATAGCTCCATGACCCAAGCAGAAGAGATGAGCGGGTCCATAATGTTCTTATCAGCTGAAGAACAGCCTAGCAGGAAACCCTTAGTTACCCCCAAAGGCACTTCACGAAACCCACCCGCATGCACGTTATGCAAACAGACAGACTATATAGTCGTCCACTGCCCTGACTTAGTAGCGTTACGATGTTGGTTCCCTGCCTGGCCTCAGACGACACTTGATGGGACCCCCATATCACAAATATTTTTCCTGATATGTCAGGATAATCATTATGATCGAGATTGTACTTATATCTCACGGATCCGTCCCACTATCGACATGATTAATGCCGTAGAAAAGAGAACGGACGATCTCTAGGAATGGCATAAAAGATACATCGCCGGCTCAACGTCCCCACCACCATAGTGGTGTTTCAAGCCTGATAAGACCACACACCAACCATGTATACCCCAGGCCAAGCCTAGGATAACATGCAGCCTATGTGATCTGAATGATCACCGAGTCAACCAATGCAGAGAACTCAAAACCCTTGCAAACAGTCTCCGCATAGTCTCGCCTCTCCCTCAAAAAATTCTCTCTAATCAAGAGAGGATCACACACACTTATTTCCAAATTTTCTCACACTTTCATCATACGTTTAAGTGTGCACATCTCCCGAAGCTGAGAGTAGCTAGAGTGGCATTAAGTCAACCACCCACCAAAGAGGGAGGCAAGTCTCAACCGACGATGCAAAAATGGAAGCAGAAGACGACCTCATTCATAACCGACCCTTTCCAAGCATCCACATCAGGAACATCGAGTAGCGTAGAATTTCACACTATCTACTCTGTCAACGCTGTGATATAATGCACCATTTGCACCGGTATGATCACGCACTAGAGGTATGCCCACTTCTAAAATCATTCAGGCACCTCTATGATAAAAAAAACTTCCACCTACCGGAAATTGACTATCGTAGCGGGAAAGCCGACCTTAGGCTCACACAGGACTCCATTACCGAGATCATTCCCCCACCGCATGCCAATGACACAATTCACCGCATACAACTTGTAGCATCGCACACCCAAGATAGGATTCTAACAGCCCCCTCGTCCCAAGATTTCCACTTTATTCCTGTCGCAAAAGACCAAGGTACCTTGTGCTTTTACATTGATTTCCGCGAGATCCCAAACTTGCATGCCGCCATCGAACTCCTTGATGACACCCAACCTTTAGAACAATTCCTAGTACAACTAGAGCTAGTTGACGAAAGCCGGCGACAATCGCTGCAACGCGATGAGGCCCATAAGAAAAGGGTAACAACATCATTTGACCGCCACATCACCCCTCGCTCATTTACCGAGGGAGAGTTAGTCCTTCGCTACGATGTCGCAAAAGAGGCCTTAGGGCCAGGAAAGTTCGAAACCTTGTGTAAAGGACCCTATATCATCAAAAATTGTCTCCGACAGGGGGCATACATCTTGACGGAACTCGACGGGACCTACCTCACTAACCTCGTCAACGACCTTTACCTCAAGAATTTCTACCCATAAGGGCCCTGATAACCCTTATCCCCTAGAGTTAGGGTACACAAAAATCCCAACACCAAAATATTTTTGACCCAAGGAACTAAACGCGCTCAAAGTGCCACCATGGATCACCAACTTGAACCCCATTTTGGATTTGCTGATGGAGCATCGCGATGGTCTCAAAATTTAGTTGCAGCTACCTGGGTCATCTACCGCCTTGACCGATCACCACTGTGTTCAAACGACGTGTGCATCAGATCAGCAACCAACAATCAGGCAGAATATGACACCGTTATCGGACTTATGTGCGAGGCTCTCCATCAGGGCATCCGCCATATGCATGTCTACCTCGATTCCCAGTTAGTGGTATCACAGTTAAACCAAACATTTGAAACCAGAGACACAAACCTTTTTAGAAAATATTTGCGTGCCAAAATATTAAGCAGACAATTTGATTACATTACGTTTTCACATGTATCAAGGAATCAAAACCAAAAAGATGATCGCATAGCTAACAATATCTTAGACTGGAATGCATCGCGAATAAACCACCATACATAAAAACCAAAAACATAGATTTCCATCAGCATAACACAAAATACATAAAACGAAATAGATAGCACACCATGCAGAGCTGCAAAAAGCTCTCTCATATATATATATATATATATATATATATATATATATATATCAAAAAATATGTGTATCTGAGTACAAAAATAGTATCACTGGCCCACTAACCAGCCCAAAGATACAAGGTTCATCAAAAATAAGGGAAGCATCCTCATAATGGGTGCTTTCCCTATGTACAAAACTGGTCTAGGGGGGTGCCCCCTCAAGAGGAGCATCTGGGCCCACCACTTCTCCTGGTACCACCATCGGAGTTGTTGCCACCACTGCGATAGCTACCCGTCGTAGAATGGGCCGATAATCCCTCTCGCAGGCCATCACCGTCTCTAGCCAAACCTCCTCGAGGTCATCCATAAAACCTCGAGCAGGCATCCCCTGGGTCAGGCGGTCCACTCGACCCTGGAAGTCCTCTAGAATGGCCATTCGAGCTGTAAGTACTGTGATGCGCGCCTCAGCCGCATCTGCACGAGCTCGCTCGGCCACTACCTCAGCTGCAGCTGAGCTGCTGCCCTCACCAGAAGGGCCAGCACCATCCCCACCAGGTCCACCAGCACCACCACCCGGTCCACCTGCGACACCTCCTCCTCGACCACCCTGCGGTCGTGGCAGAGGATCATGACCCACTAGTCAGGCCACTGGGCGTCTGACCTCGCCAAAATCTGCATGAGTAACCAAAATAATCTCAGTGTCAATAACAAAACACACAAGTAAATAAAAACTCAAACAAATGCAGAAAAATAGCACATACCTGCGAGACCCCAAACATAATCGAAAGGGAGACCGATATTTGGATCACCCTGAAAGTCCATCCCTGCATACGGGTATGGAAAAAACATCTGCGGGTTGGCCTCGAACCAGGCCTCTGTCGTGTCATTCCAATAACGACCCACCCTGCCACCACCACTGCGTGACATCACTGGAGCCCACCTCCTCATGTGTGGCTCCCTTGGCCCCCCAATAGGCATTACCACAACAGGCCTCAGAAGCACCACCCTCTCATACATAATGCTATACAAGATGCTAGCATACACAAATGATTTGGATCCACGTTGGACCCTGTTCAGTTGTGACACCATACCATCAAAACATAAGCGGGAAAAAGCGAAAAAATGCCCGTTCCTCAAGCGCCGTAAAAATCCCACCTATGGGCCCATTGCTCGATGCAGAGAAAACGACCCCGCCAGTCGCACAATGATGGCTAGGGCACACCGCTCAGCCACATCTATCACTGATGCAATATTGATGCACCCCTCAGTAAGATGCGCACCACCGCAATGCCTCCTCTCAAACCTGTCTATGTTCGCTCTCCCAGCAGGGAGTGGATACCTCAGTTCCTCACCTTGAGGCAGTAACCAAGTCACAAAGTATATATCTGTCTCTAGATGGATAATCAAGTTCATCCCCCTCCGTACGAACATATTGCGTCTCCTGCGCCAATTCTGTATAATATAACGTAACAATCCGTCCTGTGACCAAAGGAACTCGTTCGCAGCAAATTTCAGAAGGCCCCATGCAGCCAACTGATGGTGCGCCCCAGAATCAGCAGCCAGAGCGATCCAAATCTCGGGCCAGTCTCGCTCTCTCCACACCAACCTGCCAAGCAACAGGCACCCATCAATATAGAGAAAAACATCAAAAGGGACAAAAACCCAAGTTTTTACAAAAACCCTGCCCTTTACACGCCTGTTTCGTTCACAGCTGCACCCTTGCGTCCAAAAAGGAGGGAACAACATGCCCTCGCGTGTATATCCCTCAGAAATAAGCGCAAGAGGGGTGCCTCTTTGCCTAGATTTCCCGCACAATCTAGGACAAAAAGTCCCTTTGAGGCCGTACAAACCCAATTTGTACGACCCTCGACATCATCAAACTGAAAAAAAAATTGAAATGCAGGACGTCATGGAAGTTACCTCGGCATAATATCGCTAATCCCTGGTACACAGGCTGACCGCAACTACAAGAAAGGCTTTACAATCACCTTTGATCTCCCAACACTTAACAAGTATAAATGAATAGGATTAGGGCCTGTTGTATGGTACAACAATCCTCCCCATTTCAAAATTTTAGAATAAATTTCATTTAGAAATAGGTCCCCTTTATTTTTGAAATAGGAATAAAAGACTTAGAGGAAATCCGATCATTTTGAATAAAACAATAAAAAGTTCATTGATTAGAAAAACATATATCGCATATCGCAAAACACAAGTGCATATAAACAAATGCAACATTGAAAATCTACGATCCGATGAAATATAAAGTCTTTTATCACATCAACATAATACATAAAAGTATTCATATTGAATAATTCCGATGTGATAAAAGTAATCGCAATCGCAAATCGGTGGTTTCTTAAAGTTTCACATTTGTTTTGCAAAACTCCGATGCGATAAAGTAATCGCAATCACAATTCAGAAGGACCTTAAAAGTTTCACATTCTGTTTCATAAAATCTGATGCGATGCGATTTATCGCAAATCGCATTTCGAAAGAGTGATATCACATATACTTGTTTTATAAACTCCAATGCGACGTAACCCATCGCAAATCGCAAATCGCAAAACGAAAAGACAACCCCTCATCCAGTCAATTACAAAACTCCGATGCGATGCGATTTATCGCAATCGCATTTCGGAGAAACAAACATCATATTCACTCATTCTATGTCCTGATACGGTGGACCCACCATCATCGCAATCACAAATCGGCGGAGATCATGAAATTTTATTTGTTGTCCCTTTTGAAAAACCCCGATGTGATCGATACTTAGAATTTTACTGCGCATATGTTATTTATTCATTGCAATCGCAAAATTCAAAAGGAAATTTTTATATTCTCATTTCAAATTTCCGATCTCCGATTTTACGTCATTATTAATTAGAAAATCCAACTAATGATGGTTATTGATTCTATTTTTGAATGCGTGAGTGTGACTCTCATAGAGGGCATTTAATTTTAACCACGGAGTTAATAAATTCAAATCAATGAATAAATATTTTCATACAACTGTTCTCCTTACTTCATTTTTACCATGTCTGAAATTTTTTCTCATTTGCAGAACAATAGAATACCTAATCCTCTTGTTCGCCAAGAAAGTGAAATCTTACCAGACGACAAAATGTCTAGGAGATCTAAGAAAGAAAAGGCTGTTGCCGCTGCAAAGACTGCTACTATTCCCATAGTACCAAAAGAAAAACCAGCCAAAATCAAGCTGGTAACAGATACTTCATGCCAGGGTCTTGAAAAATGTCTTGGGAAGATGTATATAACTTGATTGAAAGAGAAAACCCTAAGGTCACTGAAGTGAAGGCAACAGTACCAGACGAAGAAGACTCAGATTCTAATTCTGAGACTCCTCTTAAAGTGCTTGCAAATTCATTCCTTCACAAAATTGCAGCTCAGGCAAACATTTTACCCTATTATGATATAATTCGGTGGGTGATTGACAATGTCACCATCAAAAATAGGACATTTGTTTCAGCTGCGGGAACAATATTTGGGTCTTTCAGAGCAGAGGATATAAAGGAAATGTACCATCTTCCAGACCCACCAAAGGTCTACAACAAGGCTTTCACAGCAGATTTCACCGCAGGCAATGAGACTTAGTCGGAACCAATCAGGGAATGGAGAAAAGCTCCAGAGAAACACAAAAATGAAGCATGAGGTATGTACTCACTGGAGTCTCTTTCGCCCCCATATTGTTATGCTGCCGCAATGATGTGTAGGATTTTCAGAAACGATAATTCTGTGAGATTTTCAATCCAAATGGTACCTTTGATTCATTCTGCTGTGAATTCTGAAATCATGGACTGGTCAGTTATCCTTTTAGACAAGATAGCCAATAGAATCCTAGAGTATAGAAAGGATAAAGATACAAGAAATATGACCCCGTTTTACTTCTGTGCCTACATTTTAGATGCCCTATGTTTCAATTTAGAATTTCCCATTCTAGGTTGGAAATGGACCCCCCAAGATCCCGTTCCTATACATATTTACCATAAGCTCTTGTGGAAGGTCCATTTTAAAAGTCATGTATATAGAATTTGTCATGGTTTTCTAATTCCTGTCTATCAAACCATTTTTAACCAATTTCCTCCCCGGCTCTCTAAAAAGGCAAAGACTGATATATCCTATATTAGTGACTGGTTTGGAGAAGAGAAATTTACCTATGTCAGAGTTTTTGGAAGCATTATGGAGCCCCATATTTTACCCCTATATGTTCCTGACAAACTGTTAGCACAAGAAATTTCTTATCAGTTAACAGTACAAGGTATGTCAAGGTGTATAAAGAATAATAAGAAACTGATGTGGCCTAATTTTCCCTTTCACTGCGGGAATTATACTCTTAATGACTTCAAACATGCTGAGAAGGAAGTCATTAAAATAAGGGATATTAAGCTCTCAACAGTCCCACGCAGGTAGTATGACCCGAAAAAAGTAGCATTTGATTTCACAACTTTGGTTCAAATCGCTAGATTTGAACATGAGCCCGATGCATTTGATGATTTATTTGTTTCTGGTGATAAATTCTCCCAAGTTTATAACTTGGCTAAATCCAAGTTTCAGACAGAAGACATGAATAAATTCATGCTGTTTAGAAGTCAGATACTACTAAAAGCTCCTCTTGACCAATTAAGAATTCCTTTGCAAGAATCTGAAAATATAGAAAAAAAGCAGAGGGAAAAAGAAGATGCAGCTAACAAAGCAGGAAAAGAACCATCTACCAGCAAGGGTAATGGATAGACTGAAAAGACAAGCACAAGTATCAAGCCTTATGTGCAAAAGGAGAATATTGGCAGCAAAACAGATGAACCTATTGAGAAAGAAACTACATTTCAGACAGAAAAGGAAAACACATGTATTAAGACCAATGTGCATACTGAGAAAGAAAACAAAGGTAGTAAGGCTAATGTACAGACAAAAAAAAGAAGATATTGGTAATAAGCCAAATAATCAACTTGAAAGAGAAAAGACCACTGAGAATGTGGTGGATTCTGCTGAAGTTATTGTTTCTTCCCATTTTCTAAGTCAATATGAGCAATTCGCTCAACAAATAGTATTACAAAATAATCCTCAAGTTGAAATTATGAAAGATCAAGATATGGAAATCATTCCTGAGCATCCTACAGAAGAAATTGTGTTGAAAGTAGAAGAAATTCCTCCTCTAGATATCTTTTATAGTCCTAAGCATAGAGCTGTTGTCAGGAAACAGAGGAAGAGAAGAAGAACAGATCAAGAATCACTTTCAACCTCACAAGTTGAATTTATGAACATTGTTTGGAAAAATACCGAGGTGAATCCTTCAGAGGATCTCACCAAATTGTCACAATATGTAGGCGCCTATAGTGTAGCCACTATAGAAAAATCTTCTGAAGTCACCTAAATGATGAAACAAAAGGACGTACAGATAGCTATGCTGGAGGAACAAGCAACAGAAAATCAGTAAAAGATTATGTAGTTGGAACAACAGTTGCAAAATGAAGAGATCAGATCTAAATAGTTGGAAGAGCAACTTGGAATTGAAAAGAAAAAGATTGATCAACAAGCTTTGAATAAGCAACAACAATTAAGTCAAGAGGTGGCAAAGTTACAAACCCTACTGCAAAATGAAAAAACTGCTAAAGTTGAGTAAGAAAAAATATTCCAAGCAAGATTGGACAAATTTAGGGATTATCCTAAATTGGATCAATTTAAAATTGAAGCTCTTGAAATAAATAAACTACTGTCTCAGCAGTTGAATGAACTCTTCCAAAAGATGGCACAAGCTGAGCCCTTATGTGAAATAACATCATCTCTTATAGATGAAGCAGTTAGCCTCAGATATGAATTTCATGATGTGGATGAGAAAATTTCTGAATATATTTCATGGCAATACTTAGAGCAAGGAAAGAATGCAAACCTTCCCAGGATTGAGGAAAGGCACAAAGAAATTTTGTTTGCTGAATGGGAAAAACAATTGATCAAAGGAGAAAGAGCCACATCAAGAGCCAAAACTATGATGAATAATATAACACAGTTGGTTAATGATAGCTTATATGCCACCAATTTAATTTCAAATTGTATTCCAGGTAAATTACCAAAGGTAAAAGAGACTGATACCAGGTGGAAGCAAGAATTAGTCAATAAGAATCAACAAATCAACAAACTTCAAGGAATTTCATGGGATATCATGTGGACATTTCTAATCAAGCCACACAGTCAACAAATGGCAATCAAATTCGTTTCCAATGCCATTAATTGCATCATTCCAGAGTTTTCTGATGCCACGTATACTGGTCAGTTACATTCGAGGCTAAGTCATCCAACAGAGGTCAAAGATATGCTCAAAATTTTCCACCTTGGCACATTGAATGCAGGAGAAAATCAGTGAATCTATTTCAATTTAATTTCGCAAGTCTATTTCTAAATTTCCGATGATAGATTGTAGCAATAGTTTTAGTTATTTTGTTTTATTAATTTCCTATTTAAACCCCTTTCGTGCATTGGAGAAGGGGTCCTGAATTTGTAATATTTTGGCTTGGCTGTTACATTTTTGTACTCCATCGAATACTTTATTTTTATTAAGGATCACATCCTGTGGTTTATGGCAAATTATTTCTAAGAATTGCATTTCTGTACCTTGGAGTTTGTTTTACATTGAAGCACTGGATCTGAATATTGAATTGCATTAGGAAAAGTATCAAGATGAATTTGGTATTTCTATCAATTTACTGTTATTTTTCTTATGTTATGAGATATTATCTTTGAATTTTCTATCATTTATATATACTTGCTTTACAAATATTCCTTTATACATATCATTTCTGAGTGTATAGAAACATTTTATCTGTCACAGTATGTGCAAATGATATATAAAATGATGAATGCAATGTGTTATTATAACTCTGTTTAATTTCTTAAACAGAGTTATCATTATTTGATACTGCATATTTCAATTAAATTATAATACATTTTTCATGGTTATTGGTTTGATTGAAGCAATCTTAAAGTTGTATTCATATTTGACACTCGGGTTAGTTTTAAAATTATTTATAAGTTATAGATTAAGTTAGATAGATTATTTCAGTCATTTTATCCACTCATACAATCATTCCATCACCAACCCATTAGTTATTAGGAAACTGGTCCTATAAATCCAGTCGGAGCCACCACACCAAACACAAAAACAGCTGTCTTAAGGTCCCGACCAGGTGGTTTTCCCCCAATGTTTGAAGCAACGATTTTCAAGGCTTCAACATTTTTGGCACTAGGAGGGCCTAAGCTATGAATGGCAAGTAAATCCAAATCTACAGGCCATTCTAAGAGCAATTCACCCTCATCACCTTCTTCAATTTCTTCTACATCACAAATCACCAGGGAAGAAATTGATAGAGATATTCAAACACCCACTACTAAAGTCTCAAATCAATCAGATAATCAACCTCCTGAGTCCCCTAAAATACAAGCTTTAGTTCATAAACTCCAAGGTTCTCATTATCTTTAGAAGAGTCTGAAATATCTAAAGGTAGTGTTACTTCACAAATTGTTTCTTCCAGACCTCTCACTAGGTCACAAAGTGAAAAACTTGGTATTCCTCCAAAGGAATTTCCTTTACCTAGTAGAGTTAAAACAAGAAAAACTCCATTGGAATCAGAGAGTGATATTAGTTCTTCATCGCAAATTCAATCATCTGTTTCCAAAACCTCAACTCAGAAAAGTGTAGTTATTCAAACATCAGCTGCCCAAACATCATCTATTCCAACAATATCTGTTCAAACACCTGTTGTTTCTTCTACTCCTTCAACTATTATCACAACAATGGCACAAGCAGCACAAAGACCATGGGCTAGACTGGAAGCTATTAATATGCCTGCAACTTTACATGGTTTACCAGATCATGCTGAAAAATGGCTACCAAAATTTAGTCCTGACTTGAACATACAAGCTGAAGAACACATCAATAATTTTATGCTTGCTGTAAATTTGAATGGAGTTGAACATGAAGATGTTGTAGTCAGGTTATTCCCCTATACTTTGCAAGGGGCAGCAGGATCCTGGTATTTTTCATTACCTTCAGGATCTATTACAAGTTGGGATATTTTCTCAGATCATTTCTTGACCAAATTTGGAGATGGCAGATCAATAGCTACCCTAATCAATGACCTCTCCAATCTGAGGATAAAACCCAAGGAACCCATTAAATATTTTAACTCTCGATTCAACAAACTTTTGAATAAAATCCCTACAGATTTAAAGCCTAGTGAGCAGGTTAGAAGTGAATGGTATATAAATGCTTTGCCCTCAAACATAGCAATTTTTGTAGATAGAGTTGCGAAACCTACTTTAGTTGAAAATATGAAAGAAGCTATTGCAGTTGAAAAATGGATTATTGCTCTAGATAAGAAAAATGTTATTGAGGAAAGAAAATCCAAGAAAGTAAGCTTTAAATATGATTCAAATAAGAAGACACCTAGAGACCCATATGACATGGAAGGTTTACAGAAAGTTCTCAAAACCATGTCTAATGAGATGGTTGAGATTAAAAAGCAAGTGACAGAGACTTCTACCAAAAGACCATTCAGGAACTTCAAAAGAAATCAAGCTGAATCTAAAATGCAGAATCAGAAGAGGAAGAAGAAGAAGATACTCCTCCAGTATCAGATGTCGAAGAAGAAATAGAGGAAATAGCTGAATTACATGGAATGTGGGATTTCATTCTCCCTAACTCGGACAGTGAACAAGAAGCCATGCCTGTAAGTACAAGGAGTAAATCTACAACGAAACCTGCTCAAACTGTTCTTAAGAAGAAAAGTACAACTCCAATTACTAAAGACAAATCCCCTGTAAAGAAAACTTCTCCTTTACCCACTCAAAATCAGCCATCATCTTCTAATCCTCCTACAACAACATCTAAGACTTTGGTGGTATCAGATTATAACATTGTTGAAGACATGAAGAAAACCAGAGCGAACATTTCCTTACATGAACTTAGAAAACTTAAACATCAACAGAAGCTGCTATTGAAAGAATTAAATGCTACACCTATTGCTCCTCTACCAAGCGGTGTAGTTACCAAAGTAGCCAAAGGAATAGGTAAGCCACCAGATAAAGTAGATGCCACTGATACTGTTCTTATTGGAGAAAGATCAAACTCTCAGACACCTCCTTTTCTTTTGACTTATGAGATCTACAACAAGAATTTGCATAATTTTTTAATAGATTCAAGAGCATCCTCTAATATAATGCCTACTTCAGTCTGTGCAAAATTAAATATTGAACCACAAAAGTCTGCAGTTCACATTGTTCAATTGGATCGCTCTAAATTTCAAGTTGTGGGAGAAATCAATTCAGTTACTATTCGAGTAGCTTCTGATCCTAGAATTGTCCAAAGAATTGATATTCTGATCGCAGATATTCCTGAATTCTATGGATTAGTCTTAAGCAGGGATTGGTCTGCAAAGTTTAATGGTTATATCGTAACTGATTATTCTCACAGGTGGCTTCCTTACAAAGGAAAACCAAATCAAATCAAAGTTGAACGAGAAAAACACATGATGCATACTGTGACAGAATTTGAACAAGCAAATGAACCTGTAGCTTTTAATAACAATATCCTTGAAGGTTATTCTGCTGAATCATTCCTTGGAAATTTCACAGCACCACAATCACCTTTTTCTGTAAATACTTTTATTTCGCAAATTGAAATTTTTTCACAATCTGATTCTTTTAGAATTGTTAATGTTTCTGATACATCTATAGATAAACCTGTAGATAAATCTTTATTTTGGTCATTATATTTCGATGGATCAAAATATAGCGATGGTGCAGGAGCATGATACATCTTAATTAATACAGAAGGAGAGAAAACTATGCTATCATGTAGACTAGAATTTGAGTGCACAAACAATACTGTAGAATATGAAGCCTTGATCCAAGGGCTTTATAAAGCAATAGGGTTAAATTTCAAATTCTTGAAAGTATATGGTGATTTTGAAATTGTCATAAGACAAGTAAGGAATACCATCAATTGTCTTTCAGGGCATCTCAAACATTATCAAACCCTTGTGCAAGACCTTACCACTCAATTTTTAGCATTCAACATCTTTTCTATCCCCAGAAATCAAAACACATCAGCTGATTTGTTAGGTAATGTTGCATCCAAACTCTTCCCTGCTGAATATTACAGTCCTGAGTTTTTAGTCGAATTAATCTTTCGGCCATCTGTTCCTGATAATATCACAAACTGGAGAGTATTCTATCATGACGAAGATATCTTGAATTTTTTGACTTCAGAGAAATCCTATGATGAACAAATAATCGATGAAAATGATCATGATCTTCAAAATACCTCAAAAAATAACGAAAATTCCATTCCCAAATCCGTAGTTAAACTTGAGGATCTATATGATATAAAATACAGATTCAAGAAAGTTATTAATGCTAAACTTCAAAGTTCCACTTTGAAGTTTGAATTAGTAAATCTTGGCTCTGAGTATAAACCTCAAAATGTTAATTTAGGACTCGAGTTAACTCTAGAGGAAAAAACCGCTTTCATCAAACTTCTGAGTAGATATAAAAACGTTTTTGCTTGGAATTATGAGGACTTAAAAACTTATGATACTTCTGTTATTCAACATACAATTCCAATGCTTTCTGATGTGAAACCTGTTCAACGAAATTAAGAAAAATTCATCCAAATCTGGAAAGTTAAATCAAGACATAACTCAATAAACTTTTGAAAGCCAAAATTATTTTTCCCGTAAGACATTCTAATTGGGTCTCCAACATGGTACCTGCCAGAAAGAAGAATGGAGATATTAGAATCTGCAATGATTTTAGAAATTTAAACAAGGCTTGTCAAAAGGACAATTTCCCATTGCCAACAATGGAACAATTAGTTCAAAAGGTAGCTGGTTCTGAGCTCATGTCTTTTCTTGATGATTTTTCAGGCTATAACCAAATATTGGTACATCCAGAAGATAGGCTGAAAATTACTTTCAGAACCAAATGGCGAACCTGTGCTTACCAGAAAATACCTTTTGGTTTAATAAATGCAGGAGCTACTTTCCAGAGAGCCATGGATATAGCATTTAAGGGTCTGATTAATAGATCAGTTGTTATTTATCTTGATGACATAAAAATATTTTCAAAGAAAAGAGCCAATCATCTGCATGATCTGAAACAGAGATTTTAAAGATGTAGAAGATTTGGTATTTCTTTAAATCCAAAGAAATATTTCTTTGCTCTCAATGAAGGAAAACTATTAGGGTTTGTTGTGTGAAAAGATGGTATATATATTGACCCTGACAGAGTGAAAGAAATTTATGATATTTCTTTACCTCATAACAAAAAATCCATGCAATCATTTCTAGGGCAAATCAATTTTGTAAACAGATTCATTCCTGATTTTTCTCAAATTGTTTTACCTATGCAGAATATGATTAAGAAAAATTCAGTATTCAAATAGGGGTATAAAGAGAAGAAGACCTTTGATACAATCAAACATGCAATCATTAATTCACCTACATTGAATACTCCTGATTTTTCTAAAGATTTTATTCTGCATACCTTGGCTACTGAAACATCCTATGCTGCTGTTTTAACACAACTCAATGATCAACAAATAGAAGCACCAATTTATTTCTTTAGCTCAAATCTGCAGGGAGCTGAGCTTAATTATTCCGATGTAGAAAAACAAGCTTTTGCTGTATTTAAATCAATTAAACATTTTAGACGTTTTCTCCTAAAGAGACACACAAAAATTATTGTCCCATTCTCTGCAGTGAGACAATTTTTAATTAAAAAAGAAGTCTATTAAAAAGTCAATTAAAGACTTCTTAACAGCCTTATTTACAAAATAAAAATTGCAGAAAAGAATATGTATAGGTAAGAAGGGGTTACCTTCTTAAGAAAATAATTTCTTTAAAATAAGCCCATTTACAGGAAGAGATTCTATTTTTCCTATTAAATCTTGCAAAATGAATGTATATGAGCTTATCTTTTCAGCACTCTAAAATGGTCTAAGCCACATCTTTTGAAATTTGGTATGCTTACCTTTATCTTCATGTGCTTTGTCCCATTTCAGAACAAGATCACCAATTTGCAAAGTTTTGGATTCGGTGGAACTTGAATCAAAGGAAGATTTTACAAGCTGTTAATGTTTTTCATGAACACTTTTTGCTTTCTCTCTATCTTCTTCTAATTTAATAATTGGATCAAATCTCAACTGAATAGATGATGGAGGATTCTCTTCAATAAATCGCACTAGAGCTAATGATGGGAGAACTAGATTTGATGGTATCGCAACTTCTTTTCCATAAACTAGATTGAAAAGCGAAGTTCCTATTGAAGCTTTATGAGTAATACGATCACCCCATAATGCAAATATTAAAGACTTGTGCCAATTCTTTTGATTTTGATCAATGGTATTTTTAATGATTTTGATGAGATTTTTATTAGTAGATTCAGCTAAACCATTACCTTGTGGATAATAATTTGCTGAATATTTCAATTTAAAACCTCTTTTGATTGCAAATTCCATTATACTATTTCCAGAAAAATAAGATGCATTGTCAAAAACAAGAGCGTTAGGTACACTAAACCTAGTAATGATGAATTGATCGATGAAATCAATAATTGCATCAGAATTGGATACCTTTAAAGGAATTGTTTCTACCCACTTTGTGAAGTAATTTGTTGTTGTAAGGATGTATCTGTGTTGTTTGGAAGAATGAGGTACTATTTCACCAATAATATCAAGCCCCCATTGCTCAAATGGTTGCTCAATGCTCACTGGTTGCAAAGGAAAAGCTGGCTTCCTTTGTCTTCCACTAGCAGTTTGACAAATCTCACACTTCCTTACATAATCATGTGTATCTCTGAAAAGGGTAGGCCAATAATATCCAGCATGGATGATTTTGTGAGCTGTGGTATCACCTTCAAAATGTCCACCTACTGGTCCATCATGTAATTCCTGCAATACCTTTTTTGCTTCAGTCTTTTCAAGACATCTTAATAGAATTGAATCATAATTTTTTTTGAATAACACATCATCAATGATTTCATAATGTTTAGACTTTAATCTTAAAGCACGCTTGTTTTTATAACTAATATTAAAAGGAGCATACCCATTTTTCAAGTAAAAGATCAGATCAACATACTAAGATTCAGAATCTATAACACTTATCTGATTTACTTGAACAAAATTATCTTGATCTTGATTTTCTGGTATGTTGGAAGATCCTGCTAACAATCTGCAAAAACCTTGTCCTCTAACAATCTTGGCTGGTTTAATATCAATATCATACTCTTACAAAGTTGTTACCCATTTAGCCCTCTTTTCACACACACACACACACACACACACATATATATAAATTAAAAAATTTCAAATGAAAATGCACGTGTACATATATAAACTTATTTTCAATAATAAATTAAAAAAGGAACTAAAGACAACTTGTTCAAATGTTGTGGATGTTCCTATCTCCATCGCTAGAGTCCGCGGATTAAAGAAATCTTCTATAGGAACCTAAATTCAAAAAAATTTAAATAACTCAAAATATAGATCTCTCTCTCTCTCTCTCTCTCTCTCTCTCTCTCTCTCTATATATATATATATATATATATATAGATATATAGATATCAATTTTTAAAGGAAATTTTTGAGGTAGAATATATATATATACACATATATATATATATATATATATAACTTTTAAACATAAATTTTAAACTTGTGAAAAATTGTCCATACTTGTGGCTCATCTCCCAAGGAAGTAGAAGGTACATCTCCCAAGGAAGAAGAAGGTACCACCATCCCAAAAACATCGGACGGAATCGGTATTTGTTAAAACATTTTATCAAATTATATATACATACATGTACATGTGTGCACAATTATTTTATTTTAAAATCACTTAAAAAACACTAACATTTGCCAACATATCTTGATGGTCAGACCCATCTGCATTGTTTGAACCAGAGGTCCCGAACGTGATATTAACATTTTCGTCACGCATCATGTGTGAGAACTACAAATGGTGTTTTAACATATAATCATACATTTTTTTTAGATTAATGTACACATACAAATAAATGTATACATGTACATACACATGTATTTATTACAAATTGTACACATGTATATGTAAAAATAATTTCAAACCCTAAGGTCACTAACACATACCGTTCTGGTGCCCTCTTCCTCATGAAAAATTAGGTCTTGCAAACCATTGCGACAATTTTTTGCATATGTTCGGAGATCTTCAACATTCATGTTTTCAATCTCCTCATCTGTATAATAAACAAAATTGGCACGTGCATTTTCACGTGCTCTTTGTCGATTTAAACAAACATCGACTCCACCCAATCCGCTATGAACATTGTCAATCATAACATCCCTTGCTTCTTGACTTATTTGAGAAGTCGCATCCATATCTGATCGTAGAGTTTCGACTCGAAACGGTCGACTCACCAATGGTGGCTCAGGGCGAGGCGACTCCACATCTCACTTAGCGCCCTTACGGTCATATAATCGACCTTTCTCCGGGCCAAAAAATTTTGACGGAAGGTCATTGTAGTTGGGTTTCATACCCAAGAAAAAATTTGCGTAAAACATTTGTGAAAAATAAACAGGAACCTCGGCGTTGCATGGGAGCCTTCCATAGGCCGCAAGGTGCCTATCATACAAATAGCGAGCTATGTTTGGGTGCTTGAAATATTTCAGCTTCAACATTTTTCTTTTTGGCCCTTCCTTGAAATTAAACATTGACTTGGCCACATCTTTTTTAACTTTCTGTTTTATATCCTCCCATTTATCTCGACCCATTAATATTTACTTTCTCTTTCTCATCACCTCTACAAATGTATCAGTCATTAGCCGAAGAGTTATGTACCCATTTACTATTTCGCTCAATAACTATGTAACTATTTCAAGGCTTTGTCGACTCTCAACAAGTAGAGACAAAGCCACAAGATCTCTCTACAATTTTGCATAAATTCTTTCACACCTTTGTAAGTTGCATTGCGCCATGTTTGTTTCCCATGGTATATCAGTAATGTCGACCAGATAAGTTGTGTTGGGTAGACAACCTTCTTCTTGAATGTAGCGGTCTGCCCTACGTCTATTTTGACCACTAGTTGGAACATTTTCGTCCTTTACATCAATATATATATATAATTTTGTATATTAGAAAAAACACATGTAAAAAAAGTTCAAGTAAAAATTTAATGAAAAAAATATTGAAATTGATGGCAACCTTGACATTGTTGGTTAGCATCTTCTCCAACATGACCTTGGTGAGAACCAGACCCAGAACGACCCTAAAGAACCCCGGACCCAAATGACCTAGAGACAGCGTGCATTGGTGGCCTTCGAGGGAATAAATATCACCCCCTTCACGCAACCTGCTACCACTCATTGATGGCCCTCTAAGTGAATTTGAACCACCACCAACCTCTCGAGACGAGAGAGAAGCTTCATAAATAAATATGAATTTATAATCAATTGAAAATACATTCATGTGTACATATAAATACATATACATATTCATTGATTAAATTGCATGAACCATACCACGAATGGTTGAACCATGGGAACACTCCATGGATGGAGTAGAAACCCTTCTCCTCTTACCTCCTAAAAATTAAAAAATGAAACTTATTAACAACTAATTTAACTCACAAAGTTAATAAAAAACCAATTCCCACACATATGGAGACCAGAGTCTGTTTAAATACCATGAACATCCCCTGATCCCTGAACCTCCATATGGGACTCGGCTGATCTTCATCATTCATCCTCCATGATATATATATCTATTGGTGGACATTTACACAAAATAGATTTCAGAAAATCAATTTGTAATTTAGTGTACACAAATTATGTAGAACACAACTTTCAAAGCAATACTTGATGTGTGAAACTCAATTTAAGCAAAAAAAAAAAATTATAAAAATGATAAGTTCACCAAATTGCGCTTTACATGGTGGGAGCACACTTGGTATAAAATTTACCACTTATACACTTTAGTTTGTGGGAGAAATGACACATGCACATAGTTTACCTTAAAGTTGTTGTGTTTTATGGATATTAAAATGAAGAACTTCTATTTAGATCCATTCCAGAGATTGACTGTAGGGGCATTTACTAGATATGTCACCTTTCATAAAAGATGAGATCCAGAGGCTACCTGGCCCTTTACAGACTCTGCCTATAGAACTTGTAGAAGTAAACACTAGAGGCATTAACAATATCAAAGAATGTTTTCATGCTCAGAAATGGGAATGTGTCTCTTTCCCTACGCAAAAAAATAGTTCAAGGTAGTTAATCTTCATAGACACGTCATCAAGCAGGTCAATGTGATCATCCCCAACTTACTTTTCATGAAATTAGGCTTGGAATCCTCTACAACCTGGTGGATGGAGTTGAATGGGAACTAGGTCAAGGCCTTTACAAAATACATTCTAGTGAATAACACTTACTAGGTTATGCCAACAAATAAAGTGGGAGAAATGTTTTCTCCTCGAGGTTATCTAATTGGGTGTGTAATACCAACTTCACCCATTTCCTAACAGGTTTCTCTTTACAGACTTTGCCTATAGAACTTGTAGAAGTAAATGCTAGAGGCATTAACAATATCAAAGAATGTTTTCATGCTCAGACATGGGAATGTGTCTATTTCCCTACGTAGAAAAATAGTTAATCTTCATAGACATGTCATCAAGCAGGTCAATGTGATCATCCCCAACTTACTTTTCATGAAATTAGGCTTGGAATCCTCTACAACCTGGTGGATGGAGTTGAATTGGAACTAGGTCAAGCCCTTTGCAAAATACATGCTAGTGAATAACACTTACTAGGTTATGCCAACAAATAAAGTGGGAGAAATGTTTTCTCCTCGAGGTTATCCAATTGGGTGTGTAATACCAACTTCACCCATTTCCTAACAGGTTTCTCTCTTAGGTTACAAAGTGTCTTAGGCCATTAACTTCCATAGACCTCAATAGATTATTAGAGATGAAATTCTATTTCTCAAGTGTGTAAGAGAAGAAATAATTCTTGTTTAGATTTTAACAATGGCTAAGATGGTCAAATTTTTATTTCGGAAAAAAAATAAACTACATATGCAAGACTTTATTATTTAGATGCAATTTTTTTTTTCAAATGCAAAATTTAGTAGGATGTGCAATATCTATGCCAATTGCAAGAATATTTAGGGGATCTCTTTGCACTATGAGCAGGAAACAATTTATTGGTTCTCATACTCCCGAGCTATTTTCTCTATGGAATCACAAAATTCTAGTAGAAGGCCAAGTCATGAATCTAATTTTGTTGATTGCTAAAGGCGAGAATCACCATAGCTAGTCCATGTAGTCCTCCACCACTACCCCAAATTGATAAGTTGTTAACAATTTTCCTCATTATTTCAAAGAATAAGAAGCCAACCAAATATTTTTATCATGTTAATGATGTTTGAATTTACATTATCACAATTTTTTAGGGAAATAATAATGGTTGTGGTCCATTCCTAATGACAAATAAGGTACCCCTTTAAATGCAAGTTTCATCATGATAATTAGTGAATTGTTTGGAAATCTATGAAAACTGCTTTTGTGCCTTTATGGAAAGAATTTTGGTTTTTCCCCCTCTTATTTCAAGCAGATTTAAAGAAATGTTGCTTCTAAAATTTATGTCCATGTGTCAATTTTGATAGGCTTTATGTTGTTGGGCAACTTTTTATAGATACAAGGGATTTTCACGAATTTTTTCAATCGTTGAGACTTCTCAACTGGGAACCATTTTGTGTGACATTACTAACATGTAATATATTTTATTGATAGTTAAAGGAAGCATTTTATATTGAAAATGAATTAGAAAAAAAACCTTTCAAAATTGAAACTAGGATTCATCATGTTCAAACATTCTTCCATAGAACATCCATCGCATTAGAACTATAGAAATGAATAGGAAAAAAGCTATGGTAGGACATGATGTCATGATCCTCATGATGATTGAACACTGAAATTGATGCACACTAACTACCCATTACTAACAATATTCATGATGTTAAGCACAAAATGTGTACAGTATTATGCCAGATGTCATCTATTATCCAGGTAGCAACTCAATGGCACAAATTATTTCCTATCTTGTGGAATTTTAGTTTGATCTTATTCAAAACCTTATTAGTTATATATTTTTCAATTTCCCGTGGATTCCTTGAATTTTTTCTCCTAACATCTCCTTGTCTCACTCCCCAAATTATTGTCATCAAACATGCCCCACTGAGGATCTGGAGCAATGTTTGCACCATACTTAGAACTGTCATTGCTACTAATTGAAATTGGAGAGTCATGTATACTAGATTGCTTGCTTTTGGTGGCTCTTGGACAATATCCTGAGATGAGTTTGACATGATGGTCATATGAGGCTGGAAGCTACTTGGTGTAATTTTCCTTAAATCTTGAAAAATACAGAGCAAAAATGTCATTTTCGATCATTTTTTTATTAAAGCTTCTACATACAATAGATGTTATCACAATTGCAACACAATCATGTTCCATGATAATGAATTATGAATGTTGCAAGCCAAATTGAAAGGAAATTTGCATTCATTTTAGGCAAAAGAAGGCGATGACATTAAGGTCCATGCTAGAAAAAATTATGCAAATAAGGTTGCTGAGTCAATACTTACCATGTGTTTCAAAGCCATAACGAAAGTTGGCTTTGAGAGTGTCCTCCCAAAGCCCTGTCTTGAGATGAAATTTAATTCAATGTCTTTTAGAGTTGCAAGGTGGAATTGATAGAACTATTTGATTTCTTTACCATAGATAGATATCTCCTTTCATCTATACCTTTATCTACCATATTATTTCCAAGTGAAATGGGAATTTTCACATTTTGAATGCCATTACCATGTAGTTTGGTAGTCTGCTAGCTAGACCTATCACAAGTAAGGTTTTCATACCAAACTATTTCTCTTGCTCAACTGAGTGACCATGACTCTCTTCTCACACTGCTTACCATAGGATCTTTAGTTGTACATGTCACACAAAGTTGGGGGTTCTAGGTCTACACCTATTAGGTAAAGTTGTATTTTATGGCATTGTGGTCCTTAAATTTGGAGGTGTTCCACCTGAAAAAGTAGGCTTTAAATATGGATGAAAATGATTTGTTTTAACTTTGATAGAATTTCCTTGTAGAATTACTGGATTTCTCGATGACATGATTCTAGCTTTTCTCAGAGAAGAAGGTTTTGGAGGATAAATTGAATTCTTTTGACTTATTTTTGGCATTGAAGTTTGAATAGTTGTTTTGATGAATCCATTGATGACCTTGCTGAGGAATTTGATGCACACAATATTGACTTTGAAGATGGTTTAGAAGACGTTGGAGAAGTTGTAGATTTTGGTGTTGTCACTGAATGTTTCTTTGTTGTTGGACTTGATCAAGACACAATTTAACTTTATGAGCAGATTGAAGACCTTGAAGAGGTTTTAGATTTTGTTGTTCTCACTGAAGGTTTTTGTCTAGTTTTTTTTCTTAAACCATCATTTCCATAGGACATTTTTGGTGAATAGATTCTTGACCTTGATGAGAGGATATGATACCTTGAAGAGGCTACATCTTTTGGTGACGTCACTAATTGTTTCTCTGTTATTGTGTTTGTTAAACTTTTTTATCCCAGAGGAGGGTGTTATCCAATATGAATTTGAAACCCCCCTCACATTTTTCAATGAAGGTTCTATCTGAATGTTAGGGAGCTACACATTATAGAGATTCAATATGATGTGCCAAAAACTTTACAGACATCCCAAAAACATAAACCACCTATTATATGTCAATTAAATCTACATGGAAACAACATGCAATATGGTAAAATATATAATTACGAATCCCTTCAATTAGTTAAAACAAAAAAAAAAATGAAGAAAGCACCTAGAGGACTAGAAATAACAATATAGTAGAGAAAAAGAATAGTATCTCAGCAGCTATAATTGCAAGTCATAAATTAATACCATATATTCCAATTTCAACACTAAAAGCAAACTCAAAATAACATAAAGTAGAGACAACATTGTTTTACATGTAAGTAAACATTGTTAATGGAAATATGCAACATGGATTGGCATAATCATGCCTTTATCAATGAAATTTCATCAGACCATTGAACAATTGTGTGCTAACAGTATTTAAATAAGTTAAAGGAGAAAATTGACCTATATTGTACAGTTTATGGGACAGAAATCAATATCTAGAAATATTCACTTGGTTTTTATAATTGGGTAGAGGAATGACTTAAAATGACCTTGTATGTCTTCTCGTTTTAGAGCTCAAACTTTTAGGAAGGATTTAAGTATCCACATTTCAAGAATCACTAGAAGAGGTTGATAAAGAATATAGGAAGACAAAAAACTAACCAGTGGTGTAATAAATGGATTTCTTGGGAGGTATATTGGCATATGGACTTTTGGTAGCTAGAAATTTTCCAAATAAGTGAATGTATTTGAAAACCGAACCTCTAGCTTATTTTGGTTTAGACAAGGTCTAGAATTTGAAAAGTGAATTCCCTCTTTCTTCCTCTTACATGTCCAATGATCGGAATCTGGATTGAGGGAAAAAAATTTCCAAAATAAAAATTTTGCATTTTATTTGTTGTACACATGAGTTTTTAAAAGCTAATTAACTCATAAATTTCTCACAAAATACACTGAAAGATTGACACATAAACCCCTTCCCAATTGGATAACTTTAGACGATCCTAAACACATTTTTATTTAACTGATGAGGGAGATAGCACAACAAAACTAGTTTGTCCATATTCAAATCAAGTTGGTATCAAAGTAAAATTTAGCTCATTTTAGTCAAGGTTAGTTAGAATAATTAGCTATTGGTTTCTGTCTTCAATTTCCTCTCAAAATGAATGTGTACGTGCTTTTGAGAGACACACTAGAGGAATAAGGTCCAAATTTTTGATGAAAATGGGCTATGAAAGTAAAGGGTTAAAGGCAAACATGTACAAGGCATCTAGTTGAGCCAAATGTTGTTGAGGAAAGGCCTAATTATTTGGGTCTTGGTTATGGAAAACATGATGGAGAATGCTCCAAAGCCAAGGAGGCACATGAAGTTGTTCCAAGAAGGAATTTAATTTCGTGTTCATTACCTCAATCTTGTGAATTTTGTGTTCATGATGAATGGAAAAGTTTGACACCCACTTTGCAAGAAGATGTTAATAATCATGCAGCTAATGAGAATGTAAAAGAAGAGGATGTTGAAAGCTCTAGAGTCATTGAATTCATTGCTAGTATTCTGAGGAGAGCCACTACCTCATCAAATTCACCTCCTCAAGAAGGCGACAAAGGTGAATGTTCAAGGTATAAATTTGCCTTTAATCAAATTACTTTTGATTATGATAAACATGGTAAATATTCACATAAGATTTGGAAATGTTTGCATGTTCCTTTTGTGGTTTGAATAATCATAATGTTTATAGATGTTGGAAGAAGATATCCATGCACATGAAAATTTCTAAATAAATGAGGCAAAAATTCAAAGGCCCATTGGACAAGGAAAATGATGTTGAAAATAAGATGCAATTGTTTTGCACTCATTGCCATAAGAAAGGTCACCTTGTAGACAAGTGTTGGACTTTGTATCCAACAAGTCATCCACGACATTTGAAGAAGGTGGAAAGAGATATTGACAAGAATGGAAAAGAGGATTCCATAATCGATGAGGGTTAAGATGATTCACATGATGATGAAGTGCAGCTGAAAGAAGTGCCATTGAAATGGTTTGGTAAGGGATGGTTAGATTTCTTATCCAATTAAGGCATTGCATGTATTTTGATGTTTCATGAATTTCTTTGCAAATTCAAAGTATGGTGCATGTTGCATGAAGCAAGATGTTGAAAATAGAGTTATGTTGACACACTTAAATGCAACAAATATGGAAATTTGTACATGAGCTATTATTTGACTTGAGAGTTAGTTGTTTGAAGAGGCATGTTTTTTCGACTTGTGTTTGGTTGATGGTTTTGTACACCAATATGTAAGAGTACATGGAGATATTCACATGATGTGAATTTTTTTTCTTTGAAGGAGAAAAATGATATGTCAGCGAGCTATGTTTCTTGCATGATGTGTTTTTCAGTTTGATGGTTTTGTTTGTGACTAGACGTCACAAGATTTTGGGAAGGTCCACTCTTGAGCGAGAGCCTCATGATTACAACCTAATCATGAGAATCAAATGGGAGTGCATCCTTATTTTGAAAATAAACCTCTAGATAGGATTTTAAGCTACCTAGGACTCAAACCATTATTTTTAAATTTGAAATATCATGGTGTGTTGTTTCAATGCCTAAATCCACAACCCTAACATAAATTGTTTTATTCTTTTTTTGCAGGATTTAGTTGGTTATATTAAAATTCAGTTGAATTTAAAATTCTTAGCTTAGTGGCATCAACCAAACATATTGTGTATTAAATGAGGAATTTCGCTCTCCCAATCATTTCTAAATCACCCATATCACCAAGAAAACATGTTTTAAAAGAACATACTTTGGTATGGGAAAGACCTTAGGTCCTTTGACTGTGCACATGTGGTGTAAAAAATTGAAATTGACAATGCAAAAAAGTGAAATTATGAATGAAACCACGAAAACGAAAAACCCAAAAGTGGTAAATGATTGAAATAGACCTAATTAATTATTTACCAACATAAATTCTTCAACTTTTAGCAACTAAATGATAAGTAAAAAAATAAATAAATTTGTGATTATGGTTCGAAAGTTACATAATCTTAAGAAGCATTTTAAATTAATTCTATCTCATAAAAAGTATCCCTCCTAACTTAACAAATACTATCTCTTCCCATAAGGTTCACGACCTCCCTTCCTTAGCACACAAGACATAAATACAATTAATATTTCAATATGTTAATTCCTATTGAAACAAATGAAAAGTTGTATAGATGGTTTCAAATATTATAAGAAGTTTTTTGATATGGTTGAGAGAATGTGGAAAATAGAATCCATAAACAAATTATTTTTCAAAACGTATTACTTTCAAAGTATCAACAAGGAATGTATAAGGGTGTTCAATGAATTAACGCTAAATTTAAATTCCATGATGTATATCTTATTCATAATCTTAACAAATTATTAAATAATGATCTAGATTGGATAATTATATTATTTGTCATATATTTTGATGCTTATAGAGTGAAAAAACTGAAAGAATCAACTTGTAGGGTCATTTAAATGGTGGGTGGAGAATTGGGGTCTAAAACCTTTTGGAGTCATTTTGAGGTATTAAATGACATTTCTTGGGGTCAAACGATTATCCCTTGTGTTGAAACCTTGACCATTGTTCTACACTTAAAGACATATCCAATGGTGCAAGAAAAACATCAAATGAAGTTCATTCAAAATTTATGCCTTTAGTAAGTTGACCTATCATGTTGACCACCATGGTATGAGAGAATGTCATTTTAGCCCCATTACTCATGCATAGAAAGCTAGCTACATGTGGAATTTTAACAAGACTCTAAAAGTTCTAAAATCACAAACCTCATTAATGGTTGACGGAGTCAAATCTTACACCTAGTTGGCTATCACGCTATGTTAAATACTTGGCCACTAGGAGGAATAAGAGTTCCATTTTGTGTTATTGTATTTTGTTCCATAGTTGAAAATACAACTAGAAGTGTGAAGTTAGAGAGAAAAATGTATGAATTTAAGTTTTTATAGCAACCTTACATGCCAAAAGTCTTAGCTAACTCTAGAGAGATTACCTCTTTCTTTGTACTTACATATTTTCCATACCAGAAAAGAGAGAGTAAAGCATGTTTACATTTTAGTGTTTTTTTTCTCCCATAAGGATTTCCTAGGGAAAAAGGAGTAGAGCATCATTACTTTTTAGGGTTGCTTGTCTCCCATAAGGATTTCATAGGAAAATAATTGTGTTGATTGTCTAGATATGTATGTGTGTGTTTCATTATGTTCTCTATTTCTTACATTGTGTTTCATTATGTTTTATATTTCTTACATTTGATTGTGTTAAACACCATGTTAAAACACACACATGGTGTATGAGGAAGATAAACACACACACAAGAGACTCAACACACAATGAAAGATAAGCGTGAGGCTTTCTTTATTTTCCATTATACAAAGATGTACATTTATAGTACAATGGTATGACTCTTGGTTTCATATTCCAAGGTCACTTGGAATCCATTGTGACTTTTCGCATTCCACACCTACCCATGTAGGATTAGGTGTTCCAACATCCCCCCTTAATCCGAAGGGGTATGTGTGAGTCCAAGAAAAGAGTTGTAATACAAATCTGCAAAGTATACATGGCGACACTTGGGCTGAATCAACTCTCTGAAATGTTGGAAAAAAGAGGTGGTTTTAGGATGACCACAAACACTAGAACGCAAAACTTGTTGCAGTTCCCGGAACTCTTCCAAAACTGGCAAGAAGCTGAAGGCTTCTGCTAGAGGAATTGTCCCTCATATAAAAGGGAGACCTTCAACCTAAAAGAAGGGAGGTCTACTACCTGTGATGGTTTTAGGATTACCAACAACTCTGGAATGCTTGAAGCATTTCCTGGAACTCAACCAATGTTGGCAAGAAGCTGAAGGCTGCTAAGCTGAAGGCTTCTGCTAGAGGAAGTGTTCCTCATATATGAAAGGGAGACCTTCGACCTAAAAGAAGGGAGGTCTACTACCTATGATGGTTTTAGGTTATCCACCAACCAAAGATGATGGTTTAAGGTTGTCCACCAACCGAAGGCATGCTCATGGGCATCCGTGTCTCTGGCTACATCTCTGAATCCGGAATGAAGAATTGTGGCTCAGGCTCGCTTGAACTGCTGGCTACAACTCTGAACATGGAATGAGAGATTGTGGCTCAGGCTCACTTGATCTGTCGTCGAAGCTTGTACATGACCACCATTTTCCCCCCTATCAGGGACAAGGTGAGATGATGGCGAAAACTCAACTGCAAGTTTGCTCAATATCTGTGAACATATTCAAACATGTGTCGTAAACATCTTCTTGGCTGCTGATGCCCATTGCCAAGAAGCGATCCATTCAAGATGAATCTTGGTTCTTGCAGGAGGCTTGTGTCTGAAGCATCTATCTGAAGAATGAGTGTGTCGACCACAGTGCTTGCATGGATATAGATAAAAACAATGATCTTTCATATGGCCAACTCGATCACAGTGTTGGCATTTTACAATTTGATGTTGTTGTTGTGGAGCAGGATCTAGAACAGCTGCAGGTGAACTGTCATATAAGAATCCGACACTCTGAAATATGATGGGCTTGGTGTAGTCTGGAGTATGAAAGGACACATCCTTGTCATATCCAAGACCAGTTCGGTGCTTGTTGTGGACAAGCTCTTCCCAAGGTCTGATGATGGGCTTGAGAAGTGCAGGTTGAGCTGCTGCATCTGCATGTAAATCTGCTCTAGTACAAGGAACTGAATGGGAATCAATTGCATATTTATCTTCTTTCTTCTGATGAGAGTCCTTCACAATGTTCTGAACAGAAACAGGTTCAGAATGGTGACTCTTTTGCTGAAGGTCATCTTGTTGGAGCTGAGATTCCAACTGCAAAAACTCAATCTTTTCATGTGCATATAGCAAACAACTTTGAATGTTACAAAGAGCATCCTTGCTCATTTTTATCATGTCATCAACATTTGAATGAATGAGGTTATTCAACAACTCTAATGCCTCATTGATGTTAGCCATTTCAACAACTTAGGCTCAAAAAATGAAAGGGTGTTAGCTTCAACCGAGAATGCACCCGTTTACAATGTGATTCAACAACAAATACAAATGACTCAAGAAATTCTCAAAGTACAAAGTGTGCTCCTCAAATGATGGAGGGCAATCAACAATCCAACAACTCAAATACTGATTGCAACTATGAAGAAGCTACAAATTCCACTCAAAATACAATGTCAGCTCAATACATATTTCTGCAAAATATTTGTAAATGTGTAGCTGAAAACACTTGTGCAAGAATCTTTTTATGGCAGCTGAATTTACTTCTTCAAATAACTGTTTTCAATGATGGCAAACTTGTCTTCAAATGTGAAATTTTTCAAAAAATCACCCTCATGTCAATGCCACAAATCATAAAATGTCAATTCTGCAATTTTCTTCTATGTATAGTCCATGTGCTCTTCATATGCCATTTCCTTCATTTCTTCTATTCATTTCTCTCTTTCCTCTCTCTCTCTCTGCTGTTTTTTTTTTTTTTTTTTTATAATTTAAATTTAATTAAAAATGGAAATTAATTAATAATGGGGGAATTTAAAAAAGGGAGGGGAATTTATTTAAGGAAGGGGGGTAACTATACAAAGTCGAATTTTAAAATGTAAGGGAGGGGGAGTTTATTATATGGAAGGGAGAGACTATTCGTATATGGAGGAAGGCGTAGATGTAAAGGGAAATGAGCGGTCTGCGCAAGGGAGAAGGGCTGAGAGGGGGGCAGCGTAAGGCATGTTTGGGAGGGCGGCGGGAGAAACTAGAAGAGAGGCGGTTCGAGGGTTTAAAAACGTGGCCGCGTTGGAGAGCAGGGGCGTGGGTAGTGGGAGCGTTGGGAAGATTGCAGGCGTGGAGAGGCGGCCAAGTGAATGTATAACACAGAAGGTGAGGGTTCGAGGGTATGCGCAGAGTTGAGTGAAGTGAGAAGGTTGCAGGTGCAGCATTGAACTGCGTAGGAAAACGTGGCAGTGAGGCGTAGGGAAGAGTAGAGTGCAGTGGGGGCGTAGAGTAGGTTCACGATTAAGGAGTGGATGGGGTAACGTAAGGCGGAGAGGTGAGGCTCGAGCGGCGTTGGAGCGTTTGAGAGGTGAAGTGGGGATTTGCGTTAGGAAGGAGAGTGAGCAGGAGCGTAGGGTAATGGGTGGGAGGCGTATGCTGAGGTGAGAGGGTGGTCTTTTTTATTTTTTTTTATTTTAAGTAATGTGCAGGTTGCAGGGGGCCGAAAGGCCAGAGTTGGAAAATAAGCCGAAAGGCCAACGTAGGTAAGGGCGGATAGGTGAGTGATCAAGGGGGCGGCTGCAAGAAAGGCTTATAGCGTAGGGCTGTGAGGAGAGTTGCAGTGAGAAGCGGGTGTATGTGGATAGGAAGTGAGTTGCAGAGCGATGGGGAAGGCCGAAAGGCCAAGAATTCAAAATTTTTTTATTTTTTATTTATTTTTATTTTTATTTTTATATAGCAGCAGAGAGGAATAAGAACTCTAGCAGAAAAATTTTCCTTTCAAATATATCGCATAATTTTTCTAGATACACAACAGAATAATTGCAGGAACTTGTAAACTTGCAAAAATGATTTTTCCAGCAGTAGAGAAACCCAGAATTGCAGAAATTTTCAATGAAAAAACTCAGAAATCTTTCTAGGAAAAACCCAGAATTTTCCAGAAACTCATTTTAAACACTTTTCCAGCAGCTCCAAAATGGTGCAGAAGTTAAAATGCAGAGATTTTTCAATGGAAAAATAAGCAGTGAGAAAACCTTCAGATGGGCAATGCTGCCTTCTTCAAAAGCAATGCTGGAATGCTGCCAATTTCTGAATGCTTCTCCTCTTCAAAACACTTCTGAATGGCGGCAAAAACACTGCTGCAGAAACTATGAGTGCTGCAAAAAATGTCAAGAATTTTTGCAAATATGCATAGGCCATAAACACAAATGGCTCACTCAATTTGGAGCAGGGCCAGCAATCGCCCGCTCTGATACCATGTTAAACACCATGTTAAAACACACACATGGTGTATGAGGAAGATAAACACACACACAAGAGACTCAACACACAATGAAAGATAAGCGTGAGGCTTTCTTTATTTTCCATTATACAAAGATGTACATTTATAGTACAATGGTATGACTCTTGGTTTCATATTCCAAGGTCACTTGGACTCCATTGTGACTTTTTGCATTCCACACCTACCCATGTAGGATTAGGTGTTCCAACAGATTGTTTTATTCATTTAAATAGAAATTTAGTTATTAAAAGATCTAAAAATTAAATACAAATTAATCTTCATTATATAGATTTCACTTATTTTATCAAATTTGTTGTGAGAAACTATTTCATTATAATAACTATAAAAATTGACTATTAAATAACAAAATTTTGTATTGATAAACATCTACACTTCTCCAACCTAAAAAAAATACATATAACTCTTAGATACATTTAGACATGTGTTTTATTTTGGGTGTTCAAGTCCAGTTTGTAAGCAATAACCTTTAACACTTTGGGAGTTCAAGTCCACTTTGTAAGAAATAACCTAACACTTTGGAAGTTCAAAGCAGGTTTGTAAGTAATAACCTACCATTTTGTATTAGGTTATGCTAAATACTTTAGAAAATAGAATTTTCATTATCACTTGAGGTTATTCATTATTCTAAATACAAATATGAATCCATGACTAATTATGGCATTATTCTTACTTTTTAGTTTATACATCTAATTTGATATTTTAAAATGTACTATGTCCCATTTTGGTTTTTTTTTTCTTTCAAGATTTTGACCAAACTGAAGAATTAGTGAATGATAGCAGTTGCATATACAAGACATATATTGTAATACTTTTGTTTTGATTCTCATATTTTGTAGAGACAAGTCCAGCTGAATTGTGAAAGATCTATGTAATTGTACTTTATTTTCTAATAAATAAGAAATACTATTTTTTCTATTTGAAAAAAAAAAAAACTAACACTTCTTGTATTAGGTTTTCTGAAATTATTGAAATAATGAAGCCTATTGCAGCAGCACCGGTTATGTGGAATTTTTAAGCTAAAAAAACAACTAGAAATAAACCAATAAACAACTAAAAAAACAATCTGAAGCATAAAGACTCAATGTAACTAAATGCAACTAAGATCATTATCACCATTCATGAATGGGATAATCACAGGTTCCTCAAACAAACAACAAAATGGTTCAAACAAGCTTAAAGAATATCCTGCATTGAGATCAAAGTAATACTTCTGTTTTGATTCTCATATTTTGTAGAGACAAGTCCAGTTGAATTGTGAAAGATCTATGTAATTGTACTTTCTTTTCTAATAAATAAGAAAGACTGTTTTTTCTATTTGAAGTTCCTTAATGAAGTTAAAAATTTAGCTGTAAATTAATAGAGCTAACTTACAGTTAACATTAAATGAAATATGGAACTATTAACTATCAATTGAAACTAAACCATGGGGTGGATAACAGAAAAATTTCTATGTTAAGCTAAGTTAACTTCAACATAAACTACTATAGCTCCCAATAAAAAAAAAGTCATACAAAAACATAACATATTTTGGTTGCCTCTAAGTTAATAACAAGAAAGATAGTTAACTTTATAGTAAATTACCTATATGTTTAGTTTCAACTCTAATATCACTTTTCAAGGGTACTCTTTTCCTTGCAGGATTTTCCCTTAATGAGATTGACATTACTTCTTATCCAGTATTCTTCTGGTTATTTTCATACATTCATGGCCTACCAGCAGGGTCAAGTCTAATGTCATAGTTCTTTTCATACGTCATGGATAGCCGCAATAGAGACCGTGCTACTAAAAAGCATCGAGAGAGCGAGGTGGTACTAAAGTCAACTAAAAAAACACAAACCAAAGCATTAAATTGGACAAGTGATATTGCATAATATGAGATTATGCCATATTGTCAAATCTATCCAATAATGCGAAGTACGCACTACGAAAGTCCTGTCCCAATGCTATGCCACATAATTACAAGTTGAGTGAAGAGTTGAAGGTTTCATACATCGGTTAAAAAAATAAATCGAGTTTGAGGTTCAGGGAGGAGAAGCGAGTGTAGTGAAGGGGAGCGATGAGTGTAGAGGGAATTCATGGAATGATAAAGAGTAAACTCATCCTATGTTAAGATAGACCAACATTACGGAAAGCTGGTAAAATTCAGCGACACCTAATGATGGTGTGTCCGGACGAGAGAGGATTGCTTAAAGCGATATCAAACTCCTTTAAAGCGATATCAAATTGATACTACTATGATGATTACTTGCTCGTTAAAAAAATTATGCATGAATACATTTAATGAAGAGTTTGAACCACTTGTGGTGTTGGAAAAAAAGCCTGCGTCCAAAATCATTGATTTAGAAACTAACTCGATAATATATTGGCCAATTCAGAAAAACAACAAAAACCCACAAACTCCAAACCAAAAATGATCCGGATTATACTAAACATGAAATGAAAGCTAGCAATGATAGAAAACAAATTGAGAGGTACAATGAAAAGCAATTTCTATTAATGAAACAACCATGACAAACCTACAATGACCAAAATGGTGGTAGCTATGTTTAAAAGAAATGTCTATTACACTCATTCACAAAAGAAATGCGCGGACGGGAGGAGCAACATACCTGGTATTGCAGTAGACCAACAGCGCGAACGGGAGGAGCAACAACGCGGACGGGAGGAGCGAAAACGCATGAACAAACAGACCTGCAGTAGACCAACAACGCGGACGGGAGGAGTGAAAACGCGCGAACAAATAGAACAACGGCAACAGTGACAAAAATACGCGCGAATAAAGAGACCGATAAACAAATAAACTTCGCGGGTGATTTATTTATAGAAACTAGTTCGGCCGAACTATTTTAAAAGTAAAAGTTCGGCCGAACTTTTGTTGGAAGTTTGGCTGAACTTTTGTTGTCGGTTTTCCCATCTCCGACAACAATTCTGTTTGCCCACGTCGTCAGTGTGCCGTCAATCTAAACAGAATCACGAGTTTGGCCAAACTTTCTAAGAAATTTCGGCCGAACTATTGCCGAAAAAAGTTTTCGGCCCCCGATTCTCACAAAAGTGTAACCCATCTTCACATATCCACCCTTTACTATTTGAAAATATTTTTAGAAAAATACTATAAATACTTATCTTATGTAAATAAGAATTTTTATAGAAATGATTACAGTTTTGGATAGTTTAAAATAAAATGTTAAACTTTGAAAATTTGTTCAAAACATTTGCATGATCTTTTGAAAACCTTGAGAAAATTGTAAATCATTATAAGTTTATTAAGCAAAGAAAGGTTATCCATAAAAATTAAAGCCTTTTCCAAGCTTTGGCATTCAAAAAACTCTGAAAATTGTCATCCATTGATTCTTAAGGATAAAATCATTTCACCCCATCCATTAAGGTTGTGATTTTTTAGAATGTAATTCTAAAAGAAATTATATGTCAAAATTAAGAGATAAGAGGTCTCATCACGAGCCTGCTTACCAAGATCATAAGAAGTAATAAAACTGACATTACCAACACTACATACCAAAACAGGGTAATGGCTTATAATTATAAGACAAGGGGTCTCATCACGAGCCAACTTGTTCAGTTCGATTACAACTAGTGAATGGCATTATTATCAACTGGCTACCAAACCAGAACAATGGATTTTAATTAAAATAAAAAGAAGAAAAACATAAGATATAATGTCTTATGAATTTATCTTTTAAAGAATTATGATCTTAGTTGGATGGGACAATGAAGGGTTAATGGTTAAAAGGTAACCCTGTCGAGACTATGAACGTTTGCAGGCAGCAGAGGCAATGCCTATGACAATAGATTAAAACACAAAAGCTAAAATTGGCAGAGCCCCCTACTTTATTATTATCAACCAATCCAGGCTTAAGAAAAACTAAAAATGTTTTTATTTTTGAGGAATTAGAAAGAAATTGTAAGTGATTTTTATTCCTTTTCGGAGTTAGATTTTATTTAAAATTTCTCTAAGATAGTTTTCATTATCTTTAAAATTTTTTTACTTACTATAAATATAGTATTCATTTTATTTTTCAGAGATAATTGTTTCTTCCAGTGAATCGCCAATTGTTGTACGGTACAACAACCCTCCCCATTTCAAAATTTTAGAATAAATTTCATTTAGAAATAGGTCCCCTTTCTTTTTAAAATAGGAATAAAATACTTAGAGGAAATCCGATCATTTTGAATAAAACAATAAAAAGTTCATTGATTAGAAAAGCATATATCGCATATCGCAAAACACAAGTGCATATAAACAAATGCAACATTGAAAATCTCCGATCCGATGAAATATAAAGTCTTTTATCACATCAACAAATACATAAAAGTATTCATATTGAATAAGTCTGATGTGATAAAAGTAACCGCAATCGCAAATCGGTGGTTTCTTAAAGTTTCACATTTGTTTTGCAAAACTCCGATGCGATAAATTAATCATAATCACAAATCTAAGGACCCTTAAAGTTTCACATTTGTTTTGCAAAACTCCGATGCGATGCGATTTATCACAAATCGCATTTCGAAGGAGCGATATCACATATACTTGTTTTATAAACTCCGATGCGATGTAACCCATCGCAAATCACAAATCGCAAAACGAAAAGACAACCCCTCATTCAGTCAATTACAAAACTCCGATGCGATGCGATTTATCGCAATCGCATTTCGGAGGAACAAACATCATATTCACTCATTCTATGTCCCGATACGGTGGACCCCACCATCATCGCAATCGGAAATCGGCGGAGATCATGAAATGTTATTTGTTGTCCCTTTTGAAAAACCCTGATGCGATGGATACTTAGTCTTTTACTGTGCATATGTTATTTATTCATTTCAATCGCAAAATTCAAAAGGAAAGTTTTATATTCTCATTTCAAAATTGCCGATTTCCAATTTTATGTCATTATTATTTAGAAAATCCAACTAATGATGGTGATTGATTCTATTTTTGAATGCGTGAGTGTGACTCTCATAGAGGGCATTTAATTTTAACCACGGAGTTAATAAATTCAAATAAACGAATAAATATTTTCATACAGCTGTTCTCCTTACTTCATTTTTACCATGTCTGAAAGTTTTTCTCATTCGTAGAACAATAGAATACCTAATCCTCTCATTCGCCGAGCAAGTGAAATCTTACCAGATGAAAAAATGTCTAAGAGATCTAAGAAAGAAAACACTGTTTCCACTGTAAATACTGCTACTATTCCCATAGTACCAAAAGAAAAACCAGCCAAAATGAAGCTGGTAATAGATACTTCATGCCAGGGTCTTGGAAAAATGTCTTGGGAAGATGTATATAACTTGATTGAAAGAGAAAACCCTAAGGTCACTGAAGTGAAGGAAATAGTACTAGACGAAGAAGACTCAGATTCTAATTCTGAGACTCCTCTTAAAGTGCTTGCAAATTAATTCCTTCACAGAATCGCAGCTCGGGCAAAATTTTCCCCTATTATGATATAATTCGGTGGGTGATTGACAATGTCACCATAAAAAACAGGACATTTTTTTTAGCTGCGGGAACCATATTTGGGTCATTCAGAGCAGAGGATATAAAGGCAATTTACCATCTTCCAGACTCACAAAAGGTCTACAACAAGGCTTTCATAGCAGATTTCGCCACAGGCAATGAGACTCAGTCGGAACCAATCAGGGAATGGAGAAAAGCTCCAGAGAAACACAAAAATGAAGCATGAGGTATGTACTCAGTGGAGTCTCTTTCGCCCCCATATTGTTATGCTGCCGAAATGATGTGTAGGCTTTTCAGAAACGATAATTCTGTGAGATTTTCAATCCAAATGGTACCTTTGATTCATTCTGCTGTGAATTCTGAAATCATGGACTGGTCAGTTATCCTTTTAGACAAGATAACCAATAGAATCCTAGAGTATAGAAAGGATAAAGATACAGGAAATATGACCCCGTTTTACTTCTGTGCCTACATTTTAGATGCCCTATGTTTCAATTCAGAATTTCCCATTCTAGGTTGGAAATGGACCCCCCAAGATCCTGTTCCTATACATATTTACCATAAGCTCTTGTGGAAGGTCCATTTTAAAAGTCATGTATATAGAATTTGTCATGGTTTTCTGATTCTTGTCTATCAAACCATTTTTAACCAATTTCCTCCCCGGCTCTCTAAAAAGGCAAAGACTGATATATCCCAGATTGGTGACTGGTTTGGAGAAGAGAAATTTACCTATGTCAGAGTTTTTGGAAGCATTATGGAGCCCCATATTTTACCCCTATATGTTCCTGAAAAACTGTTAGCACAAGAAATTTCTTATCAGTTAACAATAGAAGGTATGTCAAGGTGTCTGAAGAATAATAAGAAACTGATGTGGGCTACTTTTCCCTTTCACTGTGGGAATTATACTCTTAATGACTTCAAACATGCTGAGAAGGAAGTCATTAAAATAAGGGATCTTAAGCTCTCAACAGTCCCAGGTAGGTAGTATGACCCGAAAAATGTAGCATTTGATTTCACAACTTTGGTTCAAATCGCTAGATTTGAACATAAGCCCAATGTATTTGATGATTTATTTGTTTCTGTTGATAAATTCTCCCAAGTTTATAACTTGGCTAAATCCAAGTTTCAGACAGAAGACATGAATAAATTCATGCTGTTTAGAATTCAGAGACTACTAAAAGCTCCTCTTGACCAATTAAGAATCCCTTTGCAAGAATATGAAAATATAGAAACACAGTAGAAGGAAAAAGAAGATGCAGCTAACAAAGCAGGAAAAGAACCATCTACCAACAAGGGTTATGCACAGACTTAAAAGGCGAGCACAAGTATCAAGCCTGATGTGCAAAAGGAGACTACTGGCAGCAAAACAGATGAACCTATTGAGAAAGAAACTACATTTCAGATAGAAAAGGAAAACACAGGTATTAAGACCAATGTGCATACTGAGAAAGAAAACACAGGCAGCAAGGCTAATGTACAGACAGAAAAAGAAGATATTGGTAATAAGCCAAATAATCAACTTGAAAGAGAAAAGACCACTAAGAATGTGGTGGATTCTGCTGAAGTTATTGTTTCTTCCCATTTGCTAAGTCAATATGAGCAATTCGCTTAGCAAATAGGACTACAAAATAATCCTCAAGTTGAAATTCTGAAAGATCAAGATATGGAAATCATTCTTGAGCATCCTACAGAAGAAATTGTGTTGAAAGTAGAAGAAATTCCTCCTCTAGATATCTTTTATAGTCCTAAGCATAGAGCTATTGTCAGGAAATAGAGGAAGAGAAGAAGAATAGATCAAGAATCACTTTCAACCTCACAAGTTGAATTTATGAACATTGTCTGGAAAAATACTGAGGTGAATCCTTCAGAGGATCTCACCAAATTGTCACAATATGCAGGCCCCTATAGTGCAACCACTATAGACAAAGCTTCTGAGGTCACCCAAATGATGAAACAAAAGGACGTACATATAGCTATGCTGGAGGAAAAAGCAACAGAAAATCAACAAAGGATTATGCAGTTGGAACAGCAGTTGCAAAATGAAGAGCTTAGATCTAAACAGTTGGAAGAGCAACTTGGCATTGAAAATAAAAAGATTGATCAACAAGCTTTGAATAAGCAACAACAATTAAGACAAGAGGTGGCAAAGTTACAAACCCTACTGCAAAATGAAAAAACTGCTAAAGTTGAGCAAGAAAAAATATTCCAAGCAAGATTGGACAAATTTAGGGATTATCCTAAATTGGATCAATTTAAAACTGAAGTTCTTGAAATAAATAAACTACTGTCTCAGCAGTTGAATGAACTCTGTCGAAAGATGGCACAAGCTGAGCCCTTATGTGAAATAACATCATCTCTTATAGATGAAGCAGTTGGCCTCAGATATGAATTTGATGATGTAGATGAGAAAATTTCTGAATTTCTTTCATGGCAAGACTCAGAGCAAGGAAAGAATGCAAACCTTCCTAGGATTGAGGAAAGACACAAAGAAATTCTGTTTTCTGAATGGGAAAAACAGTTGATCAAAGGAGAAAGAGCCACATCAAGAGCCAAAACTATGATGAATAATATAACACAGTTGGTTAACGATAGCTTATATTCCACCAATTTAATTTCAAATTGTATTCTAGGTAAAATACCAAAGGTAAAAGAGACTGATACCAGGTGGAAGCAAGAATTAGTCAATAAGAATCAACAAATCAACAAACTTCATGGAATTTCATGGGATATCATGTGGACATTTCTAATGAAGCCACACAGTCAACAAATGGCAATCAAATTCCGTTCCAATGCCATTAATTGCATTATTTCAGAGTTTTCTGATGCCACGTATACTGGTCAGTTACATTCGAGGCTAAGTCATCCAGCAGAGGTCAAATATATGCTCAAAATTTTCCACCTTGGCACATTGAATGCAAGAGAAAATCAGTGAATTTGTTTCATTTTAATATCGCAAGTCTCTTTCTAGATTTCCGATGATAGATTGTAGCAATAGTTTTAGTTATTTTGTTTTATTAATTTCCTATTTAAACCCCTTCCGTGCATTGGAGAAGGGGTCTTGAATATGTAATATTTTGGCTTGGATGTTACATTTTTGTACTCCATCGACTACTTTATTTTTATAAAGGATCATATCCTCTGGTTTATGGAAAATTATCTCTAAGAATTGCATTTTTGTACCTTGGAGTTTGTTTTACATTGAAGCACTGGATCTGAATATTGAATTGCATCAGGAAAAGTATCAAGATGAATATGATATTTCTATCAATTTACTGTTATTTTTCTTATGTTATGAGATATTCTCTTTGAATTTGCTATCATTTATATACACTTGCTTTACAAATATTCCTTTATACATATCATTTTTGAGTGTATAGAAACATTTTATCTGTCACAGTATGTGAAAATGATATATAAAATGATGAATGCAATGTGTTATTATAAATCTGTTTAATTTCTTAAGCAAAGTTATCATTATTTGATACAACATATTTCAATTAAATTATAATACATTTTCATGGTTATTGGTTTGATTGAAGCAATCTTAAAGTTGTATTCATATTTGACACCCGGGTTAGTTTTAAAATTATTTATAAGTTATAGATTAAGTTAGATAGATTATTTCAGTCATTTTATCCACTCATACAATCATTCTATCACCAACCCATTAGTTATTAGGAAACTGGTCCTATAAATCCAGTCGGAGCCACCACACCAAACGAAAAAGGAGCTGTCTTAAGGTCCCGACCGAGTGGTTTTCCCCCAATGTTTGAAGCAGCGATTTTTGAGGTTTCAATAGGGCCATAATCCCATATTTATTTCCCTTCCCTAGAACTTTGGAGGTCAATAACAAGAGATCAGAAGGTCCATTCCGCAAACCGTAAGTTGCACCATCATCATTATGCCATGACGAATGAAAGCGATGCCCCACATTCGCTTTCTAGAAAAAACATTTTTTTTTTTTTTTTCAACGCCGGTAGGTATGCACCCTCCCATATTCCTTTCCAAAATTCATGTTTTTCAATAATATTGGATGAAAAGAAAATTCTTTCACTTGAGGTAGTTGTTCACAACACCATTCACTGAAAGTTCCGGAGTAGGTATCATTCTACCCTCAACATGATAGAGTCCCATAGATCTTTGCATATCCTGACATCATTTATCCATTAGAAATAAACCATACGGTCCTTATACCAGACCACGTTTATCATCACCTCACCTTGCATATGAAAAACGCCTGCGTTGGTCGGTAGAGCCTCCCCTCCATGGCGATCATCATCCAAAGTAGACCATACATCACCCCACAAGTGACGCCATGGCCATACCATTTTAGTCCGAGAAGCACCTCATTCCCATCCATATATCATGCATAAGGTCAAGTTCACCATTCAAACTCAACCCCCTTCCCGGACGATCAGGTTGTACAAGCAGATTGAAAGCGCACCTCCGCGCACCGCATTTGGCCTGCCATACCTCCATCAGCATAATCCCATCTACGACATCTTCCACTTCATCAACCCTGCACATGAGACAAACCAATGGGACCCCTACCCCCCAACAAAACACCTTCCTCACACCTGTAGTGAGCGACCCTCTTTCATGTTTTGGGGTACCCATCTCTGTGTTTTGTACAAACCAAACCCCATTATTTTATTCTTTTGGTAAGTGTACAAAGATCGCAAACGATGCCCTTCGCCACTTTGCCCTCATATTTCACCTTTTCTCCCATGGCAACAGTCCCTCATTCCTCTTGGTCGAAGTATTTCACTCACGTCATGCACGCACCATCCCGACATTCGTAGCCGGTTCTACCCGCCCTAGAAGTCCTACCGACTCCAGGAACTTTTCCCTTCAGAAATAACTAATATTTCCGCCAAGCTACTCAAGTATACTTCGACCTCGGGCCACTGAATCCCCATCATCTATTTTTAGTCACCTCTCACCAAAATGCCTATGTTAAACCCATCATATCTCAGTCCCCGACCCCTCAGGTTGGCAACTCATGGTTTGGTTAAGGCTTCATTTTTGTCGACCTCAACACCTCTTTTCCAGAAAGGAAGCGATACCTTGGATAACCCCTCCCCATGCAAAGGGGTATCCTCGGGTGGCACTGTGGGAGACATCATTGTCCACAGATGTCATCGATCCTCCTGAAATTCGACCACAACAAAAGCTTTCATGTCACGATGGTATCGTACTTTACAACCATTGCACTTTGATCAGATCTGTCGAAGACCCGTGCCTCCATAAGCGTCTCTGAAAACAATGCTTACACGGGAAGGTCCCAGCCAGTACATATGCGTACATTGCGCAATGATATGCCATACCAAGATTACGCATATGGGTACCACATTCCACCTATATTCAAAGAAAAAACGCCCTTGAGGGCGTCAACAGTCGTCGTCAACAACCACCAGCATCACTACCACAATAGTGGCACAAACAACACATGTATCTGCCAATTTTTTTTAACTAGCCATAGCATCACGAGCATGGGACATGCCCGCCTCGTTGAATTTTTAAATATGTTGTATATTTTGTCTGCTTGTAGGGGGTCCCTTAGGTCATGGTTATCTCGGAAACGGTGCAAGGTGTTGTCAATTCCAAAATACATGCAAACCTCTCTCTCTCTCTCTCTCTCTGCGTACGATACATAAAATAAACTATAACGTATTTCGGCTATACAATCCTTCCTAGACCTCACACATTAGGGGGCAACAGTTAACACTGGAAAATCATACAGCAGAAGACGACATCAATTAATGTCGAGCCCAAGGATTTACAAGACAGGAATAGATTATGGAATCAAGAAGTATTTAAAATCTATAAGGTGTTGAGAAAATTAGATTTGAACTAGTCATAAATGCTCAAATGCGTGCTTTATCCTTCGAGAAGAGCACCTTCTGCGCGCCTTTTTCCCCGATAAGCGCACATTCCTGTAAATGGAAAAAAGTCGCTTTCCGAGACCACACCAAGCAAAGGATAGTTACTCCTTATGTGAAAGCCGCCTAAGGACAGCCACCAGCGCCTCCTTAGACATTATGTGAGCACACAAAAGAATATTTGAGCACACAATGGAATTACACCTCTCCCTTGGGTCACCATCCATCATGTACCAAGGGAGGGAAGGAGGATTTGAAGCTCACCTATATAAACCCACCAAGAGATGAAGAAATGGTGATCACAGTGTTATGCTAGCCAAAGTTGCCCAAGCAACACCAGCATTGTGTGTGACCCAGAGCTGGAGCTAAAGAGGACTTGATAGTTGGCCACCCAACATCTTAGTCCACCACAACAGAGAGAGAGAGTGAGACTGCATCAGAGGCAGAGCTTGGAAGGCAACATCCTTGCATTAGGACCTAGAGCCATTGCTTAGGGGCCCTTTGGCAAGTGGGTAAAATTTCTTCTCCATTTCGAACGTTTAATAAGAAGCGGCCATCGAGCCATCATTTGCATTATTATCATTTGGAACTCTTTATATAGCTTCTGTATATTTGTGTTTTTAGTTTTAGTTTAACCAGAGCATACTTCAGCATACTATTTCCATTAAATTTTATGCTTTTGAGCTCCCTCACTTTTTTCCTATTACCAATAATTTAGAGAGTAGACCACACTCTCTAAGCTGGTGAAATTTTGTAAACCCGTGCGACTAATCCACAACAACAATGACCATTCCAGGAAAACTTGGATTTACTTCCTAAAGACCAAGGAAGCGATCCTTGATTGGTTCAGAGAATTTAAAATTGTGGTAGAAAATCTAACTGGGAAGAAAATCAAAGTATTGCGTTCAGATAACGGTGGTGAATATACTGATAAGGACTTCACAGATTTCTGTGAAAGAGAGGGCATGAGAAGAGAATGGACCACTCCTTACAATCCGGAGCAGAATGGAGTTGCAAAATGAAAGAACATGACTATTGTTGGGGCAACAAAGGCAATGTTGTATGACTAGGATCTGCTTAGATTTTTGTGAGAAGAAGCATGCAACACAACTGTATATATCCAGAATAGAACCCCTCACAGAGCATTGGGCAAGACAACGCCCAAGAGTATATTCACAGGGATGAAGCCGGAGGAAAACCACCTTAGGATTTTTGGGAGTGTGGCGCATTTCCATGTTCTAGGTGAGAAATGGAAAACTAGATCAAACCGTCGAGAAAGGGTATCTAATAGGATATAGTGAGACATCCAAGGCATACAAAATATACATTCCGGGTAACAGGAAAGTTGTAGTAAGGATGGATATGAAATTCATGGAGGATCAAACCTTCAAAAAATCCCATGAAATTCCTATCGAAGAACAGTCAAAGGATGAACCTCTTGTCCAGGGGCAGCTAGGAGAAGATCCAGCAGATGGACAACCATCAGGATCTAGCTCTGTGACCAATACTAGTATTTCTTCAAGAGAAGAAAATCTAGATAGCTCACAACAGATGGGACAACAGGAAGAAAAGATGATTGAGCCACCCACTATCAGTATCATAATAAACATAGAAGTATGATAAACACTGAGGGACGCAGAGGAGTTTTTTGGGGCTCCTAGAACCGAGAAAAGGCAACGTAGACAACCTAACAGATACCAAGAATTGGTAGCATAGGTTGTTGAGCCCTGTAGCTTTCAGGAAACCATTCAAAATCAAGTATGGGTAGATGCTATGGTAGAGGAGTACAAATCTATCATGACCAATAATGTCTGGGAAGTTGTACCTAGACCATAGGATAGATCAGTCGTATGTTCTAGGTGGATCTACAAGATTAAGTATGTTGCAGATGGCAGTGTAGAGAAGTACAAGGCTAGGTTCGTGGTTAATGGGTATGCTCAGAAAGAAGGGATAGAATATGAAGAAACCTTTGCCCCTATAGCCAAATATATCTCTATCAGATACTTTATATCCCTTGCAGCGAAGATGGGATGGGAGATTCACCAGATGGACATCAAGGCTGTGTTCTTGAACAGCGTGATAGAAGAATAGATTTACATCGAACAACCGAAAGGCTTTGAAATTCATGAGAAAAAAACTCATGTATGTAGGCTGAAGAAAGCCCTGTATGGACTTAAACAAGCACCTAGAGAATGGCATGGTCGAATTGATGGTTACTTGTAGTAGATGGAATTTGTCAAGAGTGACGCTAATCCCAATCTCTACTATATCACAGTAGAGAATGAGCCTCTGATTTTGGTATTGTATGTAGATGGTTTTTTTTTATAGGAACATCTAGGCTCATTAAAGACTACAAGAAGAATCTAGCAGAAGAATTTGACATCAAGGATTTGGGGCTGATGCACTATTTTTTTCGGATTGGAAGTTTGGCAGCAGAAGGGAGAAATATTCCTTGGGAAAGGAAGATATGCTACATAAATTCTAAAGAGATTTAAAATTCAGGACTGTAGACATATGGCTACTCCAATGATTACCAATTGGAAGAAAATTGGTGCATCTGAAGATAAAGAAGTAGAACCCACCTTGTACAGGTAGCTCATAGGGTCTCTCATGTATCTGGTCAACACCTGAATAGACATTTGCTACGATGTTAATTCCTTCAATCATTTCATGGTAGAACTAAAGAGGGTGCACTGGGTTGCTTCCAAGCACATTCTCTGATATGTGCGAGGAATAGTCAGATATGGATTAAAATACACCCAAGGCGATGCTGTCATTCTGCATGGATTCACAAATGCAAATTGGGCAGGAAGTTTGGTAGATCAGAAAAGTACCACAGGGTAATGCTTAAACATTGGATCAGGTATGTCCTCCTAGTGCAATAAGAAGCATAATTCTGTAGCACTGAGCGCAAATTCTTGAATATATGACAACGAACACAACTTCGTGTGAGGCCATATGGCTTAGAAAACTACTCATATTCTATGTGATAATCAAAGTTGCATCAAGCTCTCTGAGAATCTTGTTTTTCATGATTGGTCGAAGCACATTGACATTAGGTGTCATTTTATCAGAGACTGTGTTCAGCGGGGAGCAGTGCAGTTACAGTACATTCCCACGGGAGATCAAGTAGCAGACATTCTCACCAAGGCCCTAGGGGGAACAAAGTTTGTTCACTTTAGGGAAAATATTGGGATGATTGAGAATCTGTTTCAGTAACGGTTGAAGCAGCAATTGAGAGCGAGTTGTAGTATAGATGCAATCGTGGTAGTGGCAGTGTCATGGGTAGCAATACAGTAGCAGCAGCAACATAGTGGTTGATGGAAAGGTTGTCAAATATTAGCAATGTAGAGGATGCTTTAGGGTTAGAGCAGTATGCGGCAAGCATATTGTTAGAGCACTTTCCTCGCTAAGAGGGAGAGTTTATTTTTGGTAGCATCGTAAGTGATCTAAGTATCAAACTTTGTGGAGAGGCTTAGGCACATGTATTCCAAAGAAACCATAAATCGTTTGTGGAAATTCCACTTGGAATATGTTTTATTAAAATAATTAATTATTTTAATGGAGACCCTAAGTCTAAACTTAGGGAAATTAAATAATTAAAGGGTATTAATAAAAGAGAGTGTGAATCTTCTAGAGAACATGGATCAAGTCAAGTTATGATCTTATATGTTGATTAGAGATCTAATCTTGTTCGTTGATATCTCAATGAGATGACTATAAAGGAAGGCTCGAGGGTCATTTTGAAAACACACCAGTGCAGATACTTAGTTGCCCAAGTAAAATCAATTTTCTTAGTGGTTGAAGTTTGGCAAGAGAAAATCAATCCAGAGGGAGACTTGCAGGTGGAGGAGAGACATAGAGGGTTCAACATCAATCCGGGGTGCAGGAACATGTGACACAAGGGAAGGAAGGAACAATGCAGAGGCAGGAAGGCAACATCACAGAGGTGACACATTTCTGTGCAGTCTCCACACAAATCCAACACAATGGTGACATAGGAGGCCCATGAGAGTCCTTCCGCGGTCATTTCTCATCATAAAATTTTGTGAGAAATTTCTCCAGTGTTATCATAGAGAATTTCTCTTTGTTACTGCTGATTGTAAATTGTACAAAAATAATTTGCTGAAGAATAACATAAAATCTCATCTGCTGCACTAGTTTTCCCGCATTGGATTTTGCCGGGGACAATTGTCCAAAATATATGTGTCATTCTTGTGCTAGTATTTCCTTATTGTTTTGCTTAGTAATTGTATGGTGAAGTCTGCATTTGAATTTATTTCAATATTTACCGAAGATATTTCTGCAAATAACTTATTTATTAATAATAAGTAGAAGAAATAACATTAGATAATGTAGTAGGATTACAATTTGGAATTTTCACAAGATGGAGTGTTGCAATGACAATATATCTCCACCGATGAGCAAGTAGTAGACATTTTGACAAAATATCTTCCTAATAAGAAGCTTGTGTATTTGGGATACAAGCTTGGATTGGTTGATCTCTCCTCCCTAGTTGAGAGGGAGAGATAGAAACATCATTATTATCTTCACTTTGTGAAGAAAGAATGGAGGATTGGGTAAGCATATGGTTTCTGATACTCTTTTAGGATGAGGTAGGGAATCCAATAGGTAAGAGTAGTCGAAGAGGAAATTCCTTGAGGATGTTGTATTCCAAGACAGGAATTGTCCTAAAAGGACATACCCTTTGAGCACCTAGGTGGGGTATGTGCCTTGAGAGACAATGACGATGGTGTCTATCAGTCATGTGTCTTGCCAACATTGTGCTATGATCTTGTGAAGAGATAGAGTTGTTAGTCAAGGTCTTGTTATGTGACAATTTTGGTTAGTATGATAAGATGCAATGAGATAAGATGAAAAAATAGCTTATGAGATGGCTTACCAATCTGAATCTTCTTATGAGATCTCTTTAGTTTGAGAATGTCCATGTACCATTATGAATACCTCCTTAGTTAAGAGGGAGTGTTGAAATATGTGGCTAAGTTCAATATTCATAAATATGAAATGGACCCTTGATTATTGTATATTATAAAGAAAAAATATTATTGTTTTTTGGTTGTAGCATGGGTTTCATGCTCAAAGTATTTTCATATAAAGGTCAAGTACCCATTTAGTTCTTCTAAGTTTTGTCATAGAGTCATTTTCATATGAAGGAGACCCCATTGGGAATATTGTAACATGTCAAAAGAATTATTTTTGTATTTAAATTTTCAAAATACCCCTCCAATACCAAGTAGTCCTGGCAGCTAAGAAGTCGGCCTCATTAGGTCATTTCATCCTCCTGGGAAGCCTATATATAAGAGGTAACTCAACCTCCTATGGACACTCACTCAATTCTCATCATCCAAGTGAAGGAGAAGCAGAGGAAAGGCAAGTGAAAAGGGATAGAAGGAAAAATTATGAAGTTCTTGAGTTATTTCTCTCTCTCTCTCTCTCTCTCTCACACACACACACACACACACACACACACACTCATGCGAAGATAAGGCTAGGGTTTTACAGCTGCAAGGTCGAAGTTGTGAAAATTGCAGAAAGAAGGTCGAAGAAAAAACTCTTAGGTCACCTACAAGCCCTAGAAGGAGAAGCAACCAAATAAAAGGTAAAAGGAAGATTTATAAGCCTTAAAATTGCTCACACGTGTGGAAGCAACAACAGTGGCAGGGGACAAAAATTTCAGATTTGCAGTGGAGGCCAAAATTTTGTACCTAGGGGTTGAAATTATACAGCTGGAAGAGATTTGACTGGGTTTGACTTTTATAGAAGAAGAACATCATCAAGAAGGTATGGCTTGGTCTTAGAAGGGTATTGGTCTTGGTATAGAGTGTTGAATTTCCACGATCTTGGATCTAGGATAGAATCTTGAAATATCTAACACTACCAAACCAAGAATTTCAACAAAGCTACTTTGCACAACATAAAAATATAATGGAGTAAACCAATCATGTACACATTAAGAATAATAACAACAATATATGTAACCCAAATTTGTTATATTATCAACACATAACACAACAATCTAGGGCTCCCATACAAGGGATAATGGCCCTCAAATATATTCAAGTACAATAATACAAGATATAGTGACAAAATCATTGCTCTAGTGCACAAATAAAGCATCTATTTTGTATATTGTCCTGTTGGTCCTTCGCTTCCAATTTTCTCTCTAGCTACCCCTTAGCCCATCAAGAGACAACACATAGATACCCCAAGAGGGATGCCACCTATCACTGCTGCAATTCGCTTGTGGTACAATGAACACAGGCTGATCCAATTTGCTCTTCTACGTTGGCCAACACCTCAGCTCTAATAAGCCTTCTTAGTAGCTTCTTTTGTCCATCAAAGAGCTACACATAGGCTCCAACAACTTCAACCAAACTTCAGCTATCAAGCTCCCTTTATTGCTGCTTGTCAAGGGCTACTTTGGGTCACCAACACGCTGCCTTCCACCAGTCTAATGGAACCCAATACTTCCACTGTGAAAAATGCTCCTAGGAGGGGCTTCTAAACACCAAGTTAAGCCCTCCAATTCGCTCTCACATGTTGCAAATGTAAAATCATCCAAATTGATCCAAATACTAGGATCCAACACAAGTCCTAATGGAGAAATGAAATACCTCTTAACTATTGTTCATGAAAAAAATTCTAGTCATTCGTTAGGGCTTCTTCTATGGCCTACAACAACCCACCAATCCTACCAAAAATCACCTCAATTAATGTGACTTCCTTACCTTCACAAGGATAGTGATCTCGCTGCTTGAGTAAGCTCCTAAAGCTACCTGTTTAGGGCTTGTTTGACCCTCAAACCAACCAATACAGGTTTGTGACCTAATCATCACAATAAAGTCATCATTTCGGACTAATTTAGGGAGGAATTCCCACATTTTACTAGCATATAACAATGATTCTCTTCTAATGCAGCCTTCCAGCAGACTTAACTGTGCATTCAAACAATCAAAAAGGAGCCCAACCGAACTTCCTTTCGTTTGCTGAATATACTCTTAATCTGCGGCCACCACAGATGTGTCTTCCTTCTCCTCTACGAGCCATTTTCCACACTTATTTGCTGTCCTTGTGTTGCACTAAATGGATGTTGTAAAATGAACTCGATCACCTTCTATTTACACATAAAAGAAGGGCTATGTTATCACTAAGCTGGCACCAATTGGGTTGTTCAATGATCAACCTAATGCAACTATTTCAAACCAATTTGAACGGAAAGTTATTCCTTCCAGTAAGAGAGGTCTCTCTCAAAGAAAATAAATGAATACTCAATGTAAGATATCTATTGTAGATGGATAAATATTTTTGTATTTTAAGTGATTTTGTAGGTGGAAGATGTATGAGAGGCTACCATTGGGCATGGATTCAACTATGGGAATTCAATCACAAGCAAATGTAGTTCATGGAAGTTATTATCACTCAAAAAAATGAAGCATCATTTGACAAAGTCATATAGGTTCACGTGTCAAAGGTAAGGTTGTAGGGTTTGTTATCACAAAAATCATACCTGATTGGCTGCTGATCAGACAAATTCAGTGCAAATATTTCAAACCAATCTTGTGACTGAGGCTTAGCCTCCTTAGTCTAAGAGGGCTCACTCAAGGGTTAATGATATTGAATAAATATGTAGATAGATGGCTAACTCTAGGTTTTATGTATTGGTTTCATATGTTTGTAGGTTGAAAAGATCAAAGCTTACTACCATTGGGCTATGGAGTCAGTGAATAAGGCTCTCAATAACAAAATATTTCCTTGTAGAAGCTAAGGCTTGTATATACTTCAATGAAAGAGTAACGCATTCAGGAAAATCCTAATAACTTGAGTTTCAGAAGAAATCAGAGCATGTGATACATGAGTTCTGAGTTATGAGACATCAAGGTATTGAAAATGAAATATTAAAAGAAAATCACCATAAATCAATACTTAAAGGAAGTCAGAGCATGAATAACCATGAATTCTGAGTAATAAGCATTAAGATATTGAAGAAAACATTTTAAAGATAGGACCTAAAACTCATTTGACCATAGTTTAATACTTAAATGAAGTCAGAGCATGAACATCCACGAATTATGAGTAATAATCATGAAGACTATGGAAGGAAATAATTTCAAGGATAGGACATAAAACTCATTGAAATACACTAAGAATCTCAGGTCTGTCAAGATGAAAACCTCTCTGCATTATTGATCACAGTCCATTACATAAAGCAATTGTTTTGCTAAAAAGTCTCCAACCCTTTGCTAATTCGACCCAATGGCCTTTAATAGACCATTTAAAACATGATATGATATCATCTTAGGCTACATACATTGAATTTATAACTCTTGACACCTTGCATAACCATAAAACATCAAATTTATGACAAACCGACACCTATCCTACTTGACAGTCCTATTTCAACTAGGACTCAAACTCTTCATTACTATCTTTAACAACCTTATCCTAACAACCTTATCTATTTTAAATTACATCATCTTCCAAGTGTATCATCACATGGTCGAATTTGGATGATGGGCTTCAGTACTTCATGACCACTTTGCTGACCTCCACAAACACAAGAAACCAAACCCTGTTTTTTAGGCATAAGATTCTTTTTGAACATTTTGACCATCATTTCAAATTTATTTCGTGGTCCTTGGCTGTTGGAGATTATCTTAACATATCTCATCACTCATCTATAGCCTCCAGCTGTCCAAAAAACGCTGCAAAACTTGTTCAAAAAGCTGTAATTTATGGCGCTACGAAAACATAACAGTTTCGTAGCGCCCTTTGTAGCGTTGCCATTTCAACCTTTTTTCTTCAAAAACTTGGTTCTTTCCTTATGAAACATTTTAATCATCCTTCAATAAATATTACATGATAATTACAACCTTAAATAATCCTTTAACCCCTTGAAAACTAATCAAAAGGAGCAGAAAATGCAGCTACAACAATTTCATAGCGCTTTTCTGCTTTTTTACACTAGATGCGCTACGAAACTGTTGAGTATGCAGTTTTGTCAAAAAAAATTCCAAGTGAAAAGTATTATTGCCCAAAAACTCAAAATATTACTTATATCATCATCTAAAAACCACAACAACCATATACTAACTTCATTTTAGCTTTTTTGAGGCATTTCTTCTTCATTTGCAATAGGTTGGCCTATTGGTTTTTCCTGTTTTTTCCTGAAACATAGGTCTTGGGATAGAGCCTATATCTCCTAATCCATGATGTATTTTGAGAAACTGAAGGTGGTTTTTGTAGGCCATTATGTCTTGAATAAAAACCTCTCTTTGTTTTTTGAAACACATCTCCTACTATCTAGAAACTGCATTTGAAAAAATGTGTAAAACAAGAAAACTCTGTTTTCGAAAATAGGGCTTCAATGAAATCCTTGTATCTTTGAAATAATAACACCTGTGAGAAAATTGAGAGAGGTTTTTGTAGCTGAGGCTACAGGGAAGACAAACCTCTTTCATAATTCCAAAAAACGTTTTCATTTGGCAAGAAACTAAACTTGAAGTTGACTGCTAAATAGTCATGTACAGGAGAATTTCGTAACAACAGTTTCGTAGTGCATTTTAATTTATCAATTTCTGCCACCTCCTAATGAATTTGAAGAAAATGAGAGAGTTTTTTGTAGTTAGGTACGTTATGAAGAAAAACCTCTTTTTATTTCCAAATTCGTTTTCAGTTGCTCAGAAACCGCCTTTGAAGTTGACTTCTCAAAGTCAGAAGAAACAGAGTTTCACTGTTTGCGCTACGAAACTATCAGCGCTTTCGTAGCGCAAAGTGACTTTTTTGAACTAGTGGTGCTATGAAAACGAGGTTTCTTGGCTAATTTAATATTTTTGACACAAAATTTTTAGGAAATGACCCACAAATGAAAATGATGGATGTTTGACATGAAGGGACTTCAAATAAGACTTTATTATAACCTAAGGATGGGCTTTAAAATCTAAAAATATAAAACCTATTCTTAATCAAATCCTAAATTAACTTCTAAACCCAATTTTTAACCATGACCAAAAACAAACTTGACACAATGATGTTTTGAAGTTTTTTGGGTGATAACAGTGGCTCCACTTGGGATAGTGTGCCCCTGTGGTACATTAAAGAACCAGTAGTTACAATGCCATCCATCTTCTTGGAAATAAAAACTCTGAAATTTTGCCAAATCTTCTTCAAAATCTTATGGCCTTCATCTTGCGCTCAAACTTGATGATCACTATAGAAGAAACAAATCTATACCTACTGAAAGGATGCTCAGTCAACTTTGAGATTATTCACACACTCCTACCTACCCTATCAGCTGTAATCTCCATTTTTAACTCAAGCAACATGAAACTTCCAATGAAGCCAGTCATTGATCTGACCTGATACTTGAATTTCTTGACTGCACTTGAACCAAAAACAAACAAGATACTGGAATGACCAAGGAAACATAAGATGCATTTTATCTTCATAATGAAAATATAACTGGAAATATGGACTGTAGAACCTTTCCATGTAGTCAGCTATAGGATCAAAGAAGACATGATCTGCTTGATGCTTCTCATGACATTCTGTAGCTTTGGACCAACTCATCCATGTTTTGATCAACCACATAAGGCTTTAGTTGTGTGCTCTCAAACTGCTTTTCAAACTGATTTTCAAAAACAATGTATTCTTCCTGAAACTCAAAGGAGAAAGGTGACAACACCCTCTCTTTGTTTTTTGGCATAAAAATCATTTGAAAAGACTGATCTTGATCATGAATATTATGAGATTGAATTTCATCTTCTAAAACTTCAATATCTTTTTCATGGTTCTTAGCAACTTCATCCACGAATTGAATCTTAACTTCTGACTTGCACACAAATGATTTCAAATTCGAAGACAAGGATAAAGAAAATTTTTCACCTACTTCCTCATTAGTGTGATCATCGTTTGATGTAGGTTGATGCAAGAAATGACATGAAAAATAAAATTTTTCCTGTACCTGAGGATTGTAGCAATCATCTTCCAATATTCCTCTTGCGGTTTGAAATGATTCTCATACTCCCGATGATCAAAAAACTGACAAGTCTGCTGAAAATTTTCATCAAACTAAGAGGATGTAACATGATTTTCATAAATAAACTCCTGCCAGGTTTAATTTTCTTCCAAGGGAGAGGTTATCCTTTCTGCTTGGTGATGAAAGGGATTGTCATAAAGGGCCTCTAAAATTTCCTCATCCATGAACTCAACATCTTCATAAAAATCCTCCATATTTTCAATAAAAATCACACAATGTTTACAGTCGTCTTTGACCAGCAATAAGGAGGGATGACATTCTTCATACATCTCATAAAATGCAACATGGAAATCAAAAAAAGAATATAATTAACCATTTGGCAAGCTTTCATACCGAGACCATGCTTTTCCTTCTAAAGTGGCCATAAACATCTTCATGAGACAATCCTCAGGAAATTGAAACTTAAGACTGTGTACATGCATATGGAATCTAACCAAATGAAGAGAAGCATTGTCTTTATTTTCATCTTTGAATATAGGAAGATCAGTTAACCATTCAACCTTTGGCATAGGATTTGGAAAACCAGGGATATGAGACTGATTCATAGGGGCATACCTGGCATTTATTCTTGCAATGGAACTCATCTTGAAACTTCATCAAGCTACTGATCTTCAAGCAGTGGAGTCACCTTCCAGTTGATTATTTGATGTGTGGAGTTACCAGAGCATAAATACAGCCAATATGTGCCTAAGTGTCTGCTGCTCTCAGACCTTAGAACTGAAACTTTTTCGTTCTTCCCAGGGAAAATATACACCTTCGGTCTCCCAACAGACACACCAAAATGTTATCACAAAAATTGTACTTGATTGGCTGCTGATCAGACAAATTCAGTGTAACTATTTCAAACTATTCTTGTGACTGAGGCTTAGCCTCCTCAGTCTGAGAGGGCTCTCTCAAGGGTTAATGATATTGAATAAAGATGTATATAGATGGCTACCTCTAGGTTTTATGGATTGGTTTTATATGTTTGTAGGTTGAAAAGATAAAAGCTTACTACCAGGCTATGGAGTCAGTGAATAGGGCTCTCAATAACAAAATATTTCCTTGTAGAAGCTGAGGCTTGTATATACTTCAATGAAAGAGTAACACATTAGGAAAATCCCATTAACTTGAGCTTCAGAAGAAATCAGAGCATGTGATACATGAGTTCTGAGTTATGAGACATCAAGGTATTGAAAAGGAAATATTAAAAGAAAATCACCATAAATCAATACTTAAAGGAATTCAGAGCTTGAATAACCATGAATTCTGAGTAATAAACATTAATATATTGAAGAAAGCCTTTTAAAGATAGGACCTAAAAATCACTTGGCCATAGTTTAATACTTAAAGGAATACAGAGCATGAACATCCATGAATTCTGAGTAATAAGCATTAAGACTATGGAAGGAAAACATTTCAAAGATAGAACATAAAACTCATTGAAATACACTAAGAATCTCAGGTCTGTCAAGATGAAAACTTCTCTGCATTACTGATCACAGTCCTTTACATGAAGCAACAGTTTTGTTAAAAAGTCTCCAACCCTTTTCTAATTCGACCCAGTGGCCTTTAATAGACCATTTACAACATGAGATGATCTCATCTTAGGCTAGATACATCTAATTTCTAACTCTTGACACCTTTCATAACCATAAAACATCAAATTTATGACAAACATACACCTATCCTACTTGACAGTCCTATTTCAACTAGGACTCAAACTCTTCATTACTATCTTTAACAACCTTATCTATTTAAAATTACATAATTTTCCAAGTGTATCATCACATGGTCGAATTTGGATGATGGGCTTTAGTTCTTCATGACCACTTCGCTGACCTCCACAAAAGCAGGAAACCAAACCCTGCTTTTTAGGCATAAGATTCTTTTCCTTCTTTGAACATTTTGACCATCATTTAAAATTTATTTCGTGGTCCTTGACTGTTGGAGATTATCTTAACATATCTCATCACTCATCCCTAGCTTCCATCTGTCAAAAAATCGCTGCAAAACTTATTCAAAATGCTATAATTTATGGCGCTACGAAAACACAACAGTTTCGTAGCACCCTTGTAGCGCTGCCATTTCAACCTTTTTTCTTCAAAAACTTGGTTCTTTCCTTATGCAACATTTTAATCACCCTTCAATACATCTTCCATGACAATTAAAGCTCTTAACTAATCCTTTAACCCCTTGAAAAATGATCAAAAGGAGCAGAAAAGGCAGCTACAACAATTTCGTAGCGCTTTTCTGTTTTTTTACACTAGATGCGCTACGAAACTGCTGAGTATGCAATTTTGTCGAAAATTTTGCCAAGTGAAAAGTATTATTGCCCCAAAACTCAAAATATTACTTATCTCATCATCTAAAAACCACAAAAACCATATACTAACTTCATTTTAGCTTTTTTGAGGCATTTCTTCTTCATTTGCAATAGGTTGGCCTATTGGTTTTTCCTGTTTTTTCCTGAACAATAGGTCTTGGGACAGAGCCTATATCTCCTAATACATGTGTAGTTTGAGAAACTGAAGGAGGTTTTTGTAGGCCATTATTTATTGAATAAAAACCTCTCTTGGTTTTTTGAAACACATCTCCTGATGTCCAGAAACGACATTTGAAAAAAATGTGTAAAACAGGAAAACTCTGTTTATGAAAATAGGGCTTCAATGAAATCCTTGTATCTCTCAATTGATAACATCTGTGAGAAAATTGAGAGAGGTTTTTGTATCTGGGGATGTGGTGAAGACAAACCCATTTCATAATTCCAAAAAACTTTTTCATTTGGCCAGAATCTAAACTTGAAGTTGACTGCTAAACAATCATGTACATGACAGTTTCATAACAACAGTTTCGTAGCCATTTTAATTTAACAATGTCTGCCACCTCCTAATAAATTTGAAGAAAATGAGAGAGGGTTTTGTATTTAGTTCTATTATGAAGAAAAACCTCTTTCAGATTTCCAAAATTCGTTTTTAGCTTCTCAAAAAACGCCTTTGAAGTTGAGTTCTCAAAGGCAGAAAAAACAGAGTTTTGTTGTTTGCCCTACAAAACTATCAGCGCTTTCGTAGTGCAAAGTGACGTTTTTGAACTAGTGATGCTACAAAAACGAGGTTTATTGGCTAATTGAATATTTTTGACGCAAAAATTTTAGGAAATGGCCCACAAATGAAAATGATGGATATTTGACATGAAGGGACTTCAAAGAAGACTTTATTATAACCTAAGGATGGGCTTTAAAATATAAAAATCTAAAACCTACCCTTGATCAAATTATAAATTGACTTCTAAGCCCAATTTTGAACCATGACCAAAAACAAACTTGACATAATGATGTTTTGAAATTTTTTGGGTGATAATAGGGTTCATTTTTTATTTACTTGGTCAAGGAAAATTTTAAATTTTTCTTATTTAAGCTTACCCTAAGGTCCAAACCTACTCACTTTCAAATCCCCTCATGTCACATCACTCATAATTTTCTGATAGTTTTCAATGCCCAAGGTTTTAATACTGAAATGGTCCTTTTAGCCAAGAAACCACAATTTTGTAGCGAAATACATTGAAAAATTTCACTTTTCGCTACGAAACCGCTTATACTTTCATAGCGAAAACACCCAGATTTACACTAAACACACTACGAAAGTGTGGTTTCCTGTATGTCATGTCAAATTTGCTGTTAGGTGTCAGAAAATCATTGGGAAAGGGTAAGTTAGATACCATTCGAGTCATTGAGGGTTAAGATCAATGTACATGGTCAGGTCTGAAGTCATCATCACCATTTTAGGCACGTATGAGTCATCATTGTGTTATGAGTAAATATCAAACTTCAAAATACTTCCTAAATTAGTAATTTCTCATTCTTCATTCCTTCTTCGCGTAATATTGAGCTTTGGAGAGCTATTTCATTGAGCCAAAGTTGTGGCTGGTGTTTTCAAAGGTTTACAAATATCACTGATCAAGCAAGGCTGAAAACTATCAAGCGAGGCTGAGAAGGCATTAAAGAAATTATGGTAGAAAAAAGAAGGAAAAATAAGGGAAGCCAATGTATAATATCTGAACCAACAGATATGAATCTGATCAATGAATACCCAACAACTGTAGAAGTCTTTAGAAGGACTGGTTGTTTACAATTTTGTGAAATATTACAAGGCTTCCATGTACAGGTTTCCCAAGAATCTGCTTTAAAATTCAGTGGAACAACTACCAAAGTGGGGATGCTGAATCTTTCCATTACACTAGAGGTCATTGCAGCAGCAACAGGAAGTCCAAGGGGACAAGAGAAGTGGCTCAAAGGGTTCAAATTCAACATGGAGCAGTGCAAGGAGTTTATCAAGCCACAAAACAGTGAAATGGACCTTACTAATGCCTTTCCAAGAAGCTGCATGAAGGATAACTACTCAAAGTTGCTGCTCATCATCTAGAAATATTTTACTTGTGAAGGGAGATACCATAAAGAATACTCTTACCATTTCAAGCTTCTCCTACACTTTACTGGTAAGATATCTCTTGATCTGCCTTTCTATTTACATAGAAGTTTATAAAAAATGGCAGGTAAGGTCCAAGCAAAACCTGAAGGAAGTGAGACTTCATTGTTTCATCATGGTTTAATTGAATTGTTGGTTTTATATGAGCTCCAAAGACTAGGCAGAGGCTGGTCTTCATTTTTTTTTTAGTGGTTTTGAGTTGGATACTCTTACTCCTACAAGAACTCCTAAACCTAGGAGTATCCCATCACCCTTAGAGGCAGAGAAAAATGAACCAGTGGTAGCATAACCAAGTGAACCAGCAAGAGTAGAACCAAGTGAGCCAGTCATGATGGAAACATAGAAATTGCAAAGTTTTGATACACCCATTTTTCCACTTGCAAAACAAAAACCAAAAGTGGTCAAACCTGCAAAAAAAAACAAGCTGTGATTAAACAAGGAAGCAAAAGGATGGAAAGGAGTCAAAAAATGGCTTTAGAAGATAAAACAGTGGCTGTAGAATACAGAGCAGTAGCAAAAGGAAATCTAGAAGACATATTACATGCCATTGAAATAGATGAGACTCCTATAGCTTAGGCTCAGGATATAGAGGAAGGTGGACAGAAACTAAAGAAACCCAAATCTGCAAGGAAACTAGAATTTGAAGGAGAAGATTCAGGTTTTATGTTCCAAGCAAGAAATCCCATGACAAGGCATGCTAGAAAGCTATTAGAGAGTAGTAAAGAGGTTCTTCCACCTACTGACACAGTCCAGCCACCATAAGACATCATTGATCTTTCATCACCTGCAGAGAAAGATATAGTTAGCAAACCAAAGAAAGGAAAAGAGAAAGTAATGGAAAAAATAGAGTTTGAACTCCTTGAAGAACAGTTGAAGTTGGCTAGTCATGAATTTGCTGTTATGAAGAAAGTAGCAAGGAAACACAATGTTGAGAAGGTTCAGTTTGAAAAGATGAAGGAGATTTGGGAAGAGCAGGTTGACAGTGTTTCCGAGACCCTAGATAACACACAACAATTTATCAAATGGACCATGCCATTGAGGAAAGAAGTGAAACATGTCAGGAAAATGAATTTACATTTGAAATTTAAAAACATAAATTTGAAGGACCAAGTTAAATACCTCCAGGAACAGCTTGAACTAATCCATGAGGAGTTGGAGAAAAAGGGCCTTAAAATGATAGTAGTTGAGGAGCCAATTGCTCAACTCATCATCAATGAGGAGGAAACACCTCAAGAATCATAGTGTGAGATGGTTTATGATTTTAAAGGTTAATGGAATGTTAGAAACTAAGTTTTTACACCTGGAAATTATATTTTTGAAGTTACAAAGAAATATGGAATTTTCACTATTTTTAGTAGTTTCGTAGCATTCCTAGGCTTGAAGACCAGGAAAACGCTACGAAACTACTATAGCTTTCTTTTTTGCATTTTGAACAAGTTTTGGGAGCTTCCAAGAGGTGAAAATGGTATGGAAGATGTATTAAGGCATAATGAATATCATACAAAAGGAAAGAATAAGAAATATTGATGGCAAAAGGCATTTTTGTAACGCTACGAAAGTACGCTACGAAACTGTCATACTTTAGTAGTGCACTGTTTTGAAGCTATATGAACAGGTTTTTGTGCACTTTTGGACATCTAGATACTTTCAAAGGTTCAAGGATCTTTCCAGAAGTCATCCAAGACTGAAAGACCACGTGATGAAGCCAACTCATTAGCCAAACCCCTTGTTGAAGATAAGGACTAGTTTTCCTAAAAAACAGGGTTTGTTTCCAATTTTAGAGGAGGTCAATTAAGATGTCATGTAGTGATGAGTCCAATCACACCCTATTCGAACATGCGAAGGAATAGTTGTAAAATATGTAACTAATATTACGAGATAAGTTAGTTGATGTAATAAAGGACAATTTGAGTCCTATTAGGAAAAGGACTGTCAAATAGAATAACTGTCACTTTCTCAATAATGTAGATGTTTTCTTGTTATGCAAGGTGTCATTAGAAAAAGTTCGATGAATCTAGCCATGAGGTAGATCATCTCATCATGTAACAAGTCTATTAAAGGGAAAATATTAGAATTTGTAAGGGTTGGAGACTTTTTGGCAAAACTGCAGCTTTATGTAATTGACTGTTTTCAGTAATACATATACTTTTTTCTTGACCAACCTGAGATTCTGATTGAGTTTTTAGTGTGTATCTGATCTATATTTTCTATGTGTACCATTTTTAGTGGTTTTCATCTTTAATACTTAGAATTCATTCATGTAATGCTCTGAATTACTTTATAGATGAATTAACTGTGTTACTTCCCGTTTCATGTGTGCTTACCTTTGCTAAAAACTCTTACCTGCCTCAACTTCCATGTCAAGTGAACTGTCTACTGAATTATTGCTTTGTTGACTCCATAAGCCCAATGTTTGCATACTGATGTTCTTTTCAACCTATACTTATCACAAATAAGTCATTTTTCAAGTAGAGTTAGCCATCTAGTTTATCATTATCAAATATCATTAACCTTTTTGAGAGAGCCCTCTTAGTCTGAAGAGGCTAAGCTTAAGTTACAAGTTGGTTTGAAACAGTTACATGAAGTTGTCTGATTAGCAGCCAATCAAGTGCAATTTTTTGATAACAGAAGTTGAGGCAATTAAGCTTAAAAATAACTTTTTACAACAAACACATAATACATGAAGGAAATTGGAGCATAATACTATGAATTCCAGGTAATCGTGATACTATGAAGCTGATGATAATATGAGAAATGGAAAAACACAAACACATAAGTTCAAAATAAATCTGAGGTCTGAAGGACAATTGCTGCAAGTGTATATTAGCTTGGTGAAACAAAATTACATAATATTCCTCTCATCTACCTTCATCAACCAACCTCCTCTAATTCCATAAAAATATCATTTATAGAGTGAGATGTCTGTTACAAAGGTTTGCCACCTGCAATAGACTTCGATACTGACCTAGATACCTAGTTAAAATAGGATTATATTAATATTGAGGAATAATAGGGACATTTTATGTTTTAATGGAGTTGGTAATAAAAAAGGACTCTATGACCATTAATTTCTTCAAAAAAAACTCTAAAAACTCATGTTTGTCATCCCTATCGAACCAAATTTCCATGTTGAGCTGGCCAACTGATACACTGGATTTAAGGTCTTTATAAAACTGAGTTGATGATGAGCTGTCCATTTTGTGAGGTGGCATCATCATGAGTTGTTAGCCATGTCAGCCATGTGGAGTGGATTGCTGAGCTACCCCCTTAAAAAAATGGCCCAGTGATATTCCTGATCTCATTTGATTACTCAACCACCTCTTTACTGTTTTGACTGCCCAAAAATATCAAAATTTCATAACACATGAATAAAAAACAAAGTATTAGGAACTTCCGTAGTGCATTTTTGTAGCAACTTCAAAAATCCACCTTCTACACAAATTTTTACTTTGCTGATTGCTAGAGGATCTTCCATGGGATTGATGAAGTAAACAAATGCTCTAGGTCACCCCTATTCTAAGATTTTTTAAGAAGTTTTCCCTCAAAGAAACCTATAACACTTTTGTAGCGAAAACTCACCTTTAAGCCTGGAGTGCGCTACGAAAGTACCTAGTTCACCGTCATTTGTTCCTTTCTTCTCCTTTTTTATATCAAAAACATTTCTAAAGCCTGTATATGTCTGGTTATGATAACATAAGACAATGTGATTCAAAAATGTGTGGCTTACCATGTTTCATGGAGTAACATTGTCATCTTGCACAATCATCTTTAGATCCTTTTTCTTCAATTCTTCTTGTACCATCTCCATTTGTGATTCCAAGCTTTTGACTTGATCTTGAAACTTCCTTCTTTATGCTTGTAGCCACTTATTTCTCCTACAAATAATATTCATCATCCTATGCAGGGGAAATGTCCTATTCAACATCTTCCCTGACTTATCTGCCATCTCATTGAATAAATCTTATTGCTTGCTCACTTCCTTTTTGAAATTTTCCATCTCCAATCTTTCTTGTTTAAAATCTTCCAAATCCAACTTAGCTTCCAGAACCTCTTATCTAGCTTCCCTTAGTTGCTCTTGTAAGAGCTCCAACTCAGTATTTTCCTGAACCTACTCTTTACCCTTTCTCCCCTTGATTAAATATGCCTCTGCTGGAGATAATTCTACTATTTCCTCCCCTGATGGCAGCTTATTCTTCTTTGGTTTCTTAGGAATCTCCACATTTTCCCCTTAGACAGTTGTGACCTAGTCAATGGCTTCCTAGGTTTAAAGATAAACCCCGAATCTTATTTTGAAAAGTCTAATTTCTTGGCTTTAAGGCTCTTCTTTTTGGTATTTTCTCCCTTAGTTTCCACAGGCTTTACAACAGGAGACTCTTCAATCTCAATTGCCTACAAGATGTCTGCTAGCTTACCTCTTCCCTCAGTCTAACTTTTAGTAAGCCTCTTGTGGGTCCTTGTGTATGTTTTTACCTGACTTCTTGTAGAATCCTGTTTTGGTACCACTATCTCCTGCACTTGCTCAATCTCCAGTTGCATAGGTTCTGCTATATGCTGCATTTCGGTCTCATGATCAACTAAAGGTTCAACTCCAGACTCCTGGTTTTTCCATGGTTTATTAGACTTGGATTTCAGTGTCTTATTAGGAGTGAGGACATCAACTTCATATCCACTCAAAAACAGGTGTTGTAGCTCCTAGAGACAACCTTGAGTTGTATAAAGACCAGTGCCTAGGACATCTTAAATGTAAGGAGAATATGACTCAACTGATTGCAGTTGACAAGGTTAGGCTCTCATGCTGATATCACTCAGATGAATGGCTTTAATAAGGGTGGAGCCAAGACCCCAAATTTAAACACAACAACTAGGAAAAATACAGAAACTGAGTATAAACTGCAAATAGTAAATGCATCAGACAACTTTAAGACAAAATGCTGTAAAAGGGGCCGACTTCTAAAATGAATACATAGATATCAAGTTATATATGTGAGCGATGACTATGACAGAAAATGGAATAAGATACCAACTATAACTGGGCTTATTCAAAGGTGAGAGTCCATATATACTGGGTCTATGCAAAGATAAGAATCCATATATCTGGGCTCGTTCAAAGACAAGAATCCATTGTAATTAGTATCAGAAGAATGGCGGCAGAGATAGGAAATGAAACAAAGTATCATGCCTGAGCCATATTTAAAGTGCTATGGATGAGTAAATATGAGTATCTGCTGTGATAAATTCATATTTATACATGGGAGCACTCAAATTCCAGAACATTAAATACAAGAAGTGTGGAGAGATACGAAATGAACCTTTGTATTAAAAAACATGAAGAAGAGTTACAAACTATGAATCATCCAGAGCAGAATCCCCAATTCCAAAAAAGCTTCTTATTACTGAATCCCTACAGGCTCTTCAAACATCTACTATCAGAGTTCATACAAAATACATACAGAGCACTCGAACTAGTGAGTCCTTTGGAAAATCTGGAACCTTTTCTTAGTGTTTGCTTCCTGTTTTTATAACCACTGACTCCTATGCATGAGAAGATATTTTGGGAAAATATCTTCTCCGCGTGTTGGTATGTTGTTGCAGGTCTAAATCAAAAAAGAAATGATGATGAGGAAAAACTACCTCTCATCATCTTACAATGCATGCCTAAAGCCGTTTCTAACTGAAATGTAACAATTGACTGAACTGAAAGTAAATCTGCAGGAGTAAATCTGAAGATTTCACCCGAAATGACAAAGTGAAGAGAATATACGGTAAAAAGACCATATAGGCCCCGTCATGACTTATCATTACTGTTTGATGAAGTGGAACCACTGCTGTTGCTGGCAAAAGAGATATCGTTAGTCATGGGAAGAGCTGGCCTTTTGTGTTGGAGCATGCGGTACTGCCAGTAGTGGAAACACTGGCCTTCTGTGCTGGAGGGTCCCATAGAATGGCCAATGGTCATGATCCATTGTCTTGGACGTGGAATTTCCTCTCTGCATCTTTTTCTCTGCTTCCTAGGCGTGGAGGATCGTCATCCTTGGCCTCGAGCCACTGTGATTGGCTAGGAGAGGGCATGTGTACATTAAAAGGTAGTGAAAAACCTGCACAGACAACAAAAAAATTAAATAAATCCTGCGTTTATGGTTTGACTGCTTCAGATGGCTCGGGTAAATGTGGAGGAGCAGTGCGGAGGTAGTAGATGCAGCGGAAAAGGGCCTCACGGCGAAAAACCATGAAAACCAAGGTTCAAAACTTTATTTGGCGCAAAGAGGTGCAATGACGGTTTTCGGGAATATCAAAGGTGGTATTCGCGTGAGATTGAGGTGGTAAGTGGTTTGGGGCTAAATGGACGCGATACGGTTAGGTGGGCAATGCGTGTCTTTACAAAACCTCCCATTTCGCGTTGAAAATGGGTTTGGGACAGCTATGGAAAGACAGGCGTGAAAATGCCTGAGGGCCGTTGGATCTGGGGGGGGGAAGCAGATCAACGGTGGAGATCACGAAGAAACATGATGAAAGGTCCTAGCATGGTCGAGTGGGACCAACGATATTATATGGAAAATTGAAAGAAATTATGCATAGCGGGGGCACTTGAGGTACGGACAGGTTTGCGGGTCGGGTGCCCCCGTAGTAAATATGGACCATCGGATGAAGATCTCCCATAGCCTGAGGAGTCAACTACGGGGGCACTCATATGGTTGACATTTGCGCTGAAAGTGCCCGTGGGTGGGAGAAGAGGTGAATCAATGCGGGCCGTCGGATCTGTGAGATGGATGACGGAGAATGCATCGCAGGATCGGCAATCGACTGAGAAGAGGGTCTGGGAAGGAAGAATTTAGAGGTTGCGATATGCCGATGGCCGATGGAAAAGCAAGTGCTGATGAGCGATGGAGAGATGGAGCAATGAGCCGTTGAGTGATGGATGGGGGCTGCGTGATGGAACGAAGACCATTGGATTCAGGAGGAGATCAACGGTCACGATCGCATCGGGGGATCGGCCATCGGCGAAACAACAGACTTGAAAGTGGGAACCCTAAAGGAGCAACATGCGATCTCCGATGGGCTTAGCGCTCGGTCCCGAGGCACGGTCTCATGGTAGAAAATGGGCTCGGGCTTAAGCAAAAGGGGCTTAGAGGCCTGATATGCAAAAATTAGCCTTTTTAAAGAAAAAAAGATGGAGTTTAGCCTTTTCAAGGGTTCCGATAGTTGAAAAAGAGGCTTTAATAGTCCATTTGGTCCTTGTTATATTTGCTATGCGGTATAAGGCTCTTAGTCATCCCAGCTCAGTGAGGGATGTCATAACAACATTGGTTCCACTTGGGGACGACCCGTTTGTCCTCGAATGGGTCGAGAACTCTCCAGACCATCTGTTAGCCTCCTTCTTGTGAACACAGTTCCTTGATGCTTTCTTCTTTCTTCATGATAAATCAAAACAACAAACATCAAAATAAAAGCAACTGAATATTATACAATATCATACAGTAGACCTTTAAGCCTGAATCAATATTGGAAAAAGGGTTTTAAGAATTTCCCATTCACAGGGACTTCGAGCAGATCACCCTGCAAATTTTCCAGTTTGAAAGTATTGTTTCCTCCGGCCTATGCGATTTTGAAAGGTTCGAACCATAGAGGATCGAACTTCCCATGCTTTCCTTTCTCAGCCCTTCTTATGTCCCATCTCAGCACTAGATTTCCAACCTGCATCCCTTTATCCTTAGCATGCTGATCGAACAGGTCTTTCATTTCCTCTTGGTACTCAGTCAACCTCTGATTTACTTGACTTCAAGTCTCTTCCAACTCTACTAACTGATTTATTCTTCTGGCAAGATTGTTTGGTTCCTCTTGACAATCCTGCATGAATCTAGCCACAGGTAAGGCCAATTATATCGGGAAAACTGCTGCTCTACCATATACCAATTCATATGGGGATTTTCCTGTTGACCTCTTACTAGTGATTCTGTTGGCCCATAGAGCGAACTTGAGTTGTGAATCCCAGTTCTTTTGGTTTTCATTTATGGCCTTCTTCAAAGTCCTTACCAAATTTTTGTTTGAGGATTCTGCCAATCCATTTCCTTGTGGATAATAGGCAATAGAGTGTCCTAATAAAATGTTATATTGTTGGCAAAAATTGATAAATTTGACAGACTTAAAAGCCTGAGCATTGTTTGTGACAATTTTAGCAGGGTAGACAAAACTTGAGATAATGTTATCTTCCAGAAACTTGATCACCATTGTGTTTGCAGCATTCCTTGCTGGCATGGCCTCTACCCATTTAGTGAAGTAATCAGTGGCTGTTAGTATCCATTTGTGTTGCCCGCTTGAGGCAGGATGAATTTCACCGATGAAATCAATTCCCCATTGCTGGAAAGGTTATTCTATGTGTACCGAGATCATAGGCAGAGGTGCAAACTTCTGCCTCTTAGCAAATTTCTGACACTTTTCACAGGCCCTTACCCAAGCAAAGACGTCTCCGAAAAGTTTGGCCCAGAAAAAGCCTGCTTTCAGAAGTTTATGTGCCATGGCCCTCCAGCTGTAGTGGCCACCATAGATGCCCTCATGGAATTCTTCCATCACTTCTTCTACTTCATTTTCTGTGAGACATAAAAGTAGTATGCCCGATGGGTCCCTCCAGTACAGATGGCCGTTTGCTAAGATGAACTTCTGAGATTTTAGCCTCAATGTTATATACTTTGTCTTGTCGCAGCTTGGAGGACATCTAAGAGTTAGGAGGTATTCTACAATTTCTTTGTACCAGGCACTAAGAAGGTACTTCATATGGGTCTTTTGTGTAGCAATTTCTATCCTGTGCTGCTCATCTGCTCCCCCAGGCTCTTCATTGGCTACCATAGACAAATTTATCCCCAAAGCCTGACAGTTTGATTCAGAAAGGATCTTGGCTAACCCCTGTCCCTTTATCAGCGTAGTGGGGCGTATCTCCAACTCATACTCCTGTATCTTGGCTATCCATTTGCCTCTCTTTCCTTCACTATCTCCCTGAATCAAGATGTCTTTTACAGCCGCTGTGGGTACAAATGTAGTTATAGCTGACTGCAAGACATACATCCGAAAAGCCTTGAGGGATTTGACCAAGGTATAGGCCTGTTTATCTAGGATGGTATACTTTAGCTCAGCATCGCAAAGCACTTGGCTGAAAAAGGAAATAGGTTGTTCGTGACCTTCCTCATTTTTCTACAATAATACTGCTGCGACAGTGTGGGAGATGCAAATGAAAATGTTATGAAGGGTTTCGCATAATCTGGTCCTGCTAATACTGGGGCTTCTGCTAAAGCATTTTTTATTCTGTTAAAAGCATTTCGCGACTCAGTAGCCCATTTTACTTCGTTGTCCTTTTTCAGCATCTCGGTTATGTACCGGACTATCTCTGCATAGTTTGTTATGAATCTTCTCAAGAAGTTGATATGTCCAAGAAAAACTTGGACCTATTTCTTGTTTCTGGGCAAGGATATACCATTTATGGCCTCTACCCTTTTCGGGTCAATTTTTACCCCTGCCTTTGTTATGATATGCCCCAACAATTTACCCTCTTCTAAAGCAAACAGAGATTTTTGAGGGTTTAAAGACAATCCATACCTTCGGCACTTGTCAAAGGTTCTGCGCAAATGCTCTATATGTTCAGCATCGTCCTTTGAGAAGACTGTGATGTCGTCCAGATACACCACCATGAATTTGTCTTGTTCCCCCACAAAAGCAATGTCCATGGCCCTTTGAAATGTAGCCCCCGCATTGATCAATCCAAACGACATTCGAGCATACATAAATGTTCCCCAAGGAGTGGTGAATGCAGTTTTCCTTTGGTCCTTCGGAAGCACTGCTACCTGATTATACCCAAAAAAGCCATCCATCATGGACATTCATGAAGATCCTACCACCTTCTGCAATATATGGTCCATCTTGGGCAGTGGATAATTGTCTTTCAAAGATGCTTTGTTCAAGTTCCGAAAGTCCACACACAACCTTATTTCCCCGTTCTTCTTTCGGACTGGGCCCAAGTTGGCCACCCATTCAGAATATCTTAATGGCATAATAATCTTAGCCTTCAACAGTTTCTTGATTTCCTTTTCTATGGAAGGAGGGAGTAAAGGATTAATCTGCCTTAATTTCTATTTGTGTGGCTTAGAATCTCCCTTTAATGGAATCTTGTGTTGGATAATGCTAATATCAAAGGTCTTCAAATCTTGATAGGACCAGGCAAAGACATCTTTATATGTCTGAAATAGCTTTTGATATTTCTCTTTGTATTCTTTGGGTACCTTATTAGACAATTTCACAATCTTTGGATCAGCCTCAGTGCCGAGGTTCAGGTCATCTACTTGAATTTATTCAACAACCTTACTTGGCCGTATTTGGACATCATTCTTATCAAATAATCTCTCCAGAGGGACCATTCCTCTGGGTATTACATTCCCTTTGAGCTGCAACACCTTGTGCCCAGCTAAGATATCTTGCTATTTATTTTGAGGAAGGTCTACAGTCTCCTCCTCGCCAAAATCTGTGTCCATATTGGAGAATTCCCCAACAGTCTCCATGAATCTCTTGACTTGCTCTTCATCTTCAAACACCTACCAGTGTTTGACATTGTCAGGGATGGAAGGACAATAGTGAACTTCTATTTCATACCTCAGGAGGGGGTTCTGAGGTGGTCGAAAAGTGCTTGCAGCTACTGCAAGAGAATCCGCCATTTTGTTCTGGTCTCTTGGCATGAATTGAATATTAAATGCTAAGAAGAAATTCTCTACCAGGTCCCATAACGCATTTCTGTAAGCCCTTAGCCTTGGGTGCTTAGCTTGACATTGATTTCTTACTTGTCTCACCACCAGTTCTGAATCTCCCAGAACCTTGAAGCTTTGAATATTCATATTCTTTGTTGTTTGTAGACCCAGGAGCAATCCTTTATATTAGGCCACGTTGTTCGTGGCTTCATACTCCAATTTGAAAGATAATGGGACCAGTTGTCCACTAGGGGAGATAAGGAGAATCCCAACTCCATTCCCTTCCTTTGAGTTGGCTCCATCAAAGTGAAAGGTCCAAACCCCACTTTCTTCATTACTTGAAGACTGCTCTGCCTTTACTTGACAGAAAGATGGCTCCTGCAAATAATCTTGGTCTTCTTCAAGCATTAGACAAGAAAACTCACCCTCTTTGCTGTACACTGGTGAATTCATTGAATTATCAGCTTTAGTGACCATCTTCACAAACCTTGTTTCCCGGTATAATCTTCTTTCTTGGCCTCCGAACACAGGGATGGTCGCATAGGTTAGGTCCAGCTTTATAGATCCTCCAATTTTTGTACCCCATGATCTTGATAACAGCATCCCAAACCAAGCTGGGATGTCAACCACCACTATGTCCATTACCACGCTCTTAGCTGGGATTTGGGCTAGATTTACCACCAAATCCTTGATCATTCCCAAACATTTGACTCTTTTAGAATCAAAAGAGTAGAGATATTTATATGGGCGAGTGATCTGCAGCCCCAATTTTTCCATCGCTGATAGGGGCAAGAGGTTATGAGACGCTCCAGAATCTAGCATACAGTTGTGCAACAGAAAATCATGAATTACTAAAGAGACATAGAAAGGAGGAGTTGAAGCATATAACTCCTCAACATGAGGACCAAAAACAACCATGGGTCTTTCTTCTTGGAGGTTTAAACTGTCTGGGATTGGAGCAGCTCCTTGAGGAAGCATGAATGATGACACTTGAGCCTGATAGGTTGGTTGCTTCAGGAGTTCAGTCAAAGGGATGGGAATTTTTACTTTTTCTAGCTCTTTCTGAAGGCTAAACACAGGAGGAGGCTTCTCTACGAGACTTTCCTTTGGCTCTTTACTATTGGATGGAGGTTTTTCTTCCTTTGGGATGGGTTTAACATTTGCATTTGGATTAGAGGCCAACTTAGAAGAGGAAGAAATGGAGTCATTAGAATGTAAAGGTTCAGTTATAGGTCTCTTACCTTTATCTTCAATTTTCTGAGCGACAGTCTCCTTCTGAGGCATCTCTTCTTCTTGTTCTTATGTGCGCGTCCTCTTCATAGAGGATCTGAGATCATATTTTTTGTTGAACTATGTCTGCATGAAGTCCACAAATTCCCTGCAGTAATCATCAATCTCCAGATCTTCAACATCGCTTGTTTTTCCTTCTTATTCTTGCAAGGTAAGCTCCATTCCTTCACTTTCTTGCAAAGAAGTCTTAACTTCATCGTCGTCTGAGTAAGAAAGGTATTGATCTTCTTGCCCATCAAGAATTTCTTTGGTAGGGCCATCCATCTACCCTTCCAGATACAACGTGTGCTGTATGTGATCTTGCTGCTCCTTTCGATCTCTTTGTAATATTTGTAGAGGAGGCTTTTTGTATTGTGGGTTAAATCCTCTGTTTGGAGCAATTTGGAATGGCTTGGAGGATGTGTTCTTTGCCTCGAGCTCAAGCTTCACCAGCTTGCTCGAAAGGTTCTTAATCATTTTTCTCATATCCTCTATTTTGCAATCTGCTACCTCTCTATCTTGACCGGAGGTAGATGCTTCTTCTTTCCCTCTCCGTCTAGCATCATGGTCTGACCTCCCTTTTGATTTACCTATAGAAGCAAAGTTGGCTTCCACTTCCAATGCATCGGTCTGGGCTTCATCTAGGGTAGCAGACTTCCTTTCTCTTAAAGAGAATTCGAATTCTGAATCAAAGGCTGCTACAAACACCACTTTAGCAACAATCTGGTGAGGCTTCATTTCAACTGGGAGACTTGTATATAATTTGTTAAACCTCTTGATGAATTCAGACACACCTTCATTATGTCTATTTTTAAGTGCGTTGAATTCTGTAAGACAGTATCCGTGGTCCTTCTTCTCTCCCCATTTCTTGATAAAGGCATTTTCCATTTCCTCCTAGTTAGTAATGGAGTGGTCTCCCAAGGTCTTGAACCATTTTCTTGCCTCTCCATCTAGAGACTGGACAAACAAACTCAACACCACATCCAGATGTTCAACATTGAAATTTTCTACGAAGGCGCAAAAAACTTCCAGGTGTTTCTGAGCTTCAGTATCATTTTCTCCATTGAAACGAGGTAGGATCTTTAAGTAATCCTAAGGCATGTCATTCAGGATCTGAGGCAATGCCAGGGGGGCATATTTGTTCAGTAAGAAGCGAGGAACAACCATCGGAGGTTGTGGAGGTGGCAAGGTATTTTGATGTATGAAAGGAGGTGGTGGAAGAGAAGTATGTATGACAATGGGGATATATTGAACAGAGGCTTGAGGGGCCGATTGAACTGCTGGAATGTGAGAAGTGGAAAACTCTGTGACTTCTTTAACTTCTTCGGCTTCAGGAGTGGGATGCAAGAAGAAGCTCGTGGTGTCTACAGACTCAGCCTCATCTTTTACTTCAGTATTTTCTAGGGAGGGGTTATCTGAAGTATAATCAAGGGTTCTTGCAGTAGAATCAGAACCTTGATCTTGAGCTAATTGAGAGGAGGATGGAGAGTCTTCCAGGGAGAATTTGGGAATATCTGTATAATCTAGTTGTATTTCTCTCCAACCTCTTTTGTGAAAAATCTTCTCTGGATCAGACACTGATGGTGTTTTCGACTGAGATGTATCTGACCTCAGGTGTGGCTTTTGGGAAGCCAGGACTGCAAATAGATTTATCCTTTGAAGGATAGTGGAGTCGCCAAGGTGAGGAATCTACAACTTCCAACCCTTCCTACTCACCTATTCTGAAGGGTGGATTAATATTTGTCGAGGCCCAAGGATTTAGCTCTTGAAATTCTTTCCCCAGCAACGACATGAGAAAGATATTGTAGCTCCTATAGACAGCCTTGAGTTGTATAAAGACCAGTGCCTAGGACATCTTAAATGAAAGGAGCATATGACTCAACTGATTGCAGTTGACAAGGTTAGGCTCTCATGCTAATATCACTCAGATGAATGGTTTTAATAAGGGTGGAACCAAGACCCCAAAGTTAAACACAACAACTAGGAAAACTGCAGAAACTGAGTACAAACTGCAAATAGTAAATGCATCAGACAACTTTAAGACAGAATGCTGTAAAGGGGGCCGAATTATAAAATGAACACACAGATATCAAGTTATATATGTGAGTGATGACTATGACATAAAATGGAATAAGATACCAACTATAACCAGGCTTATTCAAAGGTGAGAGTCCATATATACTAGGCCTATGAAAAGATAAGAATCCATATATCTGGGCTCACTCAAAGACAAGAATCCATTATAATTAGTATCAGAAGAATGGCGGTAGAGATAGGAAATGAAACAAAGTATCATGCCTGAGCCATATTTAAAGCGCTATGGATAAGTAAATATGAGTATCTGCTATGATAAATTTATATTTAAACATGGGAGCACTCGCATTCCAGAACATTAAATACAAGAAGTGTGGAGAGATACGAAATGAACCTTTGTATTAAAAAACATGAAGAAGAGTTACAAACTGTGAATCATCCAGAGCGGAATCCCCAATTCCAAAAAAACTTCTTAATACTGAATCCCTACAGGCTCTTTAAACATTTACTATCAGAGTTCATACAAAATACATACAGAGCACTCGAACTAGTGAGTCCTTTGGAAAATCTGAAACCTTTTCTTAGTGTTTGCTTCCTGTTTTTATAACCACTGATTCCTATGCGTGAGAAGATATTTTGGGAAAATATCTTCTCCGCGTGTTGGTATGCTGTTGCAGGTCTAAATCAAAAAAGAAATGATGATGAGGAAAAACTGCCTCTCATCATCTTACAATGCATGCCTAAATCTGTTTCTAACTGAAATGTAACAATTGACTGAACTGAAAGTAAATCTGCGAGAGTAAATCTGAAGATTTCACCCGAAATGACAAAGTGAAGAGAATATACAGTAAAAAGACCATATAGGCCCCTTCATGACTTATCATTACTGTTTGATGAAGTGGAACCACTGCTACTACTGGCGAAAGAGATACCGTTAGTCATGGGAAGAGCTGGCCTTCCGTGTTGGAGCATGCGGTACTGCCAGTAGTGGAAAAATTGGCCTTTTGTGCTGGAGGGTCCCATAGAATGGCCAATGGTCATGATATTTTGTCTTGGACATGGAATTTCCTCTCTACATATTTTTCTCTGCTTCCTGGGTGTGGAGGATCGTCATCCTCGGCCTCGAGCCACTGTGATTGGCTAGGAGAGGGCCTGTGTACATTAAAAGGCCGTGAAAAACCTGCACAGACAACAAACAAATTAAATAAATCCTGCGTTTATGGTTTGACTGCTTCAGATGGCTCAGGTAAAGGCGGAGGAACAGTGCGGAGGCAGTAGATGCAGCGGAAAAGGGCCTCACGATGAAAAGCCATGAAAACCAAGGTTCAAAACTGTATTTGGCGCAAAGAGGTGCAATGGCGGTTTTCGGGAATACCGAAGGTGGTATTAGTGCGGGATTGAGGTGGTAAGTGGTTTGGGGCTAAATGGACGTGATATGGTTAGGTGGGAGATGCGTGTCTTTACAAAACCGCCCATTTCACGTTGAAAATGGGTTTGGGACAACTATGGAAAGACGAGCGCGAAAATGCCTGAGGGCCATTGGATCTGGGGGGGGGGGAAGCAGATCAACGATGGAGATCACGAAGAAACATGATGAAAGGTCCTAGAATGGTTGGGTGGGACCAGCGGGATTATATGGAAAATTGAAAGAAATTACGCATAGCGGGGGCACTTGAGGTATGGATAGGTTTGCGGGTCGGGTGCCCCCATAGTAAATCTGGACCGTTGGATGAAGATCTCCCATAGCTCGAGGAGTCTATTGTAGGGGCACTCATATGGTTGACCTTTGTGCTGAAAGTGCCCGCGGGTGGGAGAAGAGGTGAATCAACGCAGGCCGTCGGATCTGTGAGATGGACGGTGGAGAATGCATCGCAGGATCGACAATCGGCTAAGAAGAGGGTCCGGGAAGGAAGAATTTAGAGGTTGTGATACACCGATGGTTGATGGAAAAGCAAGTGCCGATGAGCGATGAAGCGATGGAGCGATGAGCGATGGATGGGGGCCGCGCGATGGAGCGAAGACCGTTGGATTCAGGAGGAGATCAACGGTCACGATCGCATCGGGGGATTGGCCATCGGTGAAACAACATACTTGAAAGCGGGAACCCTGAAAGAGCGACGTGCGATCTCCGATGGGCTTAGTGCTCGGTCCCGAGGCCCGGTCTCATGGCGGAAAAGGGGCTCGAGCTTAAGCGAAAGGGGCTTAGAGGCCTGATATGCAAAAATGAGCCTTTTTAAAGCAAAAAAGATGGAGTTTAGCATTTTCAAGGGTTCCGATAGTTGAAAAAGAGGCTTTAATAGTCCATTCGGTCCTTGATATATTTGCTATGCGATATAAGGCTGTTCATTATTAGTCATCCCAGCTTGGTGAGGGATGTCATAACAACAACAGGAATGTAGACCAATCTCTTCTTAGTTTATTCAATTCTTCCAAATAGAAATTTGATCAAAGCATGATGAAAGACATAGGTGTGAGTGGTTTCAGGTTTTTCCTAAACCTTATCTTCCATTTTGCCCAAACTCTTAAAAAAATAGAAAGGTAAGTCCAATGGTTGTTTACCTGTGAAGTGTAGTATTAGTTGGAAGTGATATTGATAGATCATATGGAATCTACCTTCAAAAGTAACATCCTTATGAATCGCAAATAAAAATTTGGAATAATTCTCCTTGAGGCATGTTCTGGGGATGCCTAAACTCATATCCATGCCTCTGTGCTCCTCTTTCAAAAATTCAATAGAGTTATGCAACTTAAATTTCATCACCTTAAACCATGCCTCTCTTGATCTTGGGATTTATGAAATTATTTATACATGTATGCTACTTTCTAAATGTTGTTTACTTACATAAAATAGAGTTTATGTAAATACCTACTTTTGACCCTGTACCAATGAAATTAACAACAAAATTCTTCAAAACTTGTGCATGGTATCCTTTTAACTTTTGGCAGAATCAAAGGCAACCTACATTAGGAAATTCATGTGAGAAGTTGGGGTCTTCCTCTAGCAACCTCATATCTATAGGCTCATATCTAACAATAATGCCACCTTTATGCAATTTCTTCTGTGATGCCATATCTCCAAAAATTTGCTGATTAAATCCTTCCTTGACACCTGCTAAAGCCTTTGAGACAACACAAAAATCCTTTGACATAGGTAAAACTAATCCTAAGACGGTTGCTGATCAGAACCTAGACCTCTAGACTGCTGATCAGAACCTAGACCTCTAGGCTACTGATCAGAACCTAGACCTCTATACTGCTGGCAAGACAATTGAAGCAACTTAGGCCAGACACATGAAGGCTGTACCATTCACCTGGCGACTCCAATCAAGTTTCAACTTGATCCAAGACTCCACTGGCAGCAAGATCCATAAATTATGGTTTTACTGTTGAATCTACTGGCTCAACACGAGTTTTATATCTGCAAGGTATGCTCCTTTAAATCGAGATCATATTCCAGGCTTTCCAAATCGTATGCCTTATGTAGATTGGCAGAATTATTTGCCAAAATTCAGAGATCAGAAAGGAGACAATGTTGCTTCTCATTTGGTCAAATTTCACATGCACGTACACAAGATGAGGGTTAAATTTCATGAGGATTGTCTTATGACGATGTTCATGGCTACTCTGGAAGGAACTGCAACGTCATGGTATGAAAAATTACTAGCTACTAGTTTATGTTCTTTAAATCATTTTCATACAGTATTTTTTGAAAATTGTAAAGGATCTTATCCATCTTTTCTACTACTTCAAAATTGTTGTGATCATTTTGAGAATTTCATTCAACATTTGGAAATTTTTTATGGATGTGTTGAGTTTATGGATGATGAGATTATAGAGGCCTTTCATGAGAATCCCTTTCAACATCAGGAAGAAATAGTAGAGGACAATTTCCATGATATTCAGATGGATTTCCAAAATGCAATAGTTTCTCCAAGGGCTGAAAATGAAGTAGATCAACATCCTGATGAAGATAGTCATGATTCACTTACTAAGTTCAATAATAATGTACAACAGGTATTTTATCTTGACCTTGATGAAAATATTCAATAGTTTTCAAATGACCAAGTAGGGGAGGAGGATAGTAGATCAGTTTATTCTTCATGCCATTCATTTTCTCAGTTTTTGTCTCATGAAGAAACTTATGAAAATCAGATCTATGAAATTGCATGCATAAAAACTTTAGGTAGTGAAATCATTTATGATGATAACTACCCAGAGTTGCAAGAAAATAATGAAGAAGAGAAAATTGTTTTAGATCCCTGGAATGATGCATAAATTATTCATGATTTTTCATCTTTGGAATTGGCAAGTTCAAAATTTTTTAAAGGTCAAGATAATACTCTTGTTGAATTATATAAAAACTCATTTATGAATATTCCTGTCATACAAGATGTGTCTATTTCAATTGAAAATTTTCAAATCCATATAAATCTCGTCTCTTCATTTGAGAATGGTGTTGAATTTCAGAACATAAAACAAGAAGCAGTTGGAAATGAAGAATATCCTTCTCTTTTGGATTATCAAGAAAAGATAAATTTTTATGTTCTTGAAGATTATTTTTCCAGTTTATTAGAAACGTCAGTGCAATAAAATTTTGTGTTGTCTATGGACCATGGGAATCATTTTTAGCTGGATTTTGAGTTGCAATTTCTTAAATTTTTATGTCTGCTTAAGGAAAGTGTGAGAAAAATTCGAGTAGGAAGCCATTTGATTTCATGGTTATATTAGAAATTGTGTATCACTTGATTTAGCAGATGTTTCAACAACTTAGAGTAGGATGGTTTATTTTTAAATAAACTCATAGATTCGAGCATCATTTTCAGCAGTGTGTAGTTTTGGTTTTTAGCAGTGAGGTTTTCAACATTGTTTTCAGTTTGTGGAATAAGCCGGTTGTAAGAGCAAGTACGGGTTTCAGAATAGGTTGCAGGTTTTAAAGATTGGGAACAACCCAATGGATCATGCACATGGTCTAAGATGTTCTTGGCACCTCACAGGGAGAATTCCATCCCCATTGGAGCCAATGTAAGGGTCCTATATTCTAGGGATCTTGGTCATGTTAGTCTTGCTATGTATCTAAGGTCAAATTTTTAAATATTAGTCATGATGACTTGACTACTATTGTTCAAGGAAGTCTAGGTTTAGATTGGGTGTCATGTAAAGGTGTCTATTTTGCTAAAAGTCCAATGTCTAAAGTCATGTGTTTTCCTTACAAAGGGTAATCATGGGAAGTCTTTGGTCACTTTGGAAAGAGTAAAAAAATCATGTTTTACAAATCCTTGGTTATTATGAGTTGGTCACCATCCTAAGTCATTGTAAGTATCTCACCTAAGTCTAGAGGCTATGTCTACATCAAAGCAATCATGAAAGTATCTTGGCACATATTTGGAGGCTCTTTAGAATCAGTTTGAATGCCAATTCAAATGGACAACTCATGATCTCCATAAGGAATAACGGTCAGAAGGACAATCCTTCCCTTTTCTTAAAGCATCACCTTTTAAGAAAAGCACTGCACATTCATGATTTCCTTTTTCTATCACGATTTGTTAGTGCAAGGAGTCACTCCTTGACTGCAGGAGTAAGCCTTACACATCATAGTTCATTTCAAATCTAAAAGGTTTTGAGTGGTGGGATGGCTTCTTAAAGAGTTTGAAATGATTTTTTCTCTTTTAGAATTTCATGCATTTAGAAAGATGTGGCAAGTATAAATTGTATCGGTAAATTGGTAGTATAGGGACTCGAAGATTGTAACAAATGAAAGGAGATAGATAGTTGATACTTACTCTAAGAAATATGCATATCTTAAATCAGTCACACAACTACAATAGTGGCTATTTACATAAACTCTATTTTATGTAAGTAAACAACATTTAGAAAGTAGCATACATGTATAAAGAATTTCATAAATCCTTCATGAAACCTTCACTAACATGCTCTACAACACATATATGATTTTGTAGAAGACTAAAAAGAAGATAATTTACTATTAGATCCTCTAATAGTTTTCTTACTCACACCTTACTAGCTGTTGCAACTCAAAAATCAGAAGAAGTAAATAATGAGAGAAACACACCATACATTAGATAGTCCTTGAATCACAAAATCCTCCAGAATGAAGTGAAAAAAAGAATTTTCTTTATTATATTAAGTCTTTAGGTAGACCAACATCCAACCCTGAATATTTACAAATGATATATATATACAGGCACCAACTCCATCTATCCTAAAAGGAAGGAACCACTCTTTATCACATTACATAGGTGTTATAAGACATTCAAGATGTATCCCATCGAAATATAACTAACAAGACAAATGTAAATGAGAGAAGAGAAGACAATTTGGATTGTATTGTTGAGTATGCTGACATGCTACCCCTTTTTTTTCTGATTTGTCTCCTCATGACTTTGGTTCTTTAATAACCATGTGTCTTAATTAAATATGACCTTCAACAACCTCATAACCACTTATCAACCATCACTTGTTATATACATATATCGTTATGAGTCCTTCTCTTTCTTGAACTTTCTATGAAACTTTGTTGACAGTTGTCAAAAATCATTTAAAGCAGGTGCTACTGGAAATTCTAGTAAAAACCTGTAATTGCGCAAAAACTGTAATGCTACCGGAATTTCTGGTAGTGCTCTGTTTCTTTTTAAAAAATGCATAACAAACACTTGAAAAACCTGTAAAGATTTTTAAACTTTTAAACTTGAAATGTTGTTCAAAAATGTACTTAGTAAACAAAAAGGTGTTTTATTAGGAATCCCTTTTACCTTTCTTCCATATGGGTTGCTACTTCTGCAAGCTTGTCCAAGTCTGAGTTGTTGTCAACAACTGATCTTGATCTTGTGGTCTTGGTGGATGCTTCTTTGACAATGGTATTTTTCTCCTTTGAACCCTTTTGAAATTTTCTTCTTTTTGAGGATTCTGTTTGCTGATTTGAAGGGGGTTTTCCTTTGTCTTTCTTCTTGGAATCATTAGTTTTTGTAATTCAAGGGGTTACAGTTGTAATCCTTCAGATTGTCCTTCGACATCTATGACCTTTGTCAACAAACTTGGATTATGCAGGGCCTTAGATTTGAGTCTAAACTTGTTGTTGCCTCTGGTGTGTATTTTTCTGCTACCAACAACAGGTTTGGCATCCTCTTTCCTTCTCTTGCTGCTAATTTCATAGCCTGCATCTTTAAGAAGATCTTCATCAGACTTAGTGGGCTGATATTTCGTCTGAATTTTTTGTTGAATGTCTGCTTCCGAAACTTCTGGTAGCACCCATGTTTTGGATTTTTTTGTAGTTGCACACCATCCTCTCCAAGCTCTGGTATAAAATTTGGGAAAAGGAGGAATGGGAGGTACCATATCCATGGATTTAGGGTTATTTTTTGATGAGCGTTCTCCTTTCTCCAACTTCTTCTCAACCTTGAATGAAGGGGTATTTTCTTTTCTGCTCTTAGAATTTTTATGGATATTATCCTTTTTAGCCTTACTCTTTGTTCTCTTAGCAAGCTGAGGGTGTTGCTGTGAAGCTGGATATGGTTGAACTGGAACATCTGGTGTAGGTGCAGGTTGGCCTGCCCCGTACAACATAAAATGGTCCCATGCTTGATTTCTTTTCTTGAGTTCTTTTTCAACTAACACTTTGATAACAACTTGATGATATAGGCTGTATTCTAAAGCAACTACGTGTGTTTGAATCCTAGATGACATCTTTGTCAAGCTCTTTAGTAGAAGGAATGGTAAGTTGAGGGTTTTCATACCTGAAACATGAAACAAAAATCTCACATGATAGAGAAAAACCACAATATACCTCCTCTCACAGGTGAGGTAAATTTTGATGAGCTTGACAGTCTCATCTCATTCGTTCTTGAGGTAACTGTTAGGAATTCCTTTAGCCCAGTTAGGATCTCTGTGTCCATATTTAAGGAAACCGTTGAGATCTCCTCCAGCGATGAATTGGCCTTTAAACCATTTTTCTCCTTCATGTGGAAGGTTGAAAGCATCAACAATTGACTCTGCTGATACGTGCAATCTGAGACCATAGATAGTTGCTTCCTGTCCATTGAAAGAGTGTGAAAATTCCTGAGCTACTCCTAAATGAGAGATTCCTAATATTGAACACATTGGATACCACCTTGCTTGAACAAAAAACCTTCTCACATTCGGATTGGCATCAACTAGGTCAGCTCCTTGGGTTTCAATTCGTTTTAACTTTCCTCCTTTCTTAGTCATGTTCAATAATAAAGAAGGCTATCTGCTGAAATTTGATAGGTGTCAAGACTAGAGGAGCTCACCTAACAGGTGTTGTTGTGTCTTCTATGAGATCTTGTCTGAAATCTAAGACTCCTTTCTCAATCTGCTCACTGGAATATCTCGTTCACCAATAGTTAAACTAAAAACTGATAGTCTTTCTTTCTTCTTGGTGGTTTAAAAGAGATACGTTGTTTCACCTTCCCATGCAAGAGATTTTTCATTATGGTAAGTATCTTAGACTGTAGAATACACCCTGTGATAGTCATTACGATCTTTAGTTGGCTGCGAAGTTTGAGATGGTATGCTACAGGTGGCTGGAGATGAGCGGAGTTGTAACTGGCAGTCACCTTCACTGTATCTTTATTACAAGCCTAAATTTCTGGCAACGTCCATGCTTGATCAACCAAACGGTCATCGCATTAAAACTGTAGATCCACGATCTATTTTAACAAATAACACATACTTTGACATGTGGATGAAGTGACTCAATTGACAGACAGGGCAAACAACGGTAGGCTGTGCTTAATTTCAAATTGACACCTAGCTGCTACACGTATAACTATGACTCAACTAAACATTAATGACCGTAAAAATTTCCTATCACATGACCTAACTCATGATAAAAGATTTAAAACGTATTTTATAACAGGAACACATGGCGTAACACAAAGCGGATGCGTTTTTTTTATTTTTTATTTTAAAACAGGGGAAGTTACTAGAATTTCGACACAAACCATATAAATCTTTCAAGAAAGATAGATTCACCGTCGCTACTATTATAAACTCGCTGTGATTCGACACAATGTGTGATATTCATCATTTGTCGCTGCTAATTCACATTTTCTCTGTGTAAGCCTATACATGAAATATATGACATGGTTTTAAAACAAAATTGAATCTAATTCCCTTAAGTTCTTATGCTCGAAAGTGTTAAAAACTCAAATACCTTGAGCGTTGCATTTATGTCTTTTGTGTTGCGAATCTGTTGCGAAAGTGGGGGATAGTCCATAAGGAGGTCTGCAAGCACTTTGAATCTTACCTAAGAGGTCAAATACCATCACAGGGATATTTAAAGCATACCCATTTGATTCATTTTTCTAGAGGACGTGTACAACCATACAAATCATGGAGGGCTACTTGGACTTGCTAGGAATTTCCTGCGAAACTGACTGTTTTTTTCATCATTTTCAAAAGTTGTTTTCGACCAAATGGAGCTAAATTTTAGAAAACCAGAAAAGGTTTTTGTTAAGAACGGACCAAATAACAAAAAAATCCTTCAGTTTCTGCACATGTGTCATATATTTAAAGATTCAAATGCATATTTAGAGCTTATGTTTCAAGTTTTTTCATTTCATGTTTTAGTTATCATGTTTAGGTGCATATTGTGACGAACTGGAGAAGAATTTTTGAAAACTGAGAGGTTTATCTCAAGGAGTCTCTCATATAAAAAAACATCCTTTTTTTTTGTAACAACTGTTAGGATTGAAGAGATATGAGCTAGTCTTTGACCCCTATTTTCCAGAAATCCAGTCCCTGTTTCACTGCGAAACTAGCTGATGCGATGCGAATCCGAAAAATCATCCTTTTGAGTGAGCTTTCCCATGTAAAAAAATTTTGAATTTTTTTATTATGGTCATGGTAAATATTATGAGGACTCAAAGGACTCATAGGCTTGATTTGGACTGAAAATTTAAGGTAAATATGCTTAGAAAATATTTGGTCAAACAATCCCTAGTTTTTAGAAATAAGTTCTATTTTCATTGCATAAGTTAGAAACATAGATACCAATTTGGAATTCTACCCCTAGAAGTAGGATCTACTTCATTTGAGTCTATTTACAATGTGAATGTAATGGAAAAAGGGATGGTTGGTTAGATTAGAGTAGAAATACTTTTGTGGAGTTTATTTTTTTGAAATATTTGCTAGTGAATGAATGAAATAAAAGGTGATTTGTGGAGATTCCTATGTCAGAATTTTGGTGGTTTATGCTCCTTTGATATTGTAAGTTAGCTTGTGTGTTTAAGTCCCTTAAATGTGTATCTTATTGTTGTTGATCAACGGTTGTCATTGATGTCAACCCAAGTAGCACCAAGGGCTAACCCAATATTGCATGGGAATTTTGACCTACCAAATTAATATATTATAGGTCAATAAGGATTTTTATGGTTTCTACTTGTCGAGATGTTTCCGTTGATATATGGCACACCATGTAATTCTTCACGGTTTGAGAGATATTCATGTTTGAAGTTTGTACCCCGAGTTAGTGGGCTAAAACCCCATGGGGTTGTGGCATGGATCATTGAAAAGTCATAATTAATATTTTTTAAGCTCCTAAAATCCCTCCCACGTTCGCTTTTTGAAGCCCCTCTCAACCTAAGAATTTATATTAATTGTGATCCTCATATCCTCCTCATGCAAGGGATTTCGTTATCTGAAACAGGTCATCATGGAATTTTCGCTCTAACGTTTTTTCTACGAAGGTTCAGAAACTGAAATTTTTATGAGGCGAAACTGAAATACTAAGGAAGATGCTGTGAAAATTTCAGATCAAGGTGCGCAATATGTTCGGAGATATGATCTGTGGAAGTCAGTGTTTTTGCAGGCTCCTGAAATTCATCTCAAAGAAGTGACCTTTGAAAAATTGTCATAACTCTCTCTCTGAGTATCAGATTGGAGTTCTGTAAAAAGTGGAAGATAGTGCATAGTCTGTAGTTTTCTCTCTATCAATTTTAGAGCCAAATGAAGAAACATTGACACGTAGCATGCTGTACAAGTTCGATCTGCTGAAACAATCCATAATTAGGGCATTATGAGAGATTGGGTATAAATCTCTCTTAAAGAATCCAAATTGGGTCAGACCTGTGGCATTGGAAAGATGACTTAGAGGACTACTATAGTACCGAAAATTAGATATTGGGGACTGAAATAACATAGATACACCAGATTCAATATCGAGCTCCTGGAAGGCAAAGAAAAAGCTAGATCATGTGTTGTCAAGGGTTGCAAAGGACCAGACTTTCTAGGGAAGCAAAGCAAAGCAAGGTGCAGCATAGGGTAGCATGATAAGATCAAAAACCAAGGTACATAACAACAGCAAGAAGTTCATCACATGAAGTCTTCAAGTGGGCAGCACTGCATACAATCATTGTACTAAGTCATTGTAAATACACTATTGTACAAATTGTACTAGTGTCTATCTGCCAAGCGTTGAAGAGGCAGTGTCGGGTGGTATAAGATCATCATTAGGTGGTTGTGTCATAGTTGGATTTATGTTCTAGTGTGTCTTCTTCTTCTACATCATTCTATATCATTGTAAAGTGGACCATTTTCCTTAGTACGGGAGTCCATTCTTCTTTTATTCTTCTACAGGGTGGTAGGGTGGTGCTAGGGTGAGTTATAGCTCATTGGGTGTTGGGGCATCCGTTCAGTTGACTACTGAAGAATCTCGGGCGTTGGAGCGTCCATCCAGTGGGAGCTGGAGAAGAATGCTTTTCTAGATTCTAGGAAGTTGGAGCTTTATTTTCAATTAGAGTTGAATATTAAAGAATTATTAGAAAAGCATTAGGTGGTTTTTGTCCCGGAGTGGGTTTCCACCTTAAAAACTGTGTGTATTTGTGTTCTTCTTGTTTGCTGCTATCATTGTACAAACACTGACAATAATTGAAGATTAACTAATGCTCTAATTGAAAGGAATACTAATTCACCCCCCCTCTCAGTGTTTCCAACAATTGGTATCAGAGCTTGGTTCCTTCAATAGCAGTTTAACAGCTGGAAGGAGGTCATGAAGCATACCAAGAATGGTGTACCTCTGTTCAATGAAAATAATTATGCACTCTGGAAAGGAATAATGGAGGTATATCTCTTGGCACAAGGTTACGAAGTATGGGACACTGTTCAAAATGGATCTACATCAACCACGGATGAACAAGGCAAGAAGAATTTGGTAAATGATGCAAAAGCAAAGAATATTATTATCAGTGGACTTATTGAATCTGCTTATCATAAGGTGTTGGGTTGTAAAACCACCAAAAATGTATGGGAAAATCTTGAGAATATATATGCAGGTGACTCAAATGTCAAAGAAGCAAAGCTTCAAATCTATAGATCAAAATTTGAGCAACTCAGAATGAAAGAAGATTGCAACATTGCTACATACTTCCAATACGTTGATGAAATAACCAACACTATGGAAGGATTGGGAGAGCTAGTTGATGAGAAGACTATAATACGAAATATTCTTAGAACGTTACCAGGAAGATTCAACCCAAAGGTATCGGTCTTAGAATACAGTGCAAATATGGACAAACTCAGCAAAGAGGAATTACATGGAGTTCTCATAGCATATGAAATGAGACTTGATGAAGAAGAGGGTACTTCGCATCTAGAAACTGCATTCATTGCATCTAAGAAAACCAATAAGGATAAACAACCTTCAATTGAAAAGACATGCACCTGCAAGTGTGAAGAAAAGGGAGATGATGAAGAAGGTCTTTCAGATGAAGAATATGCTTACTTCACGAGAAAACTAAAAATTGGTAAGGGAAAATTCAAAGGTAAACTTCCATTTATATGTTTCGGATGTGATGAGGTTGGGAATTTTGCAGCAAAATGTCCAAATAGAAGTGATGGCAGCTCAAAAGGAAAGAAAGGCTTTAAGAAATTCAACAAGCAAGGATCCAAAAGGAACTTTCTCTCTAAAGAAGATAGCTCATCATCTGATGAAGACAATGACAGTGAAGAAGAAGCCGATGAGAGAGTATTGTTTATGGCCAAGCACAATAAACCCAAGCACAATAAACAAGAGGTATCAAACAACGAAGAAGAAGGATTGACCATAGAAGAATTTTATAAGGAATAAATCAAACTTCTAAAAGATCTCAAGGTAGAGAAGATCCGTTCCAACACTCTTGAAGAACAAGTTCAAGGTCTCAAAATTGAAGTTGAAGAACACAAATGCATTGAAGAGTCACTTCAAAAGAAGTTGGAAGAAAGCAACCAAGAAAGGGAAGAATTAGAAGCCGAAGTAGTCTTGTTGTGTGAGGAAGTGAAGAAAGGAAAACTATCCAAAACTATGCCAACAGCTCAAGGGCATTGGAAGAACTCATCAACAATCAACGATCTTACAATGACAAAACTGGCATCGGTTACAAAGAAGAAGAAGTAGGACCTTCTACAACAAAATAAAATGAACCTATGAGATCTGACATGCATGTAGACTTCATTGGACAAGATTCGCAAGAACAGCCTTGGAAGACAATTCCTCGACGAAAATTTCCATCTAGGTACCAACATATTTTTTATGGCTACTGTTATTCATGTGGAAAATTTGGTCAGAAAGCTGTAGAATGTCGCACTACCCTAGGAAAAAATACAATTCCAGGAGATCTGTCAAATATGAACCTCCCAGGGCTCAGCGAAACATAAATATATTTGAACATTTAAGAAATAATATTGAATGTTACAAATGTCGAAACTTTGGACACATAGCCAAAGACTGCAGACTTGAAAATCCTCCAGAAGAATCTTCGAAGCCACAGAACGAACGAACATGGAAGAAGAATAAGACTGATAATTGTGCTCTCGCTTTCAAGGCTCAAAACAACAAAGATGTGTGGTATGTTGATAGCGGTTGCTCAACGCATATGACTGGAGATGGAAATAAATTTGTATCTCTGAAATAGAAGAAGGATGGAACCGTGTCCTTTGGAAATGATGGATCTTCAAATGTTATAGGATCAGGTACTGTCACTCTCGGAAGCAAAGATGCTCTGGCCAAGAATTTTCTATTGGTTGAAAACATGAATCACAATCTTCTCATTGTTGGACAAATGTGTGATCAAGGACACACAATACTATTTAACTCCACAAAATGTGAAATCAGGAAAGGCATGTATGGTGAAATTGTGGCTACAGCAAGTCGAGCTCCAAAGCATGTTTGGATGAAGCAACTAAAGCATGTCTAATAGCTAAATAGGATGATATAATATTTGGTAGAAATGATGATCGACTAAGTAAGAAGTTTTCTACAAAGGTGCAAAGTGATTTCGAGATGTCTTTACTTGGTGAGCTCACATACTTCTTAGGGCTTCAAATATATCAGCAAGAGAAAGGAATATTGATATGTCAAGCCAAGTACATCAAGGAAATGCTCAAGAAATTTAAAATGGAATATTACAAACCCATCCTTACTCCAATGGTAACAGGTTTCAAATTGAGCATAGACGACTCATCTAAGGATGTGGATCAAAGGTTGTACAGATCTATGATTGGTAGTCTGCTATATGTAATAGCCTCCTAGCTAGATGTTATGCAAGTAGTTGGACAAGTAGCAAGATTCCAAGCAACACCAAAAGAATCACATATTATTGCCATCAAAATAATTCTTCGATATCTAAAGGGAACAACAGAATATGGCTTGTGGTATCCCAAGGGTAAAAATCTCATTATTCATTCCTTTACAGATGCAGATTGGGCAAGAAGTGTTGATGATCGTGAGAGTACTCGTGAAGCATTGGAATATCTTCGCCAGAAGCTTGGGATTCTCCTAAGTTCTCATTAGATTTTCCTTATTTAGAATATAAAGGGGGAGTGGAAGTGTGTACTGGTCCACAGGATGGTTGTGTGTCAGGGGGAGTGGAAGTGTGTACAGGTCCGCAGGATGGTTGTTGTTCCTTGGGGAGTTACCCTTTGCCATTGATGTCAAAGGGGGAGAGAATGTTGTAGGAAGAGGTGTCATGATCGTAGGGGGAGTACTTGTGTTGCCATCAATGCCAAAGGGGGAGATTGTTGATTAGTGGTTGTCATTGATGTCAACCCAAGCAGCACCAAGAGCTAACCCAATATTGCATGGGAATTTTGACCTACCAAATTAATATATTCTAGGTCAATAAGGCTTTTTATGGTTTCTACTTGTTGATATGTTTCCGTTGATATATGGTACGCCATGTAATTCTTCACGGTTTGAGAGATATTCATGTTTGAAGTTTGTACCCCCAGTTAGTGGGCTAAAACCCCATGGGGTTGTGGCATGGGTCATTGAAAAGTCATAATTAATATTTTTTAAGCTCCTAAAATCCCTCCCACTTTAACTTGTTGAAGCCCCTCTCAACCTAAGCATTTATATAAATTGTGATCCTCATATCCTCCTCATGCAAGCGATTTCGTTATCTAAAACAGGTCATCATGGAATTTTCGCTTTAAATTTTTTTCTACGAAGGTTCAGAAGCTGAAATTTCTATGAGGTGAAGCCGAAATCCTGAGGAAGCTACTGTGAAAATTTCAGATCAAGGTGCGCAATATGTTCGGAGATATGATCTGTGGAAGTCAGTGTTTTTGTAGGCTCCTGAAATTCATCTCAAAGAAGTGACGTTGGGAAAATCGTCATAACTCTCTCTCTGAGTATCGGATTGGAATTCCGTAAAAGTGGAAAATACGGCACAGTCTGTAGTTTTCTCTCTATCAATTTCAGAGCCAAATGAAGAAACAGTGACACATAGCATGCCGTACAAGTTCGCTCTGCTGAAACAATCCATAATTAGGGCATTGTGAGAGATTGGGTATAACTCTTTCTTGAAGAATCTAAATTGGGTCAGACCTGTGGCATTGGAAAGAAGACTCAGAGGACTACTATAGTACCGAAAATAAGATATTGGGGATCTGCAATAACAGAGATACACTAGATTCAATATTGAGCTCCTAGAAGGCAAAGAAAAAGCTAGATCATGTGTTGTCAAGGGCTGCAAAGGACCAGACTTTCTAGGGAAGCAAAGCAAAGCAAGGTGCAGTAGAGGGTAGCATGATAAGAGCAGAAACCAAGGTACATAACAACAGCAAGAAGTTCATCACATGAAGTCTTCAAGTGGGCAGCACTGCATACAATAATTGTAAAGGTATCATTGTACTAAGTCATTGTAAATACATTATTGTACAAATTGTACTAGTGTCTATCTGCCAAGAGTTGAAAAGGAAGTGTCGAGTGGTCTAGGATCATCATTAGGTGAATGCGTCATTGTTGGGGTTATGTTCTAGTGTGTCTTATTCTTCTACATCATTCTATATCATTGTAAAGTGGACCATTTTCCCTGGTACGGAAGTCCATTCTTAATTTATTCTTCTACAGGGTGGTAGGGTGGTGCTAGGGTGAGTTGTAGCTCATTGGACGTTGGGGCATCCGTTTATTTGACTACTGAAGAATATTGGGAGTTGGAGCGTCCATCCAGTGGGAGCTGGGGAAGAATGCTTTTCTAGATTCTAGGAAGTTGGAGCTTTATTTTCAATTGGAGTTGAATATTAAAAAATTATTAGAAAAGCATTAGGTAGTTTTTGTCCCGGAGTGGGTTTCCACCTTAAAAAATGTGTGCATTTGTGTTCCTCTTGTTTGCTGCTACCATTGTACAAACACTGATAATAATTGAAGATTAAATAATGCTCTAATTGAAAGGAATACTGATTCACCCCCCCTCTCAGTATTTCCAACAATTGCTTGGAAAAAACCATATGTTTGATTCAGAATTCATCTTAATGGTGCTCGTTTTTTTTTTTCCAAGTTATCAATGTTTTCAGCTTAAAGAAACATTTTAGAATTCATCCATGGTTTGATGCTCTAATGTGTTGTCTTTAACCTTTCTATATTCAAACCCTACAAAAATTTGACCTAAATTCCATTGCCAAAGCTGCCTACCTTTCCCCTGTGGAGAAACCCCCTCTTTTTCCATCATATCACTGGACAAAAAATGGATTTGACATGACTCCATGCCCAATGGATCTGTCTCTTTTCTCATAAAAAAAACTTAAAAAAATCAAACCTTATTGAGCTTATTACCTAACCTAATATCATATTTGTTGAGTAACCTAAGTGAGGGATCCCTCTCCGGGCTAGAAGGGATAGATTCTGGCCTAAAGTGGTTTGCGGTTACCTCTGGAATTCCTTTTCAGCCTAGGGAAATCATGGAGCACTAAAATATTCTATAGTAACCTATGAATCCAAGAAAACTTCGAACATACTTTTGGCATTTAGGGACATAAATTTTGGAGATGATTTCAACCTTTGATGAATCCACTCTTATTCCAAAACTTGAAATATGATGACCCAAAACAATTTATTCATTAAATATCACAAAAATTTTTTCATTACTTAATAAAGGATGAGCTTCTTTACATCTAACAAATACTTTTTCCAAATTTTCCAAAACTTCTTCAAAAGTATCATCATAAATAGTAAAATCATCGATATACACTTCTACACAATCATGGATCAAGTTAGAAAATATACCTAATATCGCTCTTTGAAATGTAGTAGGTACATTCTACAATCCAAAGGGAAGTAATTTATAAGCATACATAGCCCATGGACATGTAAAATTTGTCTTATCTTGATCTTTAGGTGCAATTTGAATATGATTGTATCTGTTTTGTTTTGTTTTGTAAGTTGACATTTTTCTATTAATTCAAGAAGAGAGTATATCGTGAGTATAATAGATACCATGAAACTAAGGCCTCACTTTGACCGAATTTCATGGCCACTACATATATACAAAAAACAAATTATTATATCTGGATAAAACTAGAAGACGTCATTTCAAGAGCCCAACAAGCACAAAACTTAGTAGAAACCAAAATATATCCCTCACTTCATTATACATTATTTTCAATAGGGGCTTGAGCAACATTACCTTCGTCAGTCGAGTGATCGAAGGCATCATGGATATGAGATTCCATATGGGCCATCCACCCTTCAAAACCATCCATCCTATCACACAGTCGTTGTTGATTGCACTGGAGTGATGCTTGGTGATCCATAATACATCCTTGATCATAAAAAATGTTAGAAAATAAACTAATGACTTCATTTCGGTTGGTATGATGGTCTTGTGCTATTTGGTCCATTGAGGCTTGGACAAGGCATATCTAGGCTTCAATGGAATCGAAAGAGGGTGGAAAGTCAACATTACCACACACACCTCCATGGGTCAAGTTCAACTCACCCTCGTTCACCGGCTGATGCCCCGACCTCTTGTCTCCCTTACCTCAATGCCCCCCCCCACCCCTTATCGAGGATGTCCATGCTACCTCAACATGAGAAGCCCGCATATATATCGACATTTTCCCAAAGGAACTAAGCCCACCAATTGAGAAGAAACCAAATCTCTCGTTCGACCCCACTAAGGCTTGGAAAGAGTAAAGAGATTCCCCATCATCATCTGAAAATTATTAGCAGGATGAGTTTTTCCCTACGTTCTCTCCTCAGGCACTGAAAGGTTTAGGGTGAGAGTCTCTGAGACACTAATGAAAGAAATGAAATAGGGGATCCAAACCCCAGCGTTACAAACAATCCAACAGTTGGCCAGAAAAAATGTAACACTACTCTCCCAAAGTAACAACATAGAAGGGTAGTTAACCCCTTGAGACCAATGACACCATGCGCAAATGATCAAGTCAAGTGACCTAAGGGGAGAAGTAGCCCTCACAACAAAAGAGAACCAAACCGTCCCTTTGGGAAAAGGAAATGGGTGAAGGATTACGTGAGATAAAGCTGAAGAATTCAAATCGACTGCCCAAACGTAACACAAACTTACAACTCGACAAAAGCCTTGTAGGGGGACGAACCTATCATACGACTGGGTTCCCTTCGCACAACGACCACATAAGATACTAGAACCAAGATCCAAAATTATACACCGAGCGTCAACAAGCTCCTACACTTTAACATTCCCAGGCCTTTGGGTCATTATAAGTGCCACACCCTACCAGAGAAACGACTCAAGGCTCTGGGGAGTCCACGTGTAGGGTCGGAAACACCACCTTCAATGGCACCAAATTTCATTTCCCTTTTGTTACTACTGATAATACAAAACATTCTCATCAAAATACTAGGAGTTGCCTCGAGAATGTTCATCGGGTAGCCTCCCACACTCTCCTTGTTTCTCACCCCCAACGGGGATTGATTGTATTTGTTGAAACTATCAAGAAAAGATAAATATTTCTTTCGTATAAGTGTATCCAAAACATGATCAATGAAAGACAATGGGAAATTAGCCTTTAGATTTGCTTTATTTAAATCTCTATAGTATATGAGGAATATGAAAAGAGGAACAAGAACAAAGGCATCGTTCCATTAATGTGTTTTGACTGTGGTGAGATTGGTCATTTTGTAGCTAAGTGTCCTCATAAGAATGAAGCATTTACAAAAGGAAATAAGGGTCAAAGAAATTTCAACAAGCAAGGTAAGAAGAAAGTGTTTAAGGAAAAATTCTTCTTGAAGGAAGATAACTCCTCATCTAAAGAAGAGAGTGACAACGATGAAGAAAAAAAATGAAAGAGTATTTATGGCTAAGCATAGCAAGAAGGAAGAACTTGACGAAGAAGAAGTAATAAATTAAATCAAATTTCAAAACGAAGTTGTCAAATTTATAAAAGAACTCAAAGTAGAAAGGAAAAATGTCCATTCTTTAGAAGTCGAATTGAAGGAAGTAAAATAACACTTCAATAACCTAAATAAAAGGAATTAAGAAGAAATCATCAGCCTCAGAGTATATTTAGAAGAAGCTAAAAAAAATGAAGAATAACTCGGGAACGAGTTAAAATAAATAAAGGAGGCAAGGGAAGAACAAGAAGCATAAATAGTTTCTCTACGAAAAGAAGAAAAAAGGGGAAATGTATAGTAGAACCTTGCAAGTAGCTCTAGAGCATTGGATGAGTTCATGTGCAACCAAAGGCCAAATAAAAATGAAGGACAAAAGAAGATTAATAATTACGAAACTCTAAGAAGTAATCAAGAGATAGTTCCTCCTCCAAGAAGGAATGGAAACAAAGGACCATTTAGACAAGTTAACTCATTCATGTACAAAAATTTGATTAATGGTTATTGTTTTTTATGTGCTAACTTTGGACATATGGCTAGGGATTTTCAAACTTGTACCAGGTATAATTATCAAAGATATTATCAATGGAATCAAAACCCTAGAAGAAAGTATCCTAGAAGCACGTTTGAAGGATCACAAGATAGGTTTCAGGACGAATTTGACAGTAGAAAATTCATGTCATATGCTCTATTATTCGCAGCCAACATTGAATGTTACAAATTCCATAACCATGGGCACATAGATCGAGATTGCAGGTACAATATGGAATCCTCCATGCATGACAACCCTAACATCAGGTGCAGGAAAGGGCAATAAATGCAAGAAGATCAAGAAAATAACAACAATAATGCTTTTAGGTTTTGTAAAGGCAAAAGATCTTGAGGTAGAAACAAGTACATTAGATTATGATAAAGTTCAAGATGATCCAACCAAAAAGCTGGGTGGTATAGTATTTTGTAGAGTCCAACAATGACTCCCTAAATATTGAAGAGGGAAAGTCTAAGCATCAACAATAGTACATTTGAAGATCAATCATTGATAGGTTGATATTATGGACAACTTCAGTGGCAGACAAAGCTAATACATATTAACAAATAGAATCAATAATAAAAATTTGTATGCAACATAGTATGTCAGAAAGAGACATGGTTGAAGCAAGCATTCATGAAAATCATTTCAAAGCTAAAAAGTTGCAAGCAGAGTATGGATGATTTATTCATGAATACATGACAGATGTGATGTAGGCAATCAAATAGGTGGCACGATTCCAAGCAACACCAAGAGAATCCCATGTCATTGCAGTGAAAAGGATTTGTTTATATATCTTAATAAATGAATTAACCATTGCCGCTTATACAAATGATGATTGGGTAGGAAATGTTGACAATCGTGAAAGTACTAATGGAGCAACTTTATATCTAGGTGGTTTTCTTGTTTCGTGGTTAATTAAGAAGCAATCATCAATTTATTTATCCATAATGGAAGTTGAACACAAAACAATAAAAACTTGTTGTACGCAGGTCCTCTGGATGAAATAGACCTTGCAATATCTTTAAGTGAAGTTTGATGCGCCCATTCCATGTTGATTTATGGTAGCATCAAATGTCCTCTAGCCTTGTAACTTTGTATATAGACTAGGACACGTATTCCATAAAACCCAGAAATGGTTTTAGTAAATTCCACTTAGATATGGTTTAATTAAAATAATTAATTATTTTTTAATGTTTTCCTAAGTCTAAACTTAGGGAAACTGATTAATTAAAGGGTGTTAATTAAACTAAGTGTGAATATTCTAGATAAATTCATGGATCACCTCCAAGTTAATATTAGCCCTTCATTATGTATTAGTCTTGGCCGTTGAAGGTTTAACATAAGAATATAAGGAGGGTGAGGGGCCTATGGAAAATACGTTGTGACACTTGAGCCATTGAGCATTTTCGATTTGTGTGAGAAGACACAACTTTTGATCAAGGATCAAATCACTAGGGAAAGGTTTGCTAAGTGATTGTGATTCAGTGATCAAACCCAGAGAGGGGAAAAAGCATAGATTGGTGAGTTGGACCAAGAATACATTTTAGAGAGAGACAACATTTACGCAGAAGAGAGTCAACACAATTTTCTGAAGAGGTGACGCAGGTCCTGCAGAGAATCACACAACCAACTAGCTGTCTCTTGAATTACATTTAGGGCCATTAGGCTCAAAAGTTACTTATACATAAAGTCGACATAGGGGGGTCCCATGTTCTTAAATATTCTTGTAAATATTAATATTTTTAATGTTTTGGTAGGAAATTGTAATTATCCTCAAGTCATTTTGAGAACATGAGAAGTTGGTGGAGATAGGAATATGAAGAGTTAGTTTGCGATTAATTCAGTTATTGGGTCTAGATTCAGGAATTGGAATGCTAAGAGTTGCTAGAATATTTGTATAAATGTAACCCTGAAGAGGTTAGATGGGAACCAGAGAGAGGAGGAGAGAGAGAGTTAGAGGTAGAGAACCTCTTCAGCAACAGAAAAGGAGGATAATGGCCACTAAACTGAATATCTAGCCTGTCATGAGATTGTAAGAATTTGTTTTGAGATTTATCGGCTGTATCTATATATATATATATATATATATTTATGGAAGAACTGTCTTTGAATTAAGTGTGTCTGGATGGGATTAAACCCTGTTTGAATGTCTTTGAATTTCAATGGTTACTTTTGGATATGTGTAAAAGAAATTTTATAAAAATGTGTAAATATGTACTCTGCAATTTGAGATTGTATGTGCCTTGATTGTATTGAGTTTTGCACAAAGCACTTCAAGTAAATTGACTTGTGAGGTGAAGTGAATCGATCACTGTAAGGATTGATTCCGAGATAAAGGAATTCTTGTGTTCGCTATCTGAGTGAGAGTTTAATTCCTTTGAAAAGGTTGGATTACATGTGATCTGTGTGGAGGATTGTTGGGTTATCGATATGAATAATCTTGTGTGTTCTCGATGAGAGTATCGAATTCTATAGCAATTAAGAATCCAGTGATTGACCATGTCCGTCGGGATCGATTGAAGTTATCGTGGAAGGGTGATTAGTTTTCCAAGGCTTATGATCACTGTGAAACATAGCCGCAAGGGTTATGTATGGGCGGAACTCTGTGTCGGAGTAGATAGATGAAAAGAACCTTTTTATAAAGAACGGGCGGAACCTTGAAGCAGAAGCTGAGTGGAACCTGGAGTGGAGAAGCGGAACCATGACCAGATGAAAAGTGATGGTGGTTTGGAGCTGGAAAGTGGGTTTTATCGCACCACCTTTGCAACGGAAGCGGTATTTGAGGAGTTGGGAGCGATTCCATAGAACAGCTGACACGTGTCCCTGAATGAATTTGGAAAATCACCTTCCACTGTGCGCCATCGTGCGTTATTGTTCATGCAAGTTGCCCGAGCGATATCCATCGGATCATAAGGAGTGGGGCGATGCAATAACAACCATTGGATGGCGCGTGGATTTAACGAAGGTCTGAATTGGGTTGTGTGTTGACTCCACATTGGCAAATGCGTTGTACGTGTGGGCCCCAAGTCAAAGTTTTAATTGATTGGGACTGTTCAACTAAGGTTTACAAGTTAATAAAGGTATGCTGATTATTGTGGGACTTTGTTAATAATTGAAGAATGCCATAATATATATATGGATATATTACGTATAATGGAATATGTGAACGTGGGTTAATATATGTACATGCCGAGGGTCAATTAATATGGTTCTAATAGCCCAAAGTATTATGTCGCGTATAATGGTCGTATATGCGAAGTTGGCGCATATGTATACAAAATGGACTGTTAGGTTATAACTATAGAGGAGTGTTGAATTAATATCTCAATTCTCTGAACTGAGATATTAAAATAAGCCAGACTTATTTGTTTAAAAAAATCCAGCGTAGAATAAAGGGAGGTTGAGAGATTGCCGGACTAGGTAAGAGGATTGGACATGAAAATTTGGATACTGTTCACACAAGATTTAGGGCCGACTAACAAGGACCGGCTAAGGGAGTGGGCCCCATTGCCGAGTCGGGCTTAGAGATAGATAAAGGTTTCTAGGCCAAGAGGCCACAATCCAGCTCCCAGATCAGCTAGATCACCAAGGCAGCAAGGTGACGCAGCTTCCTCCAGCCTTACCCACGCAGTGCTTATGCGCCTCCAAAGATAGGAAATCATGCGCAGGCAAGAGGGCTTCACTTACGTCGTCGTATAAGTTGATGGTTTCTGAAAGTGAGTGTATATCTCATATATTTTTCACCAAATTTTCTAGATTTCTCTCATGGTTTTCCTGATGTGGGCAACTTGGGGTTGTATTTTAAGATTCTATTAGTAATACAAACCCTCGGGATCCGCCGCACGGGCGATACAATAGTTTTCCAGACCAGTCCCAAAAATAATCACACATGTGGATGTTTTTCATTGTATTTTGTTCAGATTGTTTCAACACTTAGATTTATTTCCGCAACATTATTTGTGTAGACTGCTTCAGAAATTACTATGATATTTCACAGTAATGAAATAATTATGTAACATAATAGAAGAAGTGATTCATATTTGTTGTAGTAGGAATCTGTATCTAAGATTTTTCACATGGTATCAGAGCTTTTTCAAGCTAAAGTGAATGTGAAACAAAAGTGAACCAACATATCAACGTTGAAGAGTCTGGGATATGTGTAATCAGTAGCAGACCCTCCTAGAAAATCACGCTGTCCAGGCCAGGAGGAAATTTTAGTGCAAAAAAGGCTTCCTCTAAGAGAGTTGATAGAGGGGTAAGGTTTTTTAGTTGCAGAAGAGGCAACATAGTAGATTAGCGTAGCTGAAGGACGTAGTTACTGCACAACAGTAAGAGCTAATGCATAAGCGTCAGAAAATTCTGAAAAACACAATTGGGGATTTCTTGACCTCAAAGGGTTTCTTACTCAAAGAAACTCAGTTTTTCCCATGCAGCAACAGAAGTAGTGACTTACTCCTCAAGGAGTGCGTAAGTCTAGCCGAGAAGAGAGTTAAAGGAAGATTTCGACAAAGTTGAGGAGATGGCCAACAATGGATTGCATGACCAAGATAGATTGGAGGGTGCCTCCAAATATGTTATTTGGAAATCAAGGATAGAGTTTCTCCTTGATGAGCATGATCTGAAAGCCCTCATAGACAACACAATTGCAGAACCTCTTGATGCAAAACACCTGAGTCAATTCAAGAAGAATATGGCAAGAGCCAAGTGGTTGATCTTAGATGGAGTAAAGGATTATATCGTACCCCACATAGCAACAAGAACCACGACTAAAGAGATATGGGTAGGGCTAGAAAAGCTATACCAAGGATATTTCGAGAAGTGGAAGATGCACCTTGAAAAGAATATGCAGAATATTAGGATGAAGAAGGGAGAGCATTTTGACTCCTTCTTGTCTCGGATTTAGAAAAACCGAGATCAACTGTTTGCAGTAGGATTTGCTCCTAGAGACTCAAAGCTATTAAGGCTCACGTTGAATTCATTTTCAGAGGATTATAAAGTCTTTGTCCAAAGTATATTGGGCAGAGAAAGAATTCCAGGATGGGAAGTGACGTGGGAAACATTACAACAAGAAGAGTTGAGGAGAGATCTCCTAAAAATCCACTTGGAGGATGGCAGTAGTAGTTCAAAGGTCAAGAAGGAGGAAGAAGTTAACACTGCCCTTGCATCAAAAGGGAAACGAAAGTAGAAGAAGAAATATCTGTCCAAGATCAAGTGCTTCCTGTGTGGGGAAATGGGGTATTATGCCACATAATGTCCTCTTAAGAAAAAGGATAAAGAGGAAAAGGAATATCCACAAGAAGGAGCTGCCAAGATTAAGGCAGAAAAAGATTGTGCCATGTTAGCTCATATTCATAAAAGAGAGAAGTGGGATGACTTGGATTTGTAGATCCAAAATATACAAGGAGGTGGGATCCTTGAGTATTTCCAAACTCTTGGATCACATGTGAGCTACGACAGCCTAAAGACAATAGTGGGATGGACAGTGTAGCTGAAGATGAGAAGACAATGCAATGGCTGGCAGTACTAGAGCCTGATCAGTGCAGAGAGGGAGCAACAACATCAATATTTGAGCAGCAACAATGCAACACGATGCAATGCAGTGCTCACACAGTGCAGAGCAGCAACAACACAATATTTTCAGAGAGCTAGTGTAGAAACTAGCAGAAGTCAGTCTTATTTTCCAGTTGTAGATTTTCTTGTCCAATTTCGGATGTTTTTCTGTTTCAAGTAGCAACAGTGCAGCAACAACAGAAGATGAGTAGCAATAGCAGATGAGTAACAACAACACAGTGCACAAGTGGTGCAACGCAGTGCAGAGTAGTGCTCACGCAATGCAGAGAAGTGCTCACGCAATGCAGAGCAGTGCTCACGCAATGCAGAGCAGTGCTCATGTAGTGCAACAACATGGTTACAAAATTCAGAGGGAGCTGCAGTACATTAGCAGTTGGCAGCAGCATGCAGAGTCAACAACAGTATAGTTGCAACAATTTTTCTTGTGTAGTGTTGGTGAGCAGCATAAAAAACACAACAACATATGTTCCAGAAGTCAGAAGCAACACATTGAGTTGTTGTGCTAAAGCACTTTCCTCGCTAAGAGGGAGTGTTTATTTATGGTAGCATCATATTTTCTCTAGCCTTGTAACTTTGTATATAGGCTAGGACACATGTATTCCATAAAACCTAGAAATGGTTTTGGAAAATTCTACTTAGAGATGGTTTAATTAAAATAATTAATCATTTTTTTAATGTTTTCCTAAGTCTAAACTTAGGGAAACTGATTAATTAAAGGGTATTAATTAAACTAAGAGTGAATCTTCTAGATAAAGTCATGGATCACCTCCAAGTTAATATTAGCCCTTGATTATGTTTTAATCTTGGCCGTTGAAGGTTCAACAAAATAATATAAGAAGGAGAGTGAGGGGCCTATGGAAAATACGTTGTGACACTTGAGCCATTGAGCATTTTCGATTTGTGTGAGAAGACACAACTTTTAATCAAGGATCAAATCACTAGGGTAGGGTTTGCTAAGTGATTGTGATTCAATGATCAAACCCAAAGAGGGGCAGAAGCAGAGATTGGTCAGTTGGACCAAGAATACATTTCAGAGAGAGACAACATTTATGCAGAAGAGAGACAACACAATTTTCTGAAGAGGTGACGAAGTTCCTGCAGAGAATCACGCAGAATCCGGGGCAAGGTTCTTGCAAATAAATTCAGAGATAGCTAGAGGTTGGGGTTTCTAGGCTAAGAGGGGCCAAAATCTAGCCCTAGATCAACTACATCAATTTCAGAGCAAGGTGACGCAGTTCCTCCAGCTTGCCCATGCAAGCTTATTCAGTCCAGTGTAGGAAATCACACAGAGGCAGTCAGGGCCTCACTTACGCTGTTAGATCAACCAGAGACTTGTTGAGTGAGGTATATCTCAAAATTTTCACCAGATTGTCTAGATTTCTCTGAAGGGTTTTCCAGATGTGGGCACCCTAGTTGTATTCAAGATTCTGCTGCTTAATAATACAAACCCTCATATCTCCTGCACCAGTTTTCCCAAGTTAGGTTTTTCCGGGGACTTAGTCTAAAAATAACTGTGTCACATGTGGATTTTTTTCATTGTATTTTGTTCAGATAGTTTCAGCACTTAGATTTATTTCTGCAACATTATCTGTGTAGACTACTTCAGAAATTACTTTGATATTTCATAGTAATGAAATAATTATGTAACATAATAGAATAAGTAATTCAGATTTGTTGCGATAGGAATTCAGATCTAGGATTTTTCACATTCCAATCTTCTACGATAACACCAACACCATCAGTATCTTCGAGAATCATGTGATGAATTAAAAAATGAAACACATGCCGATCAAGTACCAATTTTTTAGAGAACACATTGGAAAAAAGAACATAAAAGTTGAATATATTGGGACCAAAGATCAAATTTTCAACATCTTTACTAAACCATTGTCATGTGAGACATTCGTGTATCTTTCCCAAAAACTTGGGATTCTCCCAAGTCCTCATTAAATCATTCCTTTATCTCATCACATAGGTATGGGGATTTAAGGTAGGATATAGCTTCACAAGAGAGGCACATTGTTAGGGGCAGTTACCCTTTTCCATTTGTTTTTCCTTGGGAGACAATCTATGGCTGTAAGGAGATCAGTGCCCAAGACATTTACTGCAATTCGTAAATAAAACTGTTTGTTTTCCCTTCATGTTGTAACCCCATAAAATTATATTTTAAACCCCTTAAACTTTTCAAGGAACAAAGCCCCTCACAATGCCTTCAAATGATGAATACGAATGAACAAAGAAAAGGATGAAATGCTGGTGGAAAACCTTTAACAATATGTTTTTCACAGAAACTATTATATTTGGTTTTAGCAGAACATGATTGAGATAAATGAAATTAGAATAAAGGAGCGCATTTAAGGAATTTAACTCAAACTTACTGATATAAAATTAGAGACCAGTAGCTACATTACTTTATTCCGAGAGAGAGAAAACATAGACATGATGAAACAGGAAGAACTAATCACATTCATCAAATTCTTGAAACCTTTCTGAGAAACTTTATTAATCTCACAAAGATAAAGTACAAAACTTAATAAAACTTCTGAAGCCCAAAGTCCAAAACCCCTTTTCTCTTTTGAAAAAGTCTTAAATACAATATTACAAAATGGACAATTATAAAATTGTTAACTTCTACAACTGTTTCCTCTCGGTCATTACATGGAAAATATAAAATTAAAAGTTTCTTTAGAAAATAAAGTAAAAGACTAAACAAAATATTTGATCATTGAGTGGCCTGAGATCTTGGAACAGAGGAGGCTCCTGTTTCTACATATTTTGCATGTGGAGACATCCACTCTTGACATGTGCCATCATGAAATTAGTGATCTTGGAATATATAGGTCTTTCTGAAAACAAAGTCTTCATCATCCATAGTAGCTGGAAGTATTTATGCAGGTAATTCACAATGGTGGCTCCTTTTAAGACAACAGTCTTCTCATGGGAATTTCCAATCTTACTCTTTGCTTCTGTTATCACTCATTAAGTTGTGAAACATTTCTTGATAGGGTCATATAGGTGACTCACCAGATAAGGTCTCCTAAGGCATTTTAATGTGGCATAGGAATTTTTTTTTGCATTTTTTAAGCCTATCCTAAGTTTTAGGATCACCTTCATTTATGCCATTTCACTCAAATCAATCACATATGGTGTTAGTTGTCATTACCCATGCATTCAAAATCAAAAGGGCACATCTGTCACTTTTTCAGATTTTCGTAGCGTTTTACACAGGAAAACAACATATTTCGCTACGAAACTTCCTAATAGTTTCGTAGCGAATCTGTTAGAGGCTTAACTAATTTCGCTACGAAAATCCATTTTTTAACCTATCTTGTCAGAGTTGTATGAGGTGTCATTTTCTAATTAGAGCAGTAAGGGTAGAGGTCATTCAAGGTTGTTATGGTAAATTCAAAAGTATATTTCTATGTTTGATGTCATCATTACCTTTTTGGGCTTGTATGTTTCATGATTGAATCTTGAGCTATCAGTTAAACCATTAAATCTTACCTCAATTAGCATTTTGTCATAACGTGCTTTATCCTTACACGTGAGTCGATCTCTGGAGAGATGCTTCATTGAGCCAAGCAGGTTGCTGTAAAATTTGAACTTTGCAGGGGTCATCAACAAGCGAAGCAGTGAAGACTATAAAGGATCCATGGCTGCAAGAAGAAAAACAAATAAGGGTGGCCATTGTCACAGGTATGAGCCCATGAACATAAAATTACTCAATGAAGACCCTACTCCATGGAGGTTTTCAGAAGGACTGGCTGCTTGTAGTTCTGTCAGAGGTTGCACGAGTTTCATTTACAGGTTTCAAAGGATGTTTCCACCAGCTTCACGGGAACAACATCAAAGGTTGGAACTTTGAATCTTACAGTGACACCAGAGAGCATATCCTCAGCTACATGAATTCCTAGAGGAGGTGAACAGTGGTTTAAAGGTATAAAATTCACAATGTAATATTGAAAAGAGTTTATCAAGCACGAAACATAGTGAAGTTGATTTGACAAATGCTATCCCTAGGAGTTTCATGAAGGATAATTATGCAAAGCTGTTGATGGTCATTCAGAAGTACTTTACCTGTGAATTAAGGTTTCACATGGTCTAATCCTATCATCTCAGACTTCTTCTAAATTTTGTAGAACTAATTCATCACCAGCTGTGGTAGAGGAAGTTGAAGAAGAAAATAGATCATCTCCTCCAGAACTAGTGAACATGGAAGCATAACCTTTGGAGGAGACTGACACACCTCAAACAACGCCTGCAAAATAGAAGCATACAGTCAACAAACAAGGCAACAAGAGAGTCACTAGGAGCCAGACATTGACTAAAGGAAATTTGGAGGATATCCTTCATGCAATTGACATTGAAGAGTCACCCATTCTGCAAGCTGAAGACATTGAAGATGGGGGAAGAAGGCTGAAGAAAGGTAAGACTACTAAAAAACTATACTTTGTAGGTGATGATGCTGGTTTCATTTTTCAACCAAGGAAGCCAATGACCAGACAAGCAAGGAAGGTCATGGAAAGCAAAGAGACTGAGAAAATCAATGAAGCTACCCAGCCAACAAACATCATAGAGTTGTCTCCACCAGCAAAGGAGGAACTGGTTATCAAGAAAATAAAGGGTAAAGAAAAAATAATTGAAAAATCAGAAATAGAAACCTTGAAAGAGAAACTAAATGAAGCAAGTACAAAAATATCAGTTTTGAACTAAGAGGCAAATAAACACAGAGTTGAGAAGGTTCAATTTGAAAAAATGAGGAAAATATGTGAAGAAAAAGTCACAAGTGTTTCAAAAGGTTTGGACAATACATAAAATTCAATGAAATGGACTCAGCCACTAAGAGAAGAGGTTAAACACATTAAAAGGATAAGCTTGCACTTACAATCCAAAAACAGAGCATTAAAAGATCAAGTGGAATATCTTCAGGAGCAACTGGATTTGATTCAAATGGAGTTAGAAAAGAAAGGGTTGAAGATGAAAGTGGTAGAAGAGCCCATCAACCAATTAATTGTAAATGAAGATGAAACACCACAGGAGTAAAAAATTGAGTTGGAATATGTTTGATGAGGTTCATGACTTACAAAGAACCCAAATTTTACCTTTGGAGATCAATTTTTGAAGACAATCTTGAACTTAGCAAATTACGGTTTTTTGGTCAGTTTCGTAGCGTACCTCAAGCTTAAGGCCAGAAAAATGCTACGAAAATTCCTGTAGGTGCATTTTTGCCTTAAAACTCAGTTTTGTCAAGTATTATGGAGAGAGATTGATTGTTTGCAAGGTGTCTTGGCACAGTAAAGGTGTTGGAACAACAAAGGTGTCAAAGAGATAGATGGAAAAGAAATTTTTCATACGCTACTAAAACTCGCTACAAAACTGACTAAACTTCCCTATTTCGCAGCGAGGAGATTTTTGAAGAGTTTTGAGCATCCCAACAACACTTTAGTTAGTTGGAGACCTCCAACATGTCAGTGGGACATATCAGCAGAGACTCATTTATTAAATGAAGTATCACACAACCATCTAATCAAGCAAAACCATGATTAAAGTGAAGGGTTATCCACTCCTAAAAAGTAGGATCGTGTTCCACAGATCTAGGGATGTTTTAATTATGTATAGTGATGGTGATTTGTCCTTCGAGCATGTGATATTCATTATGTGATATTCATTGAGAAATTGAATGTAATAAATAGGAGATGCAGTCCTATTAGGAGTTTGTATTCTTTAAGGACAACTGTCCTTTTTCTGTTTCAAGTTAATAGTTTTAGTTATGATAGGTGTCAGAGTAGAATTCGAAGATCTAGCTAGCTGGGAAGATCATCTACATTGTAAAGAATGTCTATTTATAGACTAAACATCAAAGAGCAAAGGGTTGGAGAATATTGCACCAAATTGCTGCTTGTATGTTTTTGTCCATTATCAGTAATATACAGTGACATTCTACTTCCAAACCTGAGATTCTCATGAGGTGTTTAATGTGTTGTTGTTATGTATCTTTATGTCTAATCACTTGTAGTGTATTTTATCTCTAATTACTCAGAATTCATACTATAATGCTCTAACTTCCTTTAGGGGTGAAATTATTGTGTTTTCATTATATTGTGTGTGAATCATCTTGATTAAAGACCTCTATCTGCCTCAAATTCCATGTGAAGAAAGACTATCATTAAGAGTACTGATGTTGACTCCATATCCCAATGGTAGCAAGCCTTTATTTTTAAACCTGCAATCATACAAAAACCAAGTTACAATTCATAGAGTTAGCCATCTAGTATTATCTTTATTCAAAATCATAAACCCCCTTTGAGAGAGCCCTCTCAAACTGAAGAGGATAATCTTCAGTTAGAAGTGGTTTGAAAGAGTTACATTGAGTTGATTGATGAACAACCAATCAAGATCAATTTGGTGATAACATTTTGGTGTGTCTGCTGGGAGTCTGAAGATATATTTCCCAAAGTTTTTGTGCAAACATTGAAGCTGAATTCTTGGAGGTAGCAGAAGCTCAATTTTGTTCGAGGCTGCAACTACCTTGGTGACTCCATTACAAATTTTCATATTTAAAGGTGGCTTTGAGAAGGAGATATACAAGGAGCAATCTATATCCTAACCCACCTATAATTGTGGATAATCCAAACACAATTTCCCCAGGCATTCAAGGCAGCTCTTCAAAATCAGGTACTCCATCACACTCAAGAGCTTTGTCCTCTAAAATTGTAAGAAGTCTTGAAGATAATAAATTTGATGATAAAATTCAGGAAGTTTTGTTTAGGTATGAGAATGAAAATTAATTGACTTAGATTTTAATAGACCTGAAAAGAAGAGGTATTGATACCTCAGCCCCAGTAACCAAAAAAGAAAGAGAAGAATTCTGGGAGGCAGTTACATCAGAGTTACTATTAGAGAGGGAATATTTTGATAAGTTGAAGGAATTAGACCAATTTGAATTCTTGCTAAGAATAAAATATGGTATTCCTTAACCTGACTGGAGCTCATTTGTAACTGGACTACAAAGACCAACTACACCACCTCCTAATAGCTCATATTTTACTACTGTTGTTCCTAAAAATACCACAGTCCCTGTTATCATGGCTGGAAATGTTCGACCTCCACCACCTGCTGCACTTGCTAGATATGCTCCACTTATTCTCCCAGTTGTTCTTAATGCCCTCCCAAGTAAATACTCTGCTAGAATTAAAACCTGGGGGAGTGATGAAGAAATTACAACTGAGGAACATGTATACCAATTCAATGATTTCATAGAAAGAGAGGAGGTAGACCATGAAGATGTCAAAATGAGACTATTTGCTCAAAGTTTCACTGGTGAGGTCAGAAAATGGTTTAAAGCCCTAACTCCGGGAAGCTTGCATAATTGGAATCAGTTTGAGGATAGTTTTTTGAGAAAATGGGGGAATAGAACAAACCCTGTGCAGGCCCTTACTGAATATAATAGTTTAAAAAATGTTGTAGATGAAACTGTCAAAATTTTTTCCAAGAGATTTAACAAAGTTTATGATTATATACCTACTCATCTTAAACCTCCACCAGGAGCTACTCAATTGCGCTATGCTAAGGCATTTGCTTATGACTTCTCTATCCTGCTTAGAGAAAGATAATCTCCTTCACTAGTAGAAAATCATAATGATGTTGTGAAAGTATAAGTAAACATGATAGCAACTAAGAAGTCTAAGATGGGTAAAAAAAACTAAAAGAAGAAGAAAAGGCTTCCACCTCAGATGATAAGTTTGATTCTACGATGAAGACTACGAAAAAACTCATGGATAGACTTTCCCTTAGAAATGCTTCTGCACCTCTTGCACAACATGAGCCATAGTTTAGAAATCCACAGTTTAGAGGGCTTCTGAATCAACAAAGACAAAGAGAAAACAAAAATCAGCCTGACCCTCAAGTGAGACCTCCTTTTCAACATAATTTGATTGATGAAGAAGAAACTTAACCTGAGATTCAAGAAGACTCCATCCACTGCCTAGATGAAAACATGTATGGAATTTTTTTGACCAAAGAATAGCATGATGGTCTGATCATGATGTAAATAAGGGTGAGGAACAATCTGACTATCTTAAGGGTTATCAACATGCAATTTTTGAGATGTAGAAGCAATACAATCTCAGAAACAAAAATGTTCCCATCACTACAAATAAAACACAGCCAAAGAAGGATGCTCCCAAAGCAGCTGAGGCTAAAAAGGATCTACCACTTCCTCCCCCTATCAAAGAGAGTGAAAAGATTACTTCTGTTTTTAGTTTGGAGAATGAGATCTCCAAAATCAAGATTCCAGTTCCTTTTGGAGAAATTCTCAAGGTGAATGAGTACAAAAGAAAAATTGTAAAAAATTTGAATTCTCAACCAGGAGCTTCATATATCCTTAATGTACAAGAATACCATCCTACCATCTGCCCAGTGCCAAGATTGGAAGATGAGCATAATGAAGAAGTACTTCCTTTCTATGTCAGCCTTAGTATCCATGACATGACCTTACACAATGCCATGTTATATTCAGGGGCTTCCCATAACCTTATGCCTAAGGTGATCATGGAAATAATGGGTTTGGAGATTACTAGGCCATACAAGGATTTGTTTTCTTTTGATTCTAAAAGAGTTCAATGCATAGGATTGATAAAGGATGTTGTTATTTGCCTAACACAAGTGCCTGCCAAGACAGTGGTAATGGACATTGTGGTGGCAGATATTCCACCCAAGTTTGACATGCTTTTATCTAGATCTTGGGCAACAAAATTCAAAGGCACCATGCAGATGGACTTGGCATATGCCACCATTCCTGTTTTTGGTGAGAAAAGAATGTTGTATAGGGAGACTAGGATGGCCTATATGGTAAGAAATAAGGATAAACCTTAGAATTTTCCCATTTATGCTGTTGAAACTGAATTAGGATCAACAATTCTTTTCAATGAGCTAACTGATGAAGTAAAAAAGTGAAGGGAAAGCATAAATTCAAGAAATTGAAAATAAGCAAGTTGAAAATTAGGAAAACATAGAAGAAAAAGCAGAAGGCTGGTGGATTTTGCACTTTGATGTATCTGCTGGAAGAGAGGGGGTTGAAGCAGGCATATGGATCACTATTGATGATGAATGTAAGTTCTATTCTTTCAAACTGAACTTTGATTGCACAAATAATATGGATGAATATGAATCTTTGTTTTGGGTTTGGAAATTTTGAAAGGATTGGGTGCCCAAAAAATTTCAGTTTGTGGAGTTTCTGAATTGGTAATTAAACAAGTTGAAGGAAAATATCAAACTAAGGATGTGAGGATGAGAGCTTACAGAAATCTGATCATGGAAATGTTGAAAAAATTTCAAGAATATTCATTTATTGTGAAAAGTAGGGATCAAAACTCAGTAGCTGATTCCCTAACTGTTTCTGCAAGGTTTGTCATCCCTGCACATTCCACTGAGAAGTATGAGATTGAAGTTCGTCATAGGCCTGCCATTTTAGATAACATCATCCATTGGCAAGTGTTTGAAGATGACCAACAAGTCAAAAATTTCATAGAGTTGAGGAAGGAGTTTGAAAGCACACAAGTAGATCAGCAAAACATGCTTGCTGAAACTAAGGGTAATTCTGAAGTTTTGCAGCTGAAGAATAATTGTATACCCAAGGGTGTTATTCCAATTGATTTTTTTTTTACCAAAATGATGTTTTCAAATCTACTAGGATGCAGGCTGATGATGAAGAGATAGAGACTTGTAATCTTGGTACAGTAACAATGCCTAAAATGATAAAGCTTTCTAAGTTTCTTTCTATGGAGATGAAACATAAATATATTGAGATTGTGAAGAAGTTTATTGATGTTTTTGCATGGAGTCATGTTTATTTGAAAAAATATGATCCTATTATTATTCAACATACTATTCCTATCAAAGAGAATGAGAAACCTTTCAAACAAAAATAGAGAAGGATTAATCCATTGCTCATGCCTCTGATTGAGAAGGAAATCAAGAAGCTTTTTGATGCAAAAATTATTGTTCCTATCATATTCTCAAAATGGCTTGCTAACTTGGTACTAGTCAGAAAAAAGAGTGGAGAGATCAGAATCTGCATTGATTTCAAAAACTTTAACAAGGATTCTTTGAAAGATAACTACCGTCTTCCTAAGATGGATCAAATTCCGCAGAATATTGTTGGTTCTCAAAGGATGTTTACGCTGGATGATTTTTCAGGATACAATTAGATATTGGTACACCTAGAAGACCAGGAGAAAACCACACCATGGGGAACATTCATGTATGGCAAGATGCCCTTTGGTTTGATGAATGCATGAGCGAAATTTCAAAGAGCAATGGACATAGCCTTTGTTGAAGAGAAAGAGAAGTTAGTGGTGGTCTATCTAGATGACATAACTGTATTTTCAAGAAGAGAGAAAGATCATTTGAAGCATCTGGAGAAAGTTCTGCTGAAGAGTAGAAGATGTGGTATTTCTCTTAATCCTACTAAAAGTGTTTTTGCTCTAACCTCTGGAAAGTTGCTTGGACATATTATATCAAAATATGGGATAAAGATTGATCCAAATAGAGTCAATGCCATTCAGAAGATAGACTTGCCAAGGAACAGGAAGGAAATTCAATCGTTTCTTGGGAGAGTAAACTTTGTTAGAAGGTTCATTCCGAACTTTGCTGAGATTGTCAAAGACATTACTAATATGTTGAAAAAAGGAGCTGATATTAAATGGACAGTTGAAGCCAAGCAGTCATTTGAAGAAATAAAGAAAGCACTCACTCAGGCCCCAGTATTAATTAGTCCAAAATTTTCAAAAAAATTTCTGGTTTTTACATTTGCATCTGAAAATACTATAGCCGGAGTTTTATTGCAGAAAGGACAACAAGGTACAAAGCAGCCCATTTCATTATTTAGCAGAACCTTTGCTAATTCAGAGCCGAAATACAATATTTTATAAAAACAAGCCTATGCTTTGATCAAACCATTAAGGATTTCAGAATCTATATTCTACATTCTCATGTCATAACATTTGTGCCTAACACTGTGGTTACGAACATCTTGACACAAGATGATCCTGATAGCAAGAGAGGGAAGTGGATAGCTAATTTGCTGGAGTATGACATAGAAATCAGACCTACAAAATTGGTGAAAGGACATGGGTTGGCAAAGATGATGGCACAATCTAATTTTGACTGTCTTGATATGAATTTTATTGCAGAAATTTCAGAGTTATCAGAGGAAGATGAAGAGTTGATTCCTATTGAAGAGAAATTTATTTTGTCTGAATGGTACAAGGACGTTATCTTTGTCTTACATCATCACAGAGCTCCTGCAGAATTGACTAAATCAAAAGCAAGTTTTGTGAAGCTGGAATCTCTAAGATACTGCATTATAGATAAAAATCTATACTGGAAAGATACTGGTGGCATTCTTTTGAACTGTTTTCTAGAAGAGGAAGTTCAAAGGGTCATTGAAGAGTTTCATAAAGGAGATTGTGGAGGACATCACTACTGGAAGGCTACAACAAATAAAATTCTTAGAGAAGGGTATTATTGGCCTACCATGTTCAAGGATGTTTACAAGAAGGTAGCTTCCTGCCATGAATGTCATATTTTTTATGGTAAGAAAAAGCTAGTTCCTTTACCCTTAATGCAAATTTATGTTGAGGCGCCTTTCCAACAGTGGGGGATATATTTTATTGTTGAAATACACCCATCATCTTCAGGGCAGCATCACTGGATCATGACAACAACAAATTATTTCACTAAGTGGATTGAAGGAATCCCAACAAGGCAGAAATGATTCAGTCATCATCTAGTTCTTAGAGAATAACATATTGTCCAGGTTTGGCTGTCATATGAAGATTATTACTGACAATGCATAGGCTTTTAAATCCAAAAAGTTGATTAGATTTTGTCATCAGTATCATATAACACTTGGACACTATACTGCTTATTACCCACAGGGTAATGGTCTTTTTGAATCTTCTAATAAAAGCATTGTGAGCATTATCAAGAAGATACTGCAAGAAAACAAAATATCATGGCATATGAAGTTAAAGTATGCTCTGTGGGCTGATAGAGTATGTAAAAAAAGATCAATTGGTACTTCACCTTATGAATTAGTGTATGGAGTTGAAGCCATTTTTCCCACATCCTTAGGAGTGCCTGTCATGAAATTGCTGCAAGGACTAGAAGAGGAGCCTAATGCTATCAGAGGAGGATAAACCAGCTTATAGCTCTGCAGGAAAAAAGGGAGGAGGTATACAACAACCATCAACATTCACAAAACATAATAAAAAATACATTTGACATAAAGGTCAAAGAAAAAAATTTCTAGATTCAAGATGTGGTGCTGAAGTGGGAAGCCAGAATTGAAGAAAAGGGGAAACATGGAAAGTTTGAGAACATCTGGAAAGGACCATTCATAGTAGCTGTATACCATGGTAACAACACTTATCTACTTTAGGAGATGGATGGACAATTTTGTGTTGGAGGGCCTGTCAATGGAAAGTTTCTAAAGCACTATTCCTCTTAAGTTTTACTAAATTTTCACTTCATTGTATATATTCCATTTTATTATGCTTTTCTACTAATAAATACAGGCTGATCATGAAAATTGAGCCTGAGGTGAAGGCCATAAGAGTTTGAATAAGGCTTGGAAAATTTCAGAATTTTATTTCCAAAAAGATGGATGGCACTAGAACTATAGGTTCTTTGGTGTACCACAGGGGCACACCATCCCAAGTGGAGCCACTGTTATCACTCAATAAGTTGTGAAACATTTCTTGATAGGGTCATACATGTCACTCACCAGATAAAGTCTCCTAAGGCATTTTAATGTGGTATAGGATTTTTTTTTTGCATTTTTTAATCCTATCCTAAGTTTTAGGATCACCTTGATTTATGCCATTTCACTCAAATCAATCACATATGGTGTCAGTTGTCATTCCCCATGCATTCAAAATCAAAAGGGCACATCTGTCACGTTTTCAGATTTTCGTAGCGTTTTACACAGGAAAACAACAAATTTCGCTACAAAACTGCCTAATAGTTTCGTAGCGAATCTGTCAGAGGCTTAACTAATTTCTACAAAAATTTGTTTTTAACCTGGATTGTTAGAGTTGTATGAGGTGTAATTTTCTAATTAGAGCAGTAAGGGTACATGTAATTCAAGGTTGCTATGGTAAATTCAAATGTACATAGCCGTGTTTGATGTCATCATTACCTTTTTGGGCTTGTATGTGTCATGATTGAAGCTTGAGCTATCAGTTAAACCATTAAATCTTACCTCAATTAGCCTTTTTTCATATCGTACTTTATCCTTGCATGTGAGTTGATCTCAAAAGAGATGCTTCATCGAGCCAAGCAGATTGCTAGCAAATTTGAACTTTGCAAGTGTCATTAGCAAGTGAGGCGGTGAAGACTATAAAGCATCCATGGCTGCAAGAAGGAAAACAAATAAGGGTGGCCATTGTCATAGGTATGAGCCCATGGACATAAAATTACTCAATGAAGACCCTACTTCCATGGAGGTTTTTAGAAGGACTGGCTGCTTGTAGTTCAATCAGAGGTTGCAAGGGTTTCATTTACAGGTTTCAAAGGATTTTGCCACCAGCTTCACATGAAAAACATCAAAGGTTGGAATTTTGAACCTTATAGAAACACTAGAGAGTATATCCTCAGCTACAGGAATTATTAGAGGAGGTGAAAAATGGTTTAAAGGTATAAAATTCACAATGCAGGATTGCAAAAATTTTATCAAGCAAGAAACATAGTGAAGTTGATTTGTCAAATGCTATCCCTAGGAGTTTCATGAAGGATAATTATGCAAAGCTGTTGATGGTCATTCAGAAGTACTTTACCTGTGAAGTAAGGTTTCACATGGTCTACTCCTATCATCTCAAACTTCTTCTGCATTTTGTAGAACTAATTCATCACCAGCTGTGGCAGAGGAAGTTGAAGAAGAAAATAGATCATCTCCTCTAGAAGTAGTGAACATGGAAGCATAACCTTTGGAGGAGACTGACACACCTCAAACAACACCTGAAAAATAGAAGCATACAATCAAAAAACAAGGCAACAAGAGAGTCACTAGGAGCCAGACATTGACTAAAGGAATTTTGGAGGATATCCTTCATGCAATTGACATTGAAAAGTCACCCATTGTGCAAGCTGAAGACATTGAAGATGGGGGAAGAAGGCTGAAGAAAGGTAAGACTGCTAAAAAACTATACTTTGTAGGTGATGATGCTAGTTTCATTTTTCAACCAAGGAAGCCAATGACCAGACATGCAAGGAAGGTCATGGAAAGCAAAGAGACCGAGAAATAAATGAAGCTGCCCAGCCAACAAACATCATAGATTTGTCTCCACCAGCAAAGGAGGATCTGGTTATCAAGCAAAGAAAGGGTAAATAAAAAATAATTGAAAAATCCGAAATAGAAACCCTCAAAGAGCAGCTAAAATAAGCAGGTAAATAAATATCAGTTTTGAAGCAAGAGGCAAAGAAACATAGAGCTGAGAAGGTTCAATTCAAACAAATGAGGAAAATATGGGAAGAACAAGTCACAAGAGTTTCAAAAACTTTGGACAATACAGAAAAGTTAATGAAATGGAATCAACCACTAAGAGGAGAGGTCAAACCCATTAAAAGGATAAAATTTCACTTACAATCCAAAAACAGAGCATTAAAAGATCAAGTCACAAGATCTTTAGGAGCAACTGGATTTGATTCAAATGGAGTTAGAAAAGAAAGGGCTGAAGATGACAATGGTAGAAGAGCCCATCAACCAATTGATTGTAAATGCAGATGAAACACCACAGGAGTAAAAAATTGAGTTGGAATATGTTTGATGAGGTTCATGACTTACAAAGAACCCAAATTTTACCTCCGAAGATCAATTTTTGAAGATAATCTTGAACTCAACAAATTCTGTTTTTTTGGTCAGTTTCGTAGCGTACCTCAGGCTTAAGGCCAGAAAAACACTACAAAAATTCATGTAGGTGAATTTTTTCCTTAAAAATTAGTTTTGTCAAGTATTCTGGAGGGATATTGATTGTTTGCAAGGTGTCTTGGCATATTAAAGGTGGTGGAACAACAAAGGTTTCAAAGAGATAGATGGAAAAGCAAGTTTTCATACGCTACTAAAACTCGCTACGAAACTGCCTAAACTGCCCTATTTCGTAGCGAGGAGATTTTTGAAGAGTTTTGAGCATCTCAAAAACACATTAGTCAGCTGGAGAGCTCCGGAATTTCAGTGGGACATATCATCAGAGAATCATTTCTTAAATGGAGTATCACACAACTAGCTCATCAGGCAAAACAATGATTAAAGTGAAAGGTTATCTACTCCTAAAAAGTAGGATTGTGTTCCACAGATCTAGGGATGTTTTAATTATGTAAAGTGATGGTGATTTTTCCTTCACCATCTCAAAAAGGACTCCTTCCTCTTTCCAACGAGCCCTCATATGCCCCAAAACTCCCCGTGGTTAGAAAGATATTGATTTTTGAAGTTGTGCAATAATTTTTTTTTTTGAGCCGAGCTATCCTAGCTCCCAAGGTCGGTTTGCCTTAGTGACGCGTCTCCTCACGCAAAAAAAATATAAATACATGTCGTATCTTCTCATTTTAGTCATCCAATTCGGTGAAAATCACAGAAAATCAGAGAGAAAATCTACAGAACAACAAGGAGGCCGAGATGACATAAAAGCAGACTGTTTGGGAAATTTTTTGTTATGGTTTTTAGGCCTTGAACACAAGTTTCTATCCACTAATTCAGTCAAGAATTCATCTGATATAATTGCAGATCCAAAGTATAACATTGAAAGAGAAAAGGAGTTTCTGGTGGACGTCTGAAGAATTTAACTCAAACCCTCTGTGGTTTGGACCATACTAAAATATGTGGACAAGTAGCATCTATGGAAGCTCAAACCTCCAGTAAACTTGGCACTTGTTAAATCGGTTTGTGGGTGTGCAGACCTTGAAAAAAATAACCTGTGACAAGTCTATTCAGGAAGGAAAACCACCAGTGATGAAGAAAAGTCTTATTTTTGGAAGAAACTCAGACCCGTAGCTTATCTCTTGGACCAGCATTTGACTTTAGTCTCGGTCCTGTAGCAGCTAGTGGAGGAATAACAATTACAGTCACCTGTGGTCACAAAATTGTTGGGGAAGCTCATTAAAAGCTCGATTCTGTGTCATTCTTGGACATACATCTCAATTTGGAATCCTTGAGGACAACTGCCTAAGATACCTCAGACCTGTAGCTTACCTTTGTTGTGGACAATCCCGTGAATTCACCAATTGGATTGGATTTGTGGGCATTGCCAAAGGAAAATGACAAACATTTAGACAATTTGTGTTGAGATGCCTTTGTGACACTTTGGAGCATCTTTAGAAGTATTGTTTAAGTAACATTAACATCACATATTGAAGAATATTTTGACATTGAGAGCAGTATATTGGGCATAGTTTGGTGCAGAATTCTCGATAGAATTGATATACATCTTGAAGCAGATTTGGAGTTGTCTTGAGATATTATTGAAGACATCTTGAAGCACCTATTGAAGAACTTGTGAAGAAATACCTTGTTGGGAAAGAAAAGTGAAGACTCGGTAGTTTCGTAAGAATTCTAAGCAGTTTAGATGAGTTGCGTAAATTTGTTGAACTCTTAGTTAAACTGAGAGGGGGGGGGGTGAATCAGTTTAACACATTCATGGACTTTTAAAACTTTTCCTTTAAAACTTATTTTACTTTATTAACACTTTCATTTCATGATCAACATAATGTGTGAGCAATCTTTATTTATGAGCAGCAATTAATAAGTAGATTAGATAATGTACCAGCAGTCTTAATAAGTTAGCAGCAAGTATTAGCAGAATAGATATATCATATCAACACATAGACATCATGCACATAGACACCAGATATGTGTGGAAACCCATAAAGGGAGAAAAACACATCTTATTATTGTTGTGATGCAAAGGCAAGCTCCAACTCCCTCTCACCACTGATTTTCTGCAGGCACCAACCTACAGGAGGCTCCAACCTCAATTCTGCAAGCTACAACTTGCAAGGAAGCTCCAACTCCCATCTACTTTCTGCAGGCACCAACCTACAGGAGGCTCCTACCTCAGTCAGCTACAACTGACATTTTATCAAGCTACAACTTGATGTGGAAGCACCAACTCCCATCTATTTTCTGCAGGCACCAACCTACAGGAGGCTCCTACCTCAGTCAGCTACAACTGACATCTATCAAGCTACAACTTGATAGGGAAGCTCCAACTTCCTTAATCTTTCAAAAGAAAAACACTTGCTAATTTACCTTGGATATCAGCTCTGTTCTGTACCTTCTTCTCTGCTGTTCATCAACTCTTATATCAGACCTGCATCATCTCTGCTCAGCCCCTTCTTCTTCTTTGCTCAGCTCCTCCTTATTCACATTCTTCGTGCAACTTGCTTATTCTCTTCAACTCTCTTTAATTCTGCTGCATACTCTCTTCTTCTCTCACTCCTTTTTCGTCAACTCTCTACCCTTGGATATTACCTTGTTTTATACAAAAATAGCTTCATGGTTGTTTGTATTCCACTGGGAATTCGAAATGGACAGCCATGTCTCTTTGCCTTCTGCCTTCTCATCTCTTTTCAGCTCACTCAGAAAAATGTAACTGTAGGTGCTTATTTTAATATTACAGTGGGATATTTGCTCTCTTCCGGAGACTTGCCAATGCATCACAATAATATAAATTTAAATAAAACATTTACATTCAAATTACAAATGAGAACTCCAGCTCACTCATTTTGTCTCTTGGCTTGCTACGCATTTGTCTTTTCTCTGACTGTGTCTTTGTCCCTTTCTCTTCTCTGTATGCCTTTCTGTTTATGGCTGCTGCGTAACTTCTGTATTTGTGTAACTGCATTTTTCATTTTTATATCAGTGCTTTATATATAAATGAATCTGCTGACTGTAATTCTGGGCCATATTCCAACGCTTTTCATACCACGAGTGTCTTGTTGATGTGGAACATTCCGCAAGCGGAACGAACATATATCACAGTCGTTGTATATTAATAATCGCCCTCCCATTAAGCCGAGGCTCGTGGGTTCACAGCCCATGCGGTATATTTTAATACAACTGCAACCATGTTTTATATATCTAATAACAATCATTTTATATAAACAATCGCCCTCCACCTTAAGCCTTTGGTCTTATATTACAATCCAATAAGTCGAATCACAACCTCTAATATATGAAAGGGTCGGGCCCCACATCTCCGTCGGTGGATCGGTGGTGTCAAACAAAACTTGCGATTGCGATTGATCAAACGGACGCGATGACCACATAAAACATGGCTCATAGCGCAATCGGGTCCGAACTTTGAACAAATGCAATCGGGGCACACAATAGAAAAGTTCCGATTGCGATCAGAACATGGATGCGATTTGCACATATTAACTCCCGCATATAATAGGATCGGGTCCGCCACTTCAATCGCAGCATATTACAAAAGTTGTGCGATCAATCGGAAAGTTCATATTGCGATTAAGATCCCAGACGCGATTGAACCTATTAACTCCATCGTATAACGCCATCGGGTCCGCCACTTCAATCGCAACATATTACAAAAGACGTGCGATCAATCGGAAGGTTCCGATTGCGATTGGGAACTCGGATGCGATTAGCAATAAACTGTGGCATATAACTCGATCGGCTCCGGCTTTTGATCGGAGCACATAACAAAACTCCGCCGATTGAACCTTTTCTCCGATTGCGATTGGGGAGGGGTCCCACCTTATAAAACTTTGTTTTATGCACTCCGCTTATATAACATAACATATATGCCTTGGACCTCTGGTTCTTTTGTTTTCGGGATTAATAATATGAAACTTATAATAAAGCGCTCCTTATAGATTAATGTACATGCTTTGGACCTTTGCAACATACGTAATGCGCAGCATTTATATGTATCCTCCATCGGGGTAGGCGATTCCCGGAATTTATGTGCCTTGCCGCTTGGGGTTAAGCGATTCCCGGAATAAGGTTTATGTATTATATGTAACGCCCATCGGGTAATGATTCTCGGAATTATACATATGAATGTATCTGCCGGCTTGGGCAATTCTCGGAATTTTATAACGGCTCTGCCTCTGCCTCTGCTGCTCCTGTCGCTCTGCCTCTGCCTCTGCTTCTTTTCTGCCTCCATTGTAGTCGCTGCTTCCTTTGTCTGTCATGCTGCTCCTGTCGCTCTGCCTCTATATTCGACTGTTACACTCTAGCAGTGTTCTTCCGCCTGTTTCCTTTGCCTGTTTCAGCTTCAACGCTGCTCGACCTCTGCCTCTACTGCATGTCCGTTTCATCTCTTCCTCTTTATTTGCTGCCTCTGCCTCTACCTGTCTCCTTTGTTGTCTCCTTTGCCTATCTCTACTATCTTTCTGTTTCTATCTCTTCTTCTTGTCTAATGCTGCTCCTTGCTTCTTCAAATGGTCCTGTCTCTGCTTCTCTTTGCTGCCCTGCTTCTTCTTTTTGCTGCTTCTGCTACCTCTTCTTATGCTTTCTCTGCTCCTTGGATGATGTTTCAAGTGCTCCTCCTTTGTCATCTCCTTTGCCTTATTGCTGGTTCAGGTGCTGCTCCTTTGTGCTCCTTTGCCATCAATGACAACATTTCCAACAGTCTCCCCCTTTGGCATTGATGGCAACACCTCCACTAATAATCCAATGCTTCCTCCAAGTCTTTCTCTGCCTGGCTTCTTTTAGAAGACTCTTTCTTCTATTTCCTGCTTTTCCTCCCCCTTTGACATCAATGGCAAAGGGTTGCACATTTCTCAGTGTTGATTATGTATTTGCGTTTCCTCTCTCTGAGTTATGTTTAGGCCCTCTTCTGCTGACTTTGTAACATGCTGCTCCAGTCTGATGTACAAGACTTGTTGAGAGAACACTTTGAGGATTATTGCTCTTGAATGTACACTACAAGTTGATACAATCCCAAAGCACTGACTCCTTTCACTTGTATAAAGCTGAAAGTGAGGATAATGACACTTCATAGAACACATTGTACCAGCTTTATCTAATCAGGGATGCATCACTGGATTACACCTGAAATACTGAGAATGCTTCAAATATACTTTAGTCTCTATCTGATGTAGTGTGCCAGTACATTTCTGTTGAGGAAGATTGTAGATGGAATATGTCTTCTCCTGCAATACTCATCTTGATGTATGTTTGCCATAATCCTTTTGATCCTGAGGACCTGTTTTATTCTTACTTAGCTGGCTGATCTCCCCCTGGAATGATATTCTCGTTTCTGTTCTCCCCCTGAAACTGTGATTTCTCTTTATATCAGAGATACTACCTCTAGTCTATCCATTTTAATGCTAATCATACATGTATCGGCAATAAGACTGTTATGCATCCAACCAATTCATATAACCCTCGGCAGGTACATATATAAGACGATGTCACCCTACACTAAGTTCTCTGCTTTGAGAGCCTCGATACTTCGAAATTCACACTTCCAATCAAATATTCAACCCTACTATGCACTCAAATATTTCTTATATACATGTATAGAATCTATATTAACCTTATCGAATCCACCATACATAATTACATCTTTTATAAATTCTATTATTGAGCTCTCCACTGTTTTCAACAAAAATCATCAATATACTGGATCTGATCCTTGCATCATTAATCTTCTGCTTTTCCTATCATTTTATTCAGAGGAAGTTACAACATTTTCTTTTCTAGGACTGCAGCTGCTTTACATACAATTCCACTGTTCTAACATTCAAATCTTAAGGAAGACATCTTCAATTTCTTTTCTATGTATCTTCATGGGCTGATTACTCAAAGATTTATTACTCACTTAACTGCGTTTCTCCAAGTGGACCTTTTGAAAGATGTAATGAACTAGTGATAGGCACTTTTCTTACTCATCTTTCTTAAGGTGAATCATTTTTCATATTTGTGTTATAATTAAGTTGCAATACTCCATGTGGATCATCACTTTTAATGTGTTGATGTGTCTTCTTAACTTCTAGAAAATCACACTTAATACTTCTTCATCACTTATGAAATGTTGTCGCTCTTCTCTTCTTTCATCAATCTGTCAGCTAAATAATCTTTTTCCTCTATAGTTTTTTGTTAGAGGAATTTTCTTTTCCCTTCATGATCTTATAGCTATTCTCATTCTAAGGTGCTCTTCTTAGACCACTTTCATGGGGTATATATATGAACTGCTCTCCCCCTGGGATGTTGCTTCATATTTGTCACTGGATGGATTTTTTCTTTGCTTCCTAGAGCATCTCCCCCTGAGACTATGGAGGATTTAATGTGTTATTGAGATGATAGGCTCCCCTTTTCTCTTTTCTTTCCATACTATATTGGGGTTCATCATAATGTCTGCACTCCTTTCCGATTCATAGTTTTGTTTGATTGGATTGGATTTCATCATCTGTATGGAGTTCTTTAATATATATGGTAGTTTACAGTCTTTTTCTTTGTGACCACGCTTGAGGCATACATAACATCTTATTTGACCAAGGTGCATTTGAGTTTATGTATAATATTTTGTTCCTCTTCTTGAATACATTTTACAATCAACAATTTTATGTCAAAAATTATTGCATGCATAACAATATCCATGGAAATGATTTGTGTACATGGTGGAAGATTGTATTTTCCCTTTTCTTGCTTGAGGTGTTCTTCTTGTTTTTTGCATCTTTTGCTGGTTGGACTGGGTTTGCTTTGTCTTACACAGGCCATGATTATGTCCTAGTTTATGACAAGAGAACCTGTGCCATTTTTTTTCAGGAGGAAAGGAACCCTATTTGACATCTTCCAAATTTATTCATTTCATCCTCATAAGTGTATGAGCCTTTTTCTCGCCGACGTTTCATCCCTTCATTCCGTATCCTCATGTTTGTTTTTGCTTGTTTCTCCGCAACTCATGTTCCCGCTAGTTTCGTTTCGGGGAAATTTGCTGAGCTGTTTCACTGTCCTTTACATCTTTTACAAAAATGATTTTCCTATTATCTTCTATCTGGGACTTACTAGTTTCTCCTTCATATCCTATACCAGCCTTTATGAGAGGTGACCTTTGAGCATTTAGTATTTTGTCCAGTTGTTCAATGCTTTTCATTAGAGGTGTATTCATTAATAGTTCTCTTTGGGCTTCTTCTAAGTTCTTTCTCAGGCTAACTACTTCTTCTTCCAATCTTTCACATTCCTGACTTTTATCTCTCATTTGTTGCAGCAGAGTGTCTTCTATTTTCCTTTCTTCTTCAAGGTGTGTCTTCAGGCCAACAATTTCTTTCTTATCCTCATATTCTCTCTCATCACATATTTGCACCACTGTCTTAAGGTATTTGTTTTCATTCTTCAATTTTTCTATTTCAGTCAAAGCAGTGTCAAGGTTGGCTTTTTCTGTAGCTATAATTTCTTCATGGTTCTTATCTCCATTCATACTAGCAGGTTCTTCATTTGATTGAATATTTTATTATTGACATGAATTTTTCTTCTTCTTAATTCTCTTATCCTTCTTGTCAGTGCAGTCCTTAGTGTCTACTCCATGTATGAAGTGCAATCTATCCAAGATTTCTTTTGCAGAGGTTAAATCCATTATCAACTCAAGGTCCTTGTTATGAAGATTGTTATATATCACACATTTTGCCTTGGCATTCCTCTGTTGTTCTTTCACCGTGGGGGAGTCTGTGCAGTAACCATCAAAAACAAGCTTCCATACCTCAGGTTCGTAAGCCAATAATCCTGTTCTAAGCTTATCTCTCCATTCAGGAAAGTTTGTTGTATTTAACACAGGTACATTTTGATAGTCCATGAATTAACTAGATCTCCTTCAAGCTATTAGGCTTGCACCAAAGGAACCTGGCTCTGATACTTGATACCAATTGTTGAACTCTTGATTCATACTAGGAGATTTGAGGGGTGAATCGATTCAACATTCATGGACTTTTAAAATTTTCTTTAAACTTATTTTACTTTTATTCTGTACCTTCATTTATGATCAACATAATGTTGTGAGCAATCTTTGTTATGAACCTTGTAACAATTAATAAAGCGGGTGAATAATGTACTGGCCGGTCTTAATATGTTAGCGGCAAGTGTGTAAATTAGATAAATCAGATCAACACATAAACATCATGCACAGAGACACCAGATATAAGTGGAAACCCATAAAGGGAGAAAACCATATCTTATTATTGTTGTGATGCAAGAGCAAAATAACTCTCATCTTTGATTTCTGCCGAGGCACCAACCTCTGGAGGCTCCAGCACCTCAGTCTGCAGCTACAACACAGGAAAGCTCAACTCCCATCTGGCCTGTATGACACCAACCTACGGAGGCTCCTCGACAGCTACAACTGACATCTATCAAGCTACAACTTGATAGGGAAGCTCCAACTTCCTTACTCTTTCAAAAATAAAACACTTGCTGATTTACCTTGGATATCAGCTCTATTCTGTACCTTCTTCTCTACTGTTCATCAAATCTTATATCAGACCTGCATGATCTCTGCTCATCCCCTTCTTCTTCTTTACTCAGCTCCTCCTTATTCACATTCTTCTTGTAGCTTGCTTATTCTCTTCAACTCTCCTTAATTCTGCTGCATACTCTCTTCTTCTCTCACTCCTTTTTCGTCAACCTCTCTCCCCTTGGATATTACCCTGTTTTATACAAAAATAGCTTCATGGCTGTTTGTATTCCACTGGGAATTCGAAATGGACAGCCATGTCTCTTTGCCTTCTGCCTTCTCATCTCTTTTCAGCTCACTCAGAAAAAAAATGTAATTGTGGGTGCTTATTTTAATATTACAGTGGGATATTTGCTCTCTTTCGGAGACTTGCCAATGCATCACAACAATATAAATTTAAATAAAACATTTACATTCAAATTTAAATGAGAACTCCAGCTCACTCGTTTTGTCTCTTGGCTTGTTGCGCATTTGTCTTTTCTCTGACTGTGTCTTTGTCTTTTATGTCCTCTGCTGTGGTGTAACTGTTGCATGCGTGCAACTGTTCCTTTTATATCTGCTGACTGTAAATCTGGTGGAACTCCAATCCCTTTTATGCTATTAGTGTCTTGTTGATGTGGAACATTCCGCAAGCGGAACGGACATATATCACAGTTGTATATTAATAATCGCCCTCCACCTTAAGCTGAGGCATATACATACAACCCACAGACCACGCAGCACATCTTTAATACATTCGCCTTTTATATATATAACAGTGCCTTTTAACTTAAATCAAATCTCGGCATCCTTATATAAGGTTTTAACAAGAAACTTCCGCTTCTACTATAATCAATGAATAATCTTGATAATACTTAACAAATGCCTTTTCGGGCCCACCTGACACACTTTTTGATGCATTGATTCTCCTCCGATTGCGATTGATCGCTCCTGCTCCGATTGCGATTGATCGCAATCGCAACTTCAAATATTCCGATGCGATTGAGTCACTGTTCACTGTTCTTTGCCGATGCGATTGACTAATATCGATGCGATTGGGATTCAAATTTTATTAATCAAATTTTATAAGCCCATCGGGTCTGGGCTTCCAATCGCAATCGCAACTCTTATATTCTCCGATGCGATTGGGTTGTTCCGATGCGATCATGTCGGACTTCAAAAACTTGTTACTCATGGTTTATAAGCCCATCGGGTCCGAACTCTTAATCGCAATCGCAAGTCTTTTAATATGTGTTGCGATTGACCACTATTCACTACGTTTTGCCGATGCGATTAGACCTGGAACTCAAGATTTATATGAGTCGTAGTTTATATACCAATCGGGTCCGGACTTCCAATCGCAATCGCAACTCTTATATTCTCCGATGCGATTGACCAGTGCCGATGCGATTAGAACCTGGAACTGAAACATTTGTTAATCATAATTTATAAGTCCATCGGGTCCGAACTCTTAATCGCAATCGCAAGTCCTTTAATATGTGTTGCGATGGTTTGTTTCTTTCCGATGCGATTTGAACTGGACTTCAAACACTTTGTTAAACATGGTTTATAGACCCATCGGGTCTGGTCTTCCAATCGCAATCGCAACTCTTATGTTCTCCGATGCGATCATCACTATTCACTGGAACTCAAACACACATGAATTATGGTTCATTGATCCATCGGGTCCGGATTTCCATCGCAATCACAACTTTATGTTGGTTACATGTTCCGCTGCCCTTGCGATCTCCGATTGCGATTGGGTGAGGGTCCCACTTTATATTACTTCCTTTCCATTGATCATAACACGCTCCACTAAAATATATATTAATGTATATGCCTTGGACCATTGCAGAATATGAAATGCGTGACATTTATATGTATTGTGATGGATATTATATATATATATGTGTCCGCCAGCGGGTTAGGCGATTCCCAGAATAATGTTTATGAATTATGTTAAATCTATAACGCCGGTTGGAGTGTGTGATTCCCGGAATTTGGTTTTGCATTATATGCGTAACGCCCGGCTTGGGGTATGATTCTCGAAATTATATATCTGTCCTCCGAGTTGGGCGATTCTCGGAATTATAACAGCTCTACCTCTGCCTTTGTCTCTGTTGCTCCTGTCGCTTTGCCTCTACCTCTGCCTCTGCTGCAGTGATAACGACTCTGCCTCTGTTATATTCGCTTCCTCTGCCTTCATTTGCTGCCTCCATTGTATTCACTGCTTCCTTTTTCTGTCTTTGTTTCAGCGCTGCCTCCTTTGCCTGTCTGTGATTCAACGCTACCTCCTTTTTCTTCTTTTTGCTGCTTCTGCTACTCAACCTCTGCCTCTGCCTTTGCTGTACCTCTGTTCTTTGCCTATCTCTGCATCTGCTGCCTTTTTTGCACTACATTTCTTAAGTTAAACTCTTTTGTACATTACGTTGCCTCTGCTTCTATTCACTGTCTCTGCTTTGTCTGCTGCCTCAATTCCTTATCTCTCTTGCTTCTTTTGCTGCCTTGCTACCTCTTCTTATGCTTTCTCTGCTCCTTGGCTGATGTTTCAAGTGCTCCTCCTTTGTCATCTACTTTGCCTTATTGCTAGTTCAGGTGCTGCTCCTTTGTGCTTCTTTGCCATCAATGACAACATTTACAACAACGAGTGCATCCAATTTTCCATGTTTCATGCTTAAAGAAGGTTATAGGTGAAAATCTTCCATCTCAAACAATATTTCCAGAACTTGATGAGGAAGGAAAAATCATATTGGAACTAGAAGCGGTCATGGAAACAAGAAGTCGACAGCTACAGAATCGATCAATTTCAGAGTATCTCATCAAGTTGAAGAACTTACCCACTGAAGATTCTACATGGGAGGATGATAATTTTATACAGAAGCACCCAGAGATACTCAAGCGTTGAGGACAACACTTCTTTGAAGGAGAGGGGCATGTTAGGTTCCTATATTAGTAGTATAGTCCCTTATTGTTGTTAGTGTAAACCCCTTATTGTTATTATTGTACCCTTGTAACCCCCATATTGTTATTATTGTGTCCTGAAATTATTATTGTTAGGTCAGCTAGGATTACATTGTGGCCCCACTAGGATTACATTGTGGCCCCATGGACTCCTATATATAGAAAGGAGGTTTTGTAATTTGTATCATCCAAGAATTGTTCATTCATGTAATGTATTAGAGGTTGCCCCCTCGAAGTGGCTTATTTCTAAGGCGTTGCTATCTCTTTTCTTCTATTTTTGGAGTTGGTTTCACAGCAATTTCTTGGAATAGACTTGTAGTGAATCTTGAAGAGACCTTTCTTGGTTTTTTGAGTTTTTGTTCTCTAGAAGAGTGTGCTACTGTTCTGAATCAGTTTCTTGAGTTTTTTTATTCTTCTGGCTTATTTGGGTCCTACTACGAAAGTAGCATAGTTGGCTTAAGCACTTTGAAGCCCTGTTGAGACTCATTTTCTTGATTTTGGTTCTTGAGTAGTTTTATGCTTATCTTCTTCAAATCTTTTTCTTTCCATTATAAGTAAAAAGCGAAAAAAAATTTCTTGTTTTCCGTTGCTTTTGCTTTGATTTCATTTTTATGGTTTTCATATGTTTGAAGAATTTTTTTTAGTTTATGGTCTTTGGTTCTTTTCTTGGTTTTGGAAGAAGTCTTTTCTAGATTTCTCTCTTTTACATCAAGTAAATTTTGGCATTTATCTTATGCATAGGAGTTCTTGTTGGGACTAACCTTGCTTTTATGTCAAAAGTGATTGAACCATTTCTCTCTAGAGACTCTTTTCGCTTCTTCAAAGTTAACAATCTTAGAATTTGTATCATTGGTAGTTTTGCATTAAGTGCATTGAAGCATTTTAGTCTTTTTCATATTTTTCTAGAGTGTGTGAAGTGTGAGTAACTGAAAAGAAAAAAGGTTTTTTTCTTATTTAGTTTCGTAGAACCCATATAGAGATCTCTTTTCATCGAAAGGAAAATATTACATTTGCATGTAGTAGGTTTTCATTGATTTCTTTTGCATTGATAAACACCATCAGTTTCACTTCCATATACCTTTGACTTAAGTAACAGCCAATTTAAAATCAAGCGCTATAATTAAAATAAACTAGAGTTTTTTGTATCATTGTCATTAATCATACACCAAATAGCTAGGTTGTAGGGCCTTGGAATAGGTGAGTGGAGAGTTAACTCTCCAATGCCGCTCACATTGTTAAAAATAGAAAGTTTATTAATGAGCGAAATCCAACTCCGTGAAGTGGACCAGGAAAGCTCTCCTCCATAGAGTCAAGCACGAGGGATAGTGCAGGCATAGAAGAGAGATACCCCCTCTCCTATTTTCTGAATCTTTACCTAAGACCATTCCGCCCGGCTGCCGATATAGATTGGTGCCCTTAGTTGCCTCTCCTAGGGATCACACAGGTGACTGTGGGGGGGAATACTCGTGGTACCTGAGACATACATTGCATCACTTTCATCAGTACTTCTAGAGGGTGCCCTTGCAAAGCTTGGGGAGTTGCACTGGAAAAGGCTATTGTTAGTATGTCAGTGTAACTGTTTCTGTTACCTTCACTAGTAGACCTGGGGTGTAATTACCCCAGACTATTTTCAGAATATCCTCTTATTTATCTTTCTTCTATTTTGGTGTTCAGTCCTAATCACCCGGAGCAGAAATACCTCAAGGTTGCTTGATTGAATGTATCTTAGGAACTTTTTCGAGTGTGCTCTTTGATCCTAGATTGCTTATATTCTTATATTTTTTGAGTCTAAAATCAATCTCTTAAAGTGGCTGACCAATCGCATCATCGATCGAGGAGGCTTCGTGGGCTTTCTCCTGCGAGTGTCGATCCTTTTTCAAGAAGTCGTAGGAGTAATTCAGTGGGTGAATTTTACCTGGTGGTTTCGAACGCAGCGGAGAGTGATCCCCTGTATGAGCTTGTTTTTTATATGGGTGGTCCTGGTGTTAGTATTAATGTAGAGAGGAGTGCTCCACTCATCTCTAGAGTCTTGTTTCCAGTAGAAAAAGTTGAAGTTGAAGAAGTTCCTCAACCTCGAGAGTCTCTTCCATCTCTTCCTGCTAGTTTTTCTGATGTCGTTTTGTACATCGGGCCCAAGTATCAGAGACCGGCTAGTCCTTTTCCATCATATCCCTTTCTTTCGATGGCCACGATTGGGAATACAACTTCGGCTATGGGAGCTGCAAGTGTTCATACTCCTCTTTCAGTCGAAGAAGGAGGAACTATTTCCATATCGACAATCACTTCTAGTGCTGCTATTCTTGGCATTTCTTCTATTCCATCTCCGAGTGGAAGCACCTAGGCATATGATTCCTCATCTGGACCTTTTTCTTTTGGAACGCCCTCTAGTGGAATTCCTTCCATCTCCTTTTCTACTGCCTCAACGATTTCTGTGCCTATACCTTCTATGGCTAGTGGATCAGCTTCATTTCAAGGGTTCCCCTTTGTAAGTGGGAATATCCCTTGTTGGGATGTGTTTGGTGCATGTATGTATGAAATCACATCAAATTAAGGGGTGTGGTCTACCCACTTAAGTTATTGGTAGCAAGAAGAAAAAGAAGTGGAGTCAAGAAAGTTAGTGGAACAAGCTAGAATCATAAGCATAATGGATAGAGAAATAACATGCATATATAAACTAAAACTAAACTAAAAACTAAAACAAATAAATATGAGCTCTGAAAAGCGTCAAAAGACAATAATAATACGAACGGTGGCTCTAGGCCCCTCTTATTGAGCGCTGGTAGTAGTAAGAGTGAAAATTTACCCTCTTGCCAAAGGGCCCCTAGAACATGGGTTCTAAGTCCCGATGCAAGAGTGTTTTTATCCCAAGCTTGCCTCGGTGTAGTCTCCCTCTCTCTCTATTGTGTTGGACTGAACTTTTTGGATGGCTAACAATAAAGTCCCCTCTATCTTCAGCTCCGGATCACACACTACTGGTATTGCTTGAAAAATTCTAGCCAGCATAACAATGTGTTCACCCATTCTTCATCTCATGGTGGCCTTATATAGGAGATTTCAAATCCTCCTACACTCCCTTGATACATTATGGATGGTGACCCAAGAGAGGGGTATGATTCCTTTTTGTGCTCCAAATATTCCATTGTGTTCTCACTTGATGTTTAAGGAGGCGTTGGTGGCTATCTTTAGGCAGCTTCAAGTGAGAAATCATTGGTCCTTTTCTTTGTGTGGTCCTAGAAAGCGACATTTTTCTATTCTCAGGATTGCGTGCATTTCTGGACATAAGGCGCGCAAAGACACTCTTCATGAAGGAAAATGCGCACAAAAGCATTTAGGACTTGTTCAAATTTGATTTTTCCTCAGACCTTAGAGATTTTTAAATACTTTCCAGATTCTGTAATGTCTTCCAACCCTGTAAATCCTTTTGCTTGACATCAACTAATGTCGTCTTCTATTGTACAATTTTCCAGTGTTAATAGTTTCCCCCTAATGTGTGAGGTCTAGGAAGAACTGTATAGCCGAAATACATTATAGTTTCTTTTCTATATATCGTGCAGAGAGAGAGAGAGAGAGAGACCTGCGTGAAGCTTGGAATTGAAAACACCCTGCACCAGTTCCAAGAATGAGCGTATCCTAAGGGACCCCTGTAAGCAAATATAATACAATACATATGAAAATTTTCTATGAGGCAGGCATGTCCCTTGCTCTTGATGCTGTGGCTAGTTAAACAAATCTATTTTGATAGATATATGTTATGTCTGTATCATTAATGTGGAAGTGATATGGTGGTTGATGATGACGGCTGCTGATGCCCTCAGGGGCGTTTTTTCTTTGAAAATAGGTGGAATATGGTACCCATATGTGTAAAATTGGTATGGCATATAGCTACACATTGTACACATAGTTGTTGGCTGGGACCTTCCCATGTAAGAATTGCTGAAAGAGACACTTATGGAGGCACGGGTCTTCGATGAATTTGATCAAAGTGCAATGGTTGTAAGGTACGATACCATCTTGACATGAAAGATTTTGTTGTAGTCGAATTTTAGGAGGATCGATGACATATATGGGAAATGATGTCTCCCATAGTGCCACCCGAGGATGCCCCTTTTATGGAGAGGGGTAATCCAAGGTACCGCTTCCTTTTTGGAGAATAGGTGTTGAAGTCGATAAAATGGAAGCCTCAATTGGCCGAGGGGTCGCCGAAATGAGGGGTCGGGGACATGGATGTGATGGGTTTAACATAGGCATGTTGGCGGGGGGTGACTGAAAATTGATGATGGGGATTTAGTGGCCCAAGGTTGGAGTATACTAAGCAGCTTGGTGGTAGTCATAGTTATTTATGATGGGGAAATCCCTGGAGTTGGTAGGACTTCCAGGGCGGGTATAAATTGGCTATGAATGTCATGGTGGCTTGTGCGTGGGGGTGTAATATTCTGACCAAGGGTGTTCAGGGGCTGCTTCCATGGGAGAAAAATATGGATGGGAGGGTGAAGGATGTAGTGCACTGTTCGCGGTCTTTGTACACTTACCAAAAGAATAAAATAATGGGGTTTGGTTTGTATAAAACACAAATACGGGTACCCCAAAACATGAAAGTGTTCACTCACTGATGTTGTGAGGAAGGTGTTTTGCTGAGGGTGGGGTCCCATTGGTTGGTCTCATGTGTGGGGTTGATAAAGCAGATGAAAAAATATCAAATATGGGATTATGCTGGTGGAGGAATGGTGGGCCAAATGTGAGGCGCAATAATGCGCTTTTGATCTTCCTGTACAACCTGATTGTCTGGAAGGGGGTTTTATTTTGTATGGTAAACTTGACCTTATGCATGGTGATGGATGGGCATGAGGTGATTTTCGGACTAAAGCGGTATGGCCATGGCGTCACTTTTGCTGTGATATATGGCCTACTGTGGGGTGACGAGCACCATGGAAGGGAGGCTCTACCAACCAACGAGGATGTTTACCACGTGTAGGGAGAGGTGATGATAAACACAGTCGGATATGAGGACCCTATGGTTGACTTCTAATGGAGAAATGATGTTAGGATATGCAGAGTTAACTGATACTCTATCATGTTAGGGGTAGAATGATATCTGCTCTATAACTTTTAGTAGATGGTGTTGTGGATGGGTTGCGAGCTTTTCCTGTAAAAACAACTACCTCAACTGAAAGCATCTTATTTATCAATATTATTGAAAGTCATGAGCTTTAAAAAAGAAGATGAGGGAGGGCATACTTGTCGGCGCTGAAAAATTATTTTTTTCAGAGTGTGGTTGTGTGGCATCGCCTCTGTTCATCATGGAGTGTTGGTCACGATGCAGCTTACGGTTCGGAGAATGGACCTTCTGATCTATCGTTATGGTCCTCCCAATTTTTTGAAAAGGGTGATATATAGGTGAATATCGCCCTAATTCAATTCATTTGTACATGCTAAGTTTCTGAGAGGTCAGAGGCTTCTGCGTAGCAGTTCTTGCCATTGCGGTTAGCCTGAGCACTAGGGATTAGCGATACCATGCCCAGGTAAGCTTCATGACATCCTGCACTTTAATTTTTTTAGTTTGATGGTGCCGGGGTCTGTACAGACTGGGCTTGTACGGATTCTGAGTGTTTTTTTCCCTAGATTGCGTGAGAAATCGGGGCAAAGGCACACCCTCTCTGTGCACATTTTTAGGGGACAAGCACGCTAAAGCGCTCTGTTCCCCTTCTTTGGCACACCTTAAGCACGCCTATGCAAAATACAAGCGCGTGCTAAGCACACCTGTCTGAGTGACATGCGCACAAAGCCGAGGCGAAAAAATATTTTTGTTTTTTGCCTATTTTTTGTGTTTTTTCTGTACTAATGGGTACCTGTTTTGATGATAGGTTATTGTGGAGGGAGCAGGATTGGCCCGAGCTCTGAATTGTGTTGGTTACTGATGCTAGGGCGTGCCGTCAGCTGGCGCAATGGGGGCTCCTAAAGTTCACAGAGAACAAGCTTCTTTGGTTACAGGACCGATTGCTACGCTACTTGATCCAACAATAGCACATGAGGCGTAACATGTTCGTGTTGCGAGGGATGAACCTGGTCATCCGTCATGAGACAGATATGTATTTTGTGACCAGGTTACTGCCTCATGGTGAGGTGCTGAGATATCCACTCCCTTCTGGGAGGGTGGATCTGGAGAGGTTTTGGAGACGCCACTGTGGTGGGGCGACTCTTATAGAGGGGTGCATCATAATTACATCCGTGACAGATTTGACAGAGCGATGTGCTCTGGCAGTGATTGTACAACTTGTCGGGTCGTCGGCTCGGCATCGGGCATCAGGCCTGCAGGTTGGAGTATTGCACCGGCTGAGGTCCAAGCATTTTTATGACTTTGCCCACTTTTGTTATGACAGGATGGTGGCACAACTCAACAATGTCCATAGTGGATCGAAGTTGTTTGCGTATGCTAGCATTTTGTGCAACATTATGTACGAGAGGGTAGTGTTGCTGAGGCCAGTAGTGGCGGTGCCTCCTAGGGGGCCACAGGAGCCTCGTATGAGGAGGTGGGATACGATGATGCCGCGAGGTGGTGGTGGCATGGTAGGGCATTATTGGAATGCCACGACAGAGGCTTGGTTCGAGGCCAACCCACATATGTTTTTGCCATTCCCATATGCGGGGATGGACTTCTGGGGGGATCCAGGCATGGGTCTCCCTTTTGGTTATGCTTGGGGGCCCACAGGTATGTTATGTATGTTTTCTACATTTATTTGAGTATATATGTACTTATGTGTTTTTCTAGTGACACTGACATCATTTTGATTACTCTTGCAGATGTTGGCGAGGTGGGTCACCCATTGGCTCAGTTGGTTGGCCACGATCCTCTACGGCGACCTAGGGGTGGTCAGGGAGGAGGTGCTGTTAGAGGACCTGGTGGTGGTGCTGGTCCTTTTGGAGAGGGCAGTATCTTGGCTGCTGCCGAGGCTGCGGCTTAGGGGGCTCATGCCAATGTAGCGGTGGCACATGCAGATACGACAGATGCTCGTATTGCGGAACTGACCGCTCAGGTGTCAGTTCTAGAGGATTCTTGGGGTCGAGTGGATTGCTTGACCCAGGGGATTCCCGCTCGGGGATTTATGGATGACCTCGATGAGTTCTACTTGGAGAATATGATGGCCCACGAGAGGGACTATCAGCCAATTTTATGTCGGGTGCTAGTCTTGGTGGTGACAGCAGCTCCAGTGGTGGCACCGAGAGCGGTTGTGGGTCTAGGTGTCCCTCCTGAGGGGGTAACACCCTAGAGTATACTTGTACATGGGGAAAGCACCATGTGGATGCTTCCCCTATTTTTGACAACTTTTTGTATCTTTGGGCTGGCTGTTGGGTCAGCGACACTATTTTTTGTACTCAGACATACACATTGTGAGATAGATATATATATATATATATATATATATATATATATATATATATATATATATATATATATATATATATATATATGAAGATATTTTTTGTGTATCTACATGATGTGTTACCTGTTTCCATTTATGTATGATGTTATTATGATGGATATCTATATTTTTGGTTTTTATGTATGATGGTTTATTCGAGATACATTCCAGTTTAGGATATTGTTAGCTATGCGATCAGCTGTTTGTTTCGACTCCTTGGTACATGTGTAAATGTGATATAGTCAAATTGTCTGCTTAATATTTTTGCATGCAAAGATTTTCTAAATAGATGTGTATCTCTTGTCTCAAATGTTTGGTTTAACTACGACACTACTAACTGGGAATCAAGGTAGACATGCATATGGTGTATGCCCTGATGGAGGGCATCACACATAAGTTCGACGACGACGTCATATTCTGCCTGATTGTTTGTTGCTGAGCTGATGAACACACCATTTGAGAAGAGTGGTGATCGGTCAGGGTGGTAAATGACCCAGGCAGCTGTGGCTAAAATTTGAGACCATCTTGATGCTCCATCAGCAAATTTGAAATAGGGTTTAGGTTGGTGATCCATGATGGTAATTTGAGCGCTTTTCAATAAGTTTTTTGGTAAAAAATTTTTAGTGGTTGGGGTTGTATATGTTCACTCTAGGGAAGGGTCGTTTTGGCCCTGATGGGTATAATTTCTTGAGGTAAAGGCCATTGACGGGGTTGCTGAGGCATGTCCTATCCAGTTCTGTCAAGATGTATGCCCCCTCTCAAAGGCAATGTTTGATGATGTAGGGTCCTTTCCACAAGGTTTCAAAATTTCTTGGCCCTAGGGCTTCTTTTGCGACATCATAGTAGAGGACCAGTTCTCCCTCGGTGAATGAGCGAGGGTTGATGTGGCAGTCGAATGATGCTTTTACCCTTTTATTGTGGGCCTCATTGTGTTGCAGCGACTATCGTCGACTTTCGTTGACAAGCTCTAGTTGTACTAGGCGCTATTCTAGAGGCTGGGTATCATCAAGGAGTTCGATGGTGGCATGAAAATTAGGAATCTTGCGGAAATCAATGCAGAAGCACAAGGTACCTTGATTTTTTGCGACAGGAATAGGGTGGAAATCCTGGGATGTGGGGGTGGCTGCAATACTATTTCCGATATGTGATGATACCAATCGTATATGGTGGATCGTGTCATCGACGTTCGGTGGGGGAAGAATCTTCGTAGTGGAATTCTTTGTGAGCGCAAGGTTGGGTTCCCTGCTAGGATGGTCAACTTTCGATAGGTGGAAATTGTGCTTACCGCAGAGGTGCCTGAATGTTTCCATTAGCGGGCATACCTATGGTGTGTGATTTTTTCCAGTGCAGATAGTGCATGGTATCACTGTGCCAATAGAGTAGATTGTATGGGAGTCAACGCTACTCGACGTCCTGGATGTGGATGCTTGGAAAGGATCCGCCGTAGAAGAGGTTGTCTTCTGCTTCCATGTCCATGTTTTTGGCTTAGGTGTGTCTAACCCTTTGGGGGAGTGTAGACTCAATGCTGCTCTTGCCACTCTTAGCTTGGGGAGGAGTATAAATTTAATCATATGGTGACAGTGTGAACAAATCCGGCAGTAGGTGTGCGTGATATTCTCTTGGTTAGAGAGAAGTTTCTGAGGGAGAGACGAGATTATGTAAAAATTGTTTGCATGGGGCTTCAGTTCTTTGCACTGGTTGAATTTGTGGTCATTCAGGTCACATAGTCCGCATGTTATCCTTGGCTTGGCCTGGGTGATGTTTGGTTGGTGTGTCATCCTACTTTTCCCCTCAAGCCCCTGTGGGGGTGGGGTTGTTGACCCGACGGTGTACCTTCTATACCACCTATGGAGGTCATCCTCCCTTTTTTCTATGGTATGAATCATATCGATGGTAGGACGAAGTTGTGAGGCATAAGTGCAGTGTCGCTCGTAATGATTTCCTTGACATATTAGGCAGAATATCCGTGATATGGGGGTTCCATCATGCTTAGTTTGAGGTCTGGCAAGGAACCAGCGTCGTAATGCTGCTAAATCGGGACAAGTGGCGACCGCATGGTTGGGCGTTTTGCATAACGTGCATGCTGGTCTTCTCTGTAGAGAGCGGTTAGGGGTAACTAGGGGTTCCCTGATTGGTCGCTTTTCAACGGATAAGAACATAATGTATCTGCTCGTCACATCTTCTTGGGTTGTGGAGATGTCCCTAGAATCCGCGTCCATGTTGTCTTCTTGGGAGAGGCAGATTATGGCAGAGCATAAGCTAGCTAGGGCTAGCTAGAATCAGGGGATATAGTGATAATTATCTAATATGTGATTGTCGGCGCGTAACGGGCATGTGAATTGTGCTGCCTGCAATCCAATGTAGTAAACCATTTCTATAGGATACCATCTGTGGATGAGTTCCAGGGCTGCGCACTCTTCGAGGAAATGACCACGTTCATCGCATAGCATGCAACGTATAATGGGCATGACTGGGGGTCTTTCTTGTGCCCTTCGTTGTTCCTGTAGGTATAGGATGGTACGAGGTTCATTTCTGGATGCCTGGGTGGAGGGATCCTCTTGATAGGACTGCTCGATGACGTGTAAGGCATCTCTATATTGTGGGATCTCTGGGCAATGGTGGGTATAGTGCCCATAGTTGCTACAGAGAGTGCATTTGTGATTGGTACAAAATGATTTTCCTTTACCTTTGGTGGTAGTTTCCTTTTTACGGGAACGCGACATTGCGATGTCTGTCTCAGAGCCAAGGAATGGTTTTAATTCATCCAACTCTGGACAGATGTGTGTAGGGTGGCCTATTACGTCGCATATGGCGCAGACTGGTGATTCCTGTTGTATGGCAGGGGTCACCATATTCTTTCCTCTCTTCTCGGTTTTCTTAGCCATGATCACCAGTTTTGCAATGGGAATTTCCCTTGCAGGGGCGATTTTGGCCGTTTCAGGGATGAGTGGAGCCTCCTCGGGGCTGAGGGGCTTCAATCTTGTGGCAGTGACGTGGGTGGCTCCTGTTTCTATAGGGGGAACGAGGTACCAAACTGGGATTTCCAATGATATGTTTGGTAATACCGGTGTTGCCAAAACCTACTAGGAGACAAAACTAGCTGGGGGGTAGAGGAAAGGGGTTTGGGAGGCGGCGTAGGCTAGAGAGGCTGCCTTGGCCGATGAATCAGTGCCATTACTTCTTGTGTCCATGTTATGACTAGCTTCGGGGCTTGATGTGGACATCATGCACACCGGAGCCCCTGTGACATTGGGCGATGACTCAGGGATTATGGGAGGATCTCCAAGGAATGACCCTAGAACAAACGATGGTTTGAATTGGCTGGGGTCATATTCTTGGTATCGTGAGAGAGCATCCAAGGATGTATCTACATAGGGTAGAATTACATCTGTGTTTTTTAGGGGCCGCTTCTCACTATGCGTCAATTGGTCTACAATAATTATGTGGTCCTCGTGGAGGAACATCATGATGCAAAAGACGAAGGAGGCTATAGCCGACATGGCGTACATATAACTCTACCCAAGGAGTATATTGTAGTCCAGGTGAGCATCCAATACTTCAATGTTGATGTGGATCATATTTCCGGCTAAGAAGACCGGGACGTTTTGGTAGAGGCCGACGGGGGTTGATGGATGACCATCGTATGCTATAAGAGTAATGACTGAGGGCTTTAGTTTGGGAGACCCTAACTTCTGCCAAATTTTTTTGGACATGATGCACGTGGATGCACCCTCGTCTATGACACATCGATGAATTGTGATATTCTGGACCGGCATTAGTATCTGGAAGGCGACCATGGAAGGAAGCCTAGGGGTGGCTTCATCTAAGTCAAAAGCCATTAGGCGCGTATTTGCAGGGTCGATAGCGTCTAACACGGAAAGTAAGGCTTTTCATTATTTTGGGTATGAATGCAATACTTCAAAAGCTGACATAGCAGCGGGAGATTGTGCTAAATCGTCCACGATACTATAATTATGGGCCGCTTTGGAGTAGTTTCCTGCTCGCCTATTGGGTCCCTTTGCCATTTTTGGCAATGGTTCTATAGGCATCTTTGAAATGTTCAAAGGTGCAGTCAGTGCATTGGTACTTTCTCCTGACGTATTGGTGTCTGGTGGGGTGTCGTAATTGCGATTCTGTGTTTATAAAAAAATCTCTTCACCAGTCATGTAGATTTCATGGTTTCTTTTCCCAAAGTTGTCTGTATTTTTCTACCAAGTGCTTACCGTCCCTTGATGGGGGAAAGGTTCTTGCATCACAAATGGTTGCTGGGAAGATCCTCCTTATCCTTAGTTACTCTGTTCTTTAGCTCAGGGAGATTAGGACAGTGGTGAGTATAGTGGCCGTACTCACCACATATTGAAGAAGAATGGTTTGTTCGAAGAGGTGGAATTTTTCTCTGCCATTGGGCATTACTCAGCTCCTGGCTCTGATTCCGGTTGCGTTGCCTCCAGCCTCGGATCATGGTGGGTGGTGCTGGTTGTGTCCCCCCTATCCAGGGTTCCCTTTTGGCTTTTTTTTTAAAATTTTTTCTTCACCATGTTAGGAGGGTAGTTCTCCTGGTTGTATTAGTGTGGTTAGTTTTGGGATGGTTGCACAAAGTTCACTTGTGCATTGGTCTGCATAGGCGTGTCTTGTGCTGGGGACTGAGCATAACGCGGTCCCTAGTTTGCACCTGGATGTTGTAGGGGAGCTCTTCCGTCAATGTTTCTTTCTGCGTACTTGGTCCCCTGAGCTGGAGGATAAGGTCCTCCTTGGTAATATGCTGGCGCCCTATTGGTAAAATTTTGTTTAGGCATATGATGAATTTAAAAACCGGGTTGAAGTATGTTCTGGGTAGAACTGTATGTGTAACCGGGGTTTCAACTACTGCTGCCTAGGTAACCTTGGGTCAATGACCCAATTAGTCCGTCTGTAGAGTTCGACGCACCTAGAAATTCTTGATAAGTTTACAGGCGCGGGGCATTAGGCAGGATGTTATAAATGTATCATGACTGCGTATAAATCAACTCAAGCTGCTGGGCTTTACTAATTGCGTCCTCTTCGGATGTGGGTCTTTGTTGTGCCACATACTTTGAAATCTCTGCCATAAGAGTTTTCAGGAACAAATATAAGAGAACCTGATCGTCGAGTTTAGCTTTACATAAACTGCGACACTGCCTCCACTCATAGAGATGGTCCGAGATATGGACGACGGGGGTTTGTCTAAAATGTATCAATAATTCCATTTTGGAATCATGGTGAATGGGCAAATGAAAATATGTTAGGAATGTGGTGTAGAGGGTGCCAAAGGTTCCATGTGAAGTTGAGGGTTGCTCCACGTACCACTTCGTGGCTACTCCAGTCAGAGTGCATTGAAATAGTCTCAATCGAATAGTGTCATCAATGAAACTGTTCGATGAGCACCACAGGTGGAAGGTCATGACATGATTACCTGGGTCTTCTGCTTGCTTTCCTTCGAAATTTGGAATATCCGAAGGGAGCTTCATGGGCATGGGAGGCCATGTAGGTGTGTGCGATGGGGTCATTTGTCAACTTGATTAAATCGGGTAGATTCAACGAAGCTAAGAAATGTGACTGAGAGGTTGACGACATTGCAATGTGTGAAAACACAAAGTTTTGGTTAGGAAGAGGGTTGGTATACGACGTACCCTGCTGTGTATTTGGCTGGCTGGCTTCCGGAATGGGATGCACTCCTCTACCCCCTAGGGGTCGTGGGAGGAGTGGTATGTGGTGTGGTGTTGGTAGACCGACTAGGGTTCCCAACTATGGATGCCCCAATAAAGGACTAACCTATAATGGTGGTAGCATTCCATCTTTGACGCCTAAATGGTGAAAGACCTAGAACCCCTCCAGGTAATGGGGGGAGGTCCAAAAGATGCCTAGATCGACGAGGTCCCTTTGGGTCCGTTCTGGTGTCGAACAAGTTTGGTTTTTGAAAAATTTGAGAGGATAGAGTCTATGATCAAAGGAAAATTCTTGTCACATACATAAAACAAGGAAAAAAATAAAATAAATTTCCCTTTAAATTAATCTATGTGATCATGCAATCAAAAAAGTGGTTTTTGTTTGTTTGCACATGATACTCAAAATCCTAGAAGACCTATTCATCCTCACACACTCAAATGTAACTAGGGCTTGAGAATATATCTTGCAAGTGTTGGCACAACGTCCCGTAAGAGCTGGTGATGCCCCTAGTCAGTCAAAGAAAATCCACCAAGGTAAGGGTAGAGGGTTTGTTGCTTGCTTGCACCATCACCTATAGGGAAAGGATGCCCTAGTTTTGGCCACTAAGTACCACCATCCCATGTGAGAGTTTGAGTCTTGGGCTTCTTGGTAAGTCAGCTAACAGTACCAAGTATCAGCCGGGTCACGTAGCCCCAATTGATACTGCATGCACTGCGCCTAAGCCTAACCCCCTCTGAAACGGGTCTCTGCCGCGCTCGGGTTTTCTTTTCAGTGGGCTAATAGGTAGATTTGAAGCTCCCTAAATAGTAAACTTCTATTTTTCAAGATGAAGAGTGATCAAGGTGGCTTATTGGATGCCTACCCCCTTGATCCTAAATATATAAATTCTTTTGTGGCCACTGTGGGGAGAATTTAGTGAGTTTGGTTAAGTTAGTTTTATGTTTCTTTGCTTCGCTTAGTGAGTGGATGTGTGTGAGCTTAAAGTGGACAAGAACATAGTTTGAACGTGTGGATATTCGATGATCCTTTACAAAATCCCCTATTTAAACTATGTTGTATTGTTCTTGGCTCAAAAGAAAAACATGTGCGGATTATGGGCTGCTTTCTATTTTTCCTAGTTAATGTATGTGATCAACTATAGGGAGATGGCGAGTTGTGAATAGGGAGCGTTCATATGCTTACCTAGGATCACCGAATGGTGAAAAGGTAGAAGAGATTACTTGCTCTTCTAAAAAAAATTCAATCCTAGTCTTGAAAATCCTAGTGAAAAAATTGAACTAAACTAGAACTTTTACACTAGAAAAAATAAAACTAGCTATGCATGCGTGGTCTTGGGCCACTTACTTTGGCTAGTTATCTAGGTGTGTTAGTACCAAAATTTGAAAAACATAATTTTTTTTCGGAATGCAAGTTATTTTTCCCCCCTACTTAAAATATGTGTAAACTTTGAAAAAATCAACTTGAAATAAAACTGACACTAAGCCTACAAAAGGCAGCTAAGAGTGAGCTTCAGCAAGCTGCGGTGTACCATGACCAGTGCTGGTAGGTGTATTAGGGGCTTCCAAGCACTTTAAAAGAAGGAAAATACAGAAACATGGGAGAAATTTCTCATTCTGTATTTTGCACGCAAAAGGCTGAAATAGGCGTGATGCCTGTGCACGGGTCAGCTCTGAACGCACGCCCTGGGCGCGTCTGTGGGAGGAAAAAATGTGCAAAGTCCTGCAAAAGAAATTTTTGGAGCTGTTCTGCTTCATTCTGTCACTTGGGATGAACTAGGGAATACAAGAGAAATCAGGGGAAATTCAACTCCACTCCACAACACAGACAGAAGTCTCTGTAAAAAAAGGCACAACCACATAAACTTGGTAATAAACGATAGTGGAGTCACCAATCCTGTTGGGATGTGTTTGGTGCACGTATGTATGAAATCACATCAAATTAAGGGGTGTGGTCTACCCACTTAAGTTATTGGTAACCGGCAGAAAGAGAAGTGGAGTCAAGCAAGTTAGTGGAACAAGCTAGAATCATAAACATATTAGATAGAGAAATAGCATGCATATATAAAGTAAAACTAAAATAAAAATTAAAACAAATAAACATTAGCTCTGAAAAGAGTCAAACGACAACAATAATACGAATGGTGGCTCTAGGCCCCTCTTATTGAGTGCTGGTAGTAATAAGAGTGAAACTTTACCCTCTTGCCAAAGGGCCCCTAGAACATGGGTTCTAAGTCCCAATGCAAGGATGTTTTTATCCAAAGCTTGCCTTGGTGCAGTTTCCCTCTCTCTCTCTACTGTGTTGGAATTAACTTTTTGGATGGCAAACAATTGAGTCCCCTCTATCTTCAGCTCCGGATCACACACTGTTGGTATTGCTTGGGAAATTCTAGCCAAAATAAAAATGTGTTCACCCATTCTTCATCTCATGATGGTGGCCTTATATAGGAGATTTAAAATCCTCCTTCTCTCCCTTGGTACATTATGGATGGTGACCCAAGGGAGGGTTATGATTCCTTTGTGTGCTCCAAATATTCCATTGGTGGTTGTCCTTAAGCGGCTTCAAGTGAGTAATCACTTGTCCTTTGCTTTGTGTGGTCCCGGAAAGTGACATTTTTCTATTCTCAGGATTGCGCGCATTTCTAGCCATAAGGCACACAAAGGCGCTCTTTACAAAGGATAATGCGCAAAAAAGCATTTAGGACTTGTTCAAATTTGATTTTCCTCAGACCTTAGAGATTTTTAAATACTTTCCAGATTCTGTAATGTCTTCCAACCCTGTAAATCCTTTTTCTTGACATTAGATAATGTCGTCTTCTGCTGTACGATTTTCCAGTGTTAACATCCCTCATTCAAACCCTTCCTTAGGATTCTTTCCCTTCACCTCTTAGAATCAAGGATTCAATCCTTTTGCTGGAGGTCAAGGCTCTAATGTTTTTTTGGGATGGAACCCTGCTTTTACAACATTGGGAGTTGGGATTCAGTTTTTCACTGGCCAGCAAGGGAATGTTTTTTTCCCTTTAGTGGGTGCTTCTCAGGCTTTTTCTCCATTTGCAAACGCTTGGAACCCTTACCAAGGGGTTTCTTCTTCATTCAATACCTCAGTTGGAGGGAATGTTCCTGTTTATAGTAACCCTATGTTGGGAGGGGGTCATTCTCTGAATGTCGGGCCACAAGGCTTTTCTTATGGCTTAGCATTTTCTACGAACAACATCTGGCAACCTAGAGCCTCAAAAAATCCATGCTATTATTTTCAATATGTGGGAAATCCTTCCTATGGGGGATGGAATTCCCAGGCTCCTCCACTCTTAACATTTCTGGAAACTTTAAAATTGCTAGATATATTGAAATTGACTAACGATCCTATTCGGTATAGTCTGGTTTGGCCTTCGGTCCCCACTAAACTATCCTTAGACATTCCAAAGTTTGAAGGGAAGAATGGTGAGGATCCGGCAGATCATGTCACCACTTTCCACTTACGGTGTTCATCAAACTCCCTTATCGATGATTCAATTAGGTTGAGATTATTTCAACGAACCTTAACTGGAAATGCAGAAAAATGGTACATCGAGCTGACAAGGAGAAGTTTTTCTAGTTTTGGTGAGTTGGCTACGATGTTCTGAAACCATTTTCAGTTGTATATCCATTATGATGCCGAGACTGACCTCCTGGGCAATTTTTAGCAGGACAAAGAAACTCATATTTCTGATCACATTCAAGAATGGAGAAGAAGGGATAGGCTCATCAAAGCCCAAATACCGAATGAAATCCTTCTTGAATGGTTTTTAAAATATTTGCAGCCATAAATATTAAAGGATGTATCCCTTTCGGGGGTATTTTCTGAAGAGCAGGCTATTTTTAGGGCTCAGCAGCTAGAACTGATCTATTCTCAATTTGGAGTCCTGAATAAAATCTTTCCAGATGCTCCTCACTCCAAGTTATATTTAGCTAAAACTAAACTTGGTCCTCATGGTGACGAACTTATTGGTTCGATCGATAGTGGTACGACTAGCCTACTAAATCAATTGCAATAGTTGTCTTTACAATCTTCTCCTTCTGGTCAGGCTACACCTTCAGTGTCAACTCCTTCTCAGTCCTTGACTATTAATGTTTTTCAAAATTCTAACCCCAAAGGAAATCAACAATCCGATGGGAAGAAGAAGGGACGAAATAACAAGAAAATAGACAAGGATTGGAAGGGGAATGTGAAAAAATCCAACGATTGTGTTGGAGAGGGTAAGAAGTATAATAAAAAGAAAGTTAAGTTTCCATTCAAGTTGTGCACTAGAGACCATATTACGCACCTATTCCATAAAATTCGAGATGCACAATGCTTGTTAGCTCAACAGGGTGCTTCTAGTTCCCAGGATGTGCCGACAAACCCTTTTCCCCAAGGGCAGCAACTACTTGCTGGTGGAATGCAAATACTGGGGCTACCTCTAGGGGAAATCAGGAAGGGGAGAATTGGTTAAACATATACATGATGAGTGATCACGCAGATATCTCTATGAGATATCGTGATTATGGAAAAGCAGAGTCTTCGAAATCTAAGGGTGCTCCTAATAATGTTGAGCCACTCCATATAGAGAGGCCTGCAGTTGAGCCTATACCTTATATGCCAAAAGGGTCTACAAAGAATACGATGATCAATCCTAATGCCAAGGCTGCCCAGAACTACTTGATTGTAGAAGATTTGGCTCAAAGTCCTTGTGCCATATCTGCGTTAGAGGTACTCCAGTCATGTCCTACACAAAGGAATGCATTGTTCACTCCCATTGGGGCTATTGATCCAAAGAATTCTCTGATAATCACATTTGATATGTCGACTTTTAAGAAGAGACTTCCTCATCATATGGATTTCCACATCTAGTCAACATATCAAAAATTTAATATTTTTTGAACGGTTGTTGATGAGGGTGCTTCCATGTGTGTAATGTCTCTTGCATGCTTGAAGGCTATTGGATATCCTTCAGCTGTCCCTTCAACCACTATTTTGACTACATTTTATGGTCATTCTCACAGGACACATGGAATTTTTCTAGCTTTACCCATCTGTGTTGGGGGTAAAACTGTCAATATCGAAGTTTAGATAGTTGATGCAAGCTTATACTATAACCTTCTGTTGGGGCGAAACTGGATCTATGAGATGGATGATATTACATCCTCATTATTTCATATTTTATATTTCCCTCGTGAAGGGATAATTGTCACTGCTGATTAGATGGATTGTTCTCTGGTAGATCCAAATGCATATTCTGACTCGACTGTGCCCTTGGTGAATGATACCAAGCAACCTGTTGAGAATTTTTGGGTTGGAATGTATACATCCTTGATGGGTACATTTGATTTTCCGCCTCCTTCGGTTCATATCAATGCTATTTCATCCTCCAGGTTTCCCACTCGGAAAGAGTTCTTTCGAGCTCATTATTTTTAGACCCTTGGACCTTACCTTCTCCTACCTCCACATTAGAGGAATTCCAAGTGGGTGGAATAGAATTTCCTATGTCTGTAGCTGAGATTTGTTATAGATATATTGTTGACTCTATAGATTCCATGCCAGTTTCTCTGTCACCAGAGGAATTGGATGGAGATGTGGCCCCGGCTTGGACTCTTAGTTAATATTCTGCTCAGGATTTTCTTGATACCACTCTTTAGTCTAAAGAGGCCATCCTAGAAGAAATGACTTGTGTAGAAAGACTGTGGGATGATTTGCATCATCGGTCTTATTTTTTACTAGACTTGCGAGAAGTTGAATCAAGTTTCTCTCGCCGTCAATTTTCTGGTCCTGTTCACCCAGTCCTGAACCCTTTAGCACCAGCACAGGTATTTTATAAAGGGAACATGGTTGTTATTTCTGCTACTACCTCGGTGAACATCTCCAAAGATCCCAACATTATTGAGAATGTCTTCATTGGAGCTGAATGTTCCCTTGAAGAAATTCATACTTACACCGATCTCTTTCGAGAATTTTGGGACGTGTTTGCTTGGTATTATGAGGAAATGCCTGGTATATATCCATCTATAGTCCAATGTGAGATCAAGACATAAGAAAATTCTAAGCTTATCAGGAAAAATCTTCGTCTGGTAAACCCTAGGAAGGCAGTAGCTATCAAAGCCGAGGTGGAGAAGCTGCTTAAGGCGGGTTTCATTTACCCTGTTCCATTAACTAAGTGGGTTTCAAATCCAGTTCCTGTGGACAAGAAATAAGGAAAGATCCGAGTTTGCATCGATTTCAGGTACCTAAATAAGGCATGTCCTAAAGATAATTACCCCACACCATTTATAGATCATACCATCGATGAATGTGCGGGGAATGATATTTTCTCCTTCTGTTGGAAATACTGAGAGGGGGGTGAATCAATATTCCTTTCAATTGGAGCATTAGTTAATCTTCAAATATTATCAGTGTTTGTACAATGATAGCAGAAAACAAGAGGAACACAAATGCACACAGTTTTTAAGGTGGAAACCCACTCCAGGACAAAAACCACCTAATGATTTTCTAATAATTCTTTAATATTCAACTCCAATTGAAACTAAAGCTCCAACTTCCTAGAATCTAGAAAATCATTCTTCTCCAGCTCCCACTGGATGGATGCTCCAATGCCTGAGATTCTTCAGTAGTCAACTGAACGAATGCCCCAACACCCAATGAGCTACAACTCACCCTAGCACCACCCTACCACCCTATAGAATAATAAAAGAAGAATGGACTCCCGTACGAGGGAAAATGGTCCACTTTACAATGATATAGAATGATGTAGAAGAAGAAGATATTTAGACATAACCCCAACTTTGACACAACCAACGTACTATGATCCCATACCTCCCAACACCCAGCTTCTTCAACCCTTATGCGTATAGACACTAGTACAATTTTTACAATAATGTATTTACAATGACTTAGTACAATGATACCTTTACAATCATTGTATGCAGTGCTGCCCACTTGAAGACTTCATATGATGAAATTATTGCTGCTATTATGCACCTTGGTTGCTGCTCTTGTCATACTACCTTCTGCTGCACCTTGCTTTGCTTTGCTGCCATAGAAAGTCTAGTCATTTGCAACCCTTGACAACACATGATCTAGCTTTTTCTTGCCTTCTGGGAGCTCGATATTGAATCTGGTGTATCTCTGTTATTACAGATCCTCAATATCTTATTTTTGGTCCTGTAGTATTCCTCTGAGTCGTCTTTCCAATGCCACAGGTCTGACCCAATTTTGATTCTTCAAGAGAGAGTTATACCCAATCTCTCACAATGCCCTAATTATGGACTGTTTCAGCAGAGCGCACTTGTACGGCGTGCCACATGTCACTGTTTCTTCATTTGGCTCTGAAATTGATAGAGTGGAAAGTACAGACTGTGACCTATCTGCCACTTTTACGAAATTCCAATCTGATTCTTAGAGAGAGAGTTATGACGAATTTACCAAGGTCACTTCTTTGAGATGAATTTCAGGAGCCTGAAAAAAACTTGACTTCCACAGATCATATCTCCAAAACTATTGGGCACCTTGATCTTAATTTTTTACAGCATCTTCCTTAGGATTTCGGATTTGCCTCATAAAACTTTCAGCTTCTGAACCTTCGTAGAAAAAAATTTATAGTGAAAATTCCATGATGACCTGTTTCAGATGGCAAAATCCCTTACCTAAGGAGGAAATGAAGATCACAATTTATATAAATGCTTAAGATGAAAGGGGCTTCAAAAAGTGAACGTGGGAGGGATTTTAGGAGCTTAAAAAATATTAATTATGAATTTTCAATGACCCATGCCCCAACCCCAAGGGGTTTTAGCCCACTAACTGGGGGTACAAACTTCAAACTTGAATATCTCTCAAACCGTGAAGAATTACATGGCGTGCCATATATCAACGAAAAAATCTCAACAAGTAGAAACCATCAAAAGCATTATTGACCTAGAATATATTAATTTGGTAGGTCAAAAATCCCATGCAATATTGGGTTAGCCCCTGGTGCTGCTTGGGTTGACATCAATGACAACCGTTAATCAAAAATCTCCCCCTTTGGCATTGATGGCAACACAAGTACTCCCCCTGCAATCATGACACCTCTTCCTACAACATTCTCTCCCCCTTTGAAATCAATGGCAAAGGGTAACTCCCCCTGAAACAAAACCATCCTGCGGACCTGTACACACTTCCACTCCTGCTGACACACAACCATCCTGCAGACCTGTAATCTAATGAGAACTTGGGAGAATCCTAAGATTTTGACGAAGATATTCATATGCTTCACGAGGTAAAGGTTTAGTGAAGATATCAGCAATTTGTTCTTTTGTACAAACATACTCAAGTTTGATATTGTTTTCAGCGACTTTTTCTCTAACAAAATGATATTTGATCGGAATGTGTTTTGTTTTTGAATGCATGACAAGATTCTTGGAGATGCTGATGGCACTAGTGTTGTCACAGAATATGGGAATAGGCTCACTAAATTGTACTTAAAGATTTTGCAAAGTTTGTTTCATCCAAAGGACTTGAGTACAACATGATGCTGTTGCAATGTATTCTGCTTCCACTATAGATAACGAGATTGAAGTTTTCTTTTTGCTCAACCATGATACGAGACAACCACCTAGATAGAATGCTTCTCCACTAGTACTCTTATGATCATCAACGCTTCCTGCCCAATCTGCATTTGTAAAGGCTTGAATAATGAGATTGTTACCCTTGGGATACCACAAGCCATATTCTTCTGTGCCCATTAGATATCAAAGAATTCTTTTGATGGCAATAATATGTGATTCTTTTGGTGCTGCTTGGAATCTTGCTACTTGTCCAAATTCTTGCATAACATCTGGCCGAGAGGCTGTTACATATAGAAGACTACCAATAATAGATCTGTACAACCTCTGATCCACATCCTTAGATGAGCCAAAATCCTTATATTAATTTGGTAGGTCAAAAATCCCATGCAATATTGGGTTAGCCCCTGGTGCTGCTTGGGTTGACATCAATGACAACTGCTGATCAACACCTTCATGGACGGTTTCTCAGGATATAATCAAATCACTATCCGTCCTAAAGATCAGCATAAGACTGTGTTTCTTTCTCCCTGGGGTACCTTTTCTTACAAGAAGATGCCTTTTGGCCTTAAAAATTCTGGAGCTACCTTTCAGCGGGCCATGTCTTACGACTTCCATGACATCAAACATATTGTTGAGGAATATTTCTATGATTTAGTTGTTCGTTCTCGCAAGAGAATTGATCATCCTTTACAAATTCGTCAAGTTTTTGAACGATGTCGATATTATAGAATTCCATTGAACCCTTATAAGTGTGTTTTCACTGTCACATCTGGTTGGTTGTTGGGATTTATCGTGTCTACAGAAGGGATTCAGGTAGACCCCTTCAAGGTTGAGGCAATACTTCAGTTGTCTCCCTCATCTTCGATCCGTCAACTTCAAAGTCTACTAGGAAAAGCTAATTTCTTACAGAGATTCATCGTGAATTATGCCGAGATTACAAAGGGATTTATGAGGTTGTTAAAGAAAGGAGTTCCATTATTTTGGGATGAATTTTCTCAACGTTCATTCAATGCTTTGAAAAAAGCATTGACCTCTGCTCCATTACTAAGTCCACCTAATTATAGCAGGGATTTCCTCTTGTATCTCGCTGTAGCGGAATCTATAATTGGTATGGTTTTGGTTCAGGAAGATGATGCTCTTTCTGAGCATGTTGTATACTACCTTAGTCGAGGCTTGGTAGGTACTGAACTCCGATATTCTCCGATAGAGAAACTTGCTTTGGCAGCTGTCCATGTTGTTCAACGGCTCAGACATTACATTCTACTTCACAAAACGTATGTTTGGCAACAGTCAATCCATTTCAATTTGTTCTTAGTAGGCGAGTGATTGGGGGAAAATACAATAGATGGATTGTTATTTTGCAAGAATTTGATCTTGAATTTTTGTCTGCCAAGTCCAAGAAATCATTAGTATTTACGAAGTTGGTTTCTGAGTTTCCCTGTGGAGAAGAGATTGTTTATGAAGAATCATTTCCTGATGAACATATATTTATCATTTCTTCATAGGATCCTTGGTACGGAGATCTCATAGTTTATCTCTAGACTGCGAAGTTTCCCTTAGCTTTTTCGAAATATGAGCACTGAAATTTACGTCACTTAGCCAAAAGTTATTTGATTATTGGTGACACTCTATATCATCACGGGGTTGATTCAATCCTTAGAAGTTGCTTAAATCTCGAAGAAGCTAAGGTTGTGATGAATGATTGACACAGTGGAGCTTGTGGTGGTCATTTATTTGGGCTTGCTACAACCCAAAAAATCTTGCGTGCAGGATACTTTTGGCCTTCGATTTTCAAAGATTGTATTGAAGCGATAAAAAAGTGTCATCCTTGTCAGGTTTATACTCAAAAAATGCATGCTCATCCAACTCCGCTCTTTCCTGTCATCATTGTTGGTCCTTTCACAAAGTGGGGTATTGATTATACTACTTGTAACCCGCCTTCGGCTAAGGGTCACAAGTACATTCTTGTAGTTGTAGACTACTTCACGAAGTGGGTTGAGGCTATGCCTACTTTTGAGAATGACGGTGAGACAACAACCCTGTTCCTTTTCAATCAAGTCATTTCTTGCTTTGGTATCCCCAAAGAGATTGCAAATGACTATGGAATTCATTTTCAGAATAGCATGATGGCTGAATTGGCTCTGAAATTAGGTTTTCGGTAGGAGCATTCATCCCCTTATTATCCTCAAGCTAATGGGTAAGTTGAAGCCGTTAAAAAATCCTTGAAGACAATTATTCAACAGACAATTGATAAAGCCAGATCAAATTGGCATGTCATGCTATACCTTGCAATTTGGGCATACCGGATGTCTGTAAAGACCACAACTGGTTTCACTCCATTTCAACTAGCTTATGGATTGGAATCTATCTTTCATATTGAATTCAGAATTCCTTCCCTTAAGTTAGCAATTGAGATTCTTCCTGACACTTCCAGTCTCGAAGAATGCCTTATCCATCTATAACATCTCGATGAGCAACACTGAAATGTAGCTACGATGAATGAGGCACATAGGAAACAGGTGAAGGTTCAGTACGATAAGGCGGTCCAACCTAGGGTTTTCTCTAAAGGTGACCTTGTTTTGGTTTATGCCCAAGAGAAGGATGCCTTAGGGGCAAGAAAGTTCAAATCTATATGCCATGGCCCCTTTATCATTAAAAAGGTCATGAAAAAAGGAGCTTATGCCTTGGTTGAATTTGATGGGAACGAGTTGGCGGAGCCTAGAAATGGGCTCTATTTGAAAAGGTACCATGGTTAGGATTGGGCCTAACATCCGCTTGGTTGTATATATTGTATTTTTGCACATATCTGCGTTTTGATTTTTCGGTGTGGTTTTGATGATTTTTATATGATTTGGCAGGTATTATTGGATGAAGTGAGTCATTTTGGCTTTGCCAACGGTGCTAGTAGACATACCCAGAACTTGGCTTCCGCGGCTTGGGTAATCCAATATCCATCCAGCCAGTTGTTAGTTTCAAGAGGTGTCTACAGTGGTCCTGCTTCGAACAATGTAGCAGAGTACACTGCAGTGGTCAACCTACTCTCATAGGCAATATCTCTTGGTGTTGATTCGTTAGTAGTTTACTTGGATTCACAACTGGTGGTTTCAAAATTGAACAACACCTATCGTGTGAGAGACCCATTTTTGCATCGATTATTTATGAGGGTACGTTTGTTACAATGCTCATTTAAATTTATTATATTCATTCATATTCCTCGATCTAATAATTGGTTACCAAACTCATTAGCTAATCAAGCACTTGATTGACATATTAATCATTCAATACTCTAAAAATATCAAAAACATCATTTATCATTGTCCATTTGAGACATCACATCCTATAAAATTACATATATATATATATATATATATATATATATATATATATATATATATATATATATATATATATATATATCAGAGTGTTCAAAATATACAAAATATGGACCATCATGTCCTAAAAAATTGGGGCTTATGCCTGATCATGTCTCTCATCAAAAAATATTATAGTCATCCGATCAAGTCTAAGTCTACTCCTGAGGTCCCTACCCAACATTTGTGTTCTGATAAAACATGATGGAAATTGCTACACGGTGGAATAACTGCACCCAGTCTCGTGGTACCCCTACCACCGGCCTCTGGATAGCCTCCGGAAGGTCATCTATAGTAGGCATAAGTACTTGGTGAGTCAAACTCTCCAAGTTTCTCTGTACTGTATGGAGGGTCCTTCCTGGGTCTTCAACATCCACCTCACCTCTGTGGAATTTGTGCCTTGGGTAGCTCTCTAGTCTAATTGGTCTCATGTCTGCATCATGATCATTAAAATTTTTTAAGTCATATTGTCCTATCAATTTTTTTTTTTCTTTTTCCATATAATTTGAAAATATAAAAAAAATCATATAATGAAACAATCAAAAAATGCAATCTTACCAATTGCACCCCATGCTGCTCCGGGTGGAAGAACTAAATTATGATCTACTTGAAAATCCATCCCAGCATAAGGATAGTCCTCCACTGCGATGACTTGTTCTTCCCACCACTGGAAGAACTCATTATCCCAAGTGGTTCGGGGAACTTCACTTCCCTCCAATCTCTTCATCAAATCTACCCATCGAGCTATTCTCGGATCCCTTTGGCTGCTGATAGTAGAGATGACCTTGGGCCGAAGCCCTGGGACCCTCTCGAAGAAGAATGTCAGCAAAATGGTACCGTATCCAAAGTGTTTAGTCTTTGTCTTCTGGATAGATGTCAATTTTTTTTTTTTTAGATTCGCCAATAAGGCTATGCACCAATCATAAAAATGAATAAAACATTCCACTACAATACTCATATGAGTACGTGAAGCCTGATGTAGAGAAGCTGATCCTGCCACTCTACCATTGGTAAAGAGAATGATTTTCATGTACAAATCCTTCACATATTTGATGGGGATATGAGGTCCCACCTTCTTTGCATCATCTACGTAATAGACTTGGACATAATCATCTACGTTAAGCCCCCCTGTGGGCTTTCCGTGAAAATATACTAGGTCTCCCCTTCGAGAAAGTTCAGTGATAAAATATATGTCTTACACCTCTATTCGTAATGGAATCTGATAAATTATAAAGCAATAATCTTCCGATTCCCAATGATCAACCAACATCTGAAGCAAATGAGCATTGCTTTTCATATTCGAAATTTTGAAAAATTTGAGTAAAACACAATTCCAAAGGATATCTAAGGATTGTTGGTCCTCCATCACTTCATTATCAATAGCACTATGCTCATGTTCTCTCCAACTGATCGACATCCTGGGAAAATTCATCAATTGACTGATTAAATACAAAATTTTGAATTCTTCCCTGCACATACGCGATCCCATTTGTACACAGTCGCGTATTATACGTGAGTTCCTTCTCACGAACTCGCGTATGCGCATAGGGTTTCAACGAAAATCTATTTCCTATGAGCAAAAATCCAAATTTTTTCTTAAAACAGGAAAAAAATTAATAAATGGGATGGGTAAAAGGTTTAACTGACTAATTTGAGGTGATTTGGTGGCCAGTTTCTCTGTATTCAAGAAGAGGATTTTTTGCCCCAGAGGTTTTTATGCACTTCTGCAATGAAAAAATGATCAAAAAGTGAGTCAAAATGCTTATTTATGCCCAGAATTTGAAATTTTTTCACAAATTCCATTTGTGTCTTTTTTTTAATTTGATTAAAAAAATCCACAAGATAGGAGTTCCTAAACAAACTCCAATATTTGAGGAACAACCCAAGAGTTAGGCACATATTCCTAACTTGGAATATTTAATTAATTTAATTATTATTTTGGATTTATTATTGCTATTTGATGCCCACTGGCTATGGAAGATGCCCACTGGCTGCTTTTGCTGGTTTTGTCGAGACTTTCAGTCTGAAAACCATTGTCAATCTCATTGACATTTCCCCCCTTTTTTAAATGAAAGGAGAGACACTTCTCTTCGAAAGTATTCCTGAACTCCCCCCCTTTAGGTGTAGGAGTTTTACATTGTTGTACTCCCCCATTCAACTGCATGAGAGTACCATCATATTTTCACTTTTGGGTGCACTATGTGTGATCGTATGCAGTTGTAGAACTGAAGCAATATTTTAACTGTGGATGACCATTCCCAAGGGTCGATCCATTCATAATGTATCTTCAATCTAGTTGATTTGTGTTGATTACGACATTTTTCTGAGGAATGATTGGACTTGCCACAATGGCGACAGGGATGGAGATGAAAACACTGATCTTCCATATGACCGATTCTATGACAATGAGAACATTTCGGTTTGACTTCAACTTCAGGTTGTGTGGAATTCTATTTTTCTGCAACTTTGGCTATGCATTACTGTTGTTCAAAATCAGTTTTCCCATCAAAGCCGATCTTCTGCTTCAACAAGAAATCCCGTGACCATTAATACTATAGGGTTCGAATAATCGAATATGTGTTACGCTATTCGGATGAGATCTCAAGCCGTATTTATCTTTATACTATGAATTTTTTCCTGTGGCTCGATGATGGGCTTGGAAGAATTTAAATCGAACAACAACACTTGAAGTCATGATGAATGATTATCATCTCGATGGTTCAAAGACTTGGAGTATCACTTTATTGGACTACTCCTTGAAGTTATGCATTTAGTTGAAGAGGTTCATTGTTTCTTTGTTACGATAATGTGAAGATCATAATGAAGTCACCACACTGTTCATGTTTTCGTCAATTGAGATATTGAACCATAAGAATGTTGCACACCATAATATAAGTTGCGCTATCTCTAATTCATGCTTCTTGAACAAGCCTCTTGTCGTACATGTCGTACTTTGAACTGTTTCACTTGAATGATAGGCTCGCTTGAATGTGGCTTGAATGGCAAGCTCACTTGCTTGGTTGCTTATTGCACTTGCTGGGAACACTTGCTAGAGTTGTAGAACTTTCTTGCTTAAAATTTTGAATTCACGCTCGCTTGATGATGATCGCGTTTGCTTGAATGCTTCACTTGACTTACTTGATGATTTTACGCTCACTTGAATGAATAACTATGCTCGCTTGATGTCGATCTCAACTTTCTTGATTGTTTCGACTTGTTTGGTTGCTTTGTTGGTTGCTATAATAAACTTCACTTTGGCTCGCTTGATGTGTTGAGATTTGCACTGAATTGATGCAAATTGGTTGAATGAATAATCACGCTCGCTTGTAGGAGATGTGAACTTGTTGCTTGTTTGATTTAAAAACTCATGCACTCACTTGATTTTTTGTAAATGAAGGGTGTCGAACACTGTCGACAATGCACCCAAGAAAGCTTACAATGATTCACTTTAAAATAATGAATTCACTTTTTCTCTTAAAAATTCATGAACAATGAATTTTTAATGATTCACTTGAAACAATGAATTTGATTACAAGTTCTTTAAATGGATTTGCAAGAACATTGATGAATACTTTGCTTTGAAAAGCATTAACTTGACTAAGTGAATTTGCTGTTTGATGTAGAATGCTGATGTAGACAATATTTGATTATATGTTGTAGTTGTGTAGATGCATGTGTTGATCTTGCAACTATTTCGTTATATGTGTTGTGTTTGCTGATATTGAACTTTATGTATGAAATTATTAATGTGTCACAACTAGACACAAATAAAAAAGCAACAACATGAAGCCATAAAAAAACATGCGCCATCACAAACACACATGGTGTACCTAAGATCCCCTTATTCAATTTCGGGCGGATCTAGGACACATCAACACCAAAAAAATGACATTTTAATTAAGTATTGAGTACATAAGAAATCTCCACCTTCAAGTAAAGAATATGCCAAGCTCACAACCCTTGGAAGCAATTTGTCTTCAAAATCTGGATATTCACCGACTCAATCTCTCTCAAAGTAAAACAATACTTTGAGTTACAACAATGGCTTTCCCTTATCACTCCAAATTTACAAAATATGCACCTTATTACTCCAAAAATTACAAAAATAATTTCACTTTATAAAAAAAGTGAATCAAATTTTCTATTAACTTCACTTATCACTCCAAAGAAAAATCACCCCAAAATAAGACACTTATCTCTCCAAAATGCATTTCAAAAATCACTTATTATGCTCTCTCATGGTGAAACCATACATCATAATATAAATCTCCACTCATTCTCTCTCATTAAAATAATACCAATCTCTTTTATCCTTTTATGACTCCATAAAAAACGTTATAAGCACTCTTTAAAAGTTCCTTTACACACTTCCCATTAAAATGATTATTAAGAAACTTTATGTCACTTAAAGTCAAGTTTCTCTTAAAACTCTACAACCTACGTATGTAAAGGTATGCCCACCATTCCTTATCACCCCAAAAACAATCCCTCATAATTAAAAAAAAAAAAACACTTTTCCAATTTACTTATGTCTCCCTTTATGTGAATCTAAAGTAATGGTTTTGGTTTTATACTTATGTAAAGTAGAAATCCACGTAACCATATATTTTAGATTTCATGTGTTGAAAAAGTAACTTACGAATGAACCTTGGAGATTAAAAAAACGAGAATGTGTAAATCACTTTCCAAGCGAAACGTTCTCATGACACATGCATCAAGATGTTCAACGCCATTGATCCATGCAAGCTCCTCTCCAAGGCGATTCTCAAAAGGAAAACTTTTGAAAACTGGACGCATGCAAGTATTAATTCAACGTAGGTTCACACGCAGCAAATCTTCACTTATAATATGGCTGGTCTTTAAAGTCTTAGCATGCACACTTTTAAAAAAAATTGTTGAAGAACTTACCGCAGCAAAATTTAACATAGTCCTCCACGCAAATGTCTTCCATGTTGCCGCTCAACACAAGTATTTAAAACCTTTCTGGTTTTCGAGATGACTGCAAATATGCTGACTGCAAATGCAGATTCCGCTCTTCTACCAATCTTCTTCTTCTGCCACTTCTCTTATTTCTTTTGAATGATTGTCCATTGCATGTACTATTTTATTCGCTCTAACTTGCTGTTGCAGGGAAAACTCGATGCACAGACTAGGGCTGCAATCCTCCAATAGCATGCAAGTAGCTATGCAATACTCAAAATGATCTGAAGAAATTCACGCAATCCTCTAATAGTTATTTGATTTTTTGAAATCTTCCCCCAAAGCTGGGCTCGGTTGCCCATCATCATTGACTTGAAAAGAACTGGGAATATCTCCATGCAATCCGTAATCATAATTTTCTTCACTAATCGGAATTGACTGTGACGGAATCTCGTCTTGCAAACATGCGGTTGTGTTTGTCCGCAAAATTATGTCGTCACTGCTTTCCCTTGTAAAGATGGTCGAAGGCTCTGCACTGTCTAGGTCATACGCTCTTGGAGATGATGCTGTCATGCAGTAAGAAACCGTTGAACTTCCAGAAAATACTCGGTTGTCTGCCTCAATGCCGCTGCTACCACTTTTAGCATACGGCTCCTTTCAAAGATCTACAATTTTTCAAAGCTTGATTACGAATCTTCCCGCTGCAATTTTTCTCCAGTAGCTTTCAAAGCTCGATTACGACTCCTTTCTGCAGATTTCAACGCAAACACAAAGTGACTCTGATTGCAAATGCAAACGCTCCTTTCTGCAATTGAACGCAGGGAGACCCACATTCCTAAATAATCACTGCAGGCCAATTCCACTTCAAGGAATGAATTTCAGACCACATCTCCTCTCTAAATGAATTGATATTCTGCACGTCGAGCTCGTTATATGAGCATAGCCATAACAAATACAAATGCCGCAGATTCTTAATCTTAACAGTTTTCCATATAATGATATAACTTTACTTAGATTAAATCCGCCTATGAACATAACGGACTACAGAGGGTGAAAAAAAAAATGTGTAGAAAACTATAACAAATTGGTAGTTAGCCTGCAAGAATACCACGCTTTTTAAAAACCTTAGGACTGGGCCAGTAAACAACACATACATATGTTGGGTTCGAAGCCATCCAGACAGTCTGGGAACATGTCCGTCTCGTGTAAACTATAGAAGTAGAGCTATTGATAGGACAGGCTACAGTGCGTTCAATAGATGGTTGCATCTGCCTTTTACTCACAATCATTTGCTGATTAATTCAATGTAAGACGGATTCAGAAGCAGCATTCTTCACCGTATGACAGAGGGCGCTGATTTGGCTACTCTTCGGCTCTTGCACCAGTCTGTAGGGTCGTGTGATGCTGGTTCCCATTCAATGTTCACAGGCCTGAGACCTTTGCTCCAGCGCTTTACCAAAACACAACCACAACGCTCCACAACACTGAAAAGGGCTCACTCAACAAAATCGAGCACTTGACCTAATTTCACCGTGGCTCCGATACCAAATGATAGAAAAAATAATTAACTCAGAAACAGACATAAAGCATACATAATAAAGCACACACAAAATAAAGGCAGAAAAGGCAGAAGCCTCATGGGTTCTTCATGTATTCTCTCTTATTAAAATAATTTAATTTACAATTTAAATAGATGAGAGAAAATGTCTAAGATGGTCCGTGCTATCTTAGACTCCTTTGGTTGAGATAATTTCTCACCAAAAACCCACCAAGATAGGAGTTCCTAAACAAACTCCAATATTTGAGGAACAACCCAAGAGTTAGGCACATATTCCTAACTTGGAATATTTAATTAATTTAATTATTATTTTGGATTTATTATTGCTATTTGAGAGAGGCTAACAGGTTGTTTAACCTTTTGGCTTGTAAGCGTTGGGAAAAGTATTTTTTAGGTACATTATGCTAAATTTGAGATATTATTGGTTTTTCTTCAGACCCATGACCACTGACCTGTCATGGCAAGTATTTGATTTCGAACTAGCATATACGTTAGGGAATTCACTTTACGTTGCATTTTTGCATACTAGCCTCCATTCTGATTACTTTCCATAGTGTTGATCCCATCATGCCATGAATATTTAACCCATTTCACTCGCCGATTTTTTAATCATGACTTGGTAGTAGATCCATCCTTTACATGGGTTTCCTTGTTAGTTCCTCGTAGCATTTGTCGCCCATGCTGCAATTTATGTAGGCTCGGGAGTCCTCTTTAGTCCTACCATGACTTATGCATTGAAGCTTCATTATTCTTCTTATTCGCTATCTTTATTCTGGTCATTTACCCTAGAGGCTCCCATTTGTTGTCGAGTTGTATTACTGCATTGCATATTGACTACTTGTTTATCTTGGCCTTTAGCCAGCTTCATTTGGACTCATGTTTAAGCCCTCTTTTGACCATGTCTTTTGGTACAAGTTAACCATGAAATCACTTAGCCTTTGCGACTTGACACCTTTATCCATGGATGGAACATTCCTTTGAGTGTCACTCACTAGTTGTCACCACCTTGCATTGAGCATAGGATTGTTGCTATCCCAAGAACTAGTGCATCTGTTTACCGACACTCATTCTATCCATTATACTATAGGAATTCTTTTATTCTTTTTTTCAGGATTTGAAATATGAAAAAGACAAAAAAAATTAAATATTTCAAAAAGAGCGGGAACAAAATATTACTTCCATACTTGATGGCAACTACAGTGTCAGTTGTGTCACCCTTGAACAAAGCAAAATAAAATCTAAGTCTTTTCTCCATTTGGGATGGTTTTAGTTTTTGACTTAGGAGAAGCCATATCCTTATTTTTGAGTCAGAACTCCCCCGGTTGGTTATCTCTTCCAATCATATGGAGGGTTTATTTATGCCTCCTGCATGACAAACTTATACAGAGTTATCATTTGCTTCCATAGTCAACATGAGTCAAGCTTTTGTTCAAGGGAGGTTAACCTGAGTCAGCCTTTCTACGGTGTCTCTTGACTCATTTTTCAGTCGGACTTCATGGTCTTGTCAGTATCTTGTTCTATCACATCAGATATTTGGTCCTTTTCTCATGCCGGTTTGATAAGGTCTCCACTGACTTCTTGTTGGTGGGTTTTGTCTCTTATCGACTACAACATATTTCTTTGAGAGTAAACCTAGAGCCGCACCCTGGCCCTATTCACATCATTGATAGGTGACCTTGTGCTCAAAATTTGATCAACATCATGGGTATTTGACTGAGTGATTTCCCTTGTGTTCGACTTAAGCTTACATTATCACACCTGGGATTCGTGTAGTACCTTGATTTCCATTTGATCCTATCGGTGGATATATCACCTCTTTTTCAACTTTCATTATTGGTTGGTTCAGAGGGTTTCTGCCGTGCACTAGCTTCATTTTGTGCATGCCGGAAACGTACTTTGGGTTGGTTACTTCACTTTTATTCATCTGATTCCTTCCAAATATTGGCCTGTGGGTTACACTCGCACTGGATTGATGTGGTATGCCTTAATGCCTTCCTTCCAATAGATATTTTCCCATCGAATATGACTCATTGCTTTGGGAATAAGGTCTAGAGTCCTTTTGTTAGTACCTTAGGGTTTGTAGTCATCATTGGTAGACTCTTCGCTATCCACAGTGAGAATTCATCATTGTTTCTTGATTGATATATTCTTTCAAGTGTTCGACTTCAACTCATTCATTCGCACTTGATAGATTGTACTAGGGCACCTTGACACTCATTATCATTATCGGTGGGTTGTCTCGCGTTTGTTAACGGTATACATCAATGACCAGTAATCAAACGATTTCTCACATGGTTGACCTCAGCTCATTTATTCCCATTGTGTAGAGTTGTGCCATGGTGATCAGTGAAGACCTCGGGTTTTCATCATCATGTTTTGGTTCACTTTGACATCTCCTTTAGTTTTCTTCCAGTGACACCATCCACCCTTATATGTTGCAGTTTCATCACAACAACATCTTATATGTTGGCGCCCGAGTTGCGTGTTGTACCATTTATTCCACCACTTATAATTTGGTACTTGGAGATTCAGTTGTGACTTCAGTGATCAGATATCTTTGCAGCATCATTGATCAGTCTTCTATATGTGATACTTGGACATGATTTTGACTTATACTTTCGGACAATGATCAGATGATTCACTATGTACTTTACATTTCAGCTATACTTTTATACATATTGGATCCGCTCCATACTTCATATGTGGACATGCTTTTCTTTCACTGAGCATGGGTATGCCCGCCTCAGACATGAGCTATCTTTCTAGTTTCTACCACTATTTTTTGGCAGGTTGAAATCTGGTGAAGTCCTCTCTAGTCCTCACAAGGTTCTTTCTATGCACAAAATACATTTCGGTCATCATGTACCCCTTTTGACCTCATATATTAAGGGGAATTTGTTATAGCATAATTTATCACCATTATATACTTGATGACTTATACATTGGCCTTAGGTAGCCCTTCCATTCAAACTTGGTCACATTTCTCAAAAAACAATATTTCAAAATCCATACGTGACTTTTTCCACACTTTTCCGCGTATACATGCGGGTCCATACATAGCGAACCCGCGTATGCTATTTAAAATATTAAAAAGTATAAAATTTCCCTATTTTTGAGGTGGGGTTTATGGTTGTTCCTGTAACTTAAATACCCCAGCCCATGGCTTAACTGTTCCCCAATTGAAAAAACTAATTTGAGGAGGTATAAATACCCCTCAAGGGAATGGCCTAAGGGAGAAAGAGAGCGAATTATAGATATTATACCCTGTTATAACCCTGACCAAGTCTGATATTTCCCCTGTGCCTCCTGCACTTCCCAGATTTTCAGGAAACCCTTGTTTCCTTGAGATGTTCACCTTCATCCTATGTGACGTCCATTGTGCACTATTCCTGGAAGAAGTTTTCTGAGGCTAGGGCTGGACAGATCCAAAGGACAGTTTGCTCGAGGCCGTGGCAGATTTTAGGTGATTTCTCCACTATTTATTTACTGTACATGTTATCAATCAAAGAAGTGCCATATTTTTCTTGATGTTCACGTGTCATATATCTCTTATACATGATTAATATTCTTAAATAGTTCATTTATTTTTATTTTTACGAGATTATGCATGCTTTTTGCTAACACATAGAACATATATATGTTGTACAACTAGGTTTTTATGCTTTTTCTTTGCTGGTTTGTAGGTTCTGGAGCACAATGAGTTGTAGGGGGTTTGAACCCCATGGGATCTACTACGAACGAAGAATAAATGTGTAAGATCTGCAATCCTTAATTTCTAGTTTAAAGGATAGGAGTTGGTGAATTGAGTCCTTCTTGTGATGACATGCCCCTAATCTGTGAAGGTTTATCAACCCAATACCTTAGGGTAACATTGCCCGTAACAGAACTGGCGACTCCACTGGGGATTACATTCGTGTAATTTTTAGTTTGGGTTGTTTTATCTGTCTTGTAGGTTCCCTGATAGGTTTATCACTTTTTACAGTATAGTAAGTCTTTTTCCAACCAGACAGAAGACCTGGTCTCTTGATCAAGCTTGAATTTTTCTCCTTTTTCCTTATTTATGTTTATATACGCTACTTAGTTTGTACATAGTCACATATGCCCTCTGTATTCTCCAAAAGAACCCGCGTATACACGCGTTTCTTTGGTTACAATCACATATACACGCTTGTTGCATACAACCAAACCACGTATGCCTCTAAAAATTGGAAAATTTGAGTTTTGAATCCCTGTCACTTTTTTCTGTCTGTGGTTGACCACTCCTGTGTTGTATTTAGGGTGTTTGGACTATGTATGTTGTGGTTGTATATCCATTTCTCTCTTGTTCTTGTTGTTAGGATGAATTCTAATCGCAAGTGCATGAAAAAAGCTCACTTTAGCTGTGCATAGCAAACATCCATAACATCAAAGATGGCTGCCAATTTCTTTAGATTTGTAGTTAGTTGACCAAGATAAATGCTATGAAATCCAGATCTATGCAGTAAAATACATTAAGCAGTAAATAAAAGCAAGAGTTGCTCCATGCATCCAATAGACAAGACAAGAATATTTTTAAAGAATTTTTGTATTTTTGACACCTGGGAAGGGAACATAGAAAGATGTTACCAATCCCCCTCAATGGGATGGGTTCTTGTATGTCCTCAGCGGTTCAGATCTAAGATCCTTCTCTCTTGATGGTGTAGAAAACCTAGACAAGAAATGGAACTCAAAGGGAGCTCACAAGAAAAATGGTAGCAAAATATGACAATGATGGAGGATCAAAGTCAGATCCAAAGTATAGATCCAGAGTGATATTTAGGCAAAAAAAGGTAGTGATTGAATGGAAAAACCCTTCTATTTATAACAAAATATTGAGTTAGTCTAGATATTGGTGCATAATTGAAATATTGTTAACCAAATCTAGATCCAACTTTTATGGAATATTTTATTAGTTGGAGGGAAAAAGAATTTGAATTTAGTCAAATCCCTTTATTTTTAAATAGTAAATAAATAAATGTTTTATTTAATAATTTCAAAATGTGGTTGAGTAATAATTAAATAAATAGTGATTTATTCAATTATTTATAAATGATTTAGTCAAATTTAACAAGGAATATTATTTAAATAATGTTTAAATAATTATTCCTAGAAAATAATAAGATAAATAATGATTTATCTCATTAATTTTCCTATTTTGGGTTAAATATGACGAGGAATATTATTTAAACTACTATTTAACTAATTATTCCTTGAGGAAAATCAAACAAATATGGATTTATTCAATATTTCCTCATGGGGTTTCCTGTTTAGACCATAAACAACTTAATAAATTAAGGATTGCTAAGTTATTTTTCATAGTGAAAGCAATTTTACTTAGGGTAAAATTGGTCTTACATGGTGTACTTTGTTCCATCTAATAGTAACAGGCTAGATGAACAAAAATTGGTGTAATAGATTGCCCTCCAGTGTGCAAGCGTTAGGAGAAAATCGTATGACCGAAGTACGTTGTAAGAACTCAATCACTAGACACCGAAGGGGAAGTAAGAGAGGGAGAAATATAAGGTATACCAAAGCGCTAGAGGACAAGACCCTGAGGAGGCGAGACTTACAGGTGTGACAAGTCTCTTTTATGAGTGAGTACTTGTGCTACAAGAGGCGAGGGAGGCATACCTATGCCCGCTGAGAAAAAGTAAAAAGAATAATGCGTCCAGTAAACAATGGACTGAACTATATAGAATATGCTGGAATAAACATGAGCCAGATAAAAACATGATGATGGATCCCACATACATACTATGAATGAGATAACAACGAGGATACAAAGGGGCTCGAGATAAACTCCATGGATGCGATGATGACTCAACTCGAATGCTCTAAACAAGGGCGACTCGATGATGCTGCCAAACAGAAAAGGTTTGGTGGGGACCATAAAAACATGAGTACAAGATGGTTACTCATGACGAAAATTGACACGAGCATGGACAAGTATGAAGGCAAAGTGGTGCCCCAAGTACAATTGTTTCAAGTGAAGAAATTTTATTTTGAGGAGTGGTGAAGTGATCCTTCTTGGACAAAATGTGTTGAGGTGAAGTATCAAATCACAAAAAAATAAAGGATACCCATTATAGAGCTTGGTGAGAGCTTTCCAACGGTATGGACGATTTGTCAAACTGAGCTACAGTTTGGCTGCAATGGGCGAAAGATAAATCTAGGGTTTCTCTTTTAATAAGGCATTTTCCCTCCGAATTCACTCATTTTCAAGTGTAGCTGTGGTGAATGTAGAGAGGAGAAAAGGCCCTAAATCTTGCGGCGATCGTATCGGACAAACTGACCATTGGAATCAAGATTTGTCAGTTGCAGGTAAGAGGCCTAACCCTACTCTTTCATTTAAGGGGATTAAAATTTTAGTTTAGGCACCTAGAGCTCATGATCAGGCCAAGTCGCACTTTTTGGGGTTTGTTCTACGACTTGGGTAGTAGGTACTAGGTAGAAAACTATGAATTATCCTAGGAAATGACCTAAAAAGTGCGACCTGTCAGAGAAAAGGGGTTTCAGTGCTATTTTTGGCTAAGAGCTGGGATTTTTATGGTTGAGGGGCATATGTACCCCCAAGCATGTTATGGTCATGCCAACATGTATTTTAGAAAGGGGAAATCTAAACACATTTTTATGATGTGGTGTGTCATTTGTATTCATTATGGTTATGCAGTTCGAGAAAGGGAATGGAGGATTACCAATATATTTTGGTATTGCATATATGAAGCGAATGGACTTAAGTTTCTGGGTTGGCATACATGGTGTTACTATGCCAAATAGAGGATTTGGAGATAATGAACTGGTGCTCTCCTAGAAAACCCATAGGTTGGTCAACAACAATGTCTAGGGGATTGGGTTGTTGATGTAAGATGAAGGAATGATGAGGGGTATCATCCCTAGAGTGATCTGAAGTGATATGGGACTCTATAGGTTCTTCTAAATGGGGAATAATAATGTTTCTAGAGTCGACACGACTATATACACTAGGAGAGTTGTGGAGAATTTCTTCTCCTGGACTCTCAAATATGGGTGCCCCCTTACCCAAACATTTGGTGTCAATGTAATGGCCACAAGGTATATGTGGTTTGAATGCATGGGTTCGATGTAAGGGAGGGTAGATAAAGTTAGGGGTGGTGACTACTTCCATAATGTCATCATCGTAATATAATATGGGGTGACTGGTGGAAGAAAGACCACCTGACGTGGCGAAGCTACCTGACTCATCATCATAAGAAGAGAGGTTCACATGCGCATCGTCAAAAGGGGTGACAGAAAAATAAGTAGATGAAGGATCCACCAATGTTGAGCCCAAGGTGATCACTAAAGGGAGGTCAAATGAAACAGAAGGGGAAGTCCCAGGTGGGTCTTCCACCATAGATCTCATAGATGATGACAGGTAGTGGACAGTGGCCGAAGGCTCTGTCATTTTGACATCCGGAGGGGGAATGTCTATGGGAGTGAATGTGTCCTCTGGTTCTGCTGAAGCAAAATGCGCAAATAAGGGAGTGGTGGACTCGTTGCACTTGGCCTCGAATTGGCAAACCGCTTCCAAAGAGGAACGATACTCTTCGAGGTACAGACAGAGGTAAGTATAGTGGCCATGTAAATCACACAAAGCACAGGGGTGATTTGTGTGAAAATTCTTGAGTTTGTTGGCAGAATCAGGTAAAGTAACATGGACTTCTGGTATATCAGACTCAAGAAACACTTCGTTGACCATGGGCTTGAGACGAGGCTATTCAGGACAATTATGGGTGGCATGACCAATAACATCACATAAAGCACACAAGGGGGTATGCTTTGGAGGTTGAGTAGGAGTAGGGTTTGTCGGGGCAGGCTTGTCTTTAGGTGCCTTCTTGCGCGATTTCCCCCCTTCACTTGAAGCTGTCGCAACAAGAGTAGGTTCCTGTTGAGGTGGCTGAGGCACGGTAGCAAAGGGAGGGGTCATGGGAACTGGTTGAATTGGGGCCAAAGAAAGATAAGTTTTGGGCTGACCAGGTGGGATAGCGGCTGGGGGATCAATGTACCAGACTGGGATCCCTAGGGTTAGGTTAGGAAGGGATAAGATAGCCATAAAAGGTACCGAAAACACTCCACGAGGAGGATCTAGGAACGATATCTGACCAGAGGGGTAATGGCTAGGCGGAACAACTTCGAGATGGTTAAGGCTAGGAGGAACTATGCTAGGAGGGTAGAGAGGCTCATGGATACCAGCTACAGATGAGGGGCCTTGAGGAGGGGGTCCTAAAGGCTGGGTCGAAGTGCTAGGAGCAAGTTGTGGAGAGCAGGGCTGCAGACTAGTCGAAGCGGGACGTGAAGCCCAGGATGATTGCATCATGAAAATGTTTGACGAGATGAGATCAGAGACAGGAGGAGGAAGACCAAGGAAAGAACCAAGCAAAGAGGAGTCTTTGTAAACTCTAGGTGAGACACTGGTCAAAGGTTCGACGATTTGCTTATTGGCCACCGAAGAGATGATGGACTCAGGGGAGGTCTGATACTTCGGTTCGTAATATGTCAATTTATCAATGGTGACTATCTTTCCATTATGAGGAAAGGAGATCTTGCGGTGAACCATAGATGGGACAACAGACATTGCATAAGTGTAGCTATGACCCAATAGAATGTTGTAATATAAGGGGGCATCAATGAATTCTATGTCAACACAAATAGTGTTTCCCGCAAGAGTAATAGGACAATTGCGGAATAGGCCAATGGGCTGGGAAGAGTGGCCATCCCATGCTCGGAGGGTGATAGTGGAAGGGGCCAACTCAGGAGATCCAAGTTTCTTCCAAACCAAAGCAGACATCACACAGGTGGATGTCCCCTCATCAATGATACAACGAGAGACGTTGGCATTCCAGATCTTGTCGGGGATTCGGAAGGTGACGGAAGCAAGAAGGGAAGGATGTTCTGACCGGTTAACATCGAAGACGATCAATCGATCATCTGCAGGATCCACAGTGCCCATGGCATTTAGTAGAGATTTTCATTGAGAAGGGAATGACTGGAGGAATTCTAGCATTGAGATGGAAGCAGGAGATTGCGCCAATAATCTACTATACTATACGAATGGGCAGCTTTGCTAGAAGCAACATTTCGGCGTAATGGTCCCTTGGGGATCTTGGTATGAACCTCTGCCTTAGGATGAGGGATCTATAAAGGATCATTGGTTGTCGAAAGAGGCTCTGTGGAACCTGAAGAAGGGGGCTCTGGGGCAAACATAGTGGGAGGCTTGTTGTACTGACGAGACTGAGTCTGAAGGTTGAGGTCAATTGTAATGGGTTGTTCAGAGTTCATCATGAGAATTTGGTAATCAGAGGTACCAGATGGAGGAGGTTGAGTGGTTGCCTAACCTTCAGGGGGTTGGGTAGCCATGAATCCTTATTGGGGGAAAGGATTGGTAAGCACAGCTGGTTGGATAGGTGTAGCATTGGGAGGAACCGAAGGGGAGGCTTGCTATCCTCATGATGCTGCTTGAGTCTCCCACATCTGACGCATCTGAGGTAAAAGAGGACAATCATGGGTGTAGTGACCATAGACACCGCAACGAGAACAAGGCTTATTCATGTGAACATGCTTGTACTACTTGGGCTGAGCGCCCTGTTACTGGTTAGCAGTTAGGTGCATTCCCTTACGGATTAGGTCCTGTATTACCCGGGGCAGATTGATTTTGGGTTCCTTTCCTCTTATTTTTGGAAGTAGGAGGATTAGTCGTGCCCTGCTGTGCATACACTTTCCCCTGGGGGGTGGTGGCTGCTGTTACAGGGGTTGAGAAGGCATGGGAGGTGGGGGTGCTAATGCTGGAGGATCTGGAGCACTAGGATGCGGATACGAATAATAAGGAGGTTGGGAAAAATTGTGGAAAATTAGTTGGGAAAAAGGAGGAGGCATGTCGTGTCCTGGATCCATGCTACCGAGAGGGGGAAAAGTGCTGGAGGAGCTGGCCCCTCCTTGAGGGAAACCATAACCCATGAGAGGAGGAGTGTATGGATGAGAAAGGGCTCCAACGATACCGTCGGCGGAATGGGATGCCCCCGGTGCGTTGGAACCACCGGGTCTAGGGAGATCAGGTAAAACGGTATAAAAATAACCAGAATGTGCATAGATCAATTCATATTTTAACACAATCTGGAGAGCATCTTCTTCAGTCTAAGGGAAATGAGATGCGACATCTTTGCCGATAGCAAGCAAAAGGGATCTGAGAAATCAGTCCATGTAGACACGGTATTCAAAGGTAGGTGCTCAAAATAGGCTCTTTCTTCTCTGCCATTCCTGGACATGATCGGATAAAAGATTTGCAGACGATTGATAGAAAGAGGTCAAAAGTTTGGTACCAGTGTCATAACGAAGGGGAAGCTAGAAGTAAGACAGAAAAGCCTGGGAAAGAGTCACAAAAGTAGTATGAGAGGAGTAGGCCTGGTCAACATACCACTTAGAAGCTTCTCTAGTAAGCATACGTTTGAACAACCGAAGACGGACAGAGTCATTGGTGATGGAGTTAGACTAACACCACATGTGGAAAGATCGAACATGGTTTGTAGCATATTCTCTAGTAAGACCTTCAAACTTGGGGATGTTGGACGGGGGCTTGGTTGGCATAGCAGGAAAATGAGGGTCATAGTGTATGGGGTCATTGATCAACTGGTTGAAATCGGGAAGACTGAGTCCTACCATATAAGGGAGCAAGGGAGCAGCCGAGATAGTTCCTATTATGGTCCCACTAGTAGTATTCCCAGCATTAGGGTCGGGGCTACAACCAGTGTTACATACTGAACCAGACATGGTGAAGGTGACAGGGGGAGAACCAGAGATAGAACCAAAGGGGGAACCCACTTCGACGAGTAAAAAATAGCAAGTATAGGTCCAAAATGAGCGGAGACGAAGGTCAGAAAACCCTAAAAAGTAGCCCAGACAAACCTAGAAAAATCTCAGAAAAATTCCCGCAAAAAGTATAGGTTGCAATTTTTGACCTGTTTTCTATAGAGGTCGCAGGTTTAAGTTTGTTTTATGCGTCCTAGAGGTTCAAGTTGTGGCCCAAAAAGTACGACCTGCACTTTCGGCACTCTCGAGCGCAGGTTTCAGAAAAAAGCATCATCTCAGCTGCGACTGATGCCTATCACCTATGAAATAGGTCCAGAAACACACATAAGTTAGAATTTTTACTATTTTAGGGTTTTATAGGTTAAAAACAACATCAAGAAAAGAAAAACAAGAAGCTAAATAAAAATCCTAGGGTTTGAAGCAACTGGTCATTTAGGGATCTGAAAAACGACAGAGGTTGTAATCGTAAACCATTGTGGAGTTGCGAGTTGTTAGGATGAATTATAATTGCAAGTGTACGCAAAAATATCACTTTAGCTGTGCATAACAAACAACCCTAACATCAAATATGGCTACCAATTTCTTTAGATTTGCATTTAGTTGACCAAGATAAATGCTATGAAATCCAGATCTATGTAGTAAAAGACATTAAGCAGTAAATAAAAGCAAGAGTTGCTCCATGCATCCAATAGACAAGACAAGAATATTTTTAATGAATTTTTGTATTTCTGACACCTAGGAAGGGAACATAGAAAGATGTTACCAGTTCCCCTCAATGGGATAGGTCCTTGTATGTCTTCAATGCTTCAGATCTAAGATCCTTCTCTCTTTATGGTGTAGAAAACCCAGACAAGAAATGGAACTCAAAGGAAGCTCATAAGAAAAATGGTAGCAAAATATGACAATGATGAAGGATCAAAATTAGACCCAAAGTATAGATCCAGAGTGATATTTAGACAACAAAAGGTAGTGAGTGAATGGAAAAACCCTTCTATTTATAACAAAATATTGAGTTAGTCTAGATATTGGTGCATAATTAAAATATTATTAACCAAATCTAGATCCAACTTTTATGGAATATTTTATTATATTTGTTGGAGGGAAAAATAATTCGAATTTGGTCAAATCCCTTTATTTGTAAATAATAAATAAATAAATGATTTATCTATTATTTTAAGGATGTGGTTAAGTAATAATTAAATAGTGATTTACTCAATTATTTATAAAGTATTTAGTCAAATTTAACAAGGAATATTATTTAAATAATGTTTAAATAATTATTCTTAGAAAATAATAAGATAAATAATGATTTATCTCATTAATTTTCCCTTTTCAGGTTAAATATGACCAGGAATATTATTTAAATTGCTGTTTAACTAATTATTCCTTGAGGAAAATCAAACAAATATGAATTTATTCAATATTTCCTCATGGGATTTCCTGTTTAGACCATAAAAAACTTAATAAATTAAGGATTACTAAGTTATTTTTCATAGTGAAAACAATTTTACTTAGGGTAAAATTGGTCTTACATGGTGTATTTTGGTCCATCTAATAGAACAAGTTAGATGACCAAAAATTGGTGTAACACTTGTGAAAACCTAGCCATTTGGTAAATTGCCTATTTTGTGTGATTGCAATTGCAGCTGTAGCACCAAGATCTCTACCTGGAGTTCTTGGCTGTTCTGACGATTCATAATAGTGATCCTCTACTTGTTTGCTCTTCTTTGCCTTATGCATTGCTTCACTTTTGGTTTTTTCCTCTTTTGACTTGTTTGGTTTTCTTGATTTCTTGGACTAGCCTTGTAGCGAACCTTGAAGAGACCTTTCTTCGTTTTTTGAGTTTTTGTTCGCTGGAAGAGTGTGCTACTATTCTGAATCAGTTTCTTGAGTTTTTTGCTTCTTCTTGCTTATTTAAGTCCTGCTACGAAAGTAGCATAGTTGGCTTAAGCACTTTGAAGCATTGTTGAGACTCATTTTCTTGATTTCGTTTCCTGAGTAGTTTTATGTTTGTCTTGTTGAAATCTTTTTCTTTCCATTATAAGTAAAAAGCCAAAAACAATTTCTTGTTTTCTGTTGTTTTTGCTTTAATTTAATTTTTTACGGTTTTCATATGTTTTGAAGCATTTTTGTTAGTTTCTAGTCTTTGGTTCTTTGATTGGTTTTGGAAGAAGTCTTTTCTAGATTTCTCTCTTTTACATCAAGTACATTTTGGAATTTATCTTATGCATAGGAGTTCTTGTTGGGGCTAACCTTGCTTTTCTATCAAAAGTGATTGAACCATTTCTCTCTAGAGACTCTTTTCACTTCTTCAAAGTTATCGATCTTAGAATTTGCATATCATTGGTAGTTTTTCATTAAGTGCATTGAAGCATTTTAGTATTTTTCATAGTTTTCTGGAGTGTGTGAAGTGTGAGTAACTGAAAACAATTTTTTATTTTCTTATTTAGTTTCGTATAACCCATATATAGATATGTTTTCATCGAAACAAAAATATTGTATTTGCATGTAGTAGGTTTTCATTGATTCCTTTTGCATCGATAAACACCATCAGTTTCACTTCCGTATACCTTTGACTTAAGTAACAACCAATTTAAAATCAAGCCCTATAATTAAAATCAACTAGAAGTTTTTGTATCATTGTCATTAATAATACACCAACTAGCTAGGTTGTAGGTCCTTGGAATAGGTGAGTGGAGAGTTAAATCTCCAAGGCTTTGGACTCAAATGTACACATGTGGATGAATTCATATTTATTGGATATTCTGATTATGACTTTGTTATAGATAAGGAAAATTGAGTATCTACTTTAGGTTATGTTATGAATCTTGGAGATCACCCCAATAGTGATTTCTAGCAGATTCCATAACAAAAGCAAAATATGTGGCAACTACAGAAGCAACCAAGGAGCATTAGGGGAATTTTGAGGTCTAAAATGGGCCTCCTAAAAAAATTATAAAATAATAGTGGAAATAAAATAAGATTTGATTAAATCATCAAATTTTATAGGGACAAAAGAAAAAAACTACTTTTTCAACTCGTATTTTCAACTTATCTCCCACAATTTTTACTCAAATTTCGATTGGGAGTAATATTTGGATGAAAAATTAAATTATTCATCCAATGAGTACCCATGTTGCATACTTTTGATGTATCATGATACACGAAAAATGAGAAATACATGAAAAACGTGATTGAAATCACGTTTTTTCATGTATTTCACATTTTTCATGTAGCGGGGTCCATAAAAAGTATGCAACATGGGTACTCCTTAGATTAAAAATTAATTTTTTCATACAATGATTACTCCCACTTGAAATTTGAGTAAAAAATTTGGGAGATAAGTTGAAAATATGAGTTGAAAAAACAATTTTATTATTTTATTATTTTTTAATCTTTTTACCCTTTTACTTAAAAAATGGTGAATCATCCCCCATGGATGACATCATCATCTTGAATTCTATTGGTTCTTATAAATTTTATTTTGGTTGTACATTTTTCTTAGGACGCCTATTTTAAGCCTAAAAATTTCCCTAATGATTGTGTGGCTCCAGAAAATTCTTGAATATTTGCAGGAGAAACTAGTGAACCCTAATCCTCTTTTGATTGACAATTATTTTTTAATTAAATTGGCCAAGAATCCAAAATTCCATGATCGAACTAAACATATCAATACAACATATCATTTTTTTTGACATCATGTTTTCTGAAATTCATTTTCAAGGTAGAATTTTTAATCATGATAATTACTTGTAAAGATATTATTATTCCCTTGATATATTTTCTTTATTGTTCATCAAGGAATTATCAATTTAAGTACAAGAAAATAAATATCACAATGCAAAGAGACAAGAGACACTGAAAATTAGGCTAGAGGCCATGGAAAAACCCACAAGGCGAAAATCCACCAATCCTTTCCTTATAGATTCTTTGTTAACAAGAGAAATCCAAGTTAGATCTAACCTGACTAGAAGATCCAATTACCAAGTCATCCCTCCACCAAATCTCAATATGAAGTCTGCCACAAGATAGTCCATAAGTCACAGAGTATTAGTGCCACAAATAGATCACATACCACAGAATATTGGTCCCTCAAATAACTCGCATATCAAAAAATTATGGTCCCTTCTTTTATATAAGATGTTTGGTCCATCAAATAGCTTGCATGTCACAGATATCTGGTCCATAAAATAGTTTGCATATCACAGATATATGGTCCATCAAATAGTTTTCATGTAATAGAGAATGGTGCCTCAGAAAGCTTTCATTATCATATATAGAAGATGCCAAAGGAAGCTCACTTTATTTTAGAAGAGTGTGCCTAAGATTCCCATGCCACAAACTTAAGTTACTCTTCCACAAATGATCATTGAATTGGTTTCCAAATGGTGGAGGTTAGGTGCCAATATATATTTGTTTCTTCATCGAAAAAGGTTGTTGAGAAAAATACTGAGAGGACGGGGGGGGGGGGTGGGAGGGGGGTGAGATGAATCAGTATTTAAACACTCATACAAATTATTCTTTTTCTTTTCTGAATTATGTACATGACTTTAATTAATCCAACTAGCGTATGTACACAACTATCATAAAGGAAACTAGCATATGCCCAGTAAAATTATAATTCAGATAAATCTTCAATAACTTGACTTAGACCAGTGCATCATGAATTCATTAGACATTTAGTAAGCAATAAATATGTGCAGTAATAAAATATTAAACCATCACACATAAGCAACACATATGAACACCAGGATTTAAGGTGGAAACCCAATGTGGGAGAAAACCATCGTTGTTTTCGTCTCTGTCTTCAATATTTATTAAGAAAAATAAGTTACAATCTTGTATTGGCGCAAACTCATACCAGCACGCAGGAACCCACCTGCAGAATGTTAGGTAAACTTGACTCGATATAGAGTCAATGTTTACTAGGGTAAATAGTAGTGGTTTTGGGGCACATTGTATTATGCACCCATGTTTTTCAGCCCATGCTATTACATGTAATGAAGCCTATAAAAGGCTGAAAATAATTCATTGTAATGTAGGCTTGGAGGTGAGCAATGAAGGTTCACTTGGTTAGATTGGCCAGGGTTTTGGTCAATGCTTAATGAAATTTCATTGGTTGGGTTTTGCCCCAGATTTGGGGGATTTCCCGGATAAACATCTTTGCTTATGTTTATGATTTTTTGCTAGCTATTTTATGGTTTTTTTTTCCTCTCGGTAAATTTATTATTTCTCTGGTAAATTCTAACAAATGGTATTAGAGCCATTGAATTTCTCTGTGCTAGGAGAGCAAAGTATGTCAAAATGAGAGGATATGTGCACTGGATTAATTAATTGATGAACCATGTATCTGAAGAGAAATCCTAGAGGATTGGTAGTTACAGAGGCTGGTGACCCATGTAATCCGGTAGATGGGTTCTTTTTATATGGACATTGAGGTCATATGTACAAAGACAGTAACAATGAAACAATATATATATATATATATATATATATATATATATATATATATATATATATATATATATATATATATATATATATATATATATATATATATATATATATATATATATATATATATATATATATATTATAATGGAGTTAATTTATTACATGTAAATGGGCATACTGCTATAAGACCTGGTATGGCATGCGTACCCATGGGTAATCACTGGTAAAGTTTGGGTTAGACGTAGGTGATAGGGGGATGTCAAGTTAACAATTACCCTGGGTAAAAATTTGAGGGGGGAAGAGCTAGAGTGAGCGGGGTTGTCTCACTTAGCAAATTTGGCTGGATTTAGTCAAGAAACCCCAAGTCAAGTTTAAGGGGGAAATTGTTAGGTAAACTTGACTCGGGATAGAGTCAATGTTGACTAGGGTAAATAGTAGTGGTTTTGGGGCACATGGTATTGTGCACCCATGGTTTCAACCCATGGTATTGCATGTAATGGAGCCTATAAAAGGCTGGGAATACTTCATTGTAATGTAGGCCTGGAGGTGAGCGATGAAGGTTCACTTGGCCGGATTGGCCAGGGTTTTGGCCAATGCTTAATGAAATTTCATTGGTTTGGTTTTGCCCCAGATTTGGGGGTTTTTCCGGATAAACATATTTGTTTATGTTTATGATTCGTTGCTAGCTATTTTATGTTTTTTTGTTCCTCTCGGTAAATTTATTATTTCTCCGGTAAATTCTAACACAGAAGGCTACAACCTTCTCTTGTTCTCCAGCTCCAACTAGAAGGGAGCTCCAACCCCTTGATCTCATTTACCAGCACCCACTGGAAGGGAGATACGACCCCCTGATCTGAACACCAGCTACTACTAGTAGGAAGCTTCGAATTCCTTACTGAAGGCTCCAACCCTCATCACCATCCACGAACCACATAAATTTTCATACTGGATCCACCTGCTTCAATACATCAGAACTTGTAAACCACTTTTCATCACATAATCCACGCTGAACCCTTTAACATAATATAATCCAAATATCAAAACTGAAACTGATTACTCTACCCAAAACATTCATCCAATTCCTAAAAACAACCACTGAATCAATCAATCACTGAACCAATCAAATACTGAACCAAATACTGAAGCAAACAATCACTTAGCCAATCACCAAATTAATTCATACCGAACAATGAGATCACTGTTATTAAAACTGAACCCTAAATATTGCATCAACACACTGAATCAATTGAAACCCTGACCATTCATAAAACAAAATTTATACACTACTTCACTTATGGAAACCCGCGTGTATACACACTTTTCTGTAGAGAAACTTGCGTACAGATCTCAATATACAAAGTTTTGGAAACTGTTACTTTGAATCAATCATATAATTGGACAGAGAAATTCTGAAATATTATGTTAGATTACAAATCTCTGAAACCCCATATAGTCAGCATCAAGTATCCTTCTCAACCAATCAACATGCAATTAATTTCAACTTCGCCATTCAAGCAGTTCTACTTCAGACATTGTCACTTAACCCATATCAACATGAAGACATCATTGATAGACAAAAGAAATACAACAACACTAATCATATTGATCAATTATTTATAAGAAGAAACCTTTCCTTTATGTACGCAAATTTGATGTATAGACCCCGTGTGTATACACTAATTTACAGAGGGAAACCCGTGTACAAATTTTCTTGACTTAAAATTGCACAACACTTTAGAACTTCAGACATGCCTAGATCATAATATTCAGGGATAAAAAAATGCGTCAAGTCCTATATCTAGTCAATCCATGAGAAAATCATACAATGTAAAGTCATTTCAGGTCTCATGATCCCGATCCCTCATTTTATTTATCGGTGCATAATTATTTCAGATAAACTTGTCAATTATAGCCCATACACTACAAATATACTTTAGATTGAAGTATTCATCAAAAACCCTTACTCATGCACACCTAAAACTTTGATATTCACCTCCTTATATAGTCAGATCCTTTTCCAATACCATGAGCCAAAACCACACTAGTGCCAATGGTGATCTTGGACGGGATATGTTATGAAACCATCTCCCAAAATAGAAGAAAAGAGAGATCAACGAATTAGAAATAAGCCACTTCGAGGGGGAAACCACTTTTACATTACATAAATGAACAGTTCTTGGATGATACAAATGACAAAACCTCCTTTATATATATAGGAGTCCACGGGGTCACAATATAATCCTAGCCGACCTAACAATAATAATGTAAGGGCACAACAATAACAATAGTGGGCCTTTATGTGGCACAATAATAACAATATGGGGACTACAAGGGTACAAAAATAAGAATAAGGGGGCTACACTAACAACAATAATGGACTACACTAGTAGTATAGGGACCTAACATGCCCCTCTCCTTTAAAAAAGTTGTTCTCAATGCTTGAGTAGCTCTAGATGCTTCTATATAAAATTCTCATTCTCCCTCAAGGAATATTTAGTGGGTAAGTTCTTCCACTTGATGAGATACTTTGAAATTGATCGATTTCATAGCTATCTAGTTCTTGTTTCTGTGACTACTTCAGGTTCCAATGATTTTTCCTTCCTCATCAAGTTCTGGAAATATTGTTTGAACTGGAATTTTGTCACCTATAACCTTCTTTAAGCATGAAACATGAAAAATTGGGTGCACTCGAGAAGAACCAGGAAGCTCCAATTTGTATGCCATAGTACCAATCTTTTGCAACACCTTGTAAGGACCATAGTACTTTGGCGATAATTAATTATCCTTCTTAGCTTGCTTGAGGGACATTTTTTTGCGTGGTTGTAGCCGTAAAAATACACAGTCTCCTACATCAAAAATTCTCTCGCTACGATGTTGATCTTCCTATTGTTTCATTCGATTTTGTGCCAAATTTAGGTTATCCTTTAAGAGTTGGAGAACTTGTTGTTGATGCTCGATGTGATATTCCACTACTTCAACCTTAGAATTTTCTCTTAAATATGATGTGATGGATGGTGGATGATATCCATAAAGTGCCATAAATGGGGTCATTTTTGTTGCATCATGGAAGGAAATGTTATACCACCATTAAGCCAAAGGTAACCACTTGACCCATTTTGTTTATTTATCAGATACAAAATAACAAAGATATCCTTCCAAAATTTGTTCACTATCTCAGTTTTCCCATCGAATTGAGGATGATAAGATGAGCTATGAGCTAGTTGAGTACCCAAATAAGAAAATAATTCCGTCCAAAAAATTCCAATGAATATGGGATCTCTGTCGCTTACAATAATATTTGGGTTTCCATGTAGCTTTTGAATTGTTTCCATAAATGCAGTAGAAACTGTACTTGCTTTAAATGGATGAGATAATGCACAAAAGTGTGCATACTTTGTAAGTCTATCAATTAACACCATGATGACAATCTTTCCTTCGGACTGGTAAAACTGTGATGAAATCCATTGAAACCTCCTCCCAATGTTGACTTGGAATTGATAAAGGCTGTAGCAAACCTGGGGTCTTAATTGTCTCAACTTTATTTTGCTGGAAAACCAAACATTACGCCACAAAATTTTGAATATCAAATTTAAGGCCATCCCAAAAAAATTCTTTCTTCATCTTGTGGTAAGTTTTTATAAGTCCTAAGTGTCCTCATAAGGGAGAGGTGTGCAATTCCAAAAGAATCTTTTGTTTTAGTTTGGTATTCTTACAAAGATATAAGTGATCGTTGTACCATAAGGAATCATATTTCCAACTAAATGTATCAGATGTACTGGGATCTTGCTGCAACTTTTGAATGAGTGTCCACACTTCTTCGCCATTCTTCCATTCTTCCCTTGGTTCGATTATCCAATATGGTTGGATAATCGAAATGGTAAAAAGAAATGCTTCCACCTCCTCATCCTTTCTTCAGAGTGCATCTGCATTAACATTTAGCTTCCCTTTTTTGTAGATGATTTCAAAGTCATAACCCAACATCTTTGTGACCCATTTTTGTTGCTCTTCTGAAGATAGTCTTTGTTCCAGAAAGTATTTAAGACTATCATGATCAGTTTTAACCTTGAAGTGTCTTCCCATTAGGTAAGGTCGCCATTTCTTTAGTGCATGTAGTATTGCCAACATTTCCTTCTCATAAATATCTTTCTGTAAATACATTCCTTTGATTTGAAAACTTTCAAAAGCAATGAGTCTTCCTTTTTGCAATAAAAAAACACCAATTCCATTTCCTGAGGCATCACATTCCACAATAAAGGTTTTTGTGAAGTCTGGCATAACTAAGACTCGTGCTAGGCACATTGCCTCTTTAAGATGTTTAAAGGCCTTAGTTGCTTCAGGATTCCATGAAAATGCATATTTCTTCAATAATGTCGTTAGAGGTGCCACTATTCCCCCATAATTCGTAACAAACTTGCGATAATACCATGTTAACTCGAGAAATCCTCACAACTTATTTATCGTTGTGGGGACTTTCCATTCCTTAATGGATTTAATTTTGTTAGGGTCTACCTTAACATCCTCCTGAGATACAATATGACCCAGATATTCCACCTCTTGTACTCCAAAGAATAATTTAGAGGCTTTTTCATATAATTGTTTCTCCTCCAATAGTTTGAGCACCATGTCAACATGTTGAACATGATCCTTCCAAGACCCGCTGTAGATTAGTATATCATCAAAAAATACTGACACAAATTTTCTAAGGAAGGGTTTGAAAATGGAATTCATCAACCCTTGAAATGTAGAAGGTGGATTGGTAAGGCCAAAAGGCATGAACAAAAATTGATAATGACCCTCACGATTTTGAAATGTTGTTTTAGGAATATATTAGGTCTTCATTCTAATTTGATGATATCATGAATAGAGATCCAACTTGGTAAAATAAATTTCTCCATGTAATTTATCCAATAATTCATCAATCACAGGAATGCAAAATTTATCTTTAATAGTGAGCTTATTGAGCTCCCTATAATATGAACACATGTTCCATGATCCATATTTCTTGTGCACCAATACTACTGGAGCAGAGAAATACCTTTGACTAGGTTGAATTATACCAACCTCTAACATTTCTGCAATCATACGTTCAATTTCGCTCTTTTGGACATAAGGATATCTGTAAGGCCTGCTGTTTGGAGGAACACTTCCTGTAATCAAATGAATAGAATGATCATGATCACGAATAGGTGAGAGTCTTTTAAGAGTTTCAAACACCTTGGAATGATTGTCCAAGGCTTTTTGGAGATATGGAGAAATAGATGATTTTGATGTTGGAACTTCTAGTGAGCATAATTGTGCAATTACGCCTCGTTTTTATTTCTCCATAAGCTTTGTCATGACATTAGAGCTTATTATCTTTCTTGGCTTCCCTATGATACCCTGTAATTCAACTTCCTTTCCTTCCGAAAACAATTTCAAGAAAATTTCTTGAAAATTAAAGGCTACCATCCCCAAAGATTGTAACCATTGTACTCCTAGCACAACATCAACACCTCCCATTGGATTGGAAAGCATTGGACTATTCAATTGATATTACCCCATGGTTATCTTGATATTATGGCATTTTCTAGGGAAATTTATAGTTCCTCCATTTGCAACCATCACTTGACACTTTGGTGCTGGGTATATGAAGCAATTCAATTCCTTGGCTACCTTACAATAAATAAAATTATGGTTACTACCCAAATCAATCAACACTATTACATTTTTATTCTTCATATGTCCTTCTATCTTGAGAGTTTGAGGAGTGGTAATTCCTACTAATGCATTACAGGATATGGTCAGACTCATTTCTTCTTTCTCTGGGGTTGGTTCCTCGTGTATATCCTCTTCTTTTGAAGTTTCTTGTTCATTTTCTTCCTCCTCATCAAAATCTATGTAAAATAATTTCTTCTCAGCACACTTATGACCTTTAGTGTATTTTCTATCACAACTATAGTGTTGGCCCTCGTTTTTTATCCAATTGTTCTTAATTAAATACAATTAATTTCCATGATATCCATTCATATAACATCCATATACACCCTATTTTGACCAATTTATGCATATCTAGGTATATAAATTATGTTTTGCAATTTTAGATGTTTTTACAAAAATTGGATTTTAAGTGCATTTTTGGACAAGACTAAAAATTTCCGTAATGGATTCATTGAATTCATACTTGTAGGACACCTGGGAACGATCTGAGCACATTTATAGAAAAATTGGGAACTAGTAATGGATGTGCACCTATTGTTTTGGTCAAATCGAGCTAAAACAAGCCCGGTCAAAGATGGTCAAACAAGACCTATCATTCAGGAAATCCCTAGGAAATAGGCCAAATTTAGAATTTTATGGGATTTTCCAAATTTTGAGTGGTTGGATGGATGAGCTCGACCATAATAGATGAGATAAGGATAGACATGGTTGTTAGAGACATTTTATTCAAGTTTGTTTCATATTTTTCTATTTAAGCCAAGAACATTGAAGGCATGAATATGTAGAATTTGTATGATTTCACTTTGATATTTCTAAACTTTGTGAGTTAATTGAAGAAACAATTTTCTCTTCTTTCTACTATTCTACATGGTGAATTCTTGATTGAGTTTCATTAGTTGAGAAGTACTTTCAGTGTGCGAGGTAAGGGTGGAGGCCCCCCACACCGAGTTAAGTGCACTTTCTGGTTAATTTAGTTGCAATTTCATGAACTAGTTTTTCTTCATGTTAAAATTAGTTAATTAGATGTATGATGATATGTTATGATTGCTGATGAATATTAATCTAAATTCTAATCTGCATATGAAGGGTCAAATTAGTGTTTAAATTAAACTCTCTTTCTATCTGATCAGAAACTAGATACTAGAATTCATCTTTCTTGCTTTTGTTTAAAGTGATTTTATGAATTTCCAATGGCATTAATGATGAATGAATTTATAAAGAAGGACAACAAGGAACTCCCTAGTTAGGAGCCTCTTATATTATTCTTTTATGCATCTTGAGCTATTGTTCCTTAGTGATTTTGATTTTTGTTCATGAAGTAGTATTGTAGATAAGGTTAACCAAGTTCTCCTAAGTTAGGAGCTTCTTCTTCTTCTTATTACATATTGAATTAGACATTATTTAGTTAATATTTATATTTGTAATATGATTTTCCTTCAAATGCAATAATTCATCTTCTAAAATTGACTGTAGTTGAAGTCCATATATTTTGGACATGCTTCCAAGTTTTACAAACCTGGATTGATAATTAAATACTTGTGTTAGTTTATAAAGTAAATTGACCCACGCCGTTGCCGGGGAAGCATACTTCAATATATTCAATTAGGAAGATTGTTTAGAAAACACATAAAAAAAATACAAAAAGAACAGCAAAACATAAAAGCAAAAACACTTTTCAAAGGTAGATCCCTAAAACAAAACACCCAAAGGAAAAAAAAAAAAAAAACTAGATAACTAAAAAATCCATTTGCAAAACAAGATCTAAAAAAACATGATGTTAAAGAAGCCATTTAGAGAAGGAGGGTATGCTGCCACAAAGATCCTCTTAATTACTTGTCCACAATTTAGAGTGATCACTAGGGATGAATCTTCATTTCAGAAGTTAGAAGAGGAACAGAGCATCCATGAAGAGGATCCACAAGAAGAAAAATTAGAATCTTATTCTAGTTATCTTTGTAAGGAGGTGAATGAGTCATGGATCACATGCGATGAAGATCAAACATTAGAACCTGAAATTGAAGAATTTCTAACATGTATATCACAAGATCCCTTGTGCATTCAAGATTTTGAACAAGTGCTACACAAAGAACTTTGTAATATGACAACTAAAAAGAGCCAAGCAAACAAAGATCATCTTAAAACTTGGTTTCAATTAGCCATTAGGTCACAACACCACTCCATTTTTCAATATTCCTTAGCATCAAATCCTTACGTTCAAATAATTTTTCATGTCCAAGCATTCATTAAAGTATATTTTTCAAACTTGGATATGAGTTTACTTATGATCTTGCTACGCAAATGGATGCATTGGAAATTATCTTATACTTGATAGAATGACTTATTTTTATACAATAGAGTAGGATAGAATAGAATAAAATAAATAAATGGGTGTAATGAGTTCACAATAAGACTTTTTCTCATAAATAATTCTTCACATCATTGTTCAATACTCATTTGAAAGGATTTCATGATAAATGCACTAAGGACAATCCTACTTTGGGTAACCATATAGGATCATTTTTAAAACATTATTTTAAACAATATAACTCTTGAAATATAGTTTTTAAATCAATTTTGAAAATTTTAATTTGGATCACAAATAAAAAAATGATCAAAATAAACAATAGATTTCAAGAATTTTTTTTAAGAACAGAGTTAGCACAATATTGATTTGAGGATTCTAATGGGAATTTTTTTACATGATATTCATAGAGAAGATAGCCCTTGGAATCTAGTTTCCAAATAAATTTGAATCAGCTCAATCCGACATCATATGAAAAATATATGCTCAAAATACTAACTTCTTGTCGAACAATCTACATGGTGACAATTCTAGGTCTTCACTGTTCATTTGCATATTTCACATACTAAATCATCTTATTTAAAAAAAATGTTTCAAAGGGAGATATAAATTGAAGTCTAGTTTGTGACACAATTTGAATCATCTCATTAGAAGGCCAGGTGAAAAATCTATTCCACATTTAGTGACTACATGTATTAAAATCAACATAGTCAAACTCTGCCTCTTAGGTCTGTTCATCACCAATTTTGTGATATCAAAACTAATGATTTTAAAACCATATTTCTACTAGAGAGATAAAATTAGTCTAATTTAATATCCAATTGGAATCACATTGATCCTATCTATAACGAAAAATGTACACTTCAGATAGTGACTGTTGGTCTAGTAAAATATTCACAAGAAGCTTTATCAAACATGGTACTTCTCATCATTTTTAGCGTATTATTTTAAACCATTTTTTTTTTTTTTATATTGGAGGTATCGATATGAATTCAATTCAACTTGGCATTGGAATCACACTAATTTTACATTAAATGAATATTTTGTAAACAAAGTACCGCTAGGAGGTCTAGGTTGGCCACCATTCCTCAAGGGGTAAACAAATGCATTTTCTTTGTATATCATATTTGGAATTGTTTTCAAGCATTTATTTACATATTTATTGGAATAAGAGAGATTGTACACCTCTCTTCCTCCATCATCTAATATTGTGTTGTAGGAAAATGCTATGTTTTTGCAGGTCATAAGAAGGTTTAAGAGGAGAACTCCATGGACAAAGGAATTTTCAAAGTCAATTTAAAAATAAAAATCATATTTCAGAATATGAATACAAATGCTCAAGAAAAAGAAAAGTGGAATTTATAGGATGTTGAGTTCATCTATTGAAACTCAAAACTCATGAAGCTTTCTTTCAGTTGCTGACCAACAACACTAGCAAACCTACAAGATGATCAAGGTCGAGGCAAAAGACATGAAGGTAATAATAAGAAGAAGAAGTCAAGTTTTGTACCATGAAAAGCCACATCCATTGTCAAAGAAGCCTTTCATAAGCCATATTGTTCATGACGTCATTCATCTACCATATTGTATGTTGAGTTCCACAATCATGCATGTTGAAGTCCAGACCTATTTTCTATGTATCTATCCATCTACTCAGAGATGATAACTTCAACCTATATTAATTTCATAAGAATTCCATACTTTTCGCCTCCATTACGCCCCACCGCCATCCCAAAAATAAAAATAAAAATAAATAAATAAATAAATAAATCAGTAAATAATAATAAAGGAGTTTGGTTGTGAAAATCTAGGAGACTGACACAATACAAACTCAAATTCATATCAGAAAAAAAACTTGCTTGGCCAATATGAATTCTCTATTTTTTTTTTTTTTACTTTAATTTTATTTTGCAGAATTAACCCTCCAAGAAATGCAAGACTTGAGGACAAGTCTTAACATCAACAAGGGGGAAGTTCGAAATAAAACTATTTCGTAATAAAACTATGTAAATATATTGAGCAGTTGTATTACAGAAGGAACCTGAATTACATGACAGAAAGGACCTGTTACATCATTGAAAATATTATGCAGAAGGGACCTTATACATCATTGAAAATATTGTACAGAAGGGACCTAAGATATCATTAAAAATATTATGCAGAAGGGACCTGAATTATATGACAGAAACAACTTGAAACATTGTTGAAAATTACATGTCAGAAGGGACCTGAAACATTATTTATAATATCACTTCAGAAGGGACCTGAAAAAAATCAACATTCAAGCCTAAAGTACATGTCAGAAGGGACCTGAAACATCAATTAAAAACTCCAAAAGGGACCTCAAAGATCAACATTCAAAGATCCTGAATTTAATATCAGATGCGAAAACATGAAAGCAGAAATAAGTCTCTACATTTCAGTATATCCCAGAAGAACCATCGCTATGATAATGAAGACATTTTCAACCATCAACCAAGTATTTTTGACCGGAGGACATCATTGAATAGTATCGACAATCAAGCTATTTACGGGAGTACAAGTACAGTAAGTGAAATTTTTTTCTCTTAAAATCTCAAATTTTTTAAAAATTTTCTAGAAATTGTTAAGACTAATTTAGTGCTTGATATGCATTCCATTACATTTTACCTATATCCTAGCTACATTTCAAAACACTACCTTCATTATCCTACCTATTCTAATCATTATAATCCTATCCCTATTCATTTCCCCTTTCCTACAATTACCCTCATACATTAACCATCATTCCATATACCATCACATTAATCCTAATCATTTTCTTAAGCATATGGATGATAAATTAAAGGCTCAATATTCAAATTCTTGTTGACCTATAAAAAAATAAAGGTTAGTGTCATGATAGAAATTTAATTTAAAAAATGACCATTCTAGGGTCATTTTAAAATTAAATTAAAAAGATTGAAACCTAAGCTACAAAGCACAATATGCAAATATATATCATAAAGCTAAGGTATGGAGCACACAATATAAATCTCAAAACCCAAGTTGAAATAAAAAAACAATGCAATGAAAACATGAATTATGATGCATTTCAATTGAGGTATGGGCATGTAAAGAACTGAAGGTGGATATGCTTGAAAAATGAAATAGCAGAGAACGTGAGTTATGGTGACAAGACATATGAAAACACCATGGAGAAAGTGCATAGTGCAAGTCAGAGGAAGGAAGCCACAGAGGCATCTGAATCAAGGGTCGGCATGAAAAACGTTCAACATAGATTCAAAAATACAGTGCTATGACATAAATCAAACCCTGTGCAAATACTGAAGCCTTCGCCATTTTTAAACCAATAGACCTCCGTGTTAGTTCAAATACTAAAATTTTTCACCATCATAGGCATTGCCAGGATCAGAGAAAGGAAGTCGACACTGTGAAAACCATAGGCACATGTTCAAAACACTTTGTGAAGAACGAAATTGATGGAGAAAACACATAGAGGTTGTGAAGGAAACAGAGAAACTTAAGTCGAGAAGGGAAAGCATAAGAAATAGAAAATGAGGTGCGGAGAAATAAGAAGAGGGCGCATTGATGTTAACGGAGATTGGAAGCCGAGATATTTGCCCATTGTATTGATCAAACACTCCAACAAATTGCATAAATCTCGTGGAGAGAACAGGTAAACACTAACTCCGGATTTCCCTCATTGATGAACAGATCTGAAGAATAAATTAAACTCAGGATTGTGTGTTGAACACGAGTTAAACTAAAAGTTATAAGTGTGAGTTTTCACCACCATTTAGACTGAATCTGCCACCTATTAAAACATGAGGATTCTGAGATGTCAAAAAAGAGTTTTAACAGTAGTGATATTGTGAAAACATAGGGATACGAGGCTGAAATCAGAGAAAACCCCGAGATTGTTCCAAAGCAGGTAAAACGAAATTGAATTCCTCCACACACAGCCACAAAATTATCATATATTAAAAAAACAAATAGAGTGTTACAGAGTGAATGAATTTTGAAAAACACAGTGAGCCATTTTATGTTATTTTGATATACACAGTGAGCCATTTGTTGATTAATTTTGTAAACAATGAGCCTAAAATGTTTCAGTTTGAGTGCACAAATGATAATTTGTCTCTGTAGAGGAAGGGTTAAGAATGAATTTGAAGAGCAGAAGGACACTGTGGCATGATTTTTTTTTAAAATTTTTACACAGTAAATTTAGAGGCATAGAATTATACACCAAAACAGAGGATATTTTTAATTTTTTTTTTATAAAATAGAGAATATAAAATGAGAAATAGAGTAATAAAAACATTTTCACAATGTTTTTATGATCTTTCTATATCAAAATTTTGTGTTTTTATCAGTTTTTGAAAGCAGTGGGCTCGTTTTTGTAGAAGAGCAGAGATTGACGAAGGTTGATTTCAATTTGAAGAGCATTAGAGAAGCCTTATCATCATAAAAAAAATGCATGAATAAGTCAACAAATATATATATGTGTGCATAAATTTTATTTTAAAGATGATAATGTTGACAGTACAAGGTTACAAAAATTGGTTTTCAGAGCATATGGATACCAGGGTAGAACCAAATGATTTCCAGATTGAACATTGGGAAAAGGATACCATAGAAAAAATTTGTCAGGTTGGACTAATAGGCTTCCTCCAAGAATTTAATGGACACAATGAAAACATCACCAAGGAGTTTGTAAAAAATTATGCACAAGAGAAAACCATGGTGGGGAACCTAGTTATCTCATTAAGTCCATAATCCATTTCTCAGGCTTTAGATCTACCACTATCAGGGGAACACTATCATAAGGGCTTGCACTTCAAAGATAAAGGGTGAATATTATTTTTGGAGAAAAATAGGAAGGGATAATTTGATAGAACCAAGGGCATCCCGAGGGAGTGGTTTAATGAGCCATGGGTAGAGTTGGTGTTAGAGATTTTTCACATGTGACATCAGGCACAATGTGGTGCATCTTTATCATATCAGGTTGCTCCAGCATACAAAGGGAGAAGTGAAAGTCAATTTGCCATACTTCTTCTCTAAAAATTTGATTAAAATGATAGAGAATGTGAGGAATGAAACCAAACCCAAGGAAGCACAAATATACCATCAGGGACTTATCAAAATTCTTGTATAATATCAAATGAAAACCAAGGGTGTGGTGTGGAAAGAGTTCTTAGCTCAACATCATTTTGAAGAAAAAATTATAGAGGAGAAGTTTAAATCAATTCATGAGACAAAGAGCATAATGAAATCACCTCTTTATCTCAGGACAAGGTCCAAGAAGCAACAAGATACTATCATGGTTGAGAGAGAAGCATCTTTCCTATCTATTCCAAGGAGACATAGGAGAAAAAGTCCAACAGAAACAAGTAGTGAAGAGAAAGACCCTGAAGTACAGATTTTTGAAATACCTCCCATAGAAAAACAAGTTAATGAAATCATTGAAAGATTATAAAAATAAGTCTATGAAAAGACATTGGAGAGAGATTCATACTTTGATAATGTTGAGGTATAAACCACCTCATTTGCTAAAGACACAAGAGAAGAAGATAAAGAGTTGCACCTTAACAAAATAAAAGAGTTAACAGATCAATTGGAGGTAAGTAGAATTCTAGAGAGGCATTTGAAGAAAGAAACAAGACATACAGGAAAAACAATGCAAAATTGATCAAGGAAAATGAAAAGCTGAATGAGAAATTTGGAAAACTAGAAACAAATAATACCCTTCTTTCCAAACAAGCTTACAGGTGGCTTAATGAGAAAAACACATGGAAATACAAGTATGAGAGACAAAAGGTCATGGCTTCAATCTACAAGGGAGAACATTATAAAGGGATAGATTGTCTTCTACAAGCAACACAACAAGAAGCATCAAGATTAGGTACAATGTCTACATCAGAGCTCACAATGTCCAAGAGAAAGAAGCAAGCATGAGGACATGCTTGTACATCAGCAAGGGGGAGATGTTGGCCCTCGTTTTGATCCAATTTCGCTTAATTAAATACACTTAATTTTCATTCTATCCGTCCATATACCATCCATATACACCCTATTTTGACCAATTTATGCATATCCAGGTATATAAATTATGTTTTGCAATTTTTAGATGTTTTTACAAAAAATGGATTTTAAGTGCATTTTTGGACACGATTAGAAATTACCGTAATGGCTTCATTGAAGTCATACTTGCAGGACACCTGGGAAGGAGCTGAGAAAATGTATAGAAATATGGGGAACTAAGAATGTATGTGCACCTATTAGTTCGGTCAAACCGGGCTAAAACATGCCCAGTCAAAGCTGGTCAAACATGACCTGTCATTTAGGAAATCCTAGGAAATAGGCCAAATTTAGCATTTTATGAGATTTTCTAGATTTCGAGTGATTGGATGGATGAGATCGACCAGAATAGATGGGATAAGGATAGAAATGGCTGTTAGAGACATTTTAGTCAAGTTTGTTTCATATTTTTCTATTTAAGCCAAGAACATTGAAGACATGAATATGTAGAATTTGTATGATTTCACTCTGATATTTCTGAAATTTGTGAGTTAATTGAAGAACCAATTTTCTCTTCTTTCTATTGTTATATATGGTGAATTATTGATTGAGTTTCAGTAGCTGAGAATTACTTTCAGTGTGCGAGGCAAGGGTGGAGGGCCCCCACATCGAGCTAAGTGCACTTTCTGGTTAATTTAGTTGCAATTTCATGAACTAGTTTTTCATCATGTTTAAATAAGTTAATTGGATGTATAATGATATGTTATGATTGCTGATGAATCTTAATCTAAATTCTAATATGCATATGAAGGGTCAAATTAGTGTTTAAGTTAAACTCTCCTTCTATCTGATCATAAACTAGAAACTAGAATTCATCTTTCTTGCTTTTGTTTAAAGTTATTTTTTGAATTTCCAATAGAATTAATGATGAATGAATTTATAAAGAAGGACAAAAAATACCTCCTTAGTTAGGAGCCTCTTCTATTATTATTTTATTCATCTTGAGCTATTGTTCCTTAGTGATTTTGATTTCTCTTCATGAAGTAGTATTATAGAGAAGGTCAACCAAGTTCTCCTAAGTTAGGAGCTTCTTCTTCTGCTTATTACATATTGAATTAGAAATTATTTAGTTAATCTTTATATTTGTAATATGAATTTCCTTCAAATTAAATAATTCATCTTCTAAAATTTATTGTAGTTGAAATCCATATATTTTGGACATGCTTCCAAGTTTTACAAACTTGGATTGATAATTAAATACTTGTGTTAGTTTACCCAGTAAATTGACCCAACATGCAACAAATCCCTTTTTCTCTTTTTTCTTCCAATTATTGTGGTGTCAACCTTGTAGGTTGTGGAAATCTAGGAGTAGAAACACTTCCATCTTTATAGATGTGAGTAGTAGGCTTCCTTGTCACCATAATTTTACTTTCAATTTTTTTTGCCAACCTGAATGCCTTGTCCAATGAATCAGGTTCCCAAAGGAGAACCTCATGTTGGATGTTATCCTTTAAATTCCTTATGAAGACATCAATATTGTGTTCCTATGGAATATCAGTTACGCTTATATTCAATTTTTTGAAGTCCTCAATGAGCTCCACCATTGAACCCTTTTGTTTGAGATTTATCAATTGGCTAAAGTAGGTGTTTCTCTTTGTATCCTCATAATGTGCTATCATTTTCCTCAGTAAAGATTGACAAAGTGAATTTGTTTTTATGAGAGAAAAAGTCCCATCGATACCTGGTGAAATCGCGAAGTTTGGGAAACACTTTTTGGCGGATCTGCTAGAATTTGGGAGAAATTTTTAATTTCTCGTTCGAGAAAAATAGTCAACTCTATTTCTCGGCGAGGGGATTTTATTGGGTTTAACCGGAGTTAAAAATCTCTCGGACGAGAGTTATGCATTTTCTCGTGTCGAGAGTTTTATTGACGGAAACTCTCGGGAAGACTTTCGGACGAGAGTTAAAAAAACTCTCGAATGAGAGTTTGAGAACTATCGTATGAGAGTTTTGAGAACTCTCGTATGAGAGTTTTGAGAACTCTCGTATGAGAGTTTTATTCCTATAATAAAACACAAAAATTATTAAGTTTTTAGAATTGGTACGTTATATAATTTAAATAGTACTTTATTAAAATTAAAAAATGATAAAAAATAATAAAATAATAATTTTATTTTAAATTATTTTATTATTATTAATGATAAAAAATACATGAAGATTTAATTAAATAAAATTTGTTACAATATTTTGTAATATCAATGTTATATAAAAAACTAAAAAATATTTTTTATATAAAACTAATTGATATATTAATATAAATAAAATAAAATTCTAAAACATAAATAAAAATAAAAACAACTATATATAATTTATATAATATTTTTTTTGAAATTAATGAATAAATTTAAATTTAAAAAACAATTGACTAAATGCAATGAGGTGATAAAGGAGACAATGCATAGCACCTTAATATCGTTATAAATTATTGGAAATCTCGTAGAAATTTTGAAGTGAGATGAGCTTCTTGGAATGGGTCACTTTATCTTCCACTTTAGTTTCACTAGTTAACTTGAAAGGAAAGTCTATTTTCCTAGGTATGGATGTAAGGGAATGAACAATATTATTTGAACATTGAGTGAGATGCCCCTTTCTTGGAATGGGTCCTCCTATATTCCACTTTAGTTTCACAAGATTAAATTGAAATGAAGTTTATTTTTCCAGGTATGGATGTAAGGGGATAAAGAATATTATCCGAAAAGGAAATGAATGTTAAGTGTGACATTCCCAAGCGAGAAGTGTATGTGATTGGAAAAATTATGTTATTGTAGAAAACTAACCCTTGACCCCTTAACCCCTTAACCTTTGACCCATAACCCTTGACCCTTAAACCCTAATTCCTAACCCCAAACCCTTCACCCCTAAACCTTAAACCTCTAAACCCTTAACCCCTAACACATTTACACCCACTAAACCTCTAAATCCCTAACCCATTTAACCCTAAACCCTTAACCCCTACCCCTAACACGTTAACCCCTAACCCATTTAAGCACCTAAACCCCAAAACCCCTAACTCCTAACCCCTAAAATACTTAACTGCTAAATCCCCTAACACCCTAAACCTCTAAACTAATCCTAACCCATTTAACCCCCTAAACCTCAAAACCCCTAACCCTTAAACCCTAATTCCCAACCCATAACCCTCGACCCCTTAAACCCTATTTCCTAACCCATAAACCCTTAACCCGTAACCCCTTAAACCTAATTCCCAACCCCTAACCAATTCAACACTCTAAACCCCTAAAAACCCAACCCATTTAAGTGTTTATTCCATTTAATCCCAAAAACCCTAACCCATAACCCCTAAAATCCTTCATTGCTAAATCCCCCTAAACCTCTAAACCTATAACCTATTTAACCCCCTAAACCCTAAACCTCTAAACCCTTAACCCTAACCCCTTAAACCCTAATTCCCAAACCCTAACCAATTCAACACCCTAAACCCCTAAAAACATAACCCATTTAACCCCATTAACCCCTAACTTCTAACCCCTAAAATCCTTAATTGATAAATCCCCTAACCCCTAAACCTCTAAACTAACCCTAACCCATTTAACCCCCTAAACCCCTAAACCTATAACCCCTTAAACCCTAATTCCCCAACCCATAACCCATTCAACCCCTTAAACACCCTAAACCTCTAACCCATTAACCCTCGACCCCTTAAACACTAATTTCCTAACCCTTAACCCATTTAACCCCCTAAACCTTCAAACCTCTAAACCCTTAACCCCTAACCCATTTTACCCCCACTAAACCTCTAAACCCTAACCCATTTAACCCCTAAACGCTAAACCTCTAAACCCTTAACCCTCACCCCTAACTCGTTAACCCTAACCCCTTAAACCCTAATTCCCAACCCATAACCCTTGACCCCTTAAACCCTAATTCCTAACCCCTAAACCCTTAAGCCCTAATTCCCAACCCCTAACCAATTCAACACGTAAACCCCCTAAAAACCTAACCCATTTAAGTGTGATTCCATTTAACCCCCAAAACCCTAACCCCTAACCCCTAAAATCCTTCATCTTTGCTAAATCCCCTAACCCCTAAACCTCTAGGCTCACGTAACCCACTTTTAACCCCCTAAACCCTAAACCTCTAAACCCTTAACCCCCTAACCCCCAAAAATCCTAATTCCCAACCCCTAACCAATTAGACACCCTAAACCCCTAAAAACCTAACCCATTTAACCCCATTAACCACTAACTTCTAACCCCTAAAATCCTTAACTGCTAAATCCCTAACCCCCTAAACCTCTAAACCAACCCTAACCCATTTAACCCCCTAAACCCAAAACCTATAACCCCTTAAACCCTAATTCCCAACCCATAACCCATTCAACCCCTTAAACACCTAAACCTCTAACCCCTTAACCCTTGACCCCTTAAACACTAATTCCTAATCGGGCTAACCCATTTAACCCCGTAACCCATTTAAGTGTGGATTCCATTTAACCCCCAAAACCCTAACCCCTAACCCCTAAAATCCTTCGCTGCTAAATCTTGTAACCCCCGAAACCTCTAAACCTATACCCCATTCAACCCCCTAAACCCTAAACTTACTAAACCCTTAACCCCTAACCCCTTAAACCATAATTCCCAACCCATAACCCTTGACCCCTTAAACCCTAAATCCTAACCCTAAACCCTTAAATCCCTAAACCCTAAACATCTAAACCCTTAACCCCCAAACCATTTACCCCTACTACAACTCTCTAAATCCCTAACCCATTTAACCCTCAACCCTAAACCTCTAAACCCTTTAACCCATACCCCTAACTTTCGTTAACCCTTAACCCTTTTTGTAAGCCTCTAAACCCCAAAACCCTCTAACCCCTTAAACCCTAATTCCCAACCCATAACCCTTGACCCTTTAAACCCTAATTCCTAACCCCTCAACCCTTAACCCCTAATCCCTTAAACTCTAATTCCCAACCCCTAACCAATTCAACACCTAAACCCCTAAAAACCTAACCCATTTAAGTGTGGATTCAAATTAACCCCCAAAACACTAACCTAACCCCTAAAAATCCTTCATCTGCTAAATCCCCTAAACCCCCTAAACCTCTAAAGCTTGTAACCCATTTAACCCCTAAACCCCTAAACCTCTAAACCCTTAACCCCTATCCCCTAAAACCCTAATTCTAAACCCCTAACCAATTCAACACCCTAAACTCCCTAAAAACATAACCCATTTAACTCCATTAACCCCTAACTTCTAACCTCTAAAATCGTTAACTACTAAATCTCCTAACCCCCTAAACCTACAACCCTTAAACCCTAATTCCCAACCCATAACCCATTCAACCCCTTGAACACCTAAACTCTCTAACCTCTGTAACCCTTTGTTGGACCATAAAAGGGGTATCTTTTAAACACCTAATTAGCCTACATTAATCATCAATCCCGGGAGCGTCCTCTTATCTCACAGAGTGTACTGCGTCGAGGTCAGCTGCTTATCTAAGAGCAATGCTTGTGAGGATGTAGCACTGAAAAAATTAACAAATGCTTGGAAAAAGGAAACCTAATTACAATGACGAGAATGTAAAAAAGCTAAACTACGACAATCTTGCTAAGCATCGACTCGGGGATGCAGTAGCAATAACTCATTCCCTAGAAATTCCAAGGACTCATGGATGAGACCTCCCTCGTTCCAAGGACTTTGCCTTTTGGACCATTTCCCCGGTTTGGTGGCCATAATGGGAATGCCACTTCACTATCTTCTCTATGATCATGGTAGGTCGGCTCTTAATGAGACCCCCCTATCCTCCATTTGCAAAAACATTAAAATATGTCAATATTTTTCTTTTTCAAACAACACTTTTTCCTCATTATTCATGAGGATGGCTCAACACTCCTTAAGAGTAGGAATGGTGGAAGAAGTCCGAACATCTCAATAGAGAAAGAAAAATATATACCCCTATTTCCATTTCAAAAATAAATATCAAAGAAAGCTTATAATATGCGGGAAAAGAACCAATCATGATAAAAATAATCGATCAAATTAATTTAATGGTGATAAAATAGCAATGTTATGTTATTATGCTTTGCTTTTCCTCTTTTTTTCCTTATTACTAGACAATTCTCTTAGAAATGACGATTTATTTTGATTCTGTCGATTGCGTAATCCTTAATTTGTATGATCGTTTACATGATATTTTTGCCTTGAAAGAAAAAATTCAAAATGCAAGCTTAGAAAAGCAACGAAAAAAGAATCATTCAAAAGTGTTGTTCCTTTAAAAGGAATAGCAAAAAACAATCGCGAAATGTCGTCGTTTCTTTCGAAAGGAACAACAAAAAACATACTGTTGAAATGTTGTTCCTTTAGAAAGGAACAACAAAAATATCTTGCACGTAACATGTTCATTTCAAAAGGAACAACAGAAAAAATACCATAGGAAACCGTCTCGTTCCTTTCGAAAGGAACAATGCAGAAGTCTCGTTCGATAGAAAGGAACGACAACGCGAAAAACACACCATTTTTTATCGTTTTTATTTTTTTATTTTTAAAGCAACCAAATTCAAACAAAATAAATAAGTATTAACAAAGAAAATGAATTTCGTAAAACAACAATAAAAAAACAAATACACAAATCGATTTCAACCTTGTATTACCTCTCGAACACCGATACACAAATCGACAATGTCGGGATAGCTTTCTTGATATATATCACCTTTTCCCATAAGATTTAATGTTTCGACCCATTGATCTTTCATTCCCCTAATTAATGCATTTTTCAAAACATTATCGAGTAAGGGTGCGAGATGCATAAAGGGGATCTTTGCAAATTATATTGAAACTGTTCCACATATTCCTCCAAAGTCTCACTTGGTTTTGCTATCATCCGGAATATTTCATCTTTTAATTCCCAAGACCTCCAATAATCCTGATATTTCTTTAAAAATGAAGCCTTCATATGATCCCAATCGGTTATGACACCCCCGCCTAATCCCATAAACCATCGTAAGGTGCTCCTTTTTAGTGTAGAAGGGAACGACTTCGGTTTTTGGGCATCGGTGGTAGTGATCACATCCTCTACACAGACACATCAAACTCAAACGGAAACGTATCCGGATCTTCTAATGTCAAGCCATGAAATGTAGGAATATGTTGAAGCGAATAGCTTTCATGGGTGCGTTGACTCGTGTTGTCTACTATAGGGTATGCGGTGTAGAGGTTTGCTCACGGTTTTGATTTTGGTTCTGGGCCATTTGATCGACAATATGCTACCTGCGGGATTTCCGAATTTCTAGGTTGGCGAACACCAGGGGGTAGAAATAGTTTTAACAACACTCCCTCTGTCATCGGAATAAGTATTCCCTGTTGTCCTCACTCGTTTGAGGTAATTCGAGACCTTGGTTCTAGATAAGTTGAACAACACTTCCCCTATTTGGGCTATTTATTGTTTGGGTAATTCGAATAGGTGATTTTAAGTTTGTAGTTTTCTCCGTTTCCCCTTCTCCTTCTTGGAGATTGCTAGAGTTCCCTCTCGTGGGAAACTTATGCAAGGATTCTCAATTTCTTGGGAATCTTTCTTAATTCTCTCTGTTTCGATCGTGTAACTCAGCGAAGGCTCGAGATGGTGACCCCGTAGCTTTCGAAAGGGAACTACTAGGTTGTCTAGAAGTAGTTCTTTTAAATCCTGCGCATGGTCGAGATTCGCTTTTCTTAAGGTTTCGTCAATGAAGGTCGCGCGTCCCAGAGGGTCACACGGCCCTTGGGTTTTTTCGGCTTTGGGAGGATTTTGTTTCACTTAACCCTGACTTATTCATTCAAAAAAACAATCCTTCATTCCTACCCAAAAAGAAAAGCTTACTTACTTCTCAGCTATAGCTGAGTCGCGAGCAAGTGTGTTTCTCTGATGCGCTGTGTTCTTACCTTCCATCTTTAATACCCAATTCTCCGTACTTAAGGAAATCGATACGTGCATTACTCCCCGTGAAATGGCATACACTCTCCCCGACAACGACGCTAAAATGTTGGACCATAAAAAGGTATCTTTTAAAACACCTAATTAGCCTACATTAATCATCAATCCGGGAGCGTCTTTTATCTCAAGAGTGTATCATTCGAGGTCACGTTTATCTAAAAAACAATGCTGAGGATGTAGCATGAAAAAAAGTAATAAATTCTCTGAAAGGAAACCTAATTGCAATGACGGAATGTAAAAATCTAAACTACAACAATCTTGCTAAGCATCGATCGAGGATGCGATGACAATAACTCGTTCCCCCTAGAAATCGATGCAAGATGACCAGATCTGGGGACTCGGAGAGTATATCTCTATCCACTACAGTTCGGTGATCTTAAAGAAAGTGGAACAATCGAAAGGAAATGAAATCCCGGAGAAAAGGGAACAACAACATGAAATAAACAAGCAATTGCAATTCTTAAAAGAAACAGACTCACGATCCTAATGAAAATTGAACAATTAAATCTTAAACTCAAACTCTATCGACAATTAATTGCAATCCAACCACAAACCATAGATGAATGGAACAACACTTATTGTAATTAGCAACAACACAAAATCACAAGGCAATAACGAGATAACCGATCGTTAAATGTAATTTAGGTAAGGAATGAAACAACAATGATTCTGCACTAGCTTTCAACGATCGATGAAAGAACTCAGCAAAATGAAATCAACATAGAACACGCTTCACGCATAAACAAATAAAGATTAATAACAACAACAAAGTAATCCACCGAGCGGAGCCCTTAGCACCGATGAAATACCGTCATGGCTTAACTCGCATCGAAAAGTAAGCGAAACTCGTGTCTTTATATTAATCCAAAAGGCATTACAAAACAACGTTCTCTCACAGAAGAGTCGATAAAACATTCAATGCATAAGAAAATATAAAAGTCCGTTTTAATGAAAATGTCTTTTACATAATAGCCATTCCCTCCCGATCACTACGGATCGTTGCCTTTATAGAAGCGATCCTGACGGACAAATCAAGCAGATATGATAAATACTGCAGCGTATCCCTCGGAGATCTTCCGATCCCGAGGGATTCGCTCTCTTGTTTTGTTATCATTGCTCGTTAACTCGTTCAAGGTCGAGTTGTCCCCTCGCCCTTTCGGCAATTCGTTCGAGATCTTCTTGGCTTTAGTTTCGGATATGGTTCATCACGAATGGAGTAGAAGTCGACTGTTTTCAACCACGCCTTTGATACAGAACTCGCTCACCTCTTCGAATTCTCGTTTTTCGACCATAAAAAACAACCTTTTAGTCATTTTTTAGGCTAAACATAAATCTTTCCAATTTAATTGCAATTCTTATGGTAAATTACCTCTACAAAATGCAGATCGACCGTATATCTATGGTAAAAGAATGAACAAATACATAAGGATTTTCATACCTTTTTCCATAAACTCAACACCATTGACCCCTTAAACCCTAATTCCTAACCCCTAACCCATTTAACGCCCTAAACCTTAAGCCTCTAAACCCTTAACCCCTATCCCTAACGTTAACCCCTAACTTCTAACCCCTAAATCCTTAACCGCACTAAATCCCCCTAACCCCTAAACCCTAAACCTATAACCCCTAAACCCTAATTCCCAACCCATAGCCCATTCAACCCCCTTAAACACCTAAACCTCTATCCCCTTAACCCTTGACCCCTTAAACCCTAATTCCTAACCCCTAACCCATTTAACCTCCTAAACCCTAAACCTCTAAACCCTTAACCCCTAACCCATTTACCCCCACTAAACCTCTAAACCCCTAACCCATTTAACCCCTAAACCCTAAACCTATCCGAACCCTTAACTCTCCACCTAACCCGTTAACCCCTAACCCATTTAAGCCCCTAACCCCCAAAACCCCTAACCAATTCAACACCCTAAACCCCTAAAAACCTAACCCATTTAAGTGTGGATTCCATTTAACCCCAAAAAACCCTCAACCCCCAACCCCTAAAATCATTCAACGTTAAATCCCCAACCCCCTTCAAACCTTCTAAACATGTAACCCATATAACCCCCTAAACCTAAACCTATAAACCCTTAACCCCCTAACCCCTTAAACCCTAATTCCAAACCCATAACCCTTGACACCTTAAACCATAATTCCTAACCCTAAACCCTTAACCCCCTAAACCCTAAACCCTAAACCTCTAAACCCTTAACCCCTAACCCATTTACCCCACTAAACCTCTAAACCCCAACCCATTTAACCCTTAAACCCTAAACTTCTAAACCCTTAACCCCTACCACGCAACCCATTAACCCCCTAACCCATTTAAGCCCCTAATTCCCAACCGCTAACGAATTCAACACCGTAAACCCCTAAAAAACCTAACCCATTTAAGTGTGGATTCCATTTAACTCCCCAAAAACCTAACCCCTAACCCCTAAAATCCTTCAACTCGCTAAATCCCTAACCCCAAAACCTCTAAACATGTAACCCATTTAACCCCTCAACCCTAAACCTCTAAACCCTTAACCCCTAACCCCTAAAACCCTAATTCCCAACCCCTAACCAATTAGGACACCATAAACCCCTAAAAACCTAACCCATTTAACCCCATTAACCACTAACTCATAACCCTAAAATCCTTAACTACTAAATCCTCTAACCCCCTAAACCTTCTAAACCAACCCTAACCCATTTAACCCCCTAAACCCAAAACCTGATAACCCCTTAAACCCTAATTCCCAACCCATAACCCATTCAACCCTTAAACACCTAAACCTTTAACCCATTAACCTTGACTATAAACACTAATTCCTAACCCTTAACCCATTTAACCCTAAACCCTAAACCTCTAAACCCTTAACCCCAACCCCAGGGTAAATGGGTTAGGGGTTAAGGGTTTAGAGGTTTAAGGTTTAGGGGTTAAATGAGTATAGGGGTTAGGAATTAGTGTTTAAGGGGTCAAGTGTAGAAATTTGCTGAATAATGATTAATTATCCACCGAGACTATCCCGATCACATATCAATTCGAATTCATATGCAACACATAATCTCTTCCACTCGGATCATCACACATGCGGAAATAAAACAAGCGATAGCACATCAAATCATCATACAAATTAACACGAGTATGTATGGGGGAAAAGCTTATAGCTGAAAACCCCATGACTATTGTGTATATTATAATGGAGAAAACATGTAACAACTCGAGTACAATACTCCTCACAAGTACTCAGTACTATCTCATCGAAAGTTACACACAAACTAGCTTGGTTTTGAACAAGTCACGGGTTCAAAACACATCCAATAATTGCTGCCTCTATTGCAAAATCATGGCACGTCTAAATAGAGATCCAAGGTTCGAATCTCCTTCGCTTAACAACACAATCATCATGGGCAATTTCCTCCAAGTGTGGTGCAAATCTCATGCACAAATCGATGTCCCAACCGATAGTCGTACTCACCCTTTCATCTACCTCTTCCACCGTCTCCACCGAATTGTCCCATGCGCATCGTAGTGAAACCGTGTGTTCTTGAGTTGAATAATGAGTTAATAATTAATGAATTAAATAATATTTAATTCACTCCAATCATTGCTAGCTGATTAGCTAGTTAAAATAATCTCAACTAGTTCAACTAAGTTAAAGCGAACACAACTCCACCAACTCGGTCTCATTAACTCCACCAAACTTCGCCACCGAAGTCGTAATCGAATTCAACCATGCATGAGCTCACCAAACCCTTAGGAATAGCGTAATTCCTTTGTCGGATGCATGAGCCACTACGTAGCTCGAAATGAAGTGCTCCAAGAGAGTAAGAGTCATGTTTAGAGTCCAAATATTATTAAGGGTAAATAATATTTGACTTCCCTATTTTTTAGGATAGGAAGTCTAAAAATAGACTTCGACCTATAGGTCCAAAAATAGAGGTCCATCTATTTTTTACCAACATGACCAATACTCCAAGAATAACATCTCAGACTCGGGACCATGCTCCATATGTCTAAAAATAGACATAGTCTAAAAATAGACTTTGCGCTAGAATTTGCCGTCGGCCCACTTAGTGAAGCGACTACATTTCACTAAAGCTCCATCATCTTGCTCGCATTTTCAACACTCCCTCCTAGCAAGATATGGATTATCTACAACCCCTCTCCTACCTCGTGGAATTCGAACTTGCTCCCCGGTGAGCACCTTCGTCGAGATGTCGACATCCCGATCCTCCCGTCGGGAACATATGAAAGCATCATGATTCTCCCGCCGAACATAATCTCACGATATGATGGTACCTACGATGTCGATGTGTTTGGATCTATCATGAAATATCGGATTAGCTGAGAGTTTAATGCAACTCTGGTTATCATAGTAAATCACTTTAGGCTCCAAATGAAACCCGAACAATCCAACGAGGATCTTCCTCATCCAAATAGCCTCGCATGCAGCCAGAGCTAGCCGCCATGTACTCGGTCTCGCTCGAACTAAGTGCCACGGATCTCTTGCTTCCTACCGTACCAGAAACCGCCGTCGACCCAATGCTGCAAAACTCTCCGCGATGTGCTCTTCGATCCGTTGGGCTCTCGCCCAGTCCGCAATAGCAGGCTTGAAAAGCTTCGCTCCATCCTCCGTCCGTACCATAGACCATATCCTCGAGTGTGCCTCTAATATAACGCAATACATGCTTGCCTCGCTCCAAAAGAGCTTGGTAGGCTTAACCATAGCTTGGCGAAAGTTGGTTAACAACATAGCATATATCGGGTCGTGTATTGACGGATACATAAGCAACCTCACCAGCTCGATCGATAGACAGTGGCATCTACTACCTCGGCCCCAGAGTAGCATCCTACTTCCTCCAACCACTGTGAAGAGGAGTGTCAACGAGGCTTGCGGCCTTGCATGTTGAACCTCTCCTAGCATCTCCGGGCATACTTTCCCTCGAGAAAAAAGTACCTCTCGCTACTGCTGCCAAATCTCCAATCCCGGGAAATAATGAAGGATGCCCAAGTCCTTCATCTCAAACTCTTGTGCAAGATCCTTCTTGCATGAAAGTATCAGCTCGCTCATCGCTCGTCAAAATTAGATCATCTACACACAGGTACGATGATCAACGCTTTCCCCCTCCCACCACAACTGCACGAGTTAAGATCCGCCTCACTCTTGGAGAATCCAAGCTCCGGTGAAAGTGTTGTCTATGCGAGTGTACCAAGCATGAGGTCTTGCTTCAGCCCATACGGTGCTCTCTTGAGTCGGCACATGTGCGACTCACTATCGAAGATCTCGAAACCTTCAGAGCCGCTCTATGTACACCTCCTCCTCAATGACTCCGTTGAGGAACGTAGTCTTCACATCCATCTAATGGATGTGCCACCCCATCCGCGCCGAGAGTGCAAGGATCGTCCATATGGAAGAGTACCTTTGCGACAGTGCAAAAGTCTCCTCATAATCGATCCCCTCAACTGCGAGAAGCCACGAGCAACAAATCTCGCCTTGTACTTCACTCCACGCTCACGTCGGCCCTTTCGTTTCACTTTGTAGATCCATCACGAACTCACCGGTGATTTCCCCCTCCGATCTTGGGACAATCTCCCCATGCACTCGTGCTTTCGACGATCGAATCATATTCTTCGATCATGGCATCTACCCATGCGGGTTCCTCCACGACTTCCTCAAAAGAGGATGGCTCCATCACAACACACTGACTCACAAGAGCCATGTATCCGATGTACGCGATCCCGTGACCGCCCTCGTCCGCATGCCTTGTGCTGTAGGTGGTCCTACAACCTTCTCTACATCTCGAGCCGGTCGCTCGGCTTTTGTAGTGCGCATGCGCCCTCGATGTGGTTGGTGTTTGCATGGTGGTTTCTTCCACCTCCCGAACTTCCTCTTGTGGCTGATCCACATCCGTAGGCTCCTCCTTAGGAACTAACGGCTCCTCATCCGCATGCAAGTGTAGCCCCTCTTCGAAAGCAAAACACCGCATGGCTTTCTCCTCTGAAATTTTATATCCCGTCGCCTGACAAGTCTTGTGACTATCCGACAAATACACCCCGATAGTTGTGAGGTGTATCGGTGTACCCTACAAATATTCCAACCTCGCCGGTGGATCCAGCTTCCTTCTTGCATCCTTTGTCACATGCACGTAGACAAGGAGAACCAAAGATCCGCAAATGGGAAATATCGAGCCTCTTGCCGAATAAGCCTCCTCCGGTGTACTCATGCCAAGAACCTTGTGAGGACAACGGTTCTACACACTACACCGCTGTATTGCATGCCTCGGCCCACAAGTGAAGGGTAGGCCTCGATCATGCAACATCGCTCGTGCGCACCCACGATCGTTCTGTTCTTCGCTCAGCCCACCCGTTCGCTGGTCGTGGGTGTGCGTGCAATGAGCTCTCTCCAAATCCCTTCGCGCGTCAAAGAACTCCTTGAATTCAGCGAGATGAATTCACCACCATTTGTCGCTCCTTAGAGCAATCACCTTCTTCCCCGAGCTCCTTCTCGACCGTGTGCTTTAAACTCACGCAACCTGCGAATGTATTGCTCTTTCTTCTCGCATGAAGAAGATCCAACACTTTCGAGAGAAATCATCAACAAAGATCACCTAGTACTTGTGCTTTCTTTGTCGGAAAGCAAGCCGAGAAAGGACCACAACGTACGTCTGTGTGAACTCTCTCGAGGATCGTCGTGGCGCGACTATCCTTCTCGTGAAAGGTGGCTTTCACATGCTTCCCCCAAGGCACACTTGCACCGATGTGACCGCGCAAGAGTGCCCTTAGGAAGCCCGATGAGAAATCACGCAGATCTTTCAAAGCTCCATGGTGAAGGTGGCCCAATCTCCGTGCCGCTCGCCCTCATCATCCAGCTCACCACTTCTCCCGCCTTGCATGCGCGTCTGCGCATATCCATCTGACCAGCAATCGATAAAGGTTCTTGGTTTGGACCCCTATCTTCCGGGTCTCTCCGTAGTCTTCTCTCGCACGGGGAAGGATTTTCCTTGCGAAGACCACATCATACCCCTTATCTTCCAACATCGCCACAGAGATCAAGTTCTTCTTCAATCCAGTACATGCATGACATCCCTCGACACAAAGGGTTTACCGTACTCCCTCTAAAAGTATATGGTACCGATACCAGCTTGCACCTTTGTATCTACCATCATCGCCCATCTCGATGTGCACACCCGGCATCTTTGTCCTCAGTATCCGAGAACAAATCACGATCTCCCGTCATATGAAATGACGCACCACCATCCAAGAACCACACCGAGTCCCATCACACTTGAAACCAAGCATGCGATCGTGCGAAAAGTCAAGCTCGAACCGTGAAGCCAAAGCCTCTCCATCTGCAAATCTTCCAGCTTGCTTGTTTTTCTTCTTCTTTGGACAATTTTTAGCATAATGTCCGTGATCATGGCAGTGAAAACACTTCACTTTCGCCATATTCGCTTCTTTCCCTTTGCACCGGAATCACGAGAAGTTTTCTTACCCTTCCCCTTCTATGCTTTGGCAACCAAAGCGCAATTTTCTTCATCGGCTCCCTTTGATGAAGATCCATCCCGAGTAGTCCTCCTTATCTCCTCCCCGCATGAGATCCACCAAAGGCGCTCCCATCCCTGGCGGCTCCTCGACTCATTGACACTATCTTGACGATGAGTGCCAAGCCTTTCGCGAAGACCAAGGAGAGCCGAATGTCGACCATGTCCTCATCTTCGATGCAGTCACCCCTACACTTCAGACTCATCTCTCGCATTGAGTGAACTTCGTGAGGTATTTGGCGATACTGTCGCCTTTTCTCCATCTTGATGTTCCCGAGGTTATCTTTGAGCGCCGACTTTCCTTTGGTCACTCTTACTCCGGAATAGATCCGTCAAAGCTTTCCACATTAAATATGGAGAAGCCTTTCCATGCAAGACTGGATACAATATGATCCTTGACGCCCTCCAATAGGATCCTTCGACATTCTCGCCATCTTCTTTTGCCATGCTTCAACTTTAGCAGTGATCAGTGGGCCTTTGGACATCCATATCCACGAAATACTTCGAGTCCATTATCTTCTAATATCGCCTCCATGCGATCCTTCCATGCAACATAATTTGAACGCGCCTTCAAGAGCATATTCGAGTCGCAAACCGTTGAAAGACATTTTCAACTCCGGCGCACTAAGAAAAACAAAAGCTGTCGCTAAAATTCGAATTCCACCTCAAGCTCAACCACCCTTGACTCCGTGAGAACAAATTATTTCTAGCACAGAGAATCGACCGTAGGGGCATTTACTTGATATATCACCTTTCGAAGAAAGGATGGATCCGAGGCTACCCGGCCCGCATGCGTGCTCGTCTACCGAAATAAGTTTGTAATCACCGTGATGATCAATCTGCTTCAATAGCTCCGATACCATGTAGAAATTTGCTGAATAATGATTAATTATCCACTCGAGACTATCTCGATCACATATCAATTCTGAATTCATATGCAAGACATAATCTTTTCCCACTCGGATCATCACACATAGCGAAATAAAACAAGCGATAGCACATCAAATCATCATACACATTAACACGGTATGTATGGGGAAAGCTTATAGCTGAAAACCCACAGCCTATTGTGTATATTATAATGGAGAAAACATGTAACAATCTCAGTACACACTCCTCACAAGTACTCGATGACTATCTCATCAAGTTACACACAAACTAGCTTGGTTTTGAACAAGTCACGGTTCGAACACATCCACTAATTGCCTACCTCTATTACGCAATCATGGCCTTTGTCTAAATATAGATCCAAGGTTCGAATCTCCTTGGCTTGACAAGCGCAATCATCATGGGAAAGTGCTCTAAGTGTGGTGCAAATCTCATGCACAAACGATGTCCCAAGCGATAGTGCATGCTACCCTTTTCATCTACCTCTTCCACTCTGGTCTCCTTTCGAGCGTGTCCATGCAATCGTAGTGAACTCGATGTGTTCTTGAGTTGAATAATGAGTTAATAATTAATGAATTAAATAATATTTAATTCACTCTACTTATTACTAGTTGATTAGCTAGTTAAACTAATCTCAATTAGTTCAACTAAGTTAAACCGAACACAACTCCACCAAGCGTCTCATCAACTCCACCAAACTTCGCCATCGAAGTGTGACTAAGTCGAACCATGCATGAGCTCACCAAACCCTTAGGAATAGCATAATTCCTCCGTCGGATGCATGAGCCACTTCGCAGCTCGGATCGAAGTTCTCCGAGAGAGTAAACTGTTCGTTTAGAGTCCAAATATTATTAAGGGTAAATAATATTTGACTTCCCTATTTTTTTAGGATAGAGCGATCTAAAAATAGACTTCGACTATAGGGTCCAAAAATAGAGGTCCATCTATTTTTCTACCAGCATGACCAATACTCCAAGAATAACATACTCGCAACCCCTGGACCATGCTCCATATGTCTAAAAATAGACATAGTCTAAAAAATAGACTCTGCGCGAGACACTTTGCCCCCGATGCCCACTTAGTGAAGGCGACTTCATTTCACTCAAGCTCCATCATCTTGCGCATTTTCAACACAAGGGTTAATGGGTTAGAGGTTTAGGTGTTTAAGGGTTGAATGGGTTATGGGTTGGGAATTAGGGTTTAAGGGGTTATAGGTTTTGGTTTTAGGGGGGTTAAATGGGTTAGGGTTGGTTTAGAGGTTTAGGGTTAGGGGATTTAGCGAGTCAAGGATTTTTGAGGGGTTTGAGAAGTTAGTGGTCGATGGGGTTAAATGGGTTATTTTTTTAGGGGTTTAGGGTGTCTAATTGGTTAGGGGGTTGGGAATTAGGGTTTTAGGGGTTAGGGGTTAAGGTTTTAGAGGTTTAGGGTTTAGGGGTTAAATGGGTTACAAGTTTAGAGGTTTAGGGGTTAGGGATTTAGCATGAAGGATTTTAGGGGTTAGGGGTTAGGGTTTGGGGTTAAATGGAATCCACGCTTAAATGGGTAGGCTTTTTAGGGTTTAGCGGTGTTGAATTGGTTAGGGGTTGGGAATTAGGGCTAAGGGTTTAGGGGTTAGGGAAATTAGGGTTTAAGGGTCAAGGGTTATGGGTTGGGAATTAGGGGTTTAAGGGGTTGGGGTTTTGGGTTTTAGGGGCTTCAAATGGGTTAGGGTTAACGAGTTAGGGGTAGGGAGTTAAGGGTTTAAAGGTTTAGCGTTTAGGGGGTTAAATGGGTTAGGGGGTTTAGAGGTTTAGTGGGGGTAAATGGGTTAGGGGTTAAGGGTTTAGGGGGTTAAACAGGTTAAGGGTTAGGAATTAGTGTTTAAGGGGTCAGGGTTAATGGGTTAGAGGTTTAGGTGTTTAAAGGGGTTGAATGGGTTATGGGTTGGGAATTAGGTTTCAAGGGGTTATAGGATTTAGGGATTAGGGGGTTAAATGGGTTAGGGTTGGTTTAGAGGTTTAGGGGTTAGGGATTTTGAGTTATGATTTTAGGAGTTAGAAGTTAGGGGTTAATGGGGTTAAATGGGTTAGGTTTTTAGGGGTTTAGGGTGTTAAATTGGTTAGGGAGTTGGGAATTAGGGTTTAAGGGGTTAGGGGTTACAGGTAGAAGGTTTAGGGTTTAGGGGGTTAAATGGGTTATAGGTTTAGAGGTTTAGGGGATTTAGCAGTGAAGGATTTTAGGGGGTTAGGGTTAGGGTTTTGGGGGGTAAATGGAATAAACACTTAAATGGGTTAGGTTTTTAGGGGTTTTAGGGTGTTGAATTGGTTAGGGGTTGGGAATTAGGGTTTAAGGGGTTAGGGGGTTAAGGGTATAGGGGATAGGAAATAGGTTTAGGGGGTCGAGGGTTAGGGTTGGGAATTAGGGTTTAAGGGTTAGGGGTTTTGAGTTTTAGGGGTTAAATGGGTTAGGATTGGTTTAGAGGTTTAGGGGTTAGGGGGATTTAGCAAATTAAGTATTTTAGGGGGTTAGGAGTTAGGGGGTTTTGGGGTTTAGGTGCTTAAATGGGTTAGGGTTTAACGTGTTAGGGGTAGGGGTTAAGGGTTTAGGGGTTAAATGGGTTAGGGATTTAGAGGTTTAGTGGGGGTAAATGGCTTAGGGGTTAAGGGTTTAGAGGCTTAAGGTTTAGGGGGGTGAGGGTTTAGGGGTTAGGAATTAGGGTTTAAGGGGTCAAGGGTTAAGGGGTCGAAGGGTTAGTTTTATGCGGTAACATAATTCTCCAATCCCATACACTTCTACTTGGAATGTCACACTTAACATTCATTTCCTTTTCAAATAATATTCTTTATCCCCCTTACATCCATACCTAGGAAAATAAACTTCATTTCAATTTAATCTTGTGAAACTAAAGTGGAATATAGGAGGACCCATTCCAAGAAGGGCATCTCACTTAATGTTCAAATAATATTGTTCATTCCCTTACATCCATACCTAGGAAAATAGACTTCCTTTTCAAGTTAATTGTGTGAAACCGAAGTGGAAGATAAAGTGACCCATTCCAAGAAGCTCATCTCACTTCAAAAATTTCTCGAGATTTCCAAGAATTTATAACGATATTAAGGTGCTATGCATTGTCTCCTTTATCACCTCATTGCATTTAGTCAATTGTTTTTTAAATTTAAATTTATTCATTAATTTCAAAAAAAATATTATATAAATTATATATAGTTGTTTTTATTTTGATTTATGTTTTAGAATTTTATTTTATTTATATTAATATATCAATTAGTTTTATATAAAAATATTTTTTAGTTTTTTATATAACATTGATATCATAAAAATATTGTAACAAATTTTTATTTAATTAAATCTTTCATGTATTTTTTTATCATTAATAATAATAAAATAACTTAAAATAAAATTATAATTTTATTATTTTTTATCATTTTTTAATTTTAATAAAGTACTATTTAAATTATATAGCGTACCAATTCTCAAAAACTTAATAATTTTTTGTGTTTTATTATAGGAATTAAAACATCACATACGAGAGTTTTTAAAACTCTCATACGAGAGTTTTTAAAACTCTCATACGATAGTTTTTAAAACTCTCATACGAGAGTTTTTAAAACTCTCATACGTGAGTTTCTAAACTCTCATACGAGAGTTTCTAAACTCTCATACGAGAATTTTTAAAACTCTCATACGAGAGTTTCTAAACTCTCACACGAGAGTTTCATCGAGTAAACTCTCGAGCGCAAACTCTCGTATGAGAGTTTTTTAAACTTTCGGCCGAGAGTTTGGCCGTGCGTTTAAATGTAACTTTAGGCGGGTTAAACTCTCGATCGAGGGAAGTTTTATAAATTTCTCGTCCGAGACATTATCTCGGCCGAGAGTTTCGGTCAACGAAAACACAAGAAATTCTGCGGTTTTCGAGAACTCGCAACTTTGGAGGGCGAACACCTACAAAAACAAAATTTTTATATGTCGGACAAAGTACCATTAGATTTATCTACGTAATCTAGTTTACGATGATATGAGATTTGTGAAGTTTCATTAAAAAAATTCACTTTTTTATTAATTTTTTACTAAGTCTTGTCACCTGTGGAATTTCATTGTTCGAAAAATTGCACTAAATGAAAATTCAATAACTTTCAAATGAGGACACCAAAAAATTCAAAAAATCATACTCGCACTTCCTCTCACACGCTACTTCAAAATGGTACTCTCATTTTTCTTATTGACGATCACATTGAAAAAGAAAAAATCAAAGGATGATAAAATGTACTTGAAACATCACTATGTCTTCGTCCATTTCAAAAAATAATAAAAAATAGTGATTTAATCCGAAAATTACCGAAAAATAGTCTGTGCACTAGTGCAATATATGCAGATTATGATGCTATAGTTTTTTTTCCAAAAAATGAATAACCTTCCCTAAAAAAAGTAAAGGATGATAAAGTGACTATTTATGTTTGCCTAAAAATTTCAAGTATATGCAGTTAGTAAACGAAATTTACCCCCTCTATATGTCAATATTTGTTTTTAAAAAAATATGGGTATGGAGGTAAGACAATTATCTACAATTCTTGTTTTTATGTCAAAGCATAATTTGCAATAAAAATATGAGTTTAGTGGATTTGAAGTTGAAAATCATAGAAAATTACAATTTTCAACGTCAAAAAAGGGCAAAAAGTGTTTCCCAACTTCACATTTTCACCCTACCATACAAATTTATTTTGTTTTAAATATAAAGTTGCAATACATACCTTTTGTGTGTTTTTCACATTATGGAGATCAAAATATTGCTCCATCTATAGTATCCATGTTACAGGATCCTTTCCATCAAAATTCCTCATATCAATATTTGGAATATGTTGGGTCTTCAATCCAACACTAGAGTTTATGAAATCACGATTAACATTTATTTTTTTTCTCATCATGAGTTTCCTCTACTACCTTTTCGCCATTAGGAATCTTTTCTTGTATCAAATTTGTCAAACCTTCCTTCAAACCTTCCATGTCTGCTTTTAGATCATTATTTATGTCTTCCATGTTGTCTTTCATTTTTTCATTGATCTTAGCTTGCATGCCTTCCATGCCATTCTTCAAACCATCCATCTTATCTTCCACTCCTTTCTTCAAACCATCCATCTTAGCTTCCACACATTTCTTCAAAACTTCCATTTCATTTTTTCTTACTCTTTGCGAGAGCGAAATTTGGTGCACTTGGTATTGTAATTTTGATATATTATGTTTCACTTCTTCCTCTTCATGAGTCATAGTATATAATTTTGAGGGATTAATGGGTGTTGAATTATATTTAAGGGCCATTTTAGAACCCAATACTGATATCTATGCTTCAATATTCCCTTGGAATAACTTCAAAATGTTTTTTCAAACAATACTTATGCAATTTGAAAAAAATACACACCATTTTCTTGCTTTTGAGGAACTCGATATTGAAACTAATGTATCTCTGTAATTTCAGATCCCAGAGATTTTATCTTTGGTTCGTTAGTAGCCATATGAATCTTCTTTCCAATGCCACAGGTCTGACCTGATTTGGATTCTTCAAGTCAAAGTTATTCCCAATCTCCTGCAATGACCTAATTATGGATTGGTTCAGAAGAGATAACTTGTACGGCATAACACGTGTCACTGTTTCCTCCTTTGGCTTTGAAATTGATACATAGAAAACTAAAGCTCATGTAATTTCAGCCACTTTTTATAGAATTCCAATCCGATGCTTAGAGAGAGAGTTATGCCTATTTTCCCAAGGTCACCTCTTTGATATGAAATTCAGGAGCCTGTAAAAACCCTTAATTCCATAGATCATATCTCCAAAAATATTGCGAACCAAGATAAGAAATTTTCACACGACGTTCCTTAGGATTTCTTCACAAATGGGTTTTTTTTAAGCTTCAGAGCCTTCGTAGAAAAAAATTTATAGCGAAAATGCCACGATGATCTGTTTGAAGCAGTGAAACCCTAGAATCCAAAGCTCTGATACCAAATTTTATGAAACCAGCTCCTAAAATAGAATAAAAGAGAGATCTACACCTTAGAAATAATCCACTTCGAAGGGGCAACCTCCTTTACATTACATAAATGAAAAATTCTTGGATGATACAAATGAAAAAAACCACCTTTCTATATATAGGAGTCCATGGGGTCACAATATAATCCTATGGTTTTCAAGCTTCTGTGGTTATCGTTTATTGAAGAAATGTCTGGATTATCCACAGTGTTATAAAACAATGGTTGACGTTTTGAATCCCAATGGGGATCCATTTTCAGGACAATATTTTGAATGAATAATGAAAGAAGGACAAAAGGTGAAGGTTTTAATGGTGACAAAGAGAAAGGAAGAGCCGACAAGAGCTAACTAATTAATGTTCTATTAATTTATTTAATAAAAAATTTAAGTAAATAGTTTATTATAATAAATTTTTAATAAATCTTAATAAATTTAAAAAGTTTATATAATATCATTTATTCATTAATTCAATAATAATTACCTCCCTAAGAATCAAAGACAAACATATTTAATCAAGATATTAGAAAAAAATAGGCATGGATCCCCTCGAGTCTTTGTAAAGATAGTAAAAACTCCTTTGTATCTCATAGTAAATAGGAGACTTGAAAATATAATTCTATTCATCCTCTATTAATGTATAGAAAAAATATTAAAGTTGAAAATGAAAATATTTTGACTGTTGTTGTTTATGTGGAGGAAATAATTTTTGGTAGTGATTCTAATTTAATGAGTCAAAGTTTTGTAGTTGATATATAGAAGGAATTTGAAATGTTTATGCCTTGGATTGTAGTTCATAAATCAATAAAAGGAAATTTTATTTCTCAAGCTAAATATGTTTACTAAATATTAAATGCATAATTGTGCACCTATGAGCACAACTATGGTTACAATATGTAAACTTACCAAGGATGACGAATCACGAGAGGTAGGTCAGACCATGTACATGTCTATGATTGCCAGTTGATTTATCTAATAACCTCAAGACCATATATTATGCAAGAAGTGTGATTAGTGGGAAAACTTCAATCAAATCCAAAGGAAACTCATGCACATGCAGCGAAGAGGATATTCAGGTACTTGTAAGGGACCACATATTTTGGATTTTGGTATCTAAGAAGAAAAAATTTCACTCTCAAAGCTTATACATATGCATATTGGACTAGTAGTGTCAATGACAAGAAAAACACTAGTGGAATCAACTTTCTTTCTAGGCAGGTGCCTAGTCCATTAGGGGAATTTTGAGGTCTAAAATGGGCCTCCTAAAGAAATTGTAAAATAATAGTGGAAATAATAAAATAATATTAGATTACATCATCAAATTTTAGAGGGAAAAAATAAAAAAACTACTTTTTCAACTCCTATTTTCAACTTATCTCTTTATGGGTTTACTCAAATTTCAAGAGGGAGTACTCTTTGGATGCAGAATTTGATTCCTCATCCAAGGATTACCCATGTTGCATAATTTCGATGGACACTGCTACACCGAAAATTAGAAATACATGAAAAATGTGATTGCAATCATGTTTTTTCATGTATTTCTCATTTTCGTGTAGTAAAGTCCATAAAAAGTATGCAACATAGGTATTCCTTGGATGAGGAATGAAATTTTGCATCAAACGAGTACTCCCACTTGAAATTTGAGTAAACTCTTAGGGAGATAAGTTGAAAATACAAGTTCAAAAAGTAGTTTTATTATTCTATTATATTTTAAACTTTTTACTTTTTAACCCCCAAATGGTGAATTATCCCCCATGGTTGACATCAAAATCTTGAATCCTATTGGTTATTTAAATTTTATTTTGGTTGTAAATTTTTATTCGGAGGCCCATTTTAGACCTCAAAAGTTCTCTAATGTTCCGTCTCAGTAAGAAATAGATCTCAATCTCCCTATCCATAGCCGAAGCAAAGTATATTGAAACAACATCATGTTGCACTCATATTCTATGGATGAAGCAAAATATTAAGCATATTTAGGTATTATGATCACCTTTTGCATATTATGTGTGATAATACTAGTGCTATTAATATTTATAAAAAACCTATTATGCGCTCTATGAGAAAATACATTCTCATGAAGTATCATTTTCTCATAGAAAATGTGAGTGATCATTTTATGAAATTAGAATACATGTCTTCAAAAGCACATGTTGCAGATATATTTAACAAACCTCTTCCCAAAGAGTTTTCAATATTTTATTGAGAGGTTGGGAGTGACCTCAGTTTCACTTTCTCAGTAAAAGGAGCAGTATATAAAAACATTCCACCACACTATGTATTTTTCACAAGGTTCCTTATAAGAGAAATGTGTTATTCATCTATGAAACAATCATAGAGAGAGTAGTATCCATGTAGCCCTTTTCCATTGATGTCAACGGGGGAGAATAAGAGCCAACCAATAGATAGGAGAGCCAACAAATAGGGTAAATTCTCAGCTAAAGTACAACAATGACTAGATTATGGCTAGTAGTTTTGTCATCAATACCAAATGGGGAGATTGTTGAATATGTGTTGTCATTGATGGCTCAACAAGGTATATATATTTCCTTCCATTTATGGCTCAAGAAGGCATTTATCTATCCCCTTTATGGGATTTCAAAAAATTAGAGTTTGTAGGTTTTCTTAGTGCCTCATAATCTATTATAGTAGGGAGAGCAGGAGTAGGCATAAATCCTTGATAAAGGAATAAGAATATGTGGAGAGTAGAGAAGATAATTTGTGTAAGTGGCGTTTTACTATCATGTCTCCATGAATTGTCGACCTTCCCTCGATATAAGAATAAATTCAGTTGATCCAAAAATTGAACGTTGTAAGTGTTAAAATATACAGAAATAATCCATAAATAATTAAGGCACTCTCCAACACTATTATCAACTTCCTCGTGAGTGTTATGAAAGACAAAATTTCCAGTGTCTCAACCAGCCAATCAACCACAAACAAATGGGTCAAGGAAAATATTGTGTCACATCCTACAACCAAGATCAATATAGTCTTATTGGGGAATGAGATTTTAACAAAATACTCCAAAAAATAGGTTGGTATAGTTAGTGCCCAATTGGAGTGTTTCATGTAAATAGAGATGCAGAGTTGAGAATAAAGGTCATGTTGCAAGAATTGAAACAAATGTGAATTTTCAGGTTTCCCATCATGGAAGAAATTTGAGGAAGAAAAAGTACATATTCCACCATCGAGCCAATAATATAGGATTGATCTGAGCATTAGCATTTTCGTAAGTACCGGGATAAGGCACAAGGAATTTCATGTCAAGGTTCAGTTTAAGTGTCAACGTAGAAGTGATTGGAGCATGAGTTCAGTGCAGTATTACATGAATTTACTACTATGTGCTATTCAAAACATTACGTAGAATATTTTAAGGAAGGAATACCTACTAACAAGACCCCATGTGAATTTTGAACTGTTAGAGAGATTTAGGTTACCAAGTGTTCAATTAGTCTTTTTTGTAGGCGATGTGATTGCAAGAGTCAAGTCTTTCCAAGGGCGGAGTTAGAATTTGTAGAAGTCTCTTAGCATAAACATGATGCTTTAATGCATAATGGATCTTGATCTAATTCACACCTAAAATCGATGGGTGCAACATCCTCCTTCTAACAATGGTGAGTTTTATTCTTTATTTGGTTTTCCTATTTCCTTCATCGTCTCCCTACATGAGGAGTTATTCCTAATCATAAACTAGAACACTAATTATTTTGCTGGAAATAACAATTCATAGTTGCAACTATAGGAGTAGCAACAACGAGATTTTCAACATGAGAAAATATGGGAATTGCAACAATGAAATGGAAGCTTGAGAGTTGCAGAAGGTTTAGTATGTCCAAGGCATGTTGCATCATAATCATCATTGTGAATGTCGGTGTTGGAGTTGTAGAATATGCTTCTTCTAGACCTTTTGGTCTATGATAAATAAGGATTTTTTAAAGATGTTAAACTGTACCAGTAAGAAGGAAAAATTTGGTGGGAGTACTAACTCCTTCTTCCTCACATTTATCCCTAAGGAGTCCAAGCCAGTAAATTTAAACCACTCTAGACCCATCTCCTTATGAAATGCAACCTATAAAATTATAACGAAAATCATATCGAACAAATTAAATAATATTCTTCCAACAACGATCTTTGATAATCAGGGATGATTCATGCAACACCACCAAATTTTGGATAACATAATCCGTCCAAGCCTATCCATCCACCCCATCAAAGAGAGATGGTAACCAAGCCTTGTTATCAAGTTATACATGGCCAATGAATTTGATCAAGTAAGACATTCCTTTCTAGTTTTAAATCTTGAAAAGTTGGGTTTCAATGGTGATTATATTATATGGATAAAGGCTTGTATTTGTGCTCCCTAGATCGCCCCATTATTAAACGGAAGACCCACTTCCTTTTCTGTTACCTGCAGGGGGTTAAGACAAGGATGCCCTCTTTCCCCTCTATTATATATTTTTTAATGCTAAGAGCCTAACCAAAAATTTATAGAGCACAAAATTTGAAGGTTGAATTCGGGGCCTTAGTATTTCTAGAAATGTAAAAGAAATGAATCATTTGAAATTTTTAGATGACACTCTTCTTTTGGAAGGAGCTTCGAAAATACTAGCACGTCATTTTAAATACATCTTTGATACTTATCTAGATCTCTCGGGCAATTTGATAAATACGAGGGAAATCCAAATATTTGGTTGGAATTACGTAGAGTCCATGCTAAGAGAAATATCCTCTGTATTAGAATTCTTAGTGGAAATTAGGTGGATATCCTTTAAATATTTAGGATTTCCAATCTCTATACAAATTTTGATCATGGAATACCAGGACGAAACTCTTCAAAAATTCAAAAAGAAGATATTATCACAGGGAGCGCAATGGATTAATGAAGTTATGAAAACTACCATGATAAAATTAGTTCTATCTTCCTTCATCATATATTTGTGTTTAAGTCTACTAGCCCCAAAGAGCGAGATAAATCAGATTGGGGGTTTAATCCATAAATTCCTTTGGCAGGGGGAAAAGTAATGAGAACAAGTTTTATCTTGTCAATTTCACATTTCATATTTGCAAAAATTATGGTGGATTAGAAATTAAGGACCCCCATATTATGAACTTAGCGTTAGGAGCCAAGATAGTTTGGTGTCTTATTTCTGACAAAAATGAGTCATTGGAAACATGCATTCATAAGTAAATATTTTCATACGAAAAGGTTACTCAAGGTAGAAAAGTCACATTGGATTAGGATGGGCTCTAATATATAGAAATTATGTAAATATTTGGCGCCTCTAATCCTTGAGTACCTAAGTTGGCGAGTTGGTAATGACACTTGAATTACCATATGGAAAGACAATATCTCCCGAGCAGGTTCATTGGGAGAGAGAGCTGATTTCAGCAAGTTATAAAACTAGATGAGCATGGAAGGATGAGTTAGAATTAAAGATATATCATTATGGGATGATCAATGAGTGTGGACAGGTTGGGATTACTTGGGCTTGCCTTCAAACCTCCATTCACAATAGTAATCCTTGTTAAAAATGTTGAAGATATTATCTAATTGAATTATCGTATAGTGATCAACGCACCATGGTTGATCAACACCCACCAAAAATATTTTTTCAAGAAAGGCTATGCGAAGTTAGTGAAAGTATTTCCTCATCCAACCCCCTCCAAATTTTAGAATAAAATCTGGCACATGGACGACATTCCAAAGGTTAACACATTTTGTTGGACCCTGGTTCATGGAAAAATACTAACTGCCAAAAATATGAAAAAGAGAAATATACAAGGGTCATCTAGGTGTGTCGTATGCAAGGTTGCGGAAGAATATATCCCCCAAATATTTAAGAAATTCCATTTCACTTTGGTTGTATGGAAAAATTCTTTTGAAAATGTTATTAAGGTCAAGGATATCCATACCAAATGGACTAATATGTTCGAACTATCGAGGAAAAAGATTCTTTGGCCAAGGAAATCCTCTACAATTTCATTGCGCTATTGGGAGGACCTTCCAAAATACTTACATTAGGTAGTTTGGTTAACACAAAATAGTGCAATTTTTAAAGAGGTTTGACCAACTTCTGTCTCAATGGAAAATAATGCTTTAAATATTCTATTTTAAACTATCTCAGAGAGAGGATTCAAAAATTACGAATTGGAGGATTTATCCTCAAATGAGAAGGAAAGGGTCAAAATACGTAAAATCCAAAATCATTTCAGTAGACATATCTATTTTCCAATTCAACATAAATCTTATTACATAAAAAAAAATGCAATTGAATTTTTAAAATGGCATTTGAGCAAAGATCAATTCTCGTTTTTCTTTGATGAAGCGTCGAAGGGTAATCTATTGTTGATAAGAGCACGAGGGTTATTATTTTCCCTGATGATCTAAAGGAGTCAAAATATGGTTAGGGTTTGGGCATATCTACCAAAAATCAAGAAGAATTCTTGGCTCTATGGAAAGGACTTGAAATAGATAAAGTTAAAAAAATATGCAGATTAATGGTATTTGGTAATTCACTGATTGTAATCAAATAAGTAAATCCGGCTAAAGAAAATTTTTCCATTCCTCTTATCCCAATACAACAAAGGATAGCTCTAAAAAATGGTTGATGCTCTAGCAAAAAAAGGGTGCAACATTAGAACAAGGAGATCTTGAACAAGATCAAGAGAATGCAATATATCCACCACTTCCATGAAATGCGAGAACAAAGATATTGTCAACAGTTATAAATATAAGGGAGATCAGAAATATGGAATAAGTTGATGGATCATAGATGGGAGTACTAGCAACAATAACCAAAAAACAAATTCTTCAACGAAATATATGCATCCTCAAATTTGGAGAAAATATTAGTGGACTAGGCAAATCTCTCATCATTGGAGTCTGATGGTGTCATTTCCTAGGTTTGAAAACATTTACTCCCGTTTACTGTCTATCAACATAGGGCCCATTTAAAGGCCTATTTCCTTCATATAGGACATCAAACAAATGAATTATTGGGTGAGATTTTCTCAACAGGTGGTATGATTTAAAAGGATATTGTATTAAACTCCCTGGGCTGGCGAACTTGGGGTAGGTTCTGTCCTTGGCAAACATTTCTCTGAGAATTAAATATAAGGATGGTTCAAGAATTCCTTCAACAAGTGTCTCACAGTGTAGCGGAGAAACAAGAAGTCAAAGACCCTTCTCGAAGCATAATTTGGACCCAACACATTACAATGGTGCATAGTGATACGAATAAACAAGAAAAGTCTCAGGAAAAGTTGAATCAATTATTGGAAAGGCTCTTTGAAGTAGTGGAAAACATGTTTTTTATGAGAGAAAAATGTATGAATTGTTGCAGAGAAAAACTGAACGAAATCAAATAATCACTGAGTCAGAACTGTCCAACCTGGAAGTTAGGATAGAAAATATTAAATATGACATTTGCAGAGAGAAAAAAGGTAAACATGGAATTTGTATATTAGTGTTGAAACACTGATGAAAAAATCTGAAGGTGCATCAGCTCAAGGACCACAGACAAAGGACAAAGATTTTGGTTAGGTAAAAGAAGACTAGGATGTAGGTCCTTTATATTCTAGTTGGTTGGGAATCTTCATTTTTTCTTATGTATTGTAGATATAAGAAATATTTAGGTGTCTTCTACAAGGTTTTTTTGTCGAAACCAGTATAGGCTAGCTGGAAAAGAGGTAATATATACATAAAGGAAACATCATGGAAATGTAAAAGTGTGCAACATTAGAACAAAATGAATCATGTAGAGTTTCTAGCCTTTGTTGTCCTTTGAGATAATTATAGGTTAATTAATTATGCCAGAGCATCTAAAACATTTTGTTGTTTTAAAAGGAGTTTTTGGATGACCAATGTATTGAGCAAATAATAGGCAGATGTTTTAAACTTTGATGGTATTGAGTATTAAGAAAAGGGTTGTTTCTTTACTTAAAAATAGTAATTTGATTTTGCATATGTGAAGGCAAAAACTATAAGAAAATATGATCAGCTAAATATCCAGATTGAATCTTTAGTTTATCATAAGTATGAAAGGATGACAAAAAATGTTTACAAATTAATAAAATATATTTAACATTATGAATATTATTGACAACTGATTGATGTAGAGGGACTTAGATAGACATGTAGTCTAATAAACCAATCTCTAAAATATATTATAACTTCAGAGGATTTATGATATGATGAGATACAATTTTCTCTTACCTACTTATCTCCATAAAAATTAAATATATGCAGAAAACATAATGAAATGAATATTGGAAAAACTTAAAAAGATAAAAACTGTCTAAAACAAATCCAGAATCCTTTTATTAATCATCAATGATCAAAATATCATGCAATTCTACTTTACAAGTGCTCATCCAAGGGTGTAACCCTTAATAACTTGAATGGAGAGTTATTTATACTAAATTCTATCTTTTAGAAGCATCTAAACATAATACAAAAATAGTATCAAAATATAGGAATACAAAAACTGATGATTTGATGTGTCACTGTCTTCAAGGAAGTGGTTGATGATGTGGCCCCAAAATGTGCTACTTTGCTGGCATGCTGTTAGAGATGAAATTTACTCAATAGTTTCACATATGTGATCCCACCTTTCTTGACTTTGTATGTCCAGATTAATGAATCTTCTGAAAATTTCATCTACTTCAATATATCTCTCAAAAGTAGGCTTATTGATAAAGAGATGTTTGATTTCATGTCTGATTAATAAATCAAACTCTAAAGCCTAAAGGTCTCCAGAAAATCCGTTCCTGTCATATGACCTTTAATCCCTGCAAATTTGGCTTTATCAATTGCAATCGTGTAAATCTTCTTACAATACTCCTCCAGGATGATTAACCTGCCATTTGGCACTACTAATCTTGGAAATGCTCTTTGATTTAGTAGGTTGAACTTGATGTGAAATCTTTGGACAACAATGTATAAAGTTTGACACTTGGTTTCCAACTGATTCAACAGATTCTACTTCTGTAGAAATTTATTGATTTCCAGAATGTTTTTTGTTCTATATGTGATATTAATATGTTCTAGTTCTGATATTCTCTTTGATTTCAGCACTTTAATCATATCTAAAGCTTCAACAGGTTTTTGCTTAAGTGCTGCCTTTTCCTGCTCAATGACTGCTTTGCACTTAGTGATTAGTTCTTCCTATTAAAAAATAATCCGTATGGAGAGCCATACTTCAGCCATAGCCTAACTTATTCTAGTCTAGATGATTTCCTTGACTTGGGCCAAGGTGTATGCCATCAATAACTCACTCTATAACTTCTGAAATTTCTGTGTTAACCTATGATATTTCTGCATTTCTTCCATGTAAAGAGTATCATTCTTTATCTTCTGAGATTCTAGATTCCTGAATTTCTCCAGAATATTTCCATTCTCCTGCTTTTGTAGAGACAAATATTGCATAATTTTTCTTGGGTCATTTGCTGCTAATGTAGATTCTGCTGTCGTCGATGAAGAACTCAACTCTGTGCCTACAACTGCAATAGGTACAACTGAAATTGGAATCATGGACAACTAAGTTGATTATTCCTTCTCCTTGAGTATACCTTCAATTTTGTTCCTCCATCTTCTTGATTTGAATATTCTGTTTAATGATAATATTGAGCATTTCCTCTCTATTATTTTCACTTTCCTCTATCTCCTTAGTTTGGGGATCTTCTGTAGAAGGCAATTTGAGTTTCTTTCGAAGAGCTGCAATTTCTGCATTCTTCTTCTTAAGAATTTATTCTACAACTTTGACATCCTTGGGGTCATACACAATATTTATTACTATATATTCTAATGATTTTAGCTTAATATCTTTGGCTAAAGAAGAAATTTTCTCAATCTTGAACTGTGTCTGTACATTTGACAGAGTTGTTCTCAATTTGAACAATGCCATGACAGTGTTACTCATGGTAGAGGAAATGATTTCTTCTGATTGTCTATGCATGTCCATTTTGTCAATGGAATGAATCTAATTTTCATCAAAAGAGAATATGTTTTTCTTGTAATCATGAGGGGCTTTGGGAAACATAACTTGGGCCTATAGAAAAGAAATTTGCATCCTTCCATTTTCACTATAAAAATCTCTCAACAACCTATGATGTGATGTAGAGGTTTTCTTCCAAAACTGACTATTGACATTAGCATTAAAGCTTCATTCATCTATTTAATATCTAAGAATTTAGAGAAAATATTTTGATCACCTTGTTCACTTGTTCCTAATGACTGAATAATCTCCACGGGCTCTTGTGAAGCTGAAGAGGATGATGGAGTATTAGGAACATTTCCCTCTGCTACTGTAGAAACTTCTGCATCACCCAAATCAATGATCTATGGTTCTTTTTGACTTTGCTCAGTGGAAATGGTGAAATCTATCTTCTAATTCTTCTACTAGATAATGAATTCTTTTGAAATGTTAATAGAAGATGATGGTTCCTCTCTAGGCATTTTCTGTTGCTTGCTTTGAGAAATGGGAGTTTGTAGAGTGGAGGTAGAAATAATCTGCTCCTCTGCTTCTCGCATTGTGTTTTCTTCCCATTGATCCTGGTTCATGAATTTCTCAATCTCTGGCCTAGAAGTGTGGTTGTAAGGCATTGTTTTCAGCTCCACCCTCAAGTTTGAAATAAATATGAATGGATCATATGACGAAGTGAAATTTGGATGAAATTTTATCCTCTTGACGATTGTATATTCTTCAATTCCTGCTGTCCTGGTGCTGCATATGAAAGATCCCACCTTAGTCTCGATCTTAAATTGGTATTTTATTTTACCTGGAAAAAAATGCAGTTCATCCATGTTAATCATTTTCCTAATATATTCCAGAGAGAAAAGTATCATTGGAACATATTTGGGTAGCTTGTAAGGTGCCAATTCACATCCATATGCTCTGATATCTGTATAATTATGGTAAAGATGCCAGTCTCCTATTTTAACTTGATCACTTAGATGAAGTATCCTTTTTATGTATGAACCAATCCTAGGATCATTCTGACTACTTAAAAGCTAGGCAAATGGATGAATGAAGGAGTCAATGAAATATGAAAATAAAAATTCAGTTGAAATGGATCTAACCAATTAAGTCCAATGAATGACTGATTGATTAACGCCCTGATCATCCTGTTTATGCCATGTAATTGGTAATGAATCCCCCTGCTGAAAAATAAATGTATGAACTAGTACATAAGTGTACTTGAAAATGCCTTGAGTAGTCAATTTCATCATATCTTCATGCATATTATTGGCGAGGAATTAGCTGTAATTGTACATGAATGCTGGCTTTTTGTCTTTGGATAAAATGGAAAAGTAACCCAAAATTGACTCATCTATTGTTATGTCATTTTTATAGCCTAAAAAATATGAAATTAAGGAAATAATGTGCCTGGTTGCTTTAGGGAACATAGTGGATGGGTAAGGAGGGTTATTTTTCAGAAGTTGAGCATCATCTGGAAGAAATGTTTTGAAAATTTGAGATCTCTGAGGAAAATTCAGTTTGTGGTATAACTACATGAGGACAGCTTGGGAAAAATGGTTGAGGGAATCACTGTGTGGGATTAGTAGCATCTGGTTTATGGTCTCAGGTGTAATAGAAATCAGAATGTCTCCAGTATGAGCTACTATAGTCATTTTAAGCGTATCATACCTAGCTTGGCACCAAGTGACTAGATTAGGGAACTCATGGTTTTGAGGAAAGGTGAACAGAGTCAATAAAGTCTCCCAGAGTTTGACTTCATCTTGTTTGTCTAAATATTTCTGTTTTAACTAGAGATGTAATTCATAGAGCTCGAATTCACATTTTGTGTCTATAATATTGAAAAAATGGTCAGCTAATGGGACATGGTCGAGATCTATAGTGGCAGACACATTTGGAGTTTCTTCAGTGACTGGTTTTCAACCCTTTCCTTTGGGATCCATTTATTTTTTCCGATTAAAAGAGAAGAAGTGTTTCTCTGCTAAACTGATATAAGATGAAGGCAATCTTTGAATAACTCTGTTGACAAGGGCAATGGATGACATAGCGGTAAACTAAAACTGTATCTCTACAAACCTGCAATTTGATAGAATTAAAAGCGAATAAAAGGTGGTGAAAGGAATGAGATATTTTTATTTAGACATGCTTGGATTACCGATATACGAGATGAATTTTGGATAAAAAGCCATGGAAGTTTAATGGGAAACAGTAATGGAGCGGATGACAGTAATAACAGCTGATAACGGTTAAGGAGTGGCTGTAATGGCATGGTTGAATGCAACGGTAAGGGAGCATATGTAACAAAAAAACTACAGGTGGCATGAGGTGATTGGGTGTTAGGATATGGATGTTGGCGGGAAGTAAAATAGGAATTGGTGGGAAGTCAAACAACTGTTGGGAGAAAAGGCAGATTTCAGAGGGGGTAGGTGATAATAAGCGGTATTGAGTGGGGGGGGGTGCGAAATGACGAGGGAGCGACGCATTTTCAAGGGGCCCACCGAAAGGAAACCACTTTTCAGATCCCCGCTTCCATTAATGAGAAACAAAGAAAGGGGGTGTGAAATAACTTCCCTGCCATTGATCTGGGCAGGGAAGAGATCCACCGTTGATATTTCCTCTGATGATAATGCAAAATGATAAAAGAAATATGTCGCGTTGCAACTTTAGAATAAGGTTAACATGCTCTTTATTACAACAATTATTAACCACTTAATGAAGCGATTATTACTAATAAAACATATTTTAATCCTAATCTTATTTTAGGTGCATTTAAACAAGATGCCATTAATTTTCCTAAGTCGAATGTTCAACCAAGTTTAAACAATTTGGTGAACTTTTTTTTTCCTATTCTAAAATGCATAAATTTAAATATTTTTTATCATGTTTAAGGAGTATGATCAAAAATAAAATATTTTGGGTTGTGGCATCCTAACAAATTGCACACAAATTATTTCTTTTTTATTTGAAACTAGAAATTTTAATTCATTTATTACTTCTATCTATGCAGAGAGATAACAGATCCAAGGGCCTTCTCCTCAGGCTAATGGAGTCTTTGTTGAGAAAAAAAACATACTTGAAAATAAAACAAGCCGGTAGATATACAACGATGAATGTGTCAATCACTCTGCTGCATCTTTAGTACTGAATGTAGTGCTTCAAATATCTTCCATTATTAGCAATGAAGAAAACTTTCCTTCCAAGTTCTGCAAGATGAAAGTATTATTACCTTTGACTTCTGCAATATTAAAAGGTCCAAACCAGAGGTTGTCAAATTTTCCACTTTTTCCTCTTTCTTTCTTCCTAGCATCCCATCTTAACACCAAATATCCTTCCGTGAAATATATTTCTCTATCTTTTCTATCAAAGAGACTTTTCATTTTGTTCCGGTATTTCCTAAGCTTTTATTGGACTTCATACCTATTTTCATTAAGTTTAATAACCTGATTAATTCCCCTAGAAAAATCATCAGGTTGTTCATTAACTTCTTGCAAAAATTTCGAAACAGGGAAAGCTAGATTTGTGGGAATTTTTTTTTCTTTACCATAAACCAACCGAAATGGAGATTTTCCTATAGATAATTTTGGAGATATCCTGTTAGCCAAAATTACATAAATGAGATGACTGCCCCAATTATTTTATGTTATTCTAATGTCTTCTTGATAATTTTGACCAAACTCTTGTTTGATGACTTTGCTAGACCATTTCCCTGTGGATAGTAAGGAGTAGAATGATGCAAAAAAATTTGATATTTTTGAAAAAATTAAATCATTTTCACACTACTAAATTCTGCTGCATTATCTGTTACTATCTGCTTAGGACATCCAAACCTGGAAAAAATGTTTTCTTCAATAAATTTGATGAGTATAGTGTCTGTGGAATTTCTAACTAGAATGGCCTCTACCCATTTGGTGAAGTAATCTGTTGCAGTTAGTATCTATCTATTCTGATTGCTTGATGTTGGATGAATTTCCCCTATGAAATCCAATCCCCACTATAAGAAAGTTGTTGAAACTAATATTAGAACCAAAGGAAGTGCTGCTAGTTTTTGCTTTCTAGCAAACATTTGACATTGAGTACAACTCCTAACCTTTTCTCCTACTTGTGCAAACATAGTATGCCAATAGAATCATGATCTTAATATTTTATATGTTGTATCTCTCCATGCATAGTGTCCCCCACATATACTTGCATGAAACTGTTCAATAATCCCTTCTGTTTCACTTTCTGTCAAGCAAAGCAAAAGGATATTGAGTGGATCCTTCTAGTATAAATTTGCATTAATGATATAGTAATTTATGGCTTTTAACTTTAGTGTATTACACTGATTCTTTGAAAATTGAGAAGGACACTCAAAGTTTATAAGAAAATGTACAATATCAGAATACCATTCTGACAACAAGAATTTCTCATCAATATAAAAAGGAACTGATTGAATTGAAGATGAAGGTTCATGTTTATTCTTCCCTTCTAAGTCTTGGGAAGGTTCTTGTGGATTATACCCTTATGCATTTAGAGAAGGTTCTTGTGGATTCCCCCTTATGAGTTTGGAGAAAATTCAAAAAGCAGAATTTATCCCCCAAACTTTACAATTAGATTCAGCTAAATTTTAGCCAAACCTTGAAATTTTACCAACTTTGTAGTTTTGATACTAAGATAAAATTCAAGTATCTGGGTAATCCATATTCCTCTTCTCCCATCAGTGTCTAGTTGAGTTAAGGAAATCTTCATAGCACTATTGGGAACATAAGTAGTAATGGTTGAGTGAAGGACATAAATTCTGAAAGAATTTAAAGCTTGGAATAAGGAATAAGCCTATTTTTCAATGATGTCATACTTAAGTTCTGTGTCTCTCATGAATTTACTGAAAAATGCTATAGGTTGATCATATCCATCTTCATTCTTTTGCAAAAGGATAACAACTAAAGTGGTTTCAGAGGCAATGGAAAATATGCTAAAGGGTTCAGGATAATTAGGGATGGCTAAAGTTGGGGCTTCCAAAATAGCCTTTTTAATTTGTTCAAAATCATATCTAGCTGGTATTGTCCACTTAACTTCATGATTCTTCTTTAAAATGTCAGTGATATCCTTAACTATTTCAGCATAGTTAGGAATGAATCTCCTTAGGAAGTTAATATTTCCAAGAAAATCTTGGATCTCCTTTTTGTTCCTTGGCAACGAAAGTGCTTGGATAGCCGAAACTCTTTTGGGATCAATTACCACTCCTTCCTTAGAAATGAAGTGGTTGAGAAATTTCCCTTCTTTGATAGAAAACAAAGTCTTCTTGGGATTGAGTGATATCCTGAATTTTATACACCTGTCAAAAAAATTTCATCAAGTGTTTTAAATGTTTCTGATATGAGTTAGAAAACATAGTAAGGCCATCAAGATATATAACAAAAAGTTTTTTTGTCTTATACCCACAAAAGATAAATTCATAGCTCTATGCAATGTTTCTCCAACATTTGTTAATCCAAAGGGAATCCTAGCATACATAAATGTACCCCAAGGAGTGGTGAAGTCAATATTCTCTCTCTCCCTTGGGATCACCATTATCTGGTTGTATCCAGAGAAACCATCAAGCATCGAAAGTTTATTTTCACCTAAAACTTTTTGAAGCAACTGATCCATTTTGGGTAATGGGTAGTTGAATTTTAAGGATGACTTGTTTAAATTCTTGAAATCTACACAGAGTCTGAATTCCCCATTCTTATTTCTAACAAGAACTAAATTAGCTACGTAATCTGAACATCTTAATGGAACTATGATTTGAGCATCAAGTAACTTCTTAATTTATTTCTCTATGTTAGGGAGCAAGAATGGATTGATTCTCCTTGATTTTTGTTTATAGGGCTTTACTTAAGGTTTTAAAGGAATTTTATGCTCAATGAGAGTTGTATCAAAGGTTTTTAAGTAAGAATAAGACCAAGAAAAAGCATCCTTGTATGCTTTAAGAAGATTCAAATATTCATTTTTACTTCCTGGGGTAGAGATGTAGAGATTTTGATGTTCTTGATTTCTTCAGGTGTTCCAATATTAGATTCTTCAATATTTTATTCAGGAGAATTTGATAATGGATTCTTGGGAACATCATTTTGGTCAAATAATTTTTCTATAGGTACTAGAAATTTGGGAATAAAGTTATTGTACAACTGAATGATATTGTGGTCAGCCATTTTTGAATTTAAATCAGAAGTTTCATTTTATTTATTGAGTTCATTTATATTTGACTGATCTTCTTCAATTTGCAAAACATGGAATTAATCAATAGCATGTAGAAATTTTTTTGATTGTTCACCATCCTCAAATATTTGCCAGTATTTAATATTGTTAGGAATAGATGGCCTATATTTGACTTGAATTTGATATTGCAATTTCATTTGATCTAGAATTTTGAATGAACTAGCTGAAACAACTAGGGAGTCTGCATGAATATTCTCATTTCTAGGGATAACTATAATATTAAATGCATGAAAGAAATTTTCCACTGAGTCCCATACCTCATTTTTGTAAGATCTAAGTATAGGATTCTTTGTTTGAAAAATATTCCTAACTTGTTTGACTATGAGTTCAGAGTCACTGAAAACACTGAAGTTCTGCACTTTAAGACTTTTAGCTAATTCTAATCCTAGAAGAAAGGCTTCATACTCTGCTACATTATTAGTAACATCAAAATCAAGTTTACAAGATTGAGTTATGTTTTCTTTTTATGATGAAATTAAAAAAAAACCAACCCCAACTCCATCTTTTGACCAAGACACATCAAAATACAGTTTCCAATATCAGTTTTGATAGTTTTTGGGTTTTCTACAACATCTTCAATTTTAAGTTGACAATGTTGTAAATTATTTGAAGCTAGTTGAAAACAACCAAAATCTTGGTCAACTGCATATATAGGATGGTTTCTAGCTTGATATTCTTTGAAAAAAGTATAAATGAATCTAACCTCCCTATATAGCCTAAGGTTTTCACCCCAATATACAAGAATTGTAGCAAAAGACATGTCCATTTGAAGGCTTCCTCCTAGCTTGGCACAACTTGACCTTGATAAAAACATTCCAAACTTAGGAGGGATATCAGTGACCAAAATGTCCAAAACTACACTTTTTACAGGTATTTGGGATAAAGCTACCACTAAGTATTTTATGAGTCCTAGACATGGCACCCTTTTGGAATCAAAGGTATTTAGGTCATTGTAAGATCAGGTAATTTCCAAATTAAGTTGATCCATAATAACCTTCAGCATAAGATTATGTGAGGCTCCAGAATCTAACATGCAATTATATAATAAGGAATCATGTGCTTTCAAAGTAACATAAAAATGTGGCACTGTTTCATCAATCATGTCTGAACTTGGACCAAATCCTACTGAGGGTTTTTCATCTTGTAGACTAATTACATCCCCTTCAACATCTACACTTGAATTTTGAATCCATTTTGTAACTTGATTTTTTTATCCATGGTTCTTTGAAATTTTTGATAATGGGATGGGAATCTTAACTCTCTCTAATTCCCTTTCAGCATTTAACGTAGTTAAAACAATTTTATCAATTGAAGTGGTATCAATTGGATGATTTAAAGGTTGAATTGTTGTTTTTTGGGTTTCAACAAATTTTATATGTGGTTCAATTATAGTAGGACTTTTAGGAGGCCTTCTAGGCCCTACCCTTGGTCTTAAATCATACCTCCTATTTAGTTCTGCAATTAATAATTCAGAGAAGGTTTGATATTTAGACACTTGAGAATTTTCTTGATCCTCTTGGGAAGTTTGATTTTGAGGAAGAGGGACAATGGAATTTTGAACATATGTATTGTCAATATTGTTGATATTTTCAGTGATCATAAGGGTACTATCATCAGGATGTTGATCATCAATCAACAGAGGAGGTGGATTTTACTAATCATTACTGGGTCTTTGAAGAATTTGAAGTTGAGGAGCTTTCTTAACTTGTGCTTGAGTTTGAGTTTGAGGTCTAGCAAGAGTTTGTTGAACTGTTCTTGGTTGAGTTTAAATTTTAAAAATCCTATTAGAAAGGTTACTAAGTAATGAAGTTATCTCATCTATATTTTGATCTTCATTTTTAGACTTGGAAGAAGAAGAAGAAGCTTCTTGATTTTCTTTCATTTTCCTCTGAGCCTTCTTAGCTTTGGCTTTAAGATTAGCTGAAGCAGATCTATTAGCTTCAACCTCAATGACATTAGATTTTATGTCTTCTAAAGTATGAGATGTTCTTTCCCTAAGCATGATTGCAAAGTCATATTCAAAAGCTTTGGAAAACCTAACCTTTGTTGTTGCTACTGGTGGTTTACAATTAGCAGGAATTTTATGATAGAGTTTGTTAAATATCTAAATGAATTCGGACATTGGTTCACCATAGTTTCTTTTGAGTTCTTCAAATTCTGTCAAAAAATAAACAAGATCCTTTTTAACACCCTATTGATTCTTAAAAATAGTGGTTAATTCATCCAAACTTCTAATAGAGTGTGTCCTCGATTTACTAAACCAGATCCTAAAATTTCCTTCTAAGGATTGAACAAAAAATATCATATATACATTTTCATATTCGATATTCATATTGTCAGAAAAGTCTAAAAATTATGCTAAAGGATATTCAACAGATAAACCAATTTCCCCATTAAACCTTGCAAGGTGTTTCAAGTATCCATAAGGAAAATTGTTTAGTATTTTTGGAAGTTGTAAAGCATCATATCTTGCCTGAACAATAGGCTGAAAAGTAGCCATACCTTGTGATGAAGATGAAGAGGAATCAATGGTGGTTGTTGTAGAAGATGATGAAGTAGATGTAGAATATGATGAGGTAGAAGATGGAATTGAAGATGGAGGGGTAAAAGGAGGTGGGGGAAGAAGTAAAGTTGAAAATATTCTTAAATATTTCAAAGGCGTACGAATGATCGATTTATGGACCTTTGTTTCTCCTTCTTTAGGTTCAAATAAAGGATTTGAATATAAGGAGAAAATATCTTCTCGTTGAGTAGAAGTAGATGGAAAAGAATAAGAGGTTGGAGAAATGAAATCGGTAGCTTTCAATTTAGGTAAGTTAAAATCCAAATCCTATTCTGATTTTTGATATTCAGAAGGTACTTTAGGTTTTTGATATGATTCTAATGAATGGACCAAAAGAGTAGATTGAAAATCAACTCCTTTAGAGATCAATTCATGTAACCTAGGTGGTAGATCTTTTGAATTTAAAGGAATTGGTCCAGATCTAAAAGGATCAGGGACTGAAGCATCCTCCAGTTAAGGAGGAATAGAAGAAGAAGGGGTTTGAAGTATTCTTCTTAAAGAGGTTTGTATTACCAATCTCTCTGGATATGACAAAGGTAAAACAATCTCAGAATCAGAGTGAGACCTGGTGTGTCTTGAAGGAGCTAGTTTTGGGTTCTATGAAGTCACCAAGTGAAATATTTTAACCTTACTAGTCCTTTATTCACCCTTCAAGGAATAGGTATATCTTTGTCCCAGGGAAAATGGATCAAATTTTGTATCCCCAGCAACGACGCCAATCTGATGTTGTCATCTGAGATAATAATAGGTTAATTAATTATGTCAGAGCATCTAAAATATTTTTTTGTTTTAAAAGGATTTTTTGGATGACAAATGTATTTAGAAAATAATACGAAGATGTTTTAAACTTTGATAGTATTGAGTATTAAGAAAAGGGTTGTTGCTTTACTTCAAAACAATAATTTGATTTTTCATATGTGAAGGCATAAACTATAAGAAAATATGATCAGCTAAATATCCAGATTGAATCTTTAGTTTATCATATGTATGAAAGGTTGACAAAAATGTTTACATCTTAAAAAAATATATTTGACATTTTGAATATTACTGACAACTAATTGATGTAGAGGGAATTATGCAGACATATAGTCTAATAAAGCAATCTCTAAGATAGATTATAACTTCAGAAGATTTAATATAGAATGAGATACCATTTTCTCTTACCTAATTATCTCCATAAAACTTAAATATATGCAGAAAATAAAATGAAATGAATACTAGAAAAACTTACAAGGAGACAAACTATTTGAAACCAATCCTGATCAAAAGCTCATGCAATTCTTCTTTACAAGTGCTCATCCAAGGGTGCAGCCCTTAATAACGCGAATGGAGAGGTATTTATAATGAATTCTATCTATTAGAAACATCTAAACAAATTACAAAAATAGTATCAAAATATAGGAATACAAAAAATGCTGAGTTGATGTGTCATTGTCTTCAAGGAAGTGGTTGATTATCTTGCCCCAAAATGTGCTTCTTTGCTGGCATGCTGTTGGAGATGAAATTTACTCGATAGTTTCACATAAGTGATCCCATATTTTTTGACTTGGTATATCCATATTAATCAATCTTCTAAAAAATTCATCTACTTCATTATATCTCTCAAAGTAGGCTTATTGGTAAAGTGTTGTTTGATTTCATATCTGATTTTTAAATCAAATTCTAAAGCCTCCAGAAAATCCTTTCTTGTCATATGACTGTTAATCCCTTAAAATTTGGCTTTATCAATTGAAATTGTGTAAATATTCTTGTAGTACTCCTCCAAGCTGATTAACATGTCATTTGGCACTACTAATCCTGGAAATCCTCTTTGATTTAGAAGGTTGAACTTGATGTGAAATATTTGGACAACAGTGTCCAAAGTTTGATACTTGGTTTCCAACTGATTCAACAAATTCTTCTTCTGTAGAACTTTCTTGATTTACAAAATGGTTTTTGTTCTATCTGCAATATTAATATGTTCTAATTCTTCTCTGTTCTTTGAATTCATGATCAAGATATCAAGTCCAAGTTATGCAAATTTCTCAAAAATGAAAGTGTTCAAAATTGGTTGTAATCTGAATGACCGGAAAGGTCTCATCGTTGCGATTTTGGCGCCATGAACGGTTCTCAAAACCAAGGTTGTACGCAAAAGTTATTGAGGTTTGAAATCTCCAGTAAAATCCATTTTTTAGATGACCAAGTTTGAATTTTGTAATTTGGAAAAATTAAAAAAAGAATATTCCATTCAGATGAATCAATTATGGACAAGTGGCAAGTATCTATTGGATGTTGGGTTGACTTATTATGATTTTTGCCAATCAAGGGCTGCCACGTGGCCCCAGGCCAAGGAGAAGGTTTTGGTATATTAAATTTTTTGTAACTTATGAGGTTTGAACCATGGACCTCGTCCCCGCAAGCAGCATGGGCTACTGTTGCACCAAACCTTTGTTTCTTAACTCCTATGCGTAACAGATCATATTTCAAGATGAACGAACATTGCGTTGGTGGTAAAGGGGGCCAGCCCCCACCTCAGGGCACCCCATGCGACCAGGCCATGGGAAACCAAGCGGTTACATCAAAAGCAGAGTATTGTTAATGAAAATAATTAGCATTAATACGTGGATTATCCACTAAAAAATCGTCATTAGCGCCTTTTCAACCATATTCAAAAACAATTAACAGTTTACGAAATTTTCGAATGTGAACCCACTAAGGATGAATGATGAAATTTATTTCCACCACCATTTTAGGGTGTGGTTCCGAAATTTTTGGAAAATTTCCATTTTTGGAGCGCTAACTAGAGTTCCTCCAGTTTTGGAGGAGGTTTTTGGGGGACATTGGGAAGTTTTCTTGTTTTTGTCATAAATCCCTCATTATTGAACCAAATTGGACAAAAATTTAGTCAATTTTGGGTCTCTTCGACCTCTTGAACACTTTGGGACAATTTTCAGGTCGAACTTCAGTATATTTTTCTTTAGGGAAGATGAAGGAACCATCAGGGCCACCACGAGACAATTTTAGTTTGAGGCCTAACCAGGGGAGTTAGAGTCCTTTCCCAGAGTTCAAATAGTCTAAATTGGATAATTCATATGTTGTGAATCCGATGAAATGGTTTTCAAAGCCTGTAGAAAATTTTTGAAGGCCAAAAAGCTTCAGTAAAGTTCTAGGGGTCATTAGTGCCATCTTTTGCCAGCAGCAGTGCAGGGCTTAGACAAAGCTGCTTGAGACCATTGGCAGTGAAATAGTGATAATTATTGACTGAAAAAATCATTATAAATATATTTACAAAGGTTTCAGTAAGTTTTAAAGACTTTTAGAGGTCGAAAACTCAACAGAGAAATTTTCATTGACCCTAGTGCTAGAGGGTGCCGATAGGTGATTGAGGCGAAACCGGAGCAGCCGATGGCTATTTTTGATGAAACAAAACTCTATCTTGACTATTTCAGTAATTTTGGAAACAATGGAAGTGGTTTTAGAAAATTTTGAGAACTTCTTGAGCTTGAAAAGCTGATGTGAAGTTCTGGGCAGCCCTGGGCAAACCATGGAGGATAGCCTATTTGGGGAATGCAGTGCTCAATTTGAAAAATTTATCAGTTGATATTTTATGTCTGATGTATATTGGATACAGAAATAGTAGTTTCAGTGACAGAAACAGATTTCTGAGGGATTTTGTGCCATTTAGAAGCTCAGAGTAGCTTAGTGCACCAACAAAAGGAGTCGTGTCAACAAGAGCCTAAAGCTGTTTTTGAAGAGTTTGGACAGCCAATTTAGGGATATTTATGGTATTTTCCATCCTTTGGATCATTTTTGTATTCATTGGAATTATATATTTACTTGTAAAAACACTTACCATAATCCCAAAGAGCTGAGTCACGATGAGAAAGCTCAAAGGAGACGTAGCCCACGAGATTTTGGGTGAACTCCTAGATTAAAATTGTTGTTGTGTTTGAATGATTATTTTTTGAATTATGTCACTTTCATACATGTTAAATTACAACAAGAATGAAGTTAAGACACATAAACAGTAAAAATTCATACACCACTTTCAAGTAAATAATTCCGCAAAATTGTCAGGTACAAGCTAGATCATTTTAATTAAAACTGAGTGGTAGGTTCTTAAATACATACTAGTTATCATTTTGCGCGCGGCGGGAAGCGTTCGGGAGCGAACGCTCCCCGATCGCTTCCGGCGTTTAAAAAACGCTCCCGAAGCATTTTCTAAACGCCGGAAGCGCTCAAGGAGCGTTCGCTCCCGAGCGCTTCCTGAAACGCTCCCGAAAAGCAGGGAGCGTTTTAACAGGTTCGGAAACGCGCTCCCGAAAACGCTCCCCTCAGGAAGCGTTTTCGAGAGCGCGTTTCCAAAATGCTCCCACACGGAGCGCGTTTCGGAAACGGGAACGAGGGGGGTTGAAGCTTCCCCGCAACCCTGGATATGCATATTGACTAGTCATGATGGTTGATAGGTCATGTCCCTAGGTTAGACCATGTCCCTTAGGTTAGAATGTGACATCTTATTTTTTATTATTATTTAATTTTATATGTCCATTAACAAGGGAGATTTAAACAAAGGGAAACTACAGCTACAACACAAGGCAAGAAGAATGCCACAGTTACCAGAATCTTTAGGGATGTTAGCTGGTTAGAGTTCTTTGGACGTATTCAAGGCATACAATGACACTATAGCTGTGGAATCTGCAAGGAATAAAACCACCACAATCAGAGAGTTGGAGGTCAAGGTCACAAAGGAAAGCATTTATATCCTTCTCGATCTTCCCAACAGAGAATGGTGGTTCAAGAACAAGGCAGAGGCCACAATGGCCAAGTGAGAAACACTAGATGAAGGGAAAAATTGTGGACAATACCAGCAAAGGAGTAAAGAGGCCATCTTTCCTGGCATCTTGGGATAGGGTAGTTTTATACATGGTCAAAAATGTGACTTATGAAGGAAAGTTCCATCTCGAACTCACTTTCTATTTTAAATTAGTATCATATTTAAAGCAAAATTTCAAAAGCACTGTCCTATATTTCTTGATGAAATTACTGCAAAAGATGGCTGGTGAGATCCAAAAGGTAAATTGACAAGTCTTGCACACCATATGCTAATCCAACTCTTGGTCAAAAATGCCACCCTGCAGAGGAAGCGGCCAGAGTGCCGAGGAGAGAGTTGAAGAAATGCATGCTAAAGAAAACCTTAGACCAAGCCACAAGACACTGTCACAGAAACAAGGAGACCAGATGTTGTTGCCATAGATTTGGTTAGATGGTCCCGAAGAAGAATTGTTCAAGAAATACAGAAGTCAGGAGAAAGGAAGATAGCAAAGGCGGAGGAAGATAATAAGACCAGGGCAGCCACTGCTATAGAATCCCAAGGGCATGCCTCAAAATATGCTACGGAATTTGGGACAGCAATTGTTAAAGAAATCCAAACAAATGCTACAAAATTATTGACACCTACTATAGACAAAACGGAATTATTGAAGAAATCGAGACGAATGGAACAATGTGTTGTGGAATCCCTAATAGGGAAAATTCCTGTTTATATGTGATGAGTAGTGGAAAAATCAGATGCTGAATGCCAGGTGTCATTACCTTCTCCAGCACAGATTCCTGAAAACTTTGGCAGAATTCAAAAAGCTCCTGAAATAGTAGCATTGTAGCTACAGAGGCTGCCAAATAGAAGGCAAAATCATAATCATATGAACGGGGATATAAAACCTTTGAAAGGCATCAGCAGACTATTGCATTCTTTAAATAAAAGTATGTTATCTCACACGTAGCCCAGCAAAGCACAATTCTGTACCTCAAAGAAGATAATAAGAAGTTGGTGAAATTAGATGAAGAAATTAAAGAGAAAGTCACAGAAATCTCAAAACTTTAAGGAAATAAATGAAAACACAAGTGATTATGCTTCCTTAATGTCCGCATGTAGGCCACCTGCCAAAGTGTATGCCTTATATTTTAAGGAGCAATGGTTCAAATTTTACTGGAGAGGAATGCTTCAAATCTACCAATTGTTATTGTGGATGAACCAGGTATTTTCTGTATATTTCATAGCCATTCCTGGGAGGCAGAACTTAGAATGTGAGTTATATTTACACAATTATGTCCTGCCTAAGCTCACAAGATGGACTCCTCATCCTTTTATGGAGGATGGTATTTTAACGCATTTATCTCTACTATGCAGAATGAAATTCAAAGGTTTGAAGAATTGTGGGCCTATAACGATTACAAATCCAATGTTGAGTTGCTTGTCTGACCAGAGATAATGCCCCATCAGAGGCTATCTATGAGCATTACTGAAACGCTTCACATTCTCAGATGCAATGTGTAATGGAATAGCAGCAATTATTAGAGCATTTCAAAGCCTTTGTTGATACTTGAAGTGACCATGCTATGAATTCCCAAATGAGAAGGAATGAACTTACAAAAGAATTGAAGAGAAGGGAACCCAACTCAATTCCAAATCTCAAACCAGCTATATTCAGGGCTCACCTTTACAGTAGCTTTGCAATGCATTTTGAAATACATTGGATAGGACTTGGATTCAGATTTACCTTGCTATGCTATCCAATTTTGAACAGGAAGAGCACTGGTCCAATAAATGCAGAAAGTGAAAGTGAATAATTGGAGTAAATTGAATCAATCATGGGCTATCATAAAAAAAAATGCACAAACCCATTTGAAATTTATGATTTCAGGGAAATTAGATAAGAATGACATGGCCGACTATTGCACAAGGGTATACAATTCCTTCAGTTTGGGGGTGATGGTGAACCTCATAAATGTCTTGGTTTTCTCATCTTCCACTGACATTTTGATTAGTATAAAAACCTAACACATCCAATTTTATAGATTGCTTAACCACCTTATTATGGAAATTTGGCTTTAAATAAGTAATTCATTGCAAATTAATGTGTTTGACAGTCTCTATGAAGATTTTGAAAGAAATTTCTTAGTTCTCGCCAATTATGATATGTTGAAGATTACCAGTGTTCATCAACATTTTGTGTAGAATTAACACCTACCACAAAAATCCTCACAGAGAATGATTAAAGACGGTTGCAGAATCTCCAGAATCACTTCCTTAAAGCAGCCGCAGAATTCTTCTTAATTCTACAGCACGCCAATTCTAGGGTGGAATTCCCAAACAATAGCCAGGTTGACACATGGCACCCGGATTATAGGGCAACATAGTCCCCACAATATCAACTCACCAGCTAAAAGTATAATCTGTTAATTCCAGCAGTTGTTACTTTGCATTTCCAATAAGCTATTAGGTTATTCTTCAGAATTTGGTTTTAGGAAGTTGCTAGGTTATACCTGCAAATTCCATTCAGGAAGTTATTAGTTTATACCTGGGAATTCAGTTTAGGAAGTTGTCAGGGTATTTTGGGATTCTGTTGGAATTTCAAAGAACCCAACAACCTTACCTCATAAGTAGTTCCTGTTTTAACACATTTAGTGTTCAAGTTAGAGATATAGACAATTAAAGTGTACTCTGTAATTTCTAGATGGCGCATTCAAAGCCTAGATACTTTATTCCATTATGGTTCCATCAGTAGCATTTCTGTGTGATGGATTCAATACCTTGACCTTCGAAACAAGGGCCCACTCAGGATGTGCAACGGGAAGTAGTATTTTCCCCTTGCATGGTTTGAGTTATGTCTTGTATGGTTTCATTTATTTCCATAGCTGTAGCTGGTATGTGTATTTCCATTTTCTGTAGCAGCAATCATTCGATTAAGACTCTGTGACATTGTTTCGATTAAGACTCCCAGTTGTTCTAAAATTTCAATTCATCAGTTGATAATTAGTTGAGTTATTTTCTGTTCAAGTTAAATAAGATTTGCATAAACCAATGTCAGGCATTTATAGAATAAGAATAGTGTTCTCCCAAAGGCACAAGCCTTGTAGTGGCATATACAATGGATGACATCTCAAAGCTTACATGCCACGGTTGAATAAGAATGTCCTGATGATCTGCTTTAATGTTTTCACTTCTTCACACAAGATCCATACGCATTTTCATGGATTGAAACTAACAATAGGGTAAAGCACACTGCTGGTAACATCACCCAAACTCATTCCTCACATTTTACAAAAAACACCAAAGCATAAAATGGAACTAACTTCAAAGGATTCTTGCTTTAGACAGCATTCACACTTCTAAGTTGCTTTAAACAAATGAACAGTTATATACATGTCCAAAATCAACATTTTCAATTTTCTTTTGTGAATTCAGGTAAACTGTAAAGATACATTATCTGTGCTATTTAAAGATCAACAATGCTAAAAAGCACCTGCCCCAATCACCCAAGACTGGTCCTGCACCAGCAGCTCTGGCTTCTCTGCCATCTTCTGTAAAGCCATACGCTATTGTACCAGTCCCAGCAATCAACACACAACCATGAAGTTTCCCTGCCGTTCCACTTGCCAGGGCTGCTACAGCATCATTGTGAACAAAAAGCTTCACATTGCCTGGAAAAACATTTCTGAAATGATGACAAAAGTTAGACTAATGCCCAGACTCCAAAGTTAACTCAAAATGAGAATACATCAAATCTTTCAGGACTGTGAGGCAGACTGCAATGAAAAGAAAAGGAAGTAAATGGCATTGTAGTTTAATTCCTAGATTATGGTTTCCCGGCTAACAGGAAACATCCGTAGTCATGAGATAAGCGTGCTTTAGTTAAACAAATGTTACTCGAAACAAGTTCATCCACACCGTAATATGTATCATAAGGGGCAGGCAGGTCAGATATATGTTCATCCATTTTTAAATACTCGGAATAGATAATAAGCCAATGCCTAGTTCAACTGATCATATTATGGAAAATGTATAGAATGGAATATCATCTGAGCAAGCTGAAGGCTGCATACAAATAAAAATTTGTGAATATTTGAAACATTTACAAGTGATATTTTTTGAGTGAAGGGACATTTTAGGCATTTGCAAAAATGGTCTTGCAACATGTGGAAGGTTAGCAATATGTCAAAACAGTGCAGTCCAATGTTTGAAAACCACCCGTAAGCAAGATCTGCCCTGGCTTCACCAAATAAGCAGCAATCAGAAAGTGTGTCGGGTTCATACTCTAAACATTTATCAGATATTTTTAAGCACTTCTCAAGCATCAGTGGATGAGTAGGGGTAAGTAAAATTTCCAGCACAAGAATCTTCTCAAAACTTTTGCATTTGCAAGTGACTGATCCAATAAATTTCCGTTGGTACCACAAACAATTCTTAATCACTCATATATTGTAGAAGTGTCTCCAACATGTTGGTGTTAAAACATTGATTGTACATAGACAATTCATTAATTTCCAACACAAATACTTCACAGAATAGAGGGAATATCTCATCAATAAGATGTTCTTCACACCAAAACCAACTCAAACCAGAGGGATCCGCTTGTTAATCACTTGCAAAGTGCCACATTAACTTTAACGTGGTAACTTCTTCCCTTTTCAATGTCGCACTAATGGAATATAGCAATTCAAGGAGTGAAAGCATGGCATCATATGGATGTGAAATTCAGAGACGGGATCAAGGGGCATAAAAGGTAGCATACTGTGGTCGGAGCATGGAATTGTTTTCATTAAAAAGGGCCTTCAAGCCTGCTGACCACTGAAGTGTACCTAAAAATTTTTGAAGATTCCATGCCCGAGGATGTATCAAAGGCTTCATGTATCAGAGTTCACTATATCATCAGAGTTTTTTAACACTATTTATTCTTCTCATCTTCTTCTCATGTTGTACTCAAATTCCACAAGCCTTACGAAGATGACGTAAAATGATGCTAGTGTGATGAGTTGAGTCATATAGCAGGCCTAGGTAACTTGGGACTTTGTCATCAAGTGAATTTACTTTGGGAGGTTTTTTTACTTGTTTAATTATTAGATGTTTTCAAGGACTTAATAATTAATTGAGATTTTTCCTCCAAACATAGCCCCAAAGTTGGAGTGCGGCTTGATGACAAGGCCTTGGGTGAGTCCTAGTGTCTAGAGTCATTGTATATTACCATACTAGATCACTCGTAAAATTTCGTGGAATTTGATTAAGTCTAAGAGTCAATTTTTTAATATTTTTAATTTCCCGCAAGACGGAAATTTGAATTAAATTTGAATGTAAAATGCAATAAGTGATGTCTAGAGAAGTTGTATGGGGTATGTGTGCTCAAAATTATGTCTCTCACCCTCAACTTTCTACTATGACACACTTTGAGGGGTAAAAAATAAGTTCTCGACCCTCAAACCCATTTTTCCTAAGTTTAGTAGAAAATGTGGGAATAAATTAGCCCTTAATTAAATAAATGGAGAGAAATAAATAACTCCATTAGAAAAAATGACATGGAAATGACTTCGAAATTATCTCAAGTCAAGGGTTAAGTCAAGTGACAAGTGGGAGATGATTTGGCACCTAACGTCATCAAAGCATTTATCACATGGGAAAATCAATTTTCTTGCTACAAAAAGGGTGTTCGATTTGCTGACTAGGAAAATCGATTTTCTGGCTACAAAAAGGGACTTTCATTTGTTGACTAGGAAAATCAATTTTATTGGAGTTAATGCACATAAGGGAATATTTGATCGATTTTTTTATTGAAATTTTGGTGGAGACTTGTCTCCAACACAACTCCACTCCTTCTACACTTGGCATCTCTTGGATCAACACAAATCTCAAGGAAGGCCCATGCAGTTCATTATGGAGGATAATCGTATGGCTCATTGGGAACATCAATTCGATGTGGCACTTCATGGCTTGGTGGTTGGGGAGTTAACTCCTTGCATATTTGGCATCTCTTGCTCTCACACATGGAATTTTGACTTGCTTGATGAAGATTTGATTGGCCACCTCAAGGAATTCGATTTGGTTGAAGCTCCACACATGGCATCTCATCTCCCCACTTGGAATTCGACTTCTCTCCTTGGAATTGTCTCCATCACCACTTGTCACCTGGATCTCTCATTGGGATTTGTTCCCAAATTTCTATATAAGTGATCATTGGGCTCTCACTATGTATTCATGTTATGAGCTATTGGGTTTGAGGAAACTTTGTCATTTTGTACTTGCAATTTGCTAATATAATCAAAGACTTTGGGGCAATTTTTGTGGTGTTCTCCTGGCATTTTGAGGTGATATCCTTCTATAATTTTGTTATTATGCTTCAATTTTCTTGCATATTTGAATGTTATTAGCTTATATTTGTCATATATTTTGGATAGATATGTGCAAGCTATCTTGCACATATCCTTGATTTAGAGTAACAATCTAGAAGTGAAATTGTCAACTTATTTTTGGAGGAATATTTGGTCAATTTTACCCATTTTGTTTCTCTAATCCACTTGCAAGCTAATATTTCCTTCAAGTGTGTAGGAAGAAATCTATTTGAAGTTGTGTGTAGGAATCCATTTGGGTGTAGGAGATGTTGAAAATTAGGTAAGGCTAGGTTTAATTCAAATTCCCTACTTGATAATTACTTGTGAACTTACTATTGTTACTTATGTCTTCTCTTCTTAGCTTATTATGTTTTTCATCAAGTCATTTACCAAAACACAAGAGACACAAATTTAGGCTCTTCGAGCCAGGGCCAAAACCTCTCCCTCTTAGAGAGGAAAACCCACAAGAAATTCTTCTTATAGACTTTCAGTTGGCAAGTACCATGACCATGACACAAACCCTTCACCCTTGTATGCTTCCAAGACCATGTCTCTACTTATTCCTTGACTCCTTAAAAAGATTCTTCCTTTCTGCACTGTCCGGCCCTGTTCTGCACCTATCTGCACCAAGACTAGAGAGCTCAATCTCTAACTGTATTCTTCATCCTTTCTTGATTCTAGAACATCTTGAATTATCATATAAACTTGTTGTACTTATATCACCTTATTGTTGCACACAAGTCCGAGATCATTGTTGCACATTGGTCCGAGATGATCTTCTATACTTCGAGCTGAACCTTATAATGCCCTTTCGCATTTATTATAGACTTTCCCAAGATACAAATTCTTTACTGAACTGTCTAGTCTTTCCTCCTTTACTCGCACTTCATTACAGTCCTGCAACTTTACATTTATATCACAAATCTACCCTTGATTACTTCGTTGTTTCATCTCTTAGCTCCACACTTTATTGTTGTCCTGATCCTCGTATTACATCATTGGATTGTTCCTTAAGTCACCATATCCTTGTCACTAATATTAGGTCTGAAAATTACAGAGGAATCTGAGCTTTGTTTTCTCTCTATTCTGCGCAGCATAGTTGGGTATATATAGTTGTTTGAGCCTATAAATAAGTTGACCTGTCCTATGAGTAGACGTGTCATTTCTGCACTATTTGTAGGCCAACTTGCTTGTTGTTTATAAGCCGACTAGGAGAGGTATTCCAACGTTGACCTTATCTGGAATATCATCATTATTTTGAGCCATGTCTTCAAGCTTATTTTACAAGGTCTTTGAGGCATACATCGCTGCCTTTGACACTTCACATACATGACTCCTAATTAGTACATTTATGACAAGAAGACAAATCCTAAAAGACATCAAGAAGCAATCTTCGACCTATGATAAAATCCTTGCTCATGAAACCCATGAAGCAAGCTCAAAAATACATTTTATTATCTTTGTCTTCTTCATTACATAAATACATAATTACATAGACAATATGAAGACCGAACCTAGTTACACTTTCAACACTCCCTCTTAACTAGGGATGTATTCATAATGGTACATGGTTACTTTCAATCTGAAGAATCTCATAAGAAGAATCGGATTGGTAATCGCATCTGTATAGCATCATATACACCAGCATTGTCCTAGTGCAAGGCCTTGACTACTAGCCCCATCTCTCAACGAGACAATGGGCTACAATGTCGATGAGACACATGACTTATAGACACCATCGACATTATCTCTCCAAGGTACATACTCCACCTGGGTGTTCCCAGAGTATGACCTTCTTGAACTATTCTTCTCTTGGGTAGCTAGCCCTCAAAGAATATCGGTCCACGACTAATCTTATCTTGAATGCCCTATCTCATTCTCAAAGAGTATCGTATGCTAGATAATTACCCAATCCTCCATTTTGTCTTCCCAGTTGAAGACCAGAATGATGTGTTTATCTCTCCCTCTCAGTCAAGGAGGACCTATTCCTCAAGGAAATGTACTCATTCCTATTCAAGGAATGTACCTGTTGACCACTGGAGTGGCACCTGATGATAATGAGAAGACTCCATGCCCAAGGATGAACCAAAAGACATTTGTACCATCAGATATCATCAGATATCATCAGTTCAACAGAGTTTTTGAACTCTACTTCTATTTCTCAACATCTTTCTCTAATGCGCAGATTCCACGCCCTACGGGGAATTGTAATAAGTGATGCTAGTAATGATGAATTTGAGTCAGTATTGAGTTTGTAACAGGCCTAGAATGTTGGGACTCGATCGACAAGCAATTACACCTTGGAGTGTTTTTTTTACTTGGTTAATTATTCATTCTTTTTAGCAGCGAATAATTTTCTAGGTTTTTTCACTCATTGCATTGCCTCAAAGCCGGAGTGACGGCTTGAAGGTTGGGCCCCTGACGCATCTTAGAGTCTAGAGTCAATGTATATTACCATACTAGATCACACAAAAAAATTCATCGAATTTGGTTATGTCTAGGTAGTAATTTTTTAATTTTTTACATTTCCTGCAAGTCAAAAACTGCAATTAAATTTGTAATTGGATTGTAATAAGTGTTGTCTAGAGCAGTTGTATGGGGTATGAGTAATCAAAATTACACCTCTCACCCAACTTTCTACTATGACACACTTTGAGGGGTTAATAATGAGTTCTGGATCCTCGAAACCCACATTTCTTAAGTTTAGTGGAAATTGTGGCATTTAATTAGGCTAGAATTAAATAAAATAGAGAGAAATAAATTATTCCATGTGACAAAATGACATGGAAATGACTTGGAAATTATCCTAAGTCAAAGGTTGAGTAAACAGACATGTGGAAGATGATCGAGCACTCTACATCATTAATTCATCATTTATTTATGTAAAATTGAATTTTCCAGAGACAAAGCAGCACTTACACTCAAGAAAAATCGACTTTACTAGAGGCGATTGAGCATAAAAGGAATATTCTACTGGATCGGTGACTAAAGACCAAGTGGGGACCTCTTCTCACAAGCTATCTGGAGTGCGACAGCACTCAACACTACACTCGGAGGATTTACGCTATTTGGACTGCGCAGTCACTCAGAGCCACCACGGAGTTCTCAAGGACCTACGCAGAAGATCACTAGGGTCAGTTACAGCTACAGTTTCAGTTGGTTCGAGTTTGTGGTCACGGACTCAGTGTAGCACGAGACATGCATTCGTCCTTGGGAATTGCTTCAAGTTCACTTCTCACATTACTCAGGTTTTGCTTCAAGTTCACTTCTCACATGCATTCGTCCTTGGGAATTGCTCCTGAATCTCTATATAACAAAGCCATTGGCTATTGTATTGTATCATGTTATGAGCTATTGGGCTTGAGGAAACTCTGCCATTTTTGTATACAATAAAATCAAGGCTTTGGGGCTATTTATCAGATGTTCTCTTGGCATTATGAGGTGATTTCTTTGCATACTATTGCTATTGTATTTGAATTCGTTTACATATTTGATCAGTATTAATTTACATTTGCCATCTAGCTTGGATTGATGCATGCAAGCTATGTTGCATGCATCATTGATTTAGAGTACTATTCTAGAAATTAGCTTGCCAAGTCATTTTCGGAGGAATGTTTGGTTTATCTATTTCATTATGATGCTCTAATCCTTATGCAGACTGATATTTGTTTAAGTGTGTAGGAAAGATCTATTCGTATTGTCTGCAGGAAATCCATCCGGGCGTAGGAAAAGTCTCAAATAGATCAACTCACTCCTAGATTCAAAGCGATCCAAAACTCAGCTACTTTCAACCCCAAGTTTCGCATCAGAAGAAGACAAAGATGGAGTTTCTCGTTCTCTAGCTACTTGATCATCTATTTCCAATTCTAAAATCTAAAAAATTTCCATTTGTAAAGAGTCTTAAAGTCATATTTGCTACTTCAATAGCGTTTTTCTAGACTAGGCAAGAATGGAGGTCCCGATGAAACCTTCTGCTTTCTTTCCAACTAGTGAATCCAAGGACGACTCCATTAAAAGTACCAGCACCTATTTCATAGATGACCCTTGATCGAGATGACTATCTTCCATCAATGTTGTTATCAGTGAGGTTCCCAAGAGCCACTTCTTCTAAGACAAGTGCTCCTTCCATGCTTTTATCATGATGCTATTAATAAACAATGCTTCCTATCATACTATTTTACAACCAACAGAAATCACTTAAAGAGGAAGATGATCTCAATCATAATAGAGATCTTTCGCTTCTTCTTTCTTATATTTCTTTGCATCATGTTCTTCTCTTTCATCTGTGACATGTGCTTCTTCCTTTTTTCCTCTTGTCCTTCCCAAATTTAGGACAATCCCTTTTATAATGCCCAAATTCATTACATCCAAAACATCATGCTTTGTCCATATTTCTTCTTTTATTCAGAGGACCAAATTTACCGAATCTTCCTGGACATGGTTGCAAAGGCTTGATTTCCTTCACTTGATCCTGTATCAGCTTTGGCTTTCAATCTTGTTTCCTCTATTTAACATAGATACCATAAATCCTGGAATGGTGTTGCTTCTTTCTTCCCGTATAAGCTTGAAGTGAATTTCCCAATTCTTCCAGTAGAGCATTCAGCACCACTGCAGTCATCTGACTATCAGACATTACTTCTCCCAACTCCTACAGTTGGTCTCGTATTTCAGAAATCCTGATAAAGTATGAAGTGATTCCTTCCTCCCTTGACAATTTCATCTTGTATAGTTCTTGTCTCAGAGAGATTACTTCTCCTGGATTCTATGTAAATCCTCTAGGCTTTGATTTCTCCTTTCATGTACTTGAGCTGGAGCATCTTCCTTTGAGGGTTGAGTTGCAAACCCTTTGATGTAGCCCATAACTTCATCTTCGATTAGATTCAAATTTGTCCTCTTCTTCCATGCACTAAATTTTGATGACCCGGCCAATTTGTTGCCCTCTTTGCAATAAGTCATTTTAACAGATTCAAAAGAGGTCATAGAAATACTTACTTGAGTAGAGTGACTTCTTCCTTCTATCAGCTTCCTTGATTATGATGATGATGATGATGGGAACTCCTCCTTATAGATCAAATTCTTCAAAGAGGGTGACCTTGGATCCTTGATGATCATGGATGTCTTCAGAATGATGATGTCTTCAAAGGTGTTGGATAATGTTGGATGGTACTTGATGATGTGTCTTTCAACAATGTCATCAATTCATAAATCTTTGATGACAAAGATTATCTCCTTAATGAGTGGATCCTTTGAATGAGATTGAAGGTCTTTTTAAGATGGCTTGAGAATTTTCTTGCAAACTGAATTGACTTTCCAATGCAAACTTTGACCTTGACTTTGATGCTTTCTAGAGAAATGGATTCTTGTTCTTTAATCCTTGAGTGTCCCCTTATCGGGTAGCCCTTGTCTTCAGCACCTTAGCTCTGATTCCATGTTGAGAATTAGGTAGGGCTAGGTTTAATTCAAATTCTCTACTTGATAATTACTTGAGAACTTACTACTGTTACTTATGTCTTCTCTTCTTAGCTTATTATGTCTTTCATCAAGTAAATTACCAAGACACAAGAGACACAAATTTAGGCTCTTCGAGCCAAGACCAAAACCTCTCCCTCTTGGAGAGGAAAACCCACAAGAAATTCTTCTTATAGACTTTCAGTTGACAAGTACCATGACCATGACACAGACCCTTCACCCTTGTATGCCGCCAAGACCTAATCTCTACTTATTCCTTGACTCCTTAAGTTGATCCTTTCTTTCTGCATCGTCCTACACCGTTCTCCACCTATCTGCACCAAGACTAGAGAGCTCGGTCTCTCACTGTATTCTTCATCCTTTCTTGGTTCTAGAACATCTTGAATTATCATATAAACTTGTTGTACTTATATTACCTTATTGTTGCACACAAGTCAAAAATCCTTGTTGCACACAACTCCGAGATCATTGCTGCACATGGGTGTGAGATGATATTTTATACTTCGAGTTGAACCTTATATTGCCCTTTCGCATTTATTACAGACTTTCCCAAGATACAAATTATTTACTGAACTATCTCGTCTCTCCTCCTTTACTCGCACTTCATTATAGTCCTGAAACTTTGCATTTATATCACAGATCTACCCTTGATTACTTCGTTGTTTCATTTCTTAACTCCACGCTATATTGTTGTCCCAATCCTCGTATTACATCACTGGACTGTTTCTTAAGTCATCGTATGCTTGTCACTAAGATTAGGTCCGAAAATTATAGATGAATCTGAGCTCTGTTTTCTCTCTGTTCTGCGCAGCATAGTTGGGTATATATAGTTGTCGGAGCCTATAAATAAGACGACTTGTCCTATGAGTAGACATGTCATTTTTCCACTGTTTGTAGGCCAGCTTGCTTGTTGTTTATAAGACGACAAGGAGAGGCATTCCAATGTTGACCTGATTTGGAGTATCATCATTATTTTGAGCCATGTCTTCAAGCTTATTTTACAAGGTCTTTGAGGCATACATCACTGACTTTGACACTTCACATACATGAATCTTAATGAGTACATTTATGACAAGAAGACAAATCCTAAAAGACATCAAGAAGAAGTCTTTGACCTACAATAAAATCCTTGCCCATGAAACCCATAAAGCAAGCTCAAAAATACATTTTATTATCCGTCTTCTTCATTACATAAATACATAATTACATAGTCAATATGAAGACCGAACCTAGTTACACTTTCAACGGGAGAAATCTCACATAGATCAACTCACTCCCGGATTAAAAGTAGCTCAAGACTCATCAATTTTCACCTCAAGTCTTTCATCTAAAGAGGAGCAAGTGGGGAGTTTCTTTTCCTCAATATCTACTTGAATCACCTAATTACATCATTCCTTGATTTTGAGCTTTCAAGGTTACATAAGTTATTTAAGAGCAAATTTCATAAGCTAAACAAGTATGGGGGTTCACTCCAATTACTTGATTTAGTGTCTTGTATATTAATTTGTATTATACTTTGTTTTCTTTGCACTCTCTATACACTAATACTCTCTTTTGTTTTGCAACCCATATTTGGAGCTTTTGGAAACAAGAGTCTTGAGGAAAAACTTTGGAAACTTCTAACTATTTTTTGAAGGATCACGCGCTTGAGTACTAATTTCAAGGAGGTCGTGAGCATTAGAGGACAGCTGCAAAATTAGACAGGCCATGGGAATTTTGGGCTAATTTGGTCCTTGTAACTTTCAAATTTTAAGAGGTTTCCATTGGCCATTGTGGCTACCAATTCTTGGAAGGAGACTCTAGTCCCTATAGATCCTATATTGTAAAGTTCTTCTTCGTCTTTTGGGTAGCCCTCTAAGAGGCCTTCTACTCATTGTAACAAATTAATAAAAGTACTAAATTTTCTTGTGGGTGCTTGGGATTTTACCCATGGCATCCCTCCTCCTCATTTAGACGCAAGACTTTGCGGGTGGATTGATTGTGCATTCTAATTTTCCTATTTTTCCTACTTACTTCATTTGTGTTTTTAATTGAGAATTAACACAACCTAACTTCACATTTCATTTGCTAATTTTGCTATCCAAGTTCTTGCATGTCTAATGTTTCAACATTGCCAACTTGTTCCTTGATCAATTTCATTTATTTGTAAGCACTTTACTTTTATGGACAAGCTTTGATTTATCCAATTTGCACTCAACTTGTTAAATTGTTTCACAACTATTTGGATATATGTTTCATTATTGTGTCAAGTTATGCTACATGTTTTGGTAATTTGGAGCATTATATTTTACTTGATGCAGTTTTATCTTAAGCAAATTAGTTGTCTCATTTCATTTAGCTAGTCTACTTTCAATCAATTGGTGAAGCACGTGCAACACTTGTGATCGAATTTCCATTTTATTTCTCCAATTGAAGTCATTTTTCCAATTTATGTTGAGCACTATCTCATTGTCCTTATTTTGAAGCATTGCAATCAACATTTATTTTGGGGAAAACTTACATGCATCTCATTTAGGCATATTAGCATAACTTGCATTCCTTAAAATTTACCTCCAAGCTTGGTTGAATAGAAATATTAGGACCAAGGTTTTCTTGGAAGGTTCTTCCAATTGGTACGGAATAACGTAAAGTGTGTGACCATGCAATTATGAAAGCGGCAGTGTCCCCTTGTAGGAACGAAGGCACACATGGCTTGTAAGGATTAGGGGAAGGGTATCGTTAAAGAAGACAAGAGCTTCCTCAGCGCCTCTTCTTTGCAGTCACCCCAATATTTACCCTTTGGTAAGAGGTTGAAAAGAGAATCTCTCACTTAGAATAGGCATTTAGTTTAAAACTTAGAAAGATAATTGCATTTCACTTTAGCTAAGTGCATCTCATCCTAACTCATTTTATTTCTAAAGCTTTCCTACTTGCAAGTTTATCTCATGTACATGTACTTGCAAGTTTTTACCGTTGAAGTATTTTCTTTGAGCAAGTACAATATCTTTCTAATGCATGTAAAGCCTTGGTTTATTGGATTTCATTTTGCAAGCCATTGTCCTTCAAATTGCCACTTTACATGCTCATGAATAATAGTAGCTTTGCTTAGAAGCATTTCTTTAAAGAGCAATTTTATATCTTGCAAATTGATATCAGTTTTCTCTAACATTGATTTGTTTTGCGTCACTAATTGGTGTTTCATTTTGAATATTTTATTTTGAGCAAGTCTTTACTATTTAATGAAGCAATCATTAAGGCACTAGTTTTACATGTCTATCTTTTGATGCTCTGTTGATGATCATTGAAAATATCCTTATTTTTGTAATCCATATCTTGTATTGCTCATGATATTCATTAAACTTGCTCACAGCCTTGAAGTAGTCACATTGACTTCGGATATCCTCGAAACTTACATCATTTCATCAAACTTTTCATTAGGGCCCACCCCCCTTAGCTTACCTAGGAGAGAGCTTAAACGGAGAGCGTTGGGAATAGGTGACAGCCCCTTCTCTTAGGTTTTTCACCAAGCCACACCTTGTGGGGTTAAATGCTTTTTCTCACACCAACTTAGGTGTGTGTGCTAGGCAGCATCACTAAATCCTATTAAAGCAAATTGCTTAGTTAAAGTAAAAAGGCTAAAAACATCTACATTTCAGATATAGTTACAGTTGGGTCATGTATGAAAGGGTTCTCTGAATAATAAGGAGATCCATGGAAAGGTTGGATAATAATAGAACATAGAGTTCAATTCATTAAAACCAAAGGCACAGGTTGAGTCAACACTGTTGTCACTCCGAAATTTCCAAAGGTTGTTCTTGCGTTAAAAAGAAATATCAGAGGTAACTATAAACCACTTTTGGAGCTTAGGATCTAGCCTTCCTAAACTCAAAGAGGGCTCTCTCTATATGAAAAAACTTTGTTTCTTTAATTGATTTTAGGCTAGTTATGTATGTTTGGTTCGGTTGGTTTTTTATTGGTTTTGGTTGGTTGGTGTAATTAATGATTTAGATGAATAGGTGCTTATCAACTTTCGATTGGGCTATGGAGTCAATGTGCTTTGAAACATAACTGAATCAAATTGTAAGGAAAGTGTTACAGAGCAAGATAGGTGAGCAATATCAGATCTCAAGGCTGAATGGTGAAGTGATCTTTCAATCGGGATCAAGGAGCAATTAAGAATTCCTTAAACCAAATAATGAAGAAAGATGAAGGAGTCAATTGGGATTAGAGGGCAATTAAGAATTCTCTAAACCAGATATCAGAAGAAAACATAGAAATGTATAACTATTAAAAGCAGAGTGTAATATTTAAACATATTCTGCAGTAATATTCCTGTTATAACATTCAAATTTAGAACACATAAAAGTTTATAGAATACTTAGAAAAAGAACATGAACAATTGAAATTTATACTTCACTGAGATAGCTCAACACATGAATCCTGTAAAGAAGTTTCTTTATAACTTGTTCAGTGTGTTGACTGGAAATTGGTACAATAACCCTTTGGAAAGAGATCAGTCAGCTAACGAAATATTCAGAAATCCACACATGACAGACCCCTTGATACTTCAAATGATGAAGTATTTATACAACATATTACAAAATATCATCTCAACTGACTAGGATTTATTCTAGGAAAATAAAATATCTTTATGCAAAAAGATAGTGGCACCTTTCAACTCACTGATATCTGACCCTGAGTCTTTGCTTGTTGTTATCTATCTGTTCTTTTATCTGTCTTTTCTTTCACCCTTATAGTAAATCACACCACTTCTCCCACGTTTCTTCATCTGGGACTTTGATTTTCATCATCCTGCGGTAAATCTCATCTGCCTCCGAATATTTGGCAAACGTAGGCTTATTTACAAAAAGGTGATTTACCTCATGCTAGAGGTAAAAGAAGTTTTCTAGAGTTTGAAGTTGTTTTGCTTGGGCTAAAGGCTCTGTTAATGAAAACTCCTCCTCTATTTCGAATTCCTATCCTATGGATCTGGACTAAGCAGGATGGAACTAGTATCAAGCTGCTCCTCCATCTCCTGGTTTCGTTAATCATCTGCAGAGCAAAATAAAACAACTGTAATGAAAACAAAGGTTTGCAGGGAGGTGAGCGAGCTTTCACTCTTTTTCGCAAGTTTGAAAAAGTAGGGAAATGAATGGGGTAGCGGGGTTTTATATTTTTTGAAAACTGGTGGTTTATCGCATGGTGCAGGGTGGTTTGGTGGTTTGGGTAGGATGTAATATTCCTTTTCTTGGTGTCACCTATAACAAGGCTAGGATGGACTTCCAGAGTTAGGAGCAGACCGGTCACAAGTACAGGTTGGTGTCATCAGCGGGCCCAGGGGCTTTTTGGAGGAGTTTTGAGGATTTTCTACGTGGTCGGATGGCATTCGCTTGATATATTCCATCATCCAAGTAGTTTGACTTTCGTTGCGGTGCATTCCGACAACTTTCAAAAATTTGAGCTATTTTTGGGCTTAACTCAGCGAATTAAGCTCACGGCGGCATTCCGGGAGGAATACATGACAGAACACCTTAGTGTGATAGCTCATTGGAACCGGGACGAGGACACTTCCATGATGGGACAGTTGGACATGAGTTTCAATGACCGAAGGACACATGGTAGCCGATTTACTCTTTTCTGCATTAAAAAGGAATATTTTAATAAGAGGGCAAAGTGCACCATGAATAAAATAATAATAAAATAATGCTCTAGAAGGCTCCAAGAGATCTATAAAAGAAAGGGAGGAGGCCATTAAGGGATATCTTTGGATCATATCTTGTATGAGAGGTTTGAGACATGGTTCTCTACATCAGCAGTAGCCCCAGGACGGAAACCCTCGGGTGATTTGTGAGTGTTGGACGGAAACCCAACTCTCTTTGAGGAAACTTCATTCAGAAGTTTCGCAAGCTTCAGGGATATTGGAGTGAGGATCATTCAAATCTTCAACACGTGCTTCAGTGGATTCAATGGTAGCTGTTGCCGGAGGGAGAGTGCAGCAGTTCAGTTTTGGAGGCCATCGCCGTGTAGCAGTGCAGCAGCTTGTATTGTTGGCCAGTTTTCCATCTCAGCTCTTTCTAGGTCAGATTCATATGTAAACCTCGTTATTATTTATAATAAAAACTGAGATTCTTCCTGTTCTATGTGGTATTGGATTGCAATGTTTATGTGTTTAATTTTACATGGCAATCTTCTGTTAAATGCATATTGATTTTATGGCATATTTTGGGAATTAAGCAAATTTATGCAAATTTAGTAAACTATCCCATTTGGGTATATTCCAGTGGTATCAGAGCTTCAATATTGGATCAACCTGCAGGGTTTTCAGTTAGAACCATTATTGCTGGAAGGGTTTGCTGGAATAGCCAAATATTTTCCGGAAAAACTGAAAACCCCAGTCTTGCAATGTAATGAAGTTCCACGAATTTTCTTAAATGTTATGAACCATTAAAATTGAAAGGCCGAATATTTTGAGTCGTGGTGGCAGAAATGTATTCAGGCCAGGAACGCATGAGTATGAGTAGTGGGGCCTCAGATTGTGAGTTGATCCACACTGCATGGCCCATTCTTTCGCTAAGGCATAACAAAATGTCGGAACTAGAATATGGAACAAATACACACAAAATACCAGAACGCTAAGCCATTTTATTAATCTGAGAATACATGTATAAGGGTACAAGAGATAATCAGAATGAGTGCACCTATCCTTGCTCTAGGCAAGTGGAGACCCTCTCAGAATAAGAAATGGCTACAACAGAAACTGCATCCTAGCTGCTGGAGAAAACTGCCGTAGAAAACTGCTGTTGCAAGGTACTGGAACTAGGGGCTGATCCCCACACCAGAATGAGCTGAAAATCGGAAGGCTAGTTGTACTCAACCCTCCGGACAAAACCCAGAAACCGTGAAGCAAGTGCTCCAACTCCGAAAATCCACCAAACAACCCCTCCTCAATGAAAACGCTGTCTCTCCCAGGAACAGCGCAGAAGCTCAAGGAAACGCTGGGAAAAGGGGCCAAAATCCTCCTGCAAAACCTCCGACTGAAACAACAACCTCCCAAGACTGAAAAACGCTGGAAACCACTACCAAATCACCTCACAACTGCGCTGTACCACAATGACTGCGTCCTCCCTGCTGAAACTGCGTCCTCTCTCCTGGACTGCGCAGTCACTCCAAGGGGCTGCTCCTCTGCAAACGTCCACCCAAAAACTAGAATATGGAACAAGTACACATAAAATACCAGAACGCTAAGCCATTTTATTAATCTGAGAATACATATATGGGTACAAGAGATAATCATAATGAGTGCACCTATCCTTGCTCTAGGCAAGTGAAGACCCTCTCAGAATAAGAAATGGCTACAATAGAGACTGCGTCCTAGCTGCTGGAGAAAACTGCCGTAGAAAGCTGCTGCTGCAATGTACTGGAACTAGGGTCTGATCCCCTCACCGGAATGAGCTGAAAATCGGAAGGCTGTCTGTACTCACCACTGCGGACAAAACCCAGAAACCGTGAAGCAAATGCTCCACCTCCGAAAATCCACCAATGAAGCCCTCCTTAATGAGAACGCTGTCTCTCCCAGGAACAACGCAGAAGCTCAAGAAATATGGTGAGAAAGGGGCCTAAATCCTTCTGCACACCCTCCGCCTGAATCAACAATCTCCCCAAGGCTGAAATACGCTGAAGCCACCACAAAATCACCCACAACAGCGCTGCTCAAACACTGACTGCGTCCTCCCTCCTGAAACTGCGTCCTCTCTCCTGGACTACGCAGTCACTCTAAGAGGCCAGCCCCTCTGCAAAACCTCCACCAAAATCCCCTGCAAATCAACTGCTGAAACTGAAGGAAATACCTTGCCCGAGCAGGCACTCGAAGTCCCCCGGGGCCAAGGGCGAGATCTTCGACCGGAGACACTCAGTTCGCACTAAACAGTGCTGCAGACCGACTAAACAACCGGCGTGCTGAAGTAGACAGAAGTCTAGCTCTCAATATCATCAACATATCAATAATGCCAAATGGAGTGAAACCCCCACCTTTTATAGTGCTAGCTCCCTCAAAAACCCTAACTGCGTGCTTGACCTCCTCCTTGACCTGCGCAGTTACCTTAGGAGCCTACGTGAGGCCTCTCTCATGTGTGTGTGGACCCCCAAGGCTTTCCCTTTTAAGTTATAACGTTCATCTACTAGGAAGCACTTTATTTTATTAAAGTGAGTTGA